>JANFNE010000033.1:0-652630 GCA_024867545.1 Phytopythium helicoides
CCAATTGATTTCCGAGGTATACTGAAACACAGTATAGACACACTACAGTCAATCGCTCTACCAACTGAGCTACGCTCGGCCACGAAACATCTCAACAACACAAAAACATCACATACAAACGACACACAACACACACAACAACAACACCGCTAACACCATACCAACTACACACACAACAACACCACACCACACGGAAACACTACTACATTTACCACCTACTCACCACCCCCAACAACTACACAACAAACCAACCCGCCTGCCACCACTCAACGACAACAACGACAAAAACAAACAAACAAAACAACCACCTCACACACTGCCTGGATCATGACTCACTCACACAAAGGGATCAAAGAGATCCAAGAGACCAAAGGGGTGGACACAAAAATGAGAGTGTGTGAGAGAGAGAGAGAGAGAGAGAGAATCCACATACCACCCACCACAAAAAGAGAGCAACCATCACAACAAGAGAGCTAACAAGAGAGCTAACAAGCGAGCTAACAAGCGAGCGAGCGAGTGAGCAAGTCAACGAGCAAACGGACGAGCTCGCGGAGAGGAAGGTGGTGAGAAGAAGGGTAAGAAAAGGGACATTGATGACACAAAACAAAACACAAAAAAAGACGAGAAAGAGAGAGAGAGAGAGAGAGAGAGAGAGAGAGAGACCGGTGAAAAGAAAAGAAGAGAAGCAGACAACCAAAAGAAAGCAAAAGAAAGGAAGCAAAAGAAAGGAAGCAAAAGAAAGGAAGCAAAGAAAGCAAAAGGAACAGAGAGAGAGAGACCAAAACGATAGAAAAGCGAGAGAAGCAAGAAAAGCGAGAAAAGCGAGAAAAGAAGAATCCGAGCGACCGGAATCGAACCGGTGACCAATTGATTTCCGAGGTATACTGAAACACAGTATAGACACACTACAGTCAATCGCTCTACCAACTGAGCTACGCTCGGCCACGAAACATCTCAACAACACAAAAACATCACATACAAACGACACACAACACACACAACAACAACACCGCTAACACCATACCAACTACACACACAACAACACCACACCACACGGAAACACTACTACATTTACCACCTACTCACCACCCCCAACAACTACACAACAAACCAACCCGCCTGCCACCACTCAACGACAACAACGACAAAAACAAACAAACAAAACAACCACCTCACACACTGCCTGGATCATGACTCACTCACACAAAGGGATCAAAGAGATCCAAGAGACCAAAGGGGTGGACACAAAAATGAGAGTGTGTGTGTGAGAGAGAGAGAGAGAGAGAGAGAATCCGCATACCACCCACCACAAAAAGAGAGCAACCATCACAACAAGAGAGCTAACAAGAGAGCTAACAAGCGAGCTAACAAGCGAGCGAGCGAGTGAGCAAGTCAACGAGCAAACGGACGAGCTCGCGGAGAGGAAGGTGGTGAGAAGAAGGGTAAGAAAAGGGACATTGATGACACAAAACAAAACACAAAAAAAGACGAGAAAGAGAGAGAGAGAGAGAGAGAGAGAGAGAGACCGGTGAAAAGAAAAGAAGAGAAGCAGACAACCAAAAGAAAGCAAAAGAAAGCAAAAGAAAGCAAAAGAAAGGAAGAAGGAAGGAAGGAAAGAGAGACCAAAACGATAGAAAAGCGAGAGAAGCAAGAAAAGCGAGAAAAGCGAGAAAAGAAGAATCCGAGCGACCGGAATCGAACCGGTGACCAATTGATTTCCGAGGTATACTGAAACACAGTATAGACACACTACAGTCAATCGCTCTACCAACTGAGCTACGCTCGGCCACGAAACATCTCAACAACACAAAAACATCACATACAAACGACACACAACACACACAACAACAACACCGCTAACACCATACCAACTACACACACAACAACACCACACCACACGGAAACACTACTACATTTACCACCTACTCACCACCCCCAACAACTACACAACAAACCAACCCGCCTGCCACCACTCAACGACAACAACGACAAAAACAAACAAACAAAACAACCACCTCACACACTGCCTGGATCATGACTCACTCACACAAAGGGATCAAAGAGATCCAAGAGACCAAAGGGGTGGTCACAAAAATGAGAGTGTGTGTGTGAGAGAGAGAGAGAGAGAGAGAGAGAGAATCCGCATACCACCCACCACAAAAAGAGAGCAACCATCACAACAAGAGAGCTAACAAGAGAGCTAACAAGCGAGCTAACAAGCGAGCGAGCGAGTGAGCAAGTCAACGAGCAAACGGACGAGCTCGCGGAGAGGAAGGTGGTGAGAAGAAGGGCAAGAAAAGGGACATTGATGACACAAAACAAAACACAAAAAAAAGACGAGAAAGAGAGACAGAGAGAGAGAGAGAGAGAGAGAGGAGAGAGAGACCGGTGAAAAGAAAAGAAGAGAAGCAGACAACCAAAAGAAAGCAAAAGAAAGGAAGCAAAAGAAAGGAAGCAAAAGAAAGGAAGCAAAAGAAAGCAAAAAGGAAACAGAGAGAGAGAGACCAAAACGATAGAAAAGCGAGAGAAGCAAGAAAAGCGAGAAAAGCGAGAAAAGAAGAATCCGAGCGACCGGAATCGAACCGGTGACCAATTGATTTCCGAGGTATACTGAAACACAGTATAGACACACTACAGTCAATCGCTCTACCAACTGAGCTACGCTCGGCCACGAAACATCTCAACAACACAAAAACATCACATACAAACGACACACAACACACACAACAACAACACCGCTAACACCATACCAACTACACACACAACAACACCACACCACACGGAAACACTACTACATTTACCACCTACTCACCACCCCCAACAACTACACAACAAACCAACCCGCCTGCCACCACTCAACGACAACAACGACAAAAACAAACAAACAAAACAACCACCTCACACACTGCCTGGATCATGACTCACTCACACAAAGGGATCAAAGAGATCCAAGAGACCAAAGGGGTGGACACAAAAATGAGAGTGTGTGTGTGAGAGAGAGAGAGAGAGAGAGAGAATCCGCATACCACCCACCACAAAAAGAGAGCAACCATCACAACAAGAGAGCTAACAAGAGAGCTAACAAGCGAGCTAACAAGCGAGCGAGCGAGTGAGCAAGTCAACGAGCAAACGGACGAGCTCGCGGAGAGGAAGGTGGTGAGAAGAAGGGTAAGAAAAGGGACATTGATGACACAAAACAAAACACAAAAAAAGACGAGAAAGAGAGAGAGAGAGAGAGAGAGAGAGAGAGACCGGTGAAAAGAAAAGAAGAGAAGCAGACAACCAAAAGAAAGCAAAAGAAAGCAAAAGAAAGGAAGAAGGAAGGAAGGAAAGAGAGACCAAAACGATAGAAAAGCGAGAGAAGCAAGAAAAGCGAGAAAAGCGAGAAAAGAAGAATCCGAGCGACCGGAATCGAACCGGTGACCAATTGATTTCCGAGGTATACTGAAACACAGTATAGACACACTACAGTCAATCGCTCTACCAACTGAGCTACGCTCGGCCACGAAACATCTCAACAACACAAAAACATCACATACAAACGACACACAACACACACAACAACAACACCGCTAACACCATACCAACTACACACAACAACAACACCACACCACACGGAAACACTACTACATTTACCACCTACTCACCACCCCCAACAACTACACAACAAACCAACCCGCCTGCCACCACTCAACGACAACAACGACAAAAACAAACAAACAAAACAACCACCTCACACACTGCCTGGATCATGACTCACTCACACAAAGGGATCAAAGAGATCCAAGAGACCAAAGGGGTGGACACAAAAATGAGAGTGTGTGTGTGAGAGAGAGAGAGAGAGAGAGAATCCGCATACCACCCACCACAAAAAGAGAGCAACCATCACAACAAGAGAGCTAACAAGAGAGCTAACAAGCGAGCTAACAAGCGAGCGAGCGAGTGAGCAAGTCAACGAGCAAACGGACGAGCTCGCGGAGAGGAAGGTGGTGAGAAGAAGGGTAAGAAAAGGGACATTGATGACACAAAACAAAACACAAAAAAAGACGAGAAAGAGAGAGAGAGAGAGAGAGAGAGAGAGAGAGACCGGTGAAAAGAAAAGAAGAGAAGCAGACAACCAAAAGAAAGCAAAAGAAAGGAAGCAAAAGAAAGGAAGCAAAAGAAAGAAGGAAGGAAGGAAAGAGAGACCAAAACGATAGAAAAGCGAGAGAAGCAAGAAAAGCGAGAAAAGCGAGAAAAGAAGAATCCGAGCGACCGGAATCGAACCGGTGACCAATTGATTTCCGAGGTATACTGAAACACAGTATAGACACACTACAGTCAATCGCTCTACCAACTGAGCTACGCTCGGCCACGAAACATCTCAACAACACAAAAACATCACATACAAACGACACACAACACACACAACAACAACACCGCTAACACCATACCAACTACACACACAACAACACCACACCACACGGAAACACTACTACATTTACCACCTACTCACCACCCCCAACAACTACACAACAAACCAACCCGCCTGCCACCACTCAACGACAACAACGACAAAAACAAACAAACAAAACAACCACCTCACACACTGCCTGGATCATGACTCACTCACACAAAGGGATCAAAGAGATCCAAGAGACCAAAGGGGTGGTCACAAAAATGAGAGTGTGTGTGTGAGAGAGAGAGAGAGAGAGAGAGAGAATCCGCATACCACCCACCACAAAAAGAGAGCAACCATCACAACAAGAGAGCTAACAAGAGAGCTAACAAGCGAGCTAACAAGCGAGCGAGCGAGTGAGCAAGTCAACGAGCAAACGGACGAGCTCGCGGAGAGGAAGGTGGTGAGAAGAAGGGCAAGAAAAGGGACATTGATGACACAAAACAAAACACAAAAAAAGACGAGAAAGAGAGAGAGAGAGAGAGAGAGAGAGAGAGAGAGAGAGACCGGTGAAAAGAAAAGAAGAGAAGCAGACAACCAAAAGAAAGCAAAAGAAAGGAAGCAAAAGAAAGCAAAAGAAAGAAAGAAGGAAGGAAGGAAAGAGAGACCAAAACGATAGAAAAGCGAGAGAAGCAAGAAAAGCGAGAAAAGCGAGAAAAGAAGAATCCGAGCGACCGGAATCGAACCGGTGACCAATTGATTTCCGAGGTATACTGAAACACAGTATAGACACACTACAGTCAATCGCTCTACCAACTGAGCTACGCTCGGCCACGAAACATCTCAACAACACAAAAACATCACATACAAACGACACACAACACACACAACAACAACACCGCTAACACCATACCAACTACACACACAACAACACCACACCACACGGAAACACTACTACATTTACCACCTACTCACCACCCCCAACAACTACACAACAAACCAACCCGCCTGCCACCACTCAACGACAACAACGACAAAAACAAACAAACAAAACAACCACCTCACACACTGCCTGGATCATGACTCACTCACACAAAGGGATCAAAGAGATCCAAGAGACCAAAGGGGTGGTCACAAAAATGAGAGTGTGTGTGTGAGAGAGAGAGAGAGAGAGAGAGAGAATCCGCATACCACCCACCACAAAAAGAGAGCAACCATCACAACAAGAGAGCTAACAAGAGAGCTAACAAGCGAGCTAACAAGCGAGCGAGCGAGTGAGCAAGTCAACGAGCAAACGGACGAGCTCGCGGAGAGGAAGGTGGTGAGAAGAAGGGCAAGAAAAGGGACATTGATGACACAAAACAAAACACAAAAAAAGACGAGAAAGAGAGAGAGAGAGAGAGAGAGAGAGAGAGAGAGAGAGAGAGACCGGTGAAAAGAAAAGAAGAGAAGCAGACAACCAAAAGAAAGCAAAAGAAAGGAAGCAAAAGAAAGGAAGCAAAGAAAGCAAAAAGGAAGGAGAAGAGAGACCAAAACGATAGAAAAGCGAGAGAAGCAAGAAAAGCGAGAAAAGCGAGAAAAGAAGAATCCGAGCGACCGGAATCGAACCGGTGACCAATTGATTTCCGAGGTATACTGAAACACAGTATAGACACACTACAGTCAATCGCTCTACCAACTGAGCTACGCTCGGCCACGAAACATCTCAACAACACAAAAACATCACATACAAACGACACACAACACACACAACAACAACACCGCTAACACCATACCAACTACACACACAACAACACCACACCACACGGAAACACTACTACATTTACCACCTACTCACCACCCCCAACAACTACACAACAAACCAACCCGCCTGCCACCACTCAACGACAACAACGACAAAAACAAACAAACAAAACAACCACCTCACACACTGCCTGGATCATGACTCACTCACACAAAGGGATCAAAGAGATCCAAGAGACCAAAGGGGTGGTCACAAAAATGAGAGTGTGTGTGTGAGAGAGAGAGAGAGAGAGAGAGAGAATCCGCATACCACCCACCACAAAAAGAGAGCAACCATCACAACAAGAGAGCTAACAAGAGAGCTAACTAGCGAGCTAACAAGCGAGCGAGCGAGTGAGCAAGTCAACGAGCAAACGGACGAGCTCGCGGAGAGGAAGGTGGTGAGAAGAAGGGCAAGAAAAGGGACATTGATGACACAAAACAAAACACAAAAAAAGACGAGAAAGAGAGAGAGAGAGAGAGAGAGAGAGAGAGAGAGAGAGACCGGTGAAAAGAAAAGAAGAGAAGCAGACAACCAAAAGAAAGCAAAAGAAAGGAAGCAAAAGAAAGGAAGCAAAAGAAAGAAGGAAGGAAGGAAAGAGAGACCAAAACGATAGAAAAGCGAGAGAAGCAAGAAAAGCGAGAAAAGCGAGAAAAGAAGAATCCGAGCGACCGGAATCGAACCGGTGACCAATTGATTTCCGAGGTATACTGAAACACAGTATAGACACACTACAGTCAATCGCTCTACCAACTGAGCTACGCTCGGCCACGAAACATCTCAACAACACAAAAACATCACATACAAACGACACACAACACACACAACAACAACACCGCTAACACCATACCAACTACACACACAACAACACCACACCACACGGAAACACTACTACATTTACCACCTACTCACCACCCCCAACAACTACACAACAAACCAACCCGCCTGCCACCACTCAACGACAACAACGACAAAAACAAACAAACAAAACAACCACCTCACACACTGCCTGGATCATGACTCACTCACACAAAGGGATCAAAGAGATCCAAGAGACCAAAGGGGTGGTCACAAAAATGAGAGTGTGTGTGTGAGAGAGAGAGAGAGAGAGAGAGAGAGAATCCGCATACCACCCACCACAAAAAGAGAGCAACCATCACAACAAGAGAGCTAACAAGAGAGCTAACAAGCGAGTGAGCAAGTCAACGAGCAAACGGACGAGCTCGCGGAGAGGAAGGTGGTGAGAAGAAGGGTAAGAAAAGGGACATTGATGACACAAAACAAAACACAAAAAAAGACGAGAAAGAGAGAGAGAGAGAGAGAGAGAGAGAGAGAGAGAGAGAGAGACCGGTGAAAAGAAAAGAAGAGAAGCAGACAACCAAAAGAAAGCAAAAGAAAGGAAGCAAAAGAAAGGAAGCAAAAGAAAGGAAGCAAAAGAAAGCAAAAAGGAAACAGAGAGAGAGAGACCAAAACGATAGAAAAGCGAGAGAAGCAAGAAAAGCGAGAAAAGCGAGAAAAGAAGAATCCGAGCGACCGGAATCGAACCGGTGACCAATTGATTTCCGAGGTATACTGAAACACAGTATAGACACACTACAGTCAATCGCTCTACCAACTGAGCTACGCTCGGCCACGAAACATCTCAACAACACAAAAACATCACATACAAACGACACACAACACACACAACAACAACACCGCTAACACCATACCAACTACACACACAACAACACCACACCACACGGAAACACTACTACATTTACCACCTACTCACCACCCCCAACAACTACACAACAAACCAACCCGCCTGCCACCACTCAACGACAACAACGACAAAAACAAACAAACAAAACAACCACCTCACACACTGCCTGGATCATGACTCACTCACACAAAGGGATCAAAGAGATCCAAGAGACCAAAGGGGTGGTCACAAAAATGAGAGTGTGTGTGTGAGAGAGAGAGAGAGAGAGAGAGAGAGAGAATCCGCATACCACCCACCACAAAAAGAGAGCAACCATCACAACAAGAGAGCTAACAAGAGAGCTAACAAGCGAGTGAGCAAGTCAACGAGCAAACGGACGAGCTCGCGGAGAGGAAGGTGGTGAGAAGAAGGGTAAGAAAAGGGACATTGATGACACAAAACAAAACACACAAAAAGACGAGAAAGAGAGAGAGAGAGAGAGAGAGAGAGAGAGAGAGAGAGAGACCGGTGAAAAGAAAAGAGGAGAAACAGACAACCAAAAGAAAGCAAAAGAAAGGAAGCAAAAGAAAGGAAGCAAAAGAAAGGAAGCAAAAGAAAGCAAAAAGGAAACAGAGAGAGAGAGACCAAAACGATAGAAAAGCGAGAGAAGCAAGAAAAGCGAGAAAAGCGAGAAAAGAAGAATCCGAGCGACCGGAATCGAACCGGTGACCAATTGATTTCCGAGGTATACTGAAACACAGTATAGACACACTACAGTCAATCGCTCTACCAACTGAGCTACGCTCGGCCACGAAACATATCAACAACACAAAAACATCACATACAAACGACACACAACACACACAACAACAACACCGCTAACACCATACCAACTACACACACAACAACACCACACCACACGGAAACACTACTACATTTACCACCTACTCACCACCCCCAACAACTACACAACAAACCAACCCGCCTGCCACCACTCAACGACAACAACGACAAAAACAAACAAACAAAACAACCACCTCACACACTGCCTGGATCATGACTCACTCACACAAAGGGATCAAAGAGATCCAAGAGACCAAAGGGGTGGTCACAAAAATGAGAGTGTGTGTGTGAGAGAGAGAGAGAGAGAATCCGCATACCACCCACCACAAAAAGAGAGCAACCATCACAACAAGAGAGCTAACAAGAGAGCTAACAAGCGAGTGAGCAAGTCAACGAGCAAACGGACGAGCTCGCGGAGAGGAAGGTGGTGAGAAGAAGGGTAAGAAAAGGGACATTGATGACACAAAACAAAACACAAAAAAAGACGAGAAAGAGAGAGAGAGAGAGAGAGAGAGAGAGAGAGAGAGAGAGACCGGTGAAAAGAAAAGAAGAGAAGCAGACAACCAAAAGAAAGCAAAAGAAAGGAAGCAAAAGAAAGGAAGCAAAAGAAAGGAAGCAAAAGAAAGGAAGCAAAAAAAAGCAAAAAGGAAGGAAGGAAAGAGAGACCAAAACGATAGAAAAGCGAGAGAAGCAAGAAAAGCGAGAAAAGCGAGAAAAGAAGAATCCGAGCGACCGGAATCGAACCGGTGACCAATTGATTTCCGAGGTATACTGAAACACAGTATAGACACACTACAGTCAATCGCTCTACCAACTGAGCTACGCTCGGCCACGAAACATCTCAACAACACAAAAACATCACATACAAACGACACACAACACACACAACAACAACACCGCTAACACCATACCAACTACACACAACAACAACACCACACCACACGGAAACACTACTACATTTACCACCTACTCACCACCCCCAACAACTACACAACAAACCAACCCGCCTGCCACCACTCAACGACAACAACGACAAAAACAAACAAACAAAACAACCACCTCACACACTGCCTGGATCATGACTCACTCACACAAAGGGATCAAAGAGATCCAAGAGACCAAAGGGGTGGACACAAAAATGAGAGTGTGTGTGTGAGAGAGAGAGAGAGAGAGAGAGAGAGAATCCGCATACCACCCACCACAAAAAGAGAGCAACCATCACAACAAGAGAGCTAACAAGAGAGCTAACAAGCGAGTGAGCAAGTCAACGAGCAAACGGACGAGCTCGCGGAGAGGAAGGTGGTGAGAAGAAGGGTAAGAAAAGGGACATTGATGACACAAAACAAAACACAAAAAAAGACGAGAAAGAGAGAGAGAGAGAGAGAGAGAGAGAGAGAGAGACCGGTGAAAAGAAAAGAGAGAAGCAGACAACCAAAAGAAAGCAAAAGAAAGGAAGCAAAAGAAAGGAAGCAAAAGAAGAAGCAAAGAAGGAAGGAAGAGAGAGAGAGACCAAAACGATAGAAAAGCGAGAGAAGCAAGAAAAGCGAGAAAAGCGAGAAAAGAAGAATCCGAGCGACCGGAATCGAACCGGTGACCAATTGATTTCCGAGGTATACTGAAACACAGTATAGACACACTACAGTCAATCGCTCTACCAACTGAGCTACGCTCGGCCACGAAACATCTCAACAACACAAAAACATCACATACAAACGACACACAACACACACAACAACAACACCGCTAACACCATACCAACTACACACACAACAACACCACACCACACGGAAACACTACTACATTTACCACCTACTCACCACCCCCAACAACTACACAACAAACCAACCCGCCTGCCACCACTCAACGACAACAACGACAAAAACAAACAAACAAAACAACCACCTCACACACTGCCTGGATCATGACTCACTCACACAAAGGGATCAAAGAGATCCAAGAGACCAAAGGGGTGGACACAAAAATGAGAGTGTGTGTGTGAGAGAGAGAGAGAGAGAGAGAGAGAGAATCCGCATACCACCCACCACAAAAAGAGAGCAACCATCACAACAAGAGAGCTAACAAGAGAGCTAACAAGCGAGTGAGCAAGTCAACGAGCAAACGGACGAGCTCGCGGAGAGGAAGGTGGTGAGAAGAAGGGTAAGAAAAGGGACATTGATGACACAAAACAAAACACAAAAAAAGACGAGAAAGAGAGAGAGAGAGAGAGAGAGAGAGAGAGAGAGAGACCGGTGAAAAGAAAAGAAGAGAAGCAGACAACCAAAAGAAAGCAAAAGAAAGGAAGCAAAAGAAAGGAAGCAAAAGAAAGGAAGCAAAAGAAAGGAAGCAAAAAAAAGCAAAAGGAAGGAAGGAAAGAGAGACCAAAACGATAGAAAAGCGAGAGAAGCAAGAAAAGCGAGAAAAGCGAGAAAAGAAGAATCCGAGCGACCGGAATCGAACCGGTGACCAATTGATTTCCGAGGTATACTGAAACACAGTATAGACACACTACAGTCAATCGCTCTACCAACTGAGCTACGCTCGGCCACGAAACATCTCAACAACACAAAAACATCACATACAAACGACACACAACACACACAACAACAACACCGCTAACACCATACCAACTACACACAACAACAACACCACACCACACGGAAACACTACTACATTTACCACCTACTCACCACCCCCAACAACTACACAACAAACCAACCCGCCTGCCACCACTCAACGACAACAACGACAAAAACAAACAAACAAAACAACCACCTCACACACTGCCTGGATCATGACTCACTCACACAAAGGGATCAAAGAGATCCAAGAGACCAAAGGGGTGGACACAAAAATGAGAGTGTGTGTGTGAGAGAGAGAGAGAGAGAGAGAATCCGCATACCACCCACCACAAAAAGAGAGCAACCATCACAACAAGAGAGCTAACAAGAGAGCTAACAAGCGAGTGAGCAAGTCAACGAGCAAACGGACGAGCTCGCGGAGAGGAAGGTGGTGAGAAGAAGGGTAAGAAAAGGGACATTGATGACACAAAACAAAACACAAAAAAAGACGAGAAAGAGAGAGAGAGAGAGAGAGAGAGAGAGAGAGAGAGAGAGACCGGTGAAAAGAAAAGAAGAGAAGCAGACAACCAAAAGAAAGCAAAAGAAAGGAAGCAAAAGAAAGGAAGCAAAAGAAAGAAGCAAAAAAGGAAAGGAAGGAGAGAGAGAGACCAAAACGATAGAAAAGCGAGAGAAGCAAGAAAAGCGAGAAAAGCGAGAAAAGAAGAATCCGAGCGACCGGAATCGAACCGGTGACCAATTGATTTCCGAGGTATACTGAAACACAGTATAGACACACTACAGTCAATCGCTCTACCAACTGAGCTACGCTCGGCCACGAAACATCTCAACAACACAAAAACATCACATACAAACGACACACAACACACACAACAACAACACCGCTAACACCATACCAACTACACACACAACAACACCACACCACACGGAAACACTACTACATTTACCACCTACTCACCACCCCCAACAACTACACAACAAACCAACCCGCCTGCCACCACTCAACGACAACAACGACAAAAACAAACAAACAAAACAACCACCTCACACACTGCCTGGATCATGACTCACTCACACAAAGGGATCAAAGAGATCCAAGAGACCAAAGGGGTGGTCACAAAAATGAGAGTGTGTGTGTGAGAGAGAGAGAGAGAGAGAGAGAGAATCCGCATACCACCCACCACAAAAAGAGAGCAACCATCACAACAAGAGAGCTAACAAGAGAGCTAACAAGCGAGTGAGCAAGTCAACGAGCAAACGGACGAGCTCGCGGAGAGGAAGGTGGTGAGAAGAAGGGTAAGAAAAGGGACATTGATGACACAAAACAAAACACAAAAAAAGACGAGAAAGAGAGAGAGAGAGAGAGAGAGAGAGAGAGAGAGAGAGACCGGTGAAAAGAAAAGAAGAGAAACAGACAACCAAAAGAAAGCAAAAGAAAGGAAGCAAAAGAAAGGAAGCAAAAGAAAGGAAGCAAAAGAAAGAAAGAAGGAAGGAAGGAAAGAGAGACCAAAACGATAGAAAAGCGAGAGAAGCAAGAAAAGCGAGAAAAGCGAGAAAAGAAGAATCCGAGCGACCGGAATCGAACCGGTGACCAATTGATTTCCGAGGTATACTGAAACACAGTATAGACACACTACAGTCAATCGCTCTACCAACTGAGCTACGCTCGGCCACGAAACATATCAACAACACAAAAACATCACATACAAACGACACACAACACACACAACAACAACACCGCTAACACCATACCAACTACACACACAACAACACCACACCACACGGAAACACTACTACATTTACCACCTACTCACCACCCCCAACAACTACACAACAAACCAACCCGCCTGCCACCACTCAACGACAACAACGACAAAAACAAACAAACAAAACAACCACCTCACACACTGCCTGGATCATGACTCACTCACACAAAGGGATCAAAGAGATCCAAGAGACCAAAGGGGTGGTCACAAAAATGAGAGTGTGTGTGTGAGAGAGAGAGAGAGAGAGAGAGAGAGAATCCGCATACCACCCACCACAAAAAGAGAGCAACCATCACAACAAGAGAGCTAACAAGAGAGCTAACAAGCGAGTGAGCAAGTCAACGAGCAAACGGACGAGCTCGCGGAGAGGAAGGTGGTGAGAAGAAGGGTAAGAAAAGGGACATTGATGACACAAAACAAAACACAAAAAAAGACGAGAAAGAGAGAGAGAGAGAGAGAGAGAGAGAGAGAGAGAGACCGGTGAAAAGAAAAGAAGAGAAGCAGACAACCAAAAGAAAGCAAAAGAAAGGAAGCAAAAGAAAGGAAGCAAAAAAAAGCAAAAAGGAAGGAAGGAAAGAGAGACCAAAACGATAGAAAAGCGAGAGAAGCAAGAAAAGCGAGAAAAGCGAGAAAAGAAGAATCCGAGCGACCGGAATCGAACCGGTGACCAATTGATTTCCGAGGTATACTGAAACACAGTATAGACACACTACAGTCAATCGCTCTACCAACTGAGCTACGCTCGGCCACGAAACATCTCAACAACACAAAAACATCACATACAAACGACACACAACACACACAACAACAACACCGCTAACACCATACCAACTACACACACAACAACACCACACCACACGGAAACACTACTACATTTACCACCTACTCACCACCCCCAACAACTACACAACAAACCAACCCGCCTGCCACCACTCAACGACAACAACGACAAAAACAAACAAACAAAACAACCACCTCACACACTGCCTGGATCATGACTCACTCACACAAAGGGATCAAAGAGATCCAAGAGACCAAAGGGGTGGTCACAAAAATGAGAGTGTGTGTGTGAGAGAGAGAGAGAGAGAGAGAGAGAGAGAATCCGCATACCACCCACCACAAAAAGAGAGCAACCATCACAACAAGAGAGCTAACAAGAGAGCTAACAAGCGAGTGAGCAAGTCAACGAGCAAACGGACGAGCTCGCGGAGAGGAAGGTGGTGAGAAGAAGGGTAAGAAAAGGGACATTGATGACACAAAACAAAACACACAAAAAGACGAGAAAGAGAGAGAGAGAGAGAGAGAGAGAGAGAGAGACCGGTGAAAAGAAAAGAAGAGAAGCAGACAACCAAAAGAAAGCAAAAGAAAGGAAGCAAAAGAAAGGAAGCAAAAGAAGAAGCAAAGAAGGAAGGAAGAGAGAGAGAGACCAAAACGATAGAAAAGCGAGAGAAGCAAGAAAAGCGAGAAAAGCGAGAAAAGAAGAATCCGAGCGACCGGAATCGAACCGGTGACCAATTGATTTCCGAGGTATACTGAAACACAGTATAGACACACTACAGTCAATCGCTCTACCAACTGAGCTACGCTCGGCCACGAAACATCTCAACAACACAAAAACATCACATACAAACGACACACAACACACACAACAACAACACCGCTAACACCATACCAACTACACACACAACAACACCACACCACACGGAAACATGTAATGGGCCTCATGTCCATTACATGACACAATCTGGTCACAGATTGGTGTCTGTGGCAGCAGACTGGTGTGAGACACACTCACGGGAGCAATCAATGATTGCGACCGCACGGAATGTTCTCGAAGCATTCTCGAGTACTCTCTGCACACGTGTCTCTGTGCATGAAGATGGTTCCTGCTGGATTTCTATCTAGTGACGAAGCCGACGTGTCATTGTGGGTACATGTTAGTGGTTTCAACCAATCACAACGTGCCACGTGGCGGGAGAGAGGTTCTTTGTTGAAGAACCCGAAGCTCAAGTTCAAGTTCAAGTTGGAGAACATTCTCCTGGTCCAAGCTTCAAGTTCAACCTGATTCAACCCAAGGTTTTATATTGCATTTGTAGGTTGATTGCATTTAACCCCATAGGACCCTAGTGGTTTTATGCTCGTAGGATTCAGGAACCATAAGCTTTTCAATTCAGTTGCAAATTTGCCGCCTTTACCTCAAGTCTCCTTCCTCCTCCCTCCAAGTCGGGAGAGGCCAAGTCTTCCTCAAGCGCAAGCGTGTGTGCCGTGTTTTGGGGACTGTCGTGGACAGCGCCCCATAACACCTGGTAGCACTTCGAGAGGTCCTTCCTGCGACCTTCCTAGAAGGGATTGCCGAAGTTGCGCTGAGCACTTCGTGAACCCTGCTCTAGAAGAGGATTGACAAAGAGGCTTTCGCCCTTTGTGCACTTCCTTTCAAGACTCTCCCTGTCTATAGCACAGACAGCAGAAGGGATGGAGACTCCGACGAGTGTGCTGCACGAAGACCAAGTGACGCTGACGAATGAGCAGTTTCCTCATTTGTCCGGTCATGAGTGGGCAGCCCTCGAGCGGATGAGCGCAGTCATCGATGAGGCAGCTGTGATCACACTGTTGAGATCAGCCTCTCCGGATGAGCAGCGAAGCGCGGCAGTGAGCTTCATGCACCATGAGGTCATGGACTCTCGTCGACAGCCCGCAACTCCTGTCTCGACGATGAGAGTAACGCCTCTGAAGCTCGACATCTCCCCGTATCGCGGTGGAGAGAACGAACCTCTGGCGAGATGGTTCGTTGAGTTGGATGCAGCAGTGACTGCAAGACAGCTCCGGGACCCGACGCAGCAAGTGTTGTTCGCAATGTCCAACCTTGCGGGTCGAGCGAAGAGTTGGGCGTATGGGAAGCGTTTGGCGGAGCCAACATGCTTCTACAACCTCGACGACTTCAAGCAAGAGCTGAAGCGCGCGTTCGAGCCTCCGCAGAGCGAGTTTCGTGCTCGTGCCGAGTTTCTCAAGCTTCGACAAGGACGCCAAGACCTCCACTCGTATGCACAACGCGCACGATATCTCGTGTCGTGCATTGTGGATCAGCCGATCGATATGGCAACACAAGTTGTCACATTCATGGCCGGTCTGGACGATGGACCGATCCGGAACCAACTGTTCCGCGAGTACCCAACGACGCTTGATCAAGCCATCGAGAGAGCGATGCAAGAAGAATTCAGCATCAAGCAAGCCAAGTTCGGTGGACCAGTTCCACGTAAAGTCCGCGTGACGCCGTCGCCGAACAATGGACCAGAACCGATGGATCTGTCGTATGTCCAACATACCGACAACAAGCGCCCTCGCAACGATGGGAAATGTTTCCGTTGCGGGAAGCCGGGTCATATCGCTCGAAACTGCAAGATGTCCTTGCCGAATCGGCAAGAGACACAAGGATCGCGTTCGAACCAGAACAGCAACCGAAATTTCGGCCGCCGGTTCGACCGTTCCCAAGGGTCAAAAAACGGGAACGACCAGTAGGGGCGGGGCTCCCTACTGGGCCCGACAAGAGGACTGTGAATGTTGTGGAGACACAGGACTCTGGCCCCGATGTGCATGAGGCACGTGCAGTTTCCACAAGGAGTGATGGAAGTGTCAGTCAGAGCACTGCTCTGATCATGCTCAAAGTCCATGTAGATGGTATTGAAACGCCTCTACGTGCTTTGGTTGACACTGGTGCGTCGAATAATTTTGTTCGAGTGAAAGTCGTGATCGGGAGTGACAAGACTCTACACGATGCGACGAAAGAGATGGTTGTTCGGTTGGCCAATGGGTCGACTGTGAAGATGCCGAAGCGAACCGTGCGCTTGGCAATCGAGTTTGAAGATTTCCGAGGCGAGGACGAGTTCATTCTCCTCGATCTCGATGACAAGTTTGACATCATCCTGGGCATGCCATGGTTGAAGCGTTACCAACCTCGCATTGACTGGATGAAGATGAAGATTTCCGTCGACAAGATTGTCAACGAAGACCTGGGCTGCGTTGCAGCAGGTGAAGTGATTTGGGCGTATGCGTCTGTGGAAGATGCGTCGAATGGGACTCAGGAGTGCGATGGCCCCTCAATCCCACAAGACAAGCCCGAGACGACTACTGGAGGTGGAGCAGTCAGGCGCCAGAAAAAGACTGTCTCCTTTGCCATTGGTGACGAGAAAGCTCGTCATGGCGTGAAGTGTGAAGATCCTTCCCAAGATACGAAGAAACCCGACGAAGAGAGTTTTCCGTCGTCAAGCATCCCTGATCAAGATGCGAGTCAATGCGATGAAGGTGGTGACCCACAGAGAGGCATCACAAGCAGTTATGCGAACGTCGTGGTCTACGGTGAAGATGGTGACGTCGATGTGTTCCGTCACGTGAAGATTGAAAATCCTCCAAGTTCAGTCGAAGATTTGGTTTCCTTGCCCGTAATGAGCAAGAAGGCGCTTATGCGTAGCCTGGCGAAAGGCGAAATTTCGCAGCTTTGCGCGATTGTTGAGACAATCGACGAAGACCTCGTCAACACAGCATCGAGTGTGGATGCTGATGTGTTGCACGAGAAGACACGGAAAGAAAGGTTCGAGGAGCAGTCATGGGATGCCCTCAAGGAGAACCCCGTGTATGAGCTTGTCCGGGAGTTTGAGGACATATTCCCCGACAAGGTGCCGGACGAACTGCCGCTCGACAGAGGCATTCGTCATGAGATTGATGTACTTCCTAGCACGAAGTACTGTATCACTAGACAGTGGCCGTTGCCAAAGGAGCAAGTCGATGCGATCGACGAGTTCTTTGCACAACGCGCAAAGGCTGGTCATGTGCGAGAAAGCAAGTCCCCGCACTGCAGCCCCACTTTCTGTGTGAAGAAGGCGACTGGCGGATGGCGCATCGTTCATGCTTTCAACAAGCTGAACGACGCAACCATTCCCGCTCAGACTCCGGTTCCACGCAAGGACATGATCCTTGATGGAATGGTTGGCAGCACCGTTTTCAGTGCGATCGATCTGAAGGATGGATTCTATCAGCTTCGAATGCGCGAAAGCGATGTCCCACTAACCGCAGTGAGTACCCCGAGTGGTATGCTGTGGGAATGGTTAGTGATGCCACAAGGACTGAAGAATGCACCTGCGACTTTCAATCGCATGGTCACGAATGTTCTTCGTCCTTTGCGAACATTTGCACCAAGTTACTTTGACGATATATTCGTTCATAGTAAGGCCGTGGACGGAAGATCTGATGTTGATGTTCATCTCGATCATCTTCGTCAAGTATTCCAGGCCATGCGGGAGAACAAGCTCTACGCAAACTTAAAGAAGTGCGTGTTCTTTGCCCCTGAGATTCCTGTTCTCGGTTGCTTTGTGGGAAAGAACGGTGTTCGAGTCGATCCGGAGAAGGTCAAAGCTATTGACGATTGGCCCATGCCTCAGAACGTCAAACAGCTACGACAGTGGTTGGGTCTGGCCAACTACTTGCACAAGTACACGCGCAATTATGCAGCGTTAGTGCAGCCTCTCACACAACTGTTGAAGAAAGACGTTGAGTGGAAGTGGTCTGAAGATCACCAAGCGGCGTTCGAAGAGGTCAAGAGGAGTCTTCGTGAAGCTCCTGTGCTGGCTCTTCCGAACCACGACAAGCCGTTCCACGTCGTCTGTGATGCAAGCGACTATGCCATCGGTTGCGCTTTGATGCAACACGATGATGAGGGTCGAGAGCGAGTAGTGTCGTATCAATCACGACAACTCCGACCCGCAGAACGGAACTACCCAGTTCATGACAAGGAACTTCTTGCGATGAAGTATGCCTTAGTCAAGTTCCGCGTATACTTGCTTGGCGAGGAGCGCTTTGCGATCTACACAGATCATGCATCGCTGCGAACAGCGGTAAAGACTCCTCACTTGTCCCAAAGGATGGCTAGGTGGCTCTCCTTCTTTGCGGAGTACAACTTTGTTGTGCACTACAAGCCAGGCAAGATGAACATCCTAGCCGACGCCTTGTCAAGACGTCCGGACTATGATCCCAAGTCCAAGAACGAGGATCCGGACGAAGCGTGTCGACTCTGCGAAGATGTTCAAGCGATCGCAGTTCAAGCTTCGACTTCAGTGCGCGAAGACATCATCGAGGGATACAAGTCTGACGAGACCTGTCAGGACTTGCTCAAGTATTTCAAGAATCCCTCTGACAAGGCACTGCAAGGTCTCCCAGCACGAACAAGATCGCGCGTTCACCGCTTTCGAGTACACAATGGGTTGTTGTACTACGCGGTTGAAGATGGGGATACAGAACGAGTTGTTGTTCCCAACGATGAAGGTGTGCGTCATCGACTCTTGTATGAGTATCATGACAGCCCTTCGAGTGGCCATCTCGGACGAGAGAAGACGTTTCTCAGTCTTTCCCGAGATTACTACTGGCCACATATGTACAAGTGGGTTCGCAAGTATGTGAAGACCTGTGAGATCTGCCAGCGAGTGAAGCCTTCAGGCTCCACGCAGGCCCCACTTCGTTCATTGCCTGTCCCCCAGGACAGTTGGAGGTCCGTGAGCATGGATTTCATATTCGGACTTCCGCGAGACAAACACGGCAGGAAGGGGATCCTGGTGTTTGTGGACCGATTCAGCAAGATGGTCCATCTTGCTCCTGTTTCGGACAAGATCTCAGCCGAGAAGACAGCCAAGGTCTTTTTGGATGTGGTATTCCGTTTGCACGGCTTGCCAACTGAGATCGTGTCAGACCGTGACACCCGCTTCACATCCAAGTTTTGGCGCGCATTGTTCAAATTGTTGGGCACCAAGCTGTCCATGTCAACAGCGGCGCACCCTGAAACGGACGGTCAAACGGAACGCGTGAATCGTGTCCTTGAAGACGTATTGCGTAGTTACGCTACGTCATTTAGAGAGTGGAGTGAAATTCTCCCTCTCTGCGAGTTTGCGTTGAACAATTCCACGCATGTCTCGACGGGTCACTCCCCATTCTATGTGAACTACGGTCTCCATCCGAGAGTACCAGCGTCACTAGTGGGAGAGGTCTCTACCTTAAGTGGGGGAGGGACTACGGCGAATGACAATACGCCGCAGTCAGATGATGACCTGAATGCTGCCATCGAGTTCAATGCCAATTTTGAATCGATGAGACCGTTAGATGAACTAACTGGTCGCGAGAAGCAGCTAGTCGAAGACTTTGTCGTGCGGAGACAAGCCGTTGTGAGGTTTGTTCGAGACGCAATCGCACAGGCTCAGGATCTGCAAAAGCAAAACGCAGACAAGAGTGGAAGGAAGAATAAGCAATCTTTCAAGGTCAATGATCTTGTATTGCTTAGTTCGGCGAACCTGCCTGAACATGCAGTGTCCAACCTGGGAAGTTCGAAACTTCTGCCAAGGTTCATTGGACCGTTCACGGTGGTGAAATGCAATGGTGATGCCTACACACTAGACATCCCAACGAGCATGCGTCTGCATCCAACGTTTTACGTGGGCAGACTAAAGCCTTACCTTCCGAGTGGGTCCGCAGACCCTAGTGAGCCTTGCGCGAGTGATCCATACGATCATGAAGCTGCTCCATTTGGTGGCGAAGAGTCTGTAACTCATCGTCATGGAGCTTCTTCTCGGCATAGAGGCGCTGAAGCACATCGAAGGACTCCTCCTTCACTGCTTCCAACGCAAGAAGGCGAGATTGGTACTCCTTACGAAGTACCTCGAGCGCAGTCCCTGCCTCCTCCACAGAGCGAAGCAGACGCTCATGGAACGCCTCTCGAGCCTTCTGAGTCTTCTGGAGTCGCTCAAGTTCGGCCTGAACTTGCTCGAACCGTTGCTCAAAACGGGACTCCAATGCCGAACGCTGGGCTGGACCATCGGACAGCGAGTCAAGTACTGACTCCTGCTCCTTCAGCTGGTCCTCGAGGCTGTCGCACCGGTCAGCGAGAACCGCGTCGCGAACTTCCAGTGCCTCGATCTGCGCACGATGAGCGCTCTTCCACTTCCAGAGCCGCTCGATCGTTTTCGCGTTCAGCCCCACCTCCTCTGATCGATCATCAGGGAGAGCGTCGATGGATCGTGGAGTCGATTGTTGGTCACGAGGACCGACAGACTCATGGGAAGAAGCGATTGACTCGTCAACGCTTCTACCGAGTTCGGTGGCGCGGCTACCCACCGAGTTCGGACACGTGGGAACCGAGACAGACTCTCGAGTCTGATATTCCCGACGTGGTCCGCAGCTACGAGGCAAGCTTGTAGCGTCACTGGAGACGCTACCGCGACGAAGGCCATGGGCTGCCTTGTCGTGACTTGGAGTCTTGCTGAGCAAGCGCTCCATCTTGCCCTCGTTCTCAAGGCGAACAAAGGCTCGCCAAGAGTCTGCCTTGGCTGTGATAGGTTGGTCCGGATCATCGCGATTGTTGATCCGATGCCAACGGTAGAACCGCTCCTTATAGAACTCCGTGTCTCCCACCCGACGGCGGATGGAAGTCACATCGAAGAGTTCTGGAGCCCGGCGCTGGTGCTTGCGCACTGCGGGTTCTTCGAGAAATGCTTGGTCACTTGATCGCTTCATGGCGGTTTCGAAAGTGAGTCAAGCACCCCAAAGAGAGCGAGTGGTCGCTACTTTAAGGGGGGGATGATGTAATGGGCCTCATGTCCATTACATGACACAATCTGGTCACAGATTGGTGTCTGTGGCAGCAGACTGGTGTGAGACACACTCACGGGAGCAATCAATGATTGCGACCGCACGGAATGTTCTCGAAGCATTCTCGAGTACTCTCTGCACACGTGTCTCTGTGCATGAAGATGGTTCCTGCTGGATTTCTATCTAGTGACGAAGCCGACGTGTCATTGTGGGTACATGTTAGTGGTTTCAACCAATCACAACGTGCCACGTGGCGGGAGAGAGGTTCTTTGTTGAAGAACCCGAAGCTCAAGTTCAAGTTCAAGTTGGAGAACATTCTCCTGGTCCAAGCTTCAAGTTCAACCTGATTCAACCCAAGGTTTTATATTGCATTTGTAGGTTGATTGCATTTAACCCCATAGGACCCTAGTGGTTTTATGCTCGTAGGATTCAGGAACCATAAGCTTTTCAATTCAGTTGCAAATTTGCCGCCTTTACCTCAAGTCTCCTTCCTCCTCCCTCCAAGTCGGGAGAGGCCAAGTATTCCTCAAGCGCAAGCGTGTGTGCCGTGTTTTGGGGACTGTCGTGGACAGCGCCCCATTACAAAACACTACTACATTTACCACCTACTCACCACCCCCAACAACTACACAACAAACCAACCCGCCTGCCACCACTCAACGACAACAACGACAAAAACAAACAAACAAAACAACCACCTCACACACTGCCTGGATCATGACTCACTCACACAAAGGGATCAAAGAGATCCAAGAGACCAAAGGGGTGGTCACAAAAATGAGAGTGTGTGTGAGAGAGAGAGAGAGAGAGAGAGAGAGAATCCGCATACCACCCACCACAAAAAGAGAGCAACCATCACAACAAGAGAGCTAACAAGAGAGCTAACTAGCGAGCTAACAAGCGAGCGAGCGAGTGAGCAAGTCAACGAGCAAACGGACGAGCTCGCGGAGAGGAAGGTGGTGAGAAGAAGGGCAAGAAAAGGGACATTGATGACACAAAACAAAACACAAAAAAAGACGAGATAGATAGATAGATAGATAGATAGATAGAGAGAGAGAGAGAGAGAGAGACCGGTGAAAAGAAAAGAAGCAGACAACCAAAAGAAAGCAAAAGAAAGGAAGCAAAAGAAAGGAAGCAAAAGAAAGCAAAAAGGAAGGAAGGAAAGAGAGACCAAAACGATAGAAAAGCGAGAGAAGCAAGAAAAGCGAGAAAAGCGAGAAAAGAAGAATCCGAGCGACCGGAATCGAACCGGTGACCAATTGATTTCCGAGGTATACTGAAACACAGTATAGACACACTACAGTCAATCGCTCTACCAACTGAGCTACGCTCGGCCACGAAACATCTCAACAACACAAAAACATCACATACAAACGACACACAACACACACAACAACAACACCGCTAACACCATACCAACTACACACACAACAACACCACACCACACGGAAACACTACTACATTTACCACCTACTCACCACCCCCAACAACTACACAACAAACCAACCCGCCTGCCACCACTCAACGACAACAACGACAAAAACAAACAAACAAAACAACCACCTCACACACTGCCTGGATCATGACTCACTCACACAAAGGGATCAAAGAGATCCAAGAGACCAAAGGGGTGGTCACAAAAATGAGAGTGTGTGTGTGTGAGAGAGAGAGAGAGAGAGAGAGAATCCGCATACCACCCACCACAAAAAGAGAGCAACCATCACAACAAGAGAGCTAACAAGAGAGCTAACAAGCGAGTGAGCAAGTCAACGAGCAAACGGACGAGCTCGCGGAGAGGAAGGTGGTGAGAAGAAGGGCAAGAAAAGGGACATTGATGACACAAAACAAAACACAAAAAAAGACGAGATAGATAGATAGATAGATAGAGAGAGAGAGAGAGAGAGAGAGACCGGTGAAAAGAAAAGAAGCAGACAACCAAAAGAAAGCAAAAGAAAGGAAGCAAAAGAAAGGAAGCAAAAGAAAGCAAAAAGGAAGGAAGGAAAGAGAGACCAAAACGATAGAAAAGCGAGAGAAGCAAGAAAAGCGAGAAAAGCGAGAAAAGAAGAATCCGAGCGACCGGAATCGAACCGGTGACCAATTGATTTCCGAGGTATACTGAAACACAGTATAGACACACTACAGTCAATCGCTCTACCAACTGAGCTACGCTCGGCCACGAAACATCTCAACAACACAAAAACATCACATACAAACGACACACAACACACACAACAACAACACCGCTAACACCATACCAACTACACACACAACAACACCACACCACACGGAAACACTACTACATTTACCACCTACTTATCACCCCCAACAACTACACAACAAACCAACCCGCCTGCCACCACTCAACGACAACAACGACAAAAACAAACAAACAAAACAAACACCTCACACACTGCCTGGATCATGACTCACTCACACAAAGGGATCAAAGAGATCCAAGAGACCAAAGGGGTGGTCACAAAAATGAGAGTGTGTGTGTGTGAGAGAGAGAGAGAGAGAGAGAGAATCCGCATACCACCCACCACAAAAAGAGAGCAACCATCACAACAAGAGAGCTAACAAGAGAGCTAACAAGCGAGTGAGCAAGTCAACGAGCAAACGGACGAGCTCGCGGAGAGGAAGGTGGTGAGAAGAAGGGCAAGAAAAGGGACATTGATGACACAAAACAAAACACAAAAAAAGACGAGATAGATAGATAGATAGATAGAGAGAGAGAGAGAGAGAGAGAGACCGGTGAAAAGAAAAGAAGCAGACAACCAAAAGAAAGCAAAAGAAAGGAAGCAAAAGAAAGGAAGCAAAAGAAAGCAAAAAGGAAGGAAGGAAAGAGAGACCAAAACGATAGAAAAGCGAGAGAAGCAAGAAAAGCGAGAAAAGCGAGAAAAGAAGAATCCGAGCGACCGGAATCGAACCGGTGACCAATTGATTTCCGAGGTATACTGAAACACAGTATAGACACACTACAGTCAATCGCTCTACCAACTGAGCTACGCTCGGCCACGAAACATCTCAACAACACAAAAACATCACATACAAACGACACACAACACACACAACAACAACACCGCTAACACCATACCAACTACACACACAACAACACCACACCACACGGAAACACTACTACATTTACCACCTACTCACCACCCCCAACAACTACACAACAAACCAACCCGCCTGCCACCACTCAACGACAACAACGACAAAAACAAACAAACAAAACAAACACCTCACACACTGCCTGGATCATGACTCACTCACACAAAGGGATCAAAGAGATCCAAGAGACCAAAGGGGTGGTCACAAAAATGAGAGTGTGTGTGTGAGAGAGAGAGAGAGAGAGAGAGAGAATCCACATACCACCCACCACAAAAAGAGAGCAACCATCACAACAAGAGAGCTAACAAGAGAGCTAACAAGCGAGTGAGCAAGTCAACGAGCAAACGGACGAGCTCGCGGAGAGGAAGGTGGTGAGAAGAAGGGCAAGAAAAGGGACATTGATGACACAAAACAAAACACAAAAAAAGACGAGAAAGAGAGAGAGAGAGAGAGGAGAGAGAGACCGGTGAAAAGAAAAGAAGAGAAGCAGACAACCAAAAGAAAGCAAAAGAAAGGAAGCAAAAGAAAGGAAGCAAAAGAAAGCAAAAAGGAAAGAGAGAGAGAGAGACCAAAACGATAGAAAAGCGAGAGAAGCAAGAAAAGCGAGAAAAGCGAGAAAAGAAGAATCCGAGCGACCGGAATCGAACCGGTGACCAATTGATTTCCGAGGTATACTGAAACACAGTATAGACACACTACAGTCAATCGCTCTACCAACTGAGCTACGCTCGGCCACGAAACATCTCAACAACACAAAAACATCACATACAAACGACACACAACACACACAACAACAACACCGCTAACACCATACCAACTACACACACAACAACACCACACCACACGGAAACACTACTACATTTACCACCTACTCATCACCCCCAACAACTACACAACAAACCAACCCGCCTGCCACCACTCAACGACAACAACGACAAAAACAAACAAACAAAACAACCACCTCACACACTGCCTGGATCATGACTCACTCACACAAAGGGATCAAAGAGATCCAAGAGACCAAAGGGGTGGTCACAAAAATGAGAGTGTGTGTGTGAGAGAGAGAGAGAGAGAGAGAGAGAATCCGCATACCACCCACCACAAAAAGAGAGCAACCATCACAACAAGAGAGCTAACAAGAGAGCTAACTAGCGAGCTAACAAGCGAGCGAGCGAGTGAGCAAGTCAACGAGCAAACGGACGAGCTCGCGGAGAGGAAGGTGGTGAGAAGAAGGGCAAGAAAAGGGACATTGATGACACAAAACAAAACACAAAAAAAGACGAGAAAGAGAGAGAGAGAGAGAGGAGAGAGAGACCGGTGAAAAGAAAAGAAGAGAAGCAGACAACCAAAAGAAAGCAAAAGAAAGGAAGCAAAAGAAAGGAAGCAAAAGAAAGCAAAAAGGAAAGAGAGAGAGAGAGACCAAAACGATAGAAAAGCGAGAGAAGCAAGAAAAGCGAGAAAAGCGAGAAAAGAAGAATCCGAGCGACCGGAATCGAACCGGTGACCAATTGATTTCCGAGGTATACTGAAACACAGTATAGACACACTACAGTCAATCGCTCTACCAACTGAGCTACGCTCGGCCACGAAACATCTCAACAACACAAAAACATCACATACAAACGACACACAACACACACAACAACAACACCGCTAACACCATACCAACTACACACACAACAACACCACACCACACGGAAACACTACTACATTTACCACCTACTTATCACCCCCAACAACTACACAACAAACCAACCCGCCTGCCAC
The DNA here is from genome assembly GCA_024867545.1 of Phytopythium helicoides. Taxonomy (NCBI): domain Eukaryota; phylum Oomycota; class Peronosporomycetes; order Pythiales; family Pythiaceae; genus Phytopythium; species Phytopythium helicoides. Next base: position 26,531 of record JANFNE010000033.1, read on the forward strand.
CACTCAACGACAACAACGACAAAAACAAACAAACAAAACAAACACCTCACACACTGCCTGGATCATGACTCACTCACACAAAGGGATCAAAGAGATCCAAGAGACCAAAGGGGTGGTCACAAAAATGAGAGTGTGTGTGTGTGTGAGAGAGAGAGAGAGAGAGAGAGAGAGAGAGAGAGAATCCACATACCACCCACCACAAAAAGAGAGCAACCATCACAACAAGAGAGCTAACAAGAGAGCTAACTAGCGAGCTAACAAGCGAGCGAGCGAGTGAGCAAGTCAACGAGCAAACGGACGAGCTCGCGGAGAGGAAGGTGGTGAGAAGAAGGGCAAGAAAAGGGACATTGATGACACAAAACAAAACACAAAAAAAGACGAGATAGATAGATAGATAGATAGATAGAGAGAGAGAGAGAGAGAGAGAGACCGGTGAAAAGAAAAGAAGAGAAGCAGACAACCAAAAGAAAGCAAAAGAAGGAAGCAAAAGAAAGCAAAAGAAAGAAAGAAGGAAGGAAGGAAAGAGAGACCAAAACGATAGAAAAGCGAGAGAAGCAAGAAAAGCGAGAAAAGCGAGAAAAGAAGAATCCGAGCGACCGGAATCGAACCGGTGACCAATTGATTTCCGAGGTATACTGAAACACAGTATAGACACACTACAGTCAATCGCTCTACCAACTGAGCTACGCTCGGCCACGAAACATCTCAACAACACAAAAACATCACATACAAACGACACACAACACACACAACAACAACACCGCTAACACCATACCAACTACACACACAACAACACCACACCACACGGAAACACTACTACATTTACCACCTACTCATCACCCCCAACAACTACACAACAAACCAACCCGCCTGCCACCACTCAACGACAACAGCGACAAAAACAAACAAACAAAACAAACACCTCACACACTGCCTGGATCATGACTCACTCACACAAAGGGATCAAAGAGATCCAAGAGACCAAAGGGGTGGTCACAAAAATGAGAGTGTGTGTGTGAGAGAGAGAGAGAGAGAGAGAGAGAATCCGCATACCACCCACCACAAAAAGAGAGCAACCATCACAACAAGAGAGCTAACAAGAGAGCTAACTAGCGAGCTAACAAGCGAGCGAGCGAGTGAGCAAGTCAACGAGCAAACGGACGAGCTCGCGGAGAGGAAGGTGGTGAGAAGAAGGGCAAGAAAAGGGACATTGATGACACAAAACAAAACACAAAAAAAGACGAGATAGATAGATAGATAGATAGATAGAGAGAGAGAGAGAGAGAGAGAGACCGGTGAAAAGAAAAGAAGAGAAGCAGACAACCAAAAGAAAGCAAAAGAAAGGAAGCAAAAGAAAGCAAAAGAAAGCAAAAAGGAAGGAAGGAAAGAGAGACCAAAACGATAGAAAAGCGAGAGAAGCAAGAAAAGCGAGAAAAGCGAGAAAAGAAGAATCCGAGCGACCGGAATCGAACCGGTGACCAATTGATTTCCGAGGTATACTGAAACACAGTATAGACACACTACAGTCAATCGCTCTACCAACTGAGCTACGCTCGGCCACGAAACATCTCAACAACACAAAAACATCACATACAAACGACACACAACACACACAACAACAACACCGCTAACACCATACCAACTACACACACAACAACACCACACCACACGGAAACACTACTACATTTACCACCTACTTATCACCCCCAACAACTACACAACAAACCAACCCGCCTGCCACCACTCAACGACAACAACGACAAAAACAAACAAACAAAACAACCACCTCACACACTGCCTGGATCATGACTCACTCACACAAAGGGATCAAAGAGATCCAAGAGACCAAAGGGGTGGTCACAAAAATGAGAGTGTGTGTGAGAGAGAGAGAGAGAGAGAGAGAGAATCCACATACCACCCACCACAAAAAGAGAGCAACCATCACAACAAGAGAGCTAACAAGAGAGCTAACAAGCGAGTGAGCAAGTCAACGAGCAAACGGACGAGCTCGCGGAGAGGAAGGTGGTGAGAAGAAGGGTAAGAAAAGGGACATTGATGACACAAAACAAAACACAAAAAAAAAGACGAGAAAGAGAGAGAGAGAGAGAGAGAGAGAGAGAGAGAGAGAGAGAGAGAGGAGAGAGAGACCGGTGAAAAGAAAAGAAGAGAAGCAGACAACCAAAAGAAAGCAAAAGAAAGGAAGCAAAAGAAAGGAAGCAAAAGAAAGCAAAAAGGAAAGAGAGAGAGAGAGACCAAAACGATAGAAAAGCGAGAGAAGCAAGAAAAGCGAGAAAAGCGAGAAAAGAAGAATCCGAGCGACCGGAATCGAACCGGTGACCAATTGATTTCCGAGGTATACTGAAACACAGTATAGACACACTACAGTCAATCGCTCTACCAACTGAGCTACGCTCGGCCACGAAACATCTCAACAACACAAAAACATCACATACAAACGACACACAACACACACAACAACAACACCGCTAACACCATACCAACTACACACACAACAACACCACACCACACGGAAACACTACTACATTTACCACCTACTCATCACCCCCAACAACTACACAACAAACCAACCCGCCTGCCACCACTCAACGACAACAACGACAAAAACAAACAAACAAAACAACCACCTCACACACTGCCTGGATCATGACTCACTCACACAAAGGGATCAAAGAGATCCAAGAGACCAAAGGGGTGGACACAAAAATGAGAGTGTGTGAGAGAGAGAGAGAGAGAGAGAGAATCCACATACCACCCACCACAAAAAGAGAGCAACCATCACAACAAGAGAGCTAACAAGAGAGCTAACTAGCGAGCTAACAAGCGAGCGAGCGAGTGAGCAAGTCAACGAGCAAACGGACGAGCTCGCGGAGAGGAAGGTGGTGAGAAGAAGGGCAAGAAAAGGGACATTGATGACACAAAACAAAACACAAAAAAAAAGACGAGAAAGAGAGAGAGAGAGAGAGAGAGAGAGAGAGAGAGGAGAGAGAGACCGGTGAAAAGAAAAGAAGAGAAGCAGACAACCAAAAGAAAGCAAAAGAAAGGAAGCAAAAGAAAGGAAGCAAAAGAAAGCAAAAAGGAAGGAAGGAAAGAGAGACCAAAACGATAGAAAAGCGAGAGAAGCAAGAAAAGCGAGAAAAGCGAGAAAAGAAGAATCCGAGCGACCGGAATCGAACCGGTGACCAATTGATTTCCGAGGTATACTGAAACACAGTATAGACACACTACAGTCAATCGCTCTACCAACTGAGCTACGCTCGGCCACGAAACATCTCAACAACACAAAAACATCACATACAAACGACACACAACACACACAACAACAACACCGCTAACACCATACCAACTACACACACAACAACACCACACCACACGGAAACACTACTACATTTACCACCTACTCATCACCCCCAACAACTACACAACAAACCAACCCGCCTGCCACCACTCAACGACAACAACGACAAAAACAAACAAACAAAACAACCACCTCACACACTGCCTGGATCATGACTCACTCACACAAAGGGATCAAAGAGATCCAAGAGACCAAAGGGGTGGTCACAAAAATGAGAGTGTGTGTGAGAGAGAGAGAGAGAGAGAGAGAGAATCCACATACCACCCACCACAAAAAGAGAGCAACCATCACAACAAGAGAGCTAACAAGAGAGCTAACAAGCGAGTGAGCAAGTCAACGAGCAAACGGACGAGCTCGCGGAGAGGAAGGTGGTGAGAAGAAGGGTAAGAAAAGGGACATTGATGACACAAAACAAAACACAAAAAAAAAGACGAGAAAGAGAGAGAGAGAGAGAGAGAGAGAGAGAGAGAGAGAGAGGAGAGAGAGACCGGTGAAAAGAAAAGAAGAGAAGCAGACAACCAAAAGAAAGCAAAAGAAAGGAAGCAAAAGAAAGGAAGCAAAAGAAAGCAAAAAGGAAAGAGAGAGAGAGAGACCAAAACGATAGAAAAGCGAGAGAAGCAAGAAAAGCGAGAAAAGCGAGAAAAGAAGAATCCGAGCGACCGGAATCGAACCGGTGACCAATTGATTTCCGAGGTATACTGAAACACAGTATAGACACACTACAGTCAATCGCTCTACCAACTGAGCTACGCTCGGCCACGAAACATCTCAACAACACAAAAACATCACATACAAACGACACACAACACACACAACAACAACACCGCTAACACCATACCAACTACACACACAACAACACCACACCACACGGAAACACTACTACATTTACCACCTACTCATCACCCCCAACAACTACACAACAAACCAACCCGCCTGCCACCACTCAACGACAACAACGACAAAAACAAACAAACAAAACAACCACCTCACACACTGCCTGGATCATGACTCACTCACACAAAGGGATCAAAGAGATCCAAGAGACCAAAGGGGTGGACACAAAAATGAGAGTGTGTGTGTGAGAGAGAGAGAGAGAGAATCCGCATACCACCCACCACAAAAAGAGAGCAACCATCACAACAAGAGAGCTAACAAGCGAGCTAACAAGCGAGCGAGCGAGTGAGCAAGTTAACGAGCAAACGGACGAGCTCGCGGAGAGGAAGGTGGTAGAAAGAAGGGGAAGTAACCATGGGGTAGTCATTATGGTTGTGACAGACGGGTGTGGTAGTATCGGCCTGCGTGACTGAGGTCTGTTAAGGTTTACAATTCCTACGCTCACAGTGCCATTGGTACCATCACCCATGTGGCGGGAGCCAAAAGACAACTTGTATAGTGTTTATACCGAATATTCGAGATCCTTGTGCCGGACCAACTAGTAGGCAAGTGCAGTAGGTGCAAACTGGCTTCTTTCTGGTGGTCAACGAACACTTTCCATTTTGCATTGCTACGACAAGACCGCTACGGGACAATGCTGCTTTGTTATAAATCAGCACGCTTGTCCCAAATCTGTGCCAGATGGAGGGAAAATTCCACAATGTGACTCAAATCCGAAAATCTCTTCAAAAGGCGATTTAATTATGTTCTTGCTGTCATTGAGAATAATAGTCATTTAGCAGTCCAGCTTCACGAACATATGAATCCACACCTGTTGGCCTCCAAGCATCTGAAGGGTCAATGGGGAAGCCCTCGGCACCCGCAAGCCTTCAAGTCTCGCTTTCATGGGCCATTTGCGGCTTCAGGTTTCACTTTGCCCCGCCTCGCTGAGGCATCTTTTGAAGAGATTTTTCAGATTTGAGCCGCATTTTCCATACTAAAAATTCTAAAATCGTTTATTCCAAACTAAATCACAAAAAATTACCAAAAAGCAAGAATCGAAACCAAGGTGACAATCGATAGTGGCTTTGATAACAAGGATAGAGGACTTCGATTGCTAGCACTCGCCTTCGGCTCGCGGGTATGGCCGTGGTAAGACGACTTCAATTCAGCGCGTGCAGCAACACAACTTCATCACCAAAGAATTTTCGACAGATACCTTTATACATCCTTTTTCATTCATTCACTTCATCAATCAAAACTTGGACAAAACTGCGCTCGCTCACCACACACCTAGCGCAGAGCGGCAAACAACTCATGGAATAGGCATGTACTCGTGGTTGCGCGTGACGCGCGCGACAATAAAGCCGACGGCGGCGCCGAACGCCGTGAAGCAAGCGACCAGAGCCAGCAGCCAGTGAGCCGAGCCCACTTGCTTGCTCAGAGTCAGCGTCGCCTCCGTGGATGGAGTGCGAGGAAGCTCCGCGTTGAGCTCAACCGAAGGCGTGCGTGGCAACTTCGCGTTCAAGTCCAGCTCCGTCGAAGGCGTGCGTGGAAGCTTCGCATTGAGGTCAAGCTCCGTCGATGGCGTACGCGGAAGCTTCGCATTGAGGTCAAGCTCCGTCGATGGCGTACGCGGAAGCTTCGCATTGAGGTCAAGCTCGGTAGATGGCGTACGCGGAAGCTTCGCATTGAGGTCAAGCTCGGTAGATGGCGTACGCGGAAGCTTTGCATTGAGGTCAAGCTCGGTAGATGGCGTGCGCGGGAGCTTCACATTCAGGTCAAGCTCGGTAGATGGTGTACGCGGAAGCTTCACATTCAGGTCAAGCTCGGTAGATGGTGTACGAGGAAGCTTGACATTGAGGTCAAGCTCCGTCGAAGGAGTGCGCGGGAGCGACACAGCACTGAGATCTTCGTCGTCGTTCGGCGCATCAAGGGGACCAGGAAGGTTGATCGCGTCCTTCTCCTTCTCGAGCGGGAGGTTGCTGAGTGTGACATCGTCGGTAGACTCGACTGGATGGGCGGCAGCCACAGCCACGTCGGAAAACGGAACAATGCCCCAGTGCGAGCCGCCGTATATGGGCTTCTCAGAAAAGACGAGCTCCTCGTCCGAGGTGTCCGGGATCACAAAGTGGCAGTCGGACTCAATGCCAAGGTTGTTGATGCCACGAACAATCTTGAAAAAGCCCTGCATACCCCAGTACGTGCCCCACGAGTTACGCACGCTCCAGTACTTGACGCCGTCCTCCTCGCCCCATCCGACAATCTCCACCTCATGGTCAATGTCCAGGAAGCCCGTCTTGTCCTCGAAGACGCCGGCCGAGTAGTTGTAAATAAACTCGTTGCTGCAAGCAATGCCGCACGAGACGGGTCCGTTTAGCAGCTCCTTCATGATGGCGTGTTCGCCCGAGACGCGTCCAAACTCCTTCGCGCGGTAGCGCACGACCTTCTTGACCGGGAAGCACGACGCCTTGTCATCACCCGGCAGTGGAAGGCAGCTGCAACATGAAGCAAGTTAGCGACAACACTCTAGAGCGCACAAGCGCGCAAGGCAACTCCACGTACTTCATGCAGTAAGCCTCGGGCGGGCAGGTGCCGTTGGTGGAGGTGAACTTTTCATTGTCCGTGGCGCTGTAGGGCTGGCAGGTCTCGTCGGGCAGGCCGTAGTGGTGCATGAACTCGAACACGTCCTCGGGCTCTCCGCCGCCGCAGCCGAGCGATAGTCCGTGCGCAGGCCCGCAGTTGAGGAACGTCTGTCGCGAGAGCTGCACGTCAGGGCCCTTGTAGCCATTGCGGCTGTGCATGATCTTGATGCGGTCCTGCGTGGCCGAGAGCGCGCCGTGCACGAAGCAGGAGCCGCAGTACTGCGGGATGTGCTGGTTCCACGAGGGCGTGCAGAAGCCCTGGTCGCACCAGTCGAGCTCGGTGGGGAAGGACGAGAGCTCCATCGCCTGCTCGGCTGTGAGCGGCGGCAGCGCGCGCAGCTTGGGGTGCAGGTGCTCGCGGCCCTTCCACGTGCGCGTGCACACGGGCAGCGCGTCCGCGGACAGCGCGAGCAGCGGCAGCAGCAGCAGCGGCGCGAGCATTGGGGATGGCGAGGGCTTGGCGGGCGCGCGGCGAATGAGGAAGTGGCGTCTGTAGCTCTTGGCGCGGCAGCTCGAAGTCAGTTGGGCATGGCGACCTTCCAGCGCGCGTTTCGACCAATCAGCGCGCGCGAAAGTGGATTCGGAAACTCGATAAAGTTGCGGCCAAGCGGACCTCGCATACGATGGCTCATGGCAGTCGACCGGAGAGTAAACCTAAGCGGGAGACATGATTCGGCGCGTCAGCTCGCTTCTTGTGTCGCGGACACGCCATGAAGAGCACGCGTGAGCTGGATGCCAGTGGGATGGAGCGGAAGAAATGGGGCGGACCAGCTCAACGCTGGCGTGGCCGTGGACCTTCGCGGACCACGGTGCAGGCCCAGCTGGCGACTCAAGCCATAGCTACACACTCGCTGCTCCAGCCTCCGGACCCAAGACTCGAGCCTACAGGGTGGAGGTGCGGGCTTGATCGACGACACCGCGGCTTGTCTGCCGACTGGCGCAATGACCACCTGGTTCGTCGGGCATTGCGTGCTGGAGCGTCGAGGCCGAGGGGCTCGTCTGGCAAAGCTGGTGTATGAGGCGGAGGGGGGAACCCGGCTTCACTTTGGCTTGAAGTGATCTGCAAAGCTTGCGAAGTGTGCCTGGAATGTGTGTTCAAGGCACTCATTCAAGGCCACGTACATGTGATTGCAGCGCTCGCTCACTGCAGGGATGCGGCCCGCACGCGACGTTGCCCGCTAGGCGACTGACGACCATGCACATGATGGCAATGGCTCCACTCTAGAGCAGCAATGAGCGCTGTATTACCGAGCGACTTGTAGCTGATGTCTACGTGGCGGATCACGAGTCGCCGCTGAATGTGCCGCCACCGTCGCCGCCCGTGTCGCCGCCGAACGTGTACGAGCTCTGCGAGCTGTTGTACCCTCCGCCCGTGTCGCCCGCGAACGTCTGCGAGTATCCGCCGCCCGTGTCGCCTCCGAAGAAGCTCGAGGAGCTGTTGGGGCGGTTGCTGTCCCCGCGGTTCATCCACGAGCCGAGCAGCGCGCCGAGGCCCAAGCCGCCGACCGCACCGGCAGCCCCTGCCGCGAGCGCCTCGCCTCGTCGGCTGCGGTTGTCTGGCTCGTAGGCTGGCGCCGTGGGGTAGCCCGAGTAGCCAGGGTAGCCGTACACGGGCTGTCCGCTGCCGTACTGCCCGTCCACGTGGACAGGCTGCGCGAAGTGGATGGTCTCCTCTCGCTCGCGGTGGCGCTTGTGCGACGGCAGCCAGCAGCAGCAGACGCAGCAGAGCAGCAGCAGGATGAGTAGCACGGTGGAGAAGGACGAGCCCGCGTCGCTCGAGCGTGCGTGCGGCTGGTAGGGCTGAGCGTCCGGGTAGCCGTAGCCGGCGACGCGGCGGCAGCGGCAGTCGAAGGGCGAGGCGGCGCACTGCGCGCCCACGGGGCAGCAGCACGGCGCGCCGCTCGCCATCGCCAGGCAGAACTGCCCCGGCGAGTTGCGGAACGCGCGGTCACAGTAGCCCGTCTGTTGGCACAGTCCGCAGCCAGAGAGCGCCGCCGACAGCGCCGCGTCGGCCACAGTCTCGCCAGGCTCCGTCGCGGCCTGCGCCTCGGCGGCCGACGGCTCCGCGCGCATCTGCTGCAGATCGGCGGCCGCGAGCGCCAGCAGCGCAGCTAGCAGCGACGCCAGCAGGCAGAGAGAACGGAGCGAGCGCATGCAGCGAGCGGCGGGAGGAAGAGAAGTGCGCATGAGGAGGCGGAGGTGGGTGCTCAGTGATTTTTTTGCTTGTCAATCAGCGGCAAAGTAGGGACAGTTCGGGACCGGATCAGCTGCAAGTGAGACCACAGCCACGACTCCAAGTTGCACGAATGGTCCATTCACCAAGTCACAAGCGTTCGCTGCAACGCTCCTGATCGCTCGCCGCATTCGCACACAGCGTTCCTGTCTCTATGGGTCCGCTGTGTGGCGGTGGCGTGGGTCCGTAATGGAGGAAAAATTGGTCTTGCTGTCGGTGACATCCCTCACGTTCTGCACCACGAAATGTAGTCCAGGACATCAAAGTTGGGGTCCTCCAGACTCTTCTCGTCCAGTCCGTTGGCCGGAGTCAGCAACTTGCGGTACTTGAGCGCCTTGAGAGCTAGTTTTCGCTGCAAAGCAGTTGGCTTGGTGCTGTCGACCTCGTTCGACGCTGCAGCTGTGTTCTCGCCCTCGCCGTTGTTATTTTCGCCAGCCTTGGCGGTTGCGATGATCCGTCGCGTGTTTTGCGCACACAACTCTCGGAACGAATCGTTGCGGCCGAAGATGCGAAGCAGCCGAGCCCGGCGGTCGGGTGTCATGCCAGTCACGCTGCGTGTAATGTCCTGACGACCCGGGATCTCGGTGTTCCCATTGAAGAGTGCCTCTTGCTCGTCGTCCTCAGAGTCGTCATATTCTTCAGCCGCAACAGCGGTCGACAAGCGTGCGAGCTCATCCCACACATCGGCATCTCGGACTCTGGTCTCCGTCCTCGGTGGCTGTTGGTTCTCGTCACCAGCACCGCTTGGCTCCAGACGTCCGTTGGTGTGCCGTAGTTTGGGCGAACGTCGCGACGGTGACAAGGATCTTGAGCGACGCGGAGCGGATGCGCGGTCGAGGCGCAGCGCCTTGATGTGGTCTTCCAGCTCCACGAGCTCGGCCAGCTCCTCCTCCGTGAAGACGGAGCTGCCGGTGCTCTGCGCGAAGTCGTCCCCGCCGAGTGTGGATCGGTCCATCGTTCTCACGCCAGTTGACAACCGAGATTTGTTCGAGTGAGCACGTGCGACGATCGCGAGCGCGTTGGTGTCCTCGCAGCAGAAGTGGCGCGGCGGTGGCGAATTGCAAAGTGGCATTGCGAAAACCGAAGGATAGCGGTGCCGCGAGCTCGTGCTGATGCACATGGCGGCGGCCTGGATGCCCAGTCGAGTCTCCGCGATTACCATCGTGCGCGCTCTGAGAGTCCTTTTTGGCGTTTGACGTATGCCCGAGAGGAGACTCGAAAGCGGTAGGCACGCCCACCGTAGGAGGTTCGTTTCTAGTTTTCTTCTATGCTTGGCGCCGTGCTGACCCCTTCGTCTTTTTGGACTGCAAATGGAGGAAGGAATCAAGTCGCGCGCGTTCCGGCGACGTTGTGGAGGTGGAGACTACTGCGAAACCACTGGCCCAGCGTCGCATTGAAACGCAGTACTGTAGTTGACGCGGAGTGCCGATAAAAACGTCTGTATCTTCCTTGGCCAAAGACTCAGCATACCGCCACGGCGTACCGCGCGAACAGTGCACTGGCGCCATGGGGCATGAGTTAGCGACCAGCGGAGCAGGACATTTATCACTCAGTCCTTGATTCAATGAGATGGGAGGGGCTTGTGAAAAGAGATCAGCGTCGCGATCTGAAGCGCAAGGCGACGGCTTGAGTCACACGCACATGGAAACTCTAAGGCGAGGAAGATGATCAATTGCGTTGGCGATTTTCTCCAGCAGAAGGGGACTCGCTCAGCACGCAAGGCGCCCGCAGCCACCGAGGTCGCTCTCTGCGCTCAACGGCACGGAGGGTCAGTCGACTAAAGTCGAACAGCAGGTTTGCATCATGTACAGGCGTCCCATGTATTTACAGAGGGATATCGTCGCACTTGGCGGTTCACTGAATTATAATATCCAACAAGCTATGCATCGACACAAAAGTTCAGCATGCGACGACTCCAGAACCGACGGCTGCTCAGCCCCCGTCATGTCAAGCGAGCGCCAGTTGCAATCGGCCGATGTGTCCTATGGTCGTTTCGCAGTATGAGTGCGGCACTCCAGTTCCTTCCGCAAAAGTGAAAATGTGTTCGGCTGAGGCGTCACCTCATCATCGCGTAGGACCGGTTCGCGACCTCCAGTCGTGAAGTGTACAGCAGAAGCCGCATTGAGCTCTTCTCAGCTGCTCGAGTGAGCAATTCTGCTTCGTACGTGTTCACTTGGAGTATCCACGACGCTTCCGAGCGCTGAGACGCGCAACACTTGATTTGAAATCACGCCGAGGGGCTGGTTTGGTGGCGAAAAGTAGATAGGCAGTGCGTTAATTGACATAGAGAGGTGCAACAAGTTCAAGCGTGTGGTGAGCCTGGCTACTTTGTCTGTCTGCACGAAGGTACCGCACAGTGAAGCTGCAGCGCTTTCGACCGGGCTTAAGAGTCCGAGGTGATGATTGCGAGCAGCCAGTTTATTGCAGCTCTTTGTGTGAATGGACCGATAGAAATGTGCTATATCCAATGAAGGTGTCGATGTGCAGAAGGAGTGCAGCCAGGTCGAGGGCCGTTGGAACCTCCCGCCTTCTCAATCTTCGCCGACTTTTGGTGTCGAATATAACGGTCGCTAGTGATCATTTGAATTCTCCCCTCCTGATCGCAATGAGACGATGAAAAGGTACACAAGGTCGGACTACGATCCCATGTTGAAGCTGACTTCAACGTCTGTCGATCGGTATTATTTGGTAGATTAATCAATTTATGAAGCACAAATATCAAAACAGAGATATATGTGCAGAGACAGACCACGTTGAAGTGATCTTCAACTTGGTCCACCCAGGAGCTCTTGTAGCCCTTGGAGTGTTTTGAAATGTCCTGGACCGAGTAGCCTTGATCTTGATTGAAACAAGTGTGAATTCACAGGAGGGATTGTGAGCAGAGGAGCAAGCTTATAAATGGAAAAAGGAAGGACTAGCGCACCCAACCTGGCTGCTTGGTAGAGTGTGATTGCCACCACCTGATGAGTCCTGCAGTAGACCCACCACAAGCTGACCGTCCATTGATTGAAGAAAATACTTATCATATGCGGACAACAAACACAAACGTCAGCTGAACATCTCATCCGAGTCGTCATTTCGCAATCATCACCTCGGACTCTTAAGCCCGGTCGAAAGAGCTGCGGCGTCACCGTTCGGTACCCTCGTGCAAACAGACAGAGTAGCCAGGCTCACCACACGCTTGAACATGTTGCACCTCTCTGTCAATTAACGCAGTGCCCATCTACTTTCCGCCACCAAACTAGCCCCTCGGCGTGATTCAAATCAAGTGTTGCGCGTCTCAGCGCCCGGAAGCGTCGTGGATACTCCGAGTCAACACGTACGAGGCAGAATTGCTCACTCGAGCAGCTCAGAAGAGCTCAATGCGGCTACTGCTGTACACTTCACGACTGGAGAGCGCGAACCGGCCCCACGCGATGATGAAGTGACGCCTCGACCGAACACATTTTCACTTTTGCGGAAGGAACCGGAGTGCCGCACTCGTACTGCGAAACGACCATAGGACACATCGGCCGATTGCAACTGGCGCTCGCTTGACATGACGGGGGCTGAGCAGCCGTCGGTTCTGGAGTCGTCACATGCTGAACTTTTGTGTCTATGCATAGATTGTTGGATATTATACCGCAGTGAACCGCCAAGTGCAGCGATATCCCCTCTGTAAATACATGGAATGCCTGTACATGATGCAAACCTGCTGTTTGACTTTAGTCGACTGACCCTCCGTGCCGTTGAGCGCAGAGAGCGACCTCGGTGGCTGCGGGCATCTTGCGTGCTGAGTGAGTCCTCTTCTGCTGGAGAAAATCGCCGACGCAAATGATCATCTTCCTTGCCTTAGAGTTTCCATGTGTGTGTGACACAAGCCGTCGCCTTGCGCTTCAGATCGCGACGCTGATCTCTTTTCACAAGCCCCTCCCATCTCATTGAATCAAGGACTGAGTGATAAGTGTCCTGCTCCGCTGGTCGCTAACTCATGGCCCATGGCGCCGGTGCACTGTCCGCGCGGAATGCCGTGGCGATATGCCGATGAGTCTTTGGCCAAGGAAGATACAGACGTTTTTATCGGCACCTCCGCGTCAACTACAGTACTCCGTTCAATGCGACGCTGGGCCAGTGGTTTCGCAGTAGTCTCCACCTCCACAACGTCGCCGGAACGCGCGCGACTTGATTCCTTCCTCCATTTGCAGTCCAAAAAGACGAAGGGGTCAGCACGGCGCCAAGCATAGAAGAAAACTAGAAACGAACCTCCTACGGTGGGCGTGCCTACCGCTTTCGAGTCTCCTCTCGGGCATACGTCAAACGCCAAAAAGGACTCTCAGAGCGCGCACGATGGTAATCGCGGAGACTCGGCTGGGCATCCAGGCCGCCGCCATGTGCATCAGCACGAGCTCGCGGCACCGCTATCCTTCGGTTTTCGCAATGCCACTTTGCAATTCGCCACCGCCGCGCCACTTCTGCTGCGAGGACACCAACGCGCTCGCGATCGTCGCACGCGCTCACTCGAGCAAATCTCGGTTGTCAACTGGCGGGAGGACGATGGACCGATCCACACTCGGCGGGGACGACTTCGCGCAGAGCACCGGCAGCTCCGTCTTCACGGAGGAGGAGCTGGCCGAGCTCGTGGAGCTGGAGGACCACATCAAGGCGCTGCGCCTTGACCGCGCATCCGCGCCGCGTCGCTCAAGATCCTTGTCACCATCGCGACGTTCGCCCAAGCTGCGGCACACCAACGGACGGCTGGAGCCAAGCGGTGCTGGTGACGAGAGCCAACAACCATCGAGGACAAAGACCAGAGTCCGAGATGCCGATGTGTGGGATGAGCTCGCGCGCTTGTCGACCGCTGTTGCGGCTGAAGAATATGACGACTCTGAGGACGAAGAGCAAGAGGCGTTCTTCAATGGGGACGCCGAGATCCCGGGTCGTCAGGACATTACACGCAGCGTGACTGGCATGACACCCGACCGCCGGGCTCGGCTGCTTCGCATCTTCGGCCGCAACGATTCGTTCCGAGAGTTGTGTGCGCAAAACACACGACGGATCATCGCGACCGCCAAAGCTGGAGAAAGCAACAACGGAGAGGGTGAGAACACAGCTGCGGCGTCGAATGAGGTCGACAGCGCCAAGCCAACTGCTTTGCAGCGAAAGCTAGCTCTCAAGGCGCTCAAGTACCGCAAGTTGCTGACTCCGGCGAACGGACTGGACGAGAAGAGTCTGGAGGACCCCAACTTTGATGTACTGGACTACATTTCGTGGTGCAGAACGTGAGGATGGTCGCCGACAGCAAGACCAATTTTTCCTCCATTACGGACCCACGCTACCGCCACACACCGGACCCATAGAGACAGGAACGCTGTGCGCGAATGCGGCGAGCAATCAGTAGCGTTGTAGCAAAGCAGCTTGTGACTTCGTGAATCGAGTTGATACTCTGTGAATACCAACGTGTTTAGGAACTACTTTGGCGTAGGCGCGTTCTCACTCAATTGAACAACTTTGCTTAGGCAGAGATTGTCAATCCCTTGGTCTCCATGTATCGCAGCACATCGCGGAAGCGGAACTCGCTCTCGTTGCGCGTCTGACCGTGCTCCATGTTGGCCAAGTGATCTTGCACAAGAGCCACGAGGCCTTTCAAATAATTGCGCGTCACCTCGGGTGTCTGCATCTCGAAAAAGTACACATACTGGCATTCCATCGCTACATCAGAAAACCCAAATTCAGATCTCACGATAACTAAGCATCTTACCGCCTCGAGAATGTCAATGAAAAGCGGTACTTGACTAGCTGATGAGCCACTCATACCATCCGTAATTCGCAATGCCCGCTGCAAGCATTCCAACACCCGCTTGCCATCTTGATGTTGGGGATGCTGTGGCAATTGAATAGACAAGTCAGAGTTTGGCTCCTTCCTCTGAGGATACATACCAAACTTACCCAGAATAAGTGCGCACAGCTGACAACCATACTAGCCTGCTCGTTCTTTTTGAGGAGTCGAGCCGCATACTGTGTTGTCTTAGCTGCCAACACATCATAGTTGGCCTCCGAGAGATGCTGAGTCACTCGCAGTGACGAAATCATTAGCTCAAGAGCCCTCCACTGCTCGCGCGAGTTGGTGATCTGGTCTTCATAGACAATAAATGCTTGCGTGATGAATTCGTACGCAATAGCCTCCAAATTGGCTCCGTCTGCAACCAAAGCACACTGGAGAAAGAGGCTCACGCACGTCACAGACATTTGCTCGAGCTTGGAGGCCAATGCTGTCACCATCTCGTGCACGAACTGAAGCACCTCTCTCACAGATAACACACACTCTTGCGAGGAGGATGACACCTCTCGTGCAAGTGCCAGCGATCGATAGATAAGCGGAACAAGGGTGTAGCGGATACGAAACACTCCGCCTTGCCCGAACGCTCGTCGCGCAACGGAGAAAATCTGAAACTGCGCGTCCAAAGTATCGGCACACACTAAGTGGATGATCTTGGATAGATTCAATTGTTCCCGCTCAAAAGCATCCAATTCCTTGCGCGTTGCGGACGATGCTTCCAAAGCGACGGGTGCACCGTTTGGATCATCGCGAATGACAGGTGCAAGCACCTCGACCAGGAACTCCATATCAGCCACTCTGATAATGCGCTGTTTGCGTTCCAGAAGAATCTTGATCCACTCTATCGCCACCACTTTTCGTGTAGAGCTGAACGGAAGGAATTGAAGTACCTCCAGGAAAGACTTGATCTTCATAATCTCTTGCACAGATAACTGCTGCATGACAATCGTCACAAACTCTTTGACTTGAGGGACCACAATGTCTTGAGTCTCTTTATCACTCCACGTTTGCGCCTTGACAAATGCTAGGAGACACTGAGCCACTTGCTCCAATAACATCATGCTGGTAGTGAAACATTTCAGAGCAAAGTTGGCGAGCACAACGAAGAACTTCATTGCTGAGTCACTCAGAGGAGTTGCTGCTGTATTCGCATCTGGTGCTTGGTCCATCTTTGAATTCTCCTTTTTATCACTGCTCGATTGGGGTGTTCCTGAGTATCGGATGCTTGTTGCTGCGAGCAATGTGCTGGTAGAACTCATCAAAAGCCTGAACACCTCGTTTTGTTGGATTTCACCATCGGCAAGACTTGTGCTCTCTCCAACCTGTCCAACACGTGACTTCGCTAAAGCGATTCGACTATTCTCAAAGTAGGTTGTAAGACGTTCGACCAGCGCTGATAGCATCACAGCAATATCCACTCGCACGTGTAACTCGCCCATTGCATGGAGCAGCTTCTCAAGGTTTCGGAGGTGGAACTCGTCAGGAAAGACCTGGATGATGCAGTCGACGAGGTATTGCTGGGCGATGGCGTCCTTGCATCCAATAATGATCTCCAAGAGTTTTGGCAGCACCTTGGCGGAGTATACCTCAGTCGTGACGCCTTCGAGTTGACTCAGGCGAACGAGCGACGTGCCTACAAGCACGCGCAAGTCTTGGCGCTCCTTTTCACGAGCTGCTTTGTTCTTTGCTGCAGCTACACCCGCCTTTTGATATTGCATGCGAATCCAGAGTTGGTTGGTCTCGCTGAGGTTGTGCAGCAGGAAGGCAATCGAGTCGTCTGTCGATCCTCCGCCCGCCCGCTCATAATCCGAGCCAACGTCCGGGAGTTTGTCCTTGACGGAGATGGACAGATAGTTTCGCAAAAACAGACCCCTCAGCGGGTACTGCACGCCCTTGGTCATCTCCACCAAGTCGGTCAGGATCTCGCGCGCGGGCGCCTCCTTCGTCTTGATGTAGACCGAGCCGACTGTCACCAGCAGATACCTATCATGCAGGACCAGGTTGGTCAATATCCCCAAGAGATTCTCCTGCAGCAATGAGACTAGTCCTCACAGTCGTGGAAGCACGTTCCCGCTGCTTTGCACCCGCTCATACAGCGAGCGCATGGGTGTCCCGCTGCGCTGAAGGTCCTCAAAGTAGCTCTCGAGGTGGCGCAGCTCGTCCAGCACCTGCATATCTAGCTCAGCGCCACCGCATCCCTGCAGTCAGCCCACCCGCCACGACAGTTCGACCCGCAGCGCACGCACAGAGCTGGTAGTAGTTCTTGGGCGAGAGCAGGCTCGTGCGCAGCTCGCGCAGCAGCTCGCCCGCGTGGCGCAGCACCGCGTGCAGCTCGCCCGCGTCCACCGCGCGCTTCATGCGGAACGCCTGGTCGCGCACGTTGCGCAGCGCCTCCTGCAGCAGGTCGGCCTCGCCCTGCTCGTCCAGCACGAACGCCGACGCCATCTCGAGCCCTTGGGTTTCTGCGGAAGATCCGCTCGTTCTCTCTTTCCACCTCCTGCGTCGCGGGATTTCAGCCAATCGCATGCGTCTATTCACGCAGCGGGCCAATCAGATCGAGGCGTTATGGAACATCTAACTGCTGCGCGGCCATCGCTTGGGCTCTGGCGGCCACCGGAACAACGGAAAATGGAACGCAGACCGAGTGGAGGGCAATGGACTCTATGACTCGACGGACCGACGGGGACGCCACTTAAATACCTAGGGGAGCTAGTGCTGCGGCCGCTTAGACCTTGGGCGGCAGGATCTTGACGAACCGGCTGCGCAGCGCGACGAGCACGAGCGCATGCTCGTTCTTGCGCACCTGCGCGAGCTCGCGCGAGAGCGCGGCCACGCGCTGCTGGAGCGAGGCGCGCGCCAGCTGCTGCATGCGCAGCACGGAGCGGATGTGCTCGAGCAGCTGCAGCTCCTCGTCGCGCTCGTCCAGCAGCTCGTCGAGCTCCTCGGCGCGCGCCTGCAGGCTCTCGACGTCTCTCGCGGGCTCTGGCTGCGCGCGCAGGTGCTCGATCTCCTCCTCGTGGCTGGCCATGAGCTCCTCGATCTCCTCGAGGCGCGCCTCGGACTCGTCCAGGTCGTCCTCGGACGTGGCGATGGCTCGCGTCGCGTCCTCCAGCTCGCCGCGCGTGGCTCGCAGCTGCGCGCGTACCGACCGCCCGTACAGCGTCACCTTGGCCGCCACCTGCTCCAGTTGCGCCGCCGTCACCGACTTGCGGAAGCTCATGGTTGTGATGCTGGAGCTTTTTTGATGAAGTTGCTGCTGCTGTCGTTGCTGCAGTAGCCGTAGTGAGCCCCTGGAGCTGCTGCGGATGAGGCGACTCGACCTGCTGGAGACCCGCCGGCTTGAGGAATGAGAGGACCACAGCAAACAGCGGCGGTCGGAGCAGGAGGCGACGACGGTAGCAACGACCGAGGGGGCGGCGTCGTACACATGTAACTCACGCGGTCACGCCCGCGTCGTACCGTAGATGGGGAGGAGCTACGATAGTCGGACCAGCTGGTACTGAACTCTGTTGCGCCGCGCGCTGATTGGTCGAGCGCGCTGATTCCTTGACGTCTGCCGGTCGCTCGCTGCTGACTGATTGGGAGAAAAACGGGCCGAGTGCGCCTTATTCGGGGGATGGTCTGTCGCCCTCGCCAGCAGGCGATTCTAATTCCTGCGATAATTGATAACTGCGCGCGACGTGCGACTCACACCACCGAACATTCGATACATTTTGTATTAAACGCATACCTTTACGAATAAATGCATCGGACAAACGTAATGCGCCGCAGAAACAGAGACCCAAGCGCTACTGCACTGCTTCAACACGTCACACCATCACCATCCGTGCTGCATTGCGCAGTGCATTTCGGCCGCCAGGTGGCGATGGTAAGCGCTGATGTATCACCAAGCGGTCGAATACATCACTGCTGCTGTCACAGCGGCATCCCATCGCTCGCCAGCCGCGCGCGACGCAAGCCAGCGAGTTCCGCGATTCCATCGGCCGCCGTGTCCAGCGCTCTCTGCTGTTGGTGGTCGCGTGGCGTCGGACAATGCTGCAGAGGATCAAGTCGAGGAGGACACATCAAGCACTGTGAGAGGGTAAAGACCTGCACGAGTGAGGTGACGCACGCGGCAGAGTGGCACGCGGCGCTGATTGCGGCTGGCCCGAACCATCGCGCGTGCTGCGGCCGAGCACCAACGTCAAATTCATTTCCCGCATCCGTTCGGGGCGGACCAGCGACGCGACCCACCGCGGGCTCTCTCTACAGCTTCTGCGCGTCGGAAGCCACTAGCTACAGATCTTCATGGGTCGACGCCTGTCCTACGCTCGAGGGCTTGGCGCCAGCGAGGCCCGTGCCCGCCGTCTGCTCCTGCTTGACGCCCACGACGCGCTGCCAGCTCTCGTCCGACCCGCCGATGGACCGGAAAAGGTGCTCCAGCGCGGCGAGCGCCGTAGAGGAGTCCGAGGATTGAAACACCGACAGGTCCGACAGCAGGCGGCGCGCGAGTCGCTCGCGGCGCTCTTTTCGCACGGGCCATGTGGTGTGCAGCGTCAGCTTGCGGATCTCCTCCCACTCGGCCGCGATCTCGTTGTTGATGGAGAAGCGGACCGCACCTTCCCGCGCCAAGCGCCGGAGCTGCATCGCCGTCGAGCTCGAGACGATGACGGACGGGATCGTGATGTTGTACGTCATCCAGCTGTCCTTGACGGCCGGGTGCGCCAGCAGCGTCTCGTTCTCGGGCATAACCAGGATCGCGACTGCAGCTCCAGCAAGTTGAGCGTTGGACGATCGCTCAAAGGCGGAGCATCGGCTCGTGCCGGCTGTCAGCAGCACAGCCTTTCCCCCGACGGAGCTCTCGATCGTGGAGCATGCGTCTTGAACTTCGGCGAGCTCGTACGCCTTGGTCGTGGACAGAATGCTGCCGTACGTGGCAGCTAGGAACAGCCCCAAATCGATCGGCTTGCTCGAGCTGTCAGCTTGCTTGTGCACGCTGCTGATGACCCCGCTTTGGGCAGAGGCATTCTCGATGTATTTTTTCTCCTTGTCTGTCCGGGGCGAGCACCTGTAGGGATGGAGCTCGCACACCATTGGCATAAGCCACCCAAAGATTTGCTCGTGCTTGGCCACTTCTCGCAGCATTTGTCCCGCGCTCTGTCGGATCATGACGGAAGGAATCGTGATCTGCTCTTGGTCATCGTCAACGATCGCGACTGGTCCTCTCACATCGTCCGTTTGGCTGACGACGATCAGACCCGCGGCTCCCATGCCCTGAGCAACGCGTGACTTGGTCTCGAACGTGCACTCTCCGCGGTCCACAACAAGGACTGTGAGTCCGTTAGACGCTTTGAACACCTCTTGCTCAGCTTCAGGAAGGGCAGAACACCCTAAGCGGTCTTCTTCTCGTTGCGGGAAGTACAAGTCGATCTCTCGGTTCATCATCGGGCCCCCAAAGCTGTCGCGGAAGTACTGGATCGGAGCGAGGCCATTGCGGAGGTACAGCCGACCCCACACAGGTTCCTCCTTCTCGGCCACGACCACTTCTTTTTCAGTCGGCTCAGCAGAGTCACAGTGGCCGAGCATCAGTGGGGCAATGAGCAGAAGTGTCCATAACCATGAGCCCTTCATGTTTTTCCTCTTGATAGCAAAGTGATCTCTCGGAATGCCTTCTTCTTTGGAAATGATGCTTCTCATCGGATCTGGTGGGCGACCACTCGCGAGTGAGAAGCAAATGCGAGAAAGATACCGACGCCAACGAAGGGGCGGTTCGTTTGTAAAGAGTCGCTTCATGCACTGTCGTCGCAAGGGCAAAAGTATCATTTCTCTTCATTGGTTTTCCTTAATGCTCTACATTGTCTGCTTACTGCACGCGATCGGCTACCCGTGGCAACGAGAGCTTGAGATTTGAAAGTTGCTGTTCAACGTCCATCGATCCCCAGTCATCCAACCCTCCACTCCCTTCCTTGCTGCTGATGGCCTGGACAGGTTTTGATACGGCTAGTGGCAGCGGAGTCCACATGTGATTGATCGCAGTCAACACATCAGAGACGCTCTGTGGAATCTCTGTGGAACCCGACGAACAATCGACATTTTGGCGAGCGACTCAAATGTGAATCACCCTGCTTTGGCGATCTTGTTGTCTGCTGGAGTAGTTTGAGCAGTTGAGTGCCGCGTGCGTCGGCCATCAATAAGCGTTGTAGATCATCGGACTCGAGCCCGCTGCCGTGAGCTTCATCGAAAGTAGGGAACAAGAGCGCGCTATTACCTACAAACATGGCGCATGCTGCAAACACACCCGTCTACAAAGGAAATGCCACACAATAAGTGCATAGAGTGAGACACATTTTCGCAGAGATTCTCAGGGCAGAGTGCTTACCGACAGCATTTGCAGTGCGAGGTAGGCATCTAAAGCTTCTTTACTGGCTAGGTGAACGATCAGCGTCATTGTATTTGAGGCAGAGGAGCTTGTCGCTCTAAACGATGAAAATCCACCATGTCGAAGGAGACTCGACTTGTACAGCAGCGGGAAACTTGTATGGAGTGCCAAAGCTGCGCTCTCGATTGTTCGCTTTGTGTGCATGCTTTCAAAAACACGAAGCCAGCTCTGAGAGTCCTGAGTCGATTCAGGTGACTTCTTACTAAATATGACTGTTGCACTCTCTGCGTTTATCAAAGACGCCTGGACAATTGCAGTCTGTTTAGGTGTGGTAAGCAGCGAGAGTGAACAGCAGCAGTCCGACACTGATCGGCTCATTGTCGGGGCGACGAACGCTTGTTCAAACGCATAGAATTCGCTCTTCGTCTCATTTGCGTCCTCTCCATCACTGAGCATCCCTTCGAGTGCTAGGGAGAGTGTATACGCATCGGCCATGAGCCGTGCATGGGCTGAATGAGCTGACGCCAAACGCTCAATGATATCTCGGAACCGGGAAACGGCTTGGCTTAGTACCACAAGGCTCTTCAAGCGAGCAAGTTCACTTTCACACCCTTCAAATACCACTGCTACAGCAACTTGGGCAACCGAATCAGTCGACATTATCACTTGAATGCCTCCTGCTAGCTCGAGGTGGCCAAACTCGGAGCCTTGTGAAAACTGAACGAGTGATGCAAGAAGTGGGCCGAGCATGGACATACACAGCCGCCGCCCAGAAGAGATTGTGCTTTTGGAAGGAGCATCTTCTCGCTGCCAGTTCACAAGAACGAGGCCAGACGTCGTCAGTATGATGCAAGCCGACATTGTGGAAGGGGCAAAGTGCAGAAATGGCAAAATATGAAATGCTATTTATGCTCGAAATGGTCATTTCAGGAACGAAGGTGACGAGGTTTCCTCTGGAGGGAAGTTTCACCTCGAAGAGTACCCAACCAAGAGTCGCTCAGTTCGACTTCGAGCCTCCAGAGACAACAGCGATTACCCACCCACCACTTCCCGAGCCGAAAGCTCAATGAGCATTTCCGCAACTGCATGGCTAGTTCTGTAATATATAGCATTTCACCCCCACACCAACGGAAAGCTGCCTACGGGTTATTTCGGCGACTGCGATTTTTCAGTGCGTGGTGGAGGCAACCTGATCCGCAAAGGGTTACTGGCAGATACAGGTTGCCCATTGATGAGAAGTTGAGGAATTGAAGGTAGCGGATCCCCATAGTTATGTCGCGCTAGAGCTGAGGGGTATAGTGGTCGCATTAATTGATTTGGCTGATGCTGTATCGAGGAGTGCAACGGGTGACTCGAAAGAAATGCATTATCACCCATTTGAGGCGGTTCTTGAGACAGTTGCAGCGTGCGAATAGGATGGGAGACGATTGTCCGTGGAGGCGGAGCTAATGCAGTGCTGCCTTGGTAAGGTGGAATGCTTGATGCAGATGGGAATGAAGCATTCAACATTCCCGAAGGGGGCATGGTGGTTCTTGGCGTATTTGAGCGCTTGACGCGCTTACTCGGTCGAGGAGCAGTAGCAAAGTCGACAAATTCTACACCACAAAGCCTTGAAAGATCTCGTGATTCTGGATCATACCCACCAGACGCTTGCTGCTGAATAAAATACTCTCGGGTCTTGGTTATAATGACTGTTCTGGCTTGGTTCTTCATGGTAAATGACGCATTCTCCTGGTCTCTAGCATGCTTGCGTGAGTAATTTGTGGCATGCTTGGCGTTTTGGAACTCATTAAGAGTCATAGTTTGTTCAGGGCCTCGAAGAAAAGCTTCGACACGCCGATCGCGAGCGTAAATCGCCATCGGCATCTCCCACGTTTCACTCTTTGACCACTGTGTATTGATCCAGTCCAATCTCAACCTTGCAAGCCTCAAAAGCGTAGTGGATGTCGAGAACTCAGTCTTGACCGTATTGGCATCTGACTGCATCCCTAGCACCATAAAGCTCTTGGATGAATCGACGAATGCTCCCAGCATTGAAGGGTCGATTTGCTGAACATAAGTAGACCATTCTAAAAAGGAGCGTTGATCAGCATCGTCAATCGTAGCCTTCCACAGAGCCTTCAAAGTTTCAGAATCCTTCGTGAGCTCGCTAGCTCGAATTGACCTGGCAACCTTGACTGAGAAATCTAGAAACAAACGGTAGGCATCGATGCAACCTGTCTTGGTGCTCTCGGCCAGTGCCAATGCAAACTTGAGAGCCTCACTGTCCTTTGGCATGGACGCAATAGCTTGAGTTACAGAAACACCAATCTTTGCCCAACCAAATGCAGAGAAAAAGGAACCAAACAGCGGTGCAAGCTTCACCTCGGCACGGAATCGGGGGAAGAGCTTCTCAATAAACAAATTCGCGAGCTCATAGTCTTCACCAGACCAATCAACGAGCATCTTGATCATACTCTCCCCAAATACCACTGATGGCCTCCAGTACCCACTAGCCTTGGCAATCGTGTCTGCCATAAATGATTGTAGTGCTGCAAAATTGACTGGACCACCCGCTAATGCAGCGATGGCTGCATCTTCTCCGATATATTGACGTGCGCGACCAATATTTTCCGTCAATGGCCACGCAATGACCGCATACCGGTTGTATCGCGTATCTTTGGTTGCACTTGAATTGCCCATATAGCTCTCGTAAGATACTTCACCCTGATTGCCCCACAGTTCAGCCAATGTCGCTTTGTCCGGGTTCAACAGGCTTTCACAGGGCTGGAATCGCTTCTGCCAGTCAATCGAGTAACAGTGCCCAAAGCTTTGACCACTCAGTGTATACCATTTCTCGACGGAATACTTCTTCTGATTCTTTTCCCATTCAAAGTAGTCAGAATCCCCGAGGTTGCTGCTGACATCGTAATAGTCTACACTGCATTCCAGATTTTCAAGATAAAAAGCCATTCGCTGTCTTGGGTCGGCACTCAACTGATTTGCTTCCTCCAACGCTTGAAGTCTTGCACGGTCCTCTCCTTTAAGAGCTCCAGATCCAAGCTCTCCGACGCTCTTTGAGGTGTACTCATGTTTAAGGATCCACGTGAAGTGAGTGCCTTCAGCAGCAACCTGCTGTAGAGCGTTTGCTATACCACCCACCATAGGGTCACTTTCAGAGCTCGAACTCTGGTACAAATGGCGAAACGCAGGAGGTAAACAAATGGAGTATACCAACGCCAACCGGTATCCACTCGTCACACGCTCCACAGAGTGCGCAGCATCAGCATAGTGGACTGCATAGTGCACTGCAAACGGAGCCGTTCCGTCGGCTTTGCCAAAATCATGGCGAAACTCCTTCGGCATCGTATTCCCTTGATACACCACCAAGTCTCCGCCTTGATGCTCGGATGGAAGCTGGATGACCAGAGTTGCGATCATACCGTCTTCTTTCTCCGTGTCTTGGTGTTTGAGGAAATGACCTCCAGGCTCGTAGACGAGCAGCTTGTAAGGCTCGCAGCGCAGCTGTCCGTCCTTGAATCCGAGTCTGGGAGTGACGTGTTCGTTCATGAGTTTGTTGAGTCCTTCTTGGAAGTGTGGGTTGCGTATGGAGACCTTTCTGTCTTGGGGCTTCATGCTTAGCTGCCAAGTTTTGCGAACGCTTTCATCGAGGACCGTGTCGAATCCCTTGCCGAACGGTGCTTGCTCACACTGCTCCTTCAGTTTCCTTGCCATTTCTTTCGTTAATGGCACCGGCACGATCCCCACTCCTTCCACGGTCAGCCCCGGAACTCCTGGCAGCATCGGCGCCGGTCCTCCAAACGAAAACTCTCCGCTCAGCTGGGGCGTCGTGGCCCTCGCCAGCGCCTCCGACAGCCTCCGAGTCGCATCCGTAGCCGGCTCTGGCACCTCCTCGTCCTCTTCATCTGACAGCGGGCCCGCCACCTTGGGCTCCTGGCGGAACTGCACAGCGTGCGAGAGCTTGCGGCCCATGCTTCAAGCTCGCAAATGCCCGCCTTCCAGCCAAAAATACTAGAAAAAGTCCACCCCACTCCACAAATCGCCACGCAGGGATCTCCGCTCTCGGCCGCCATGGCGAACGTGACGAGCGCCGACTGGTGGCGAGCGCCGCTGTACACGGAGCGCGGGTGGCGCGCGTCGGCCGTGCCGTACTTCCAGGCCTGCCTCGTGTTCGTCACGCTCGTCTACCTGTTCGAGACGTATCTGGACCTGCGGTGCGTCCTCCTCGCGAGCCCCCTAGGTCCATCTTATCTGACAATGACGACTGTAGGCAGCACCGCAAGCTCAAGGAGACGCAGTTCCCGCCGGCGCTCGACAGCGCAATCCGCGGACTCGGCAGCTATGGGAAGAAGAAGGCGAAGAAGAGCGAGAAGCAGGAGGCCAAGAGCGAGGAGCTAGGTGACGAGAAGAAGGAGGAGAAGATCGAGGAGACCGAGGAGCTGTCGCTGCTGGACGCGACGCTCGCCAAGTTCGACAAGAGCCGCGCCTACGGGCTCGACAAGAGCTCGTTCGGGTTCGTGGCCGGCGCCTACGCGCAGATTGAGGCCACGGCATTCCTGCTGCTCGGGTACCTGCCGTTCATGTGGACGCTCTCAGGCTCGGCGCTTGAGCTGCTGGGACTCGACGCGAGCAACGAGATCACGCGCGCGCTCATGCTGCTGACGCTCACGACGATCCGCGATACGGTCGCCAACCTGCCCTTCGCGCTCTACTCGACGTTTGTGATCGAGGAGCGTCATGGATTCAACAAGCAGACGCTCGGGCTCTTCTTCATGGACAAGCTCAAGGGCTTCCTGCTGTTTGTGGCCATCGGCTTCCCCGTCACGGCCGCGCTGCTGTTCGTGATTCGCTGGGGCGGTGCGCACTTCTACTGGTATGTGTGGGCGTTCCTCTTCGTCTTCTCGCTCGTCATGGTGACGCTATACCCAGTTCTCATCATGCCGCTCTTCAACAAGTTCACGCCACTCGAGGAAGGAGAGCTGCGCTCGCGGATTGAGGCTCTAGCCGCACAACTCAAGTTCCCTCTCACCAAACTCTTTGTGTGTGACGGCTCTAAGCGTTCGAGCCACAGCAACGCCTACTTTTTCGGCTTCTTCAAGAGCAAGCGCATTGTGCTGTTCGACACACTGCTTGAGCAGGCGACCCATGACGAAATTGTTGCAGTGCTAGGACACGAACTTGGCCACTGGAAGCTTTGGCACACAGCACAGGGGTTTGCAATCCAGCAGCTGTACACACTCGCGCTTTTCTTCGTGTTTGGAAAGTGCATGAACGACGCTGAGCTGTTTGCGAGCTTTGGCTTTGCCAGCTCTGGCGACGAGCCACTCCCCATCATTATCGGCTTTCTGCTCTTCTCTCAGACTGTCTGGGCTCCCGTGGATCATGCGCTGTCATTCCTTGTGACCCTTAACACGCGCAAGAACGAGTTCCAGGCGGATGCGTTCGCTGTCGATCTGGGCCACGCACCCGCGCTCAAGACTGCGCTCACCAAGCTCGCGATCGAAAACTTGAGCAACATGAACCCGGACAAGCTTTACAGCGCGTACCACTACAGCCACCCGCCTCTTGTCGAGCGCCTTGGTGCCATTTCGGGCCGTGAAAAGAAGACTCAGTAAAAAGGGGAGGACTAAGCGAGCTGAGTCAATTCGACAAACGAACAGAGACTTGAGCGTGCAATTCGACAAACGAACAGAGACTTGAGCGTGCGATCTACGTCTCATTCAACATGCACCACATGAAAAAACACGAAGGGGTTACACTTCCCGTAGAGTACCTGTAGTCTGCCGATCTCAGCAAAACCCGTTGCTTTTAGCGAGCACGACGTACCGCATCCGCGTCTGGTTCGCGTTGTAGATAATGTACTCGCTGTGGTGAAGCCCCGTGCGCTCTGCGGGCTGCACAGGCTTGCCGAGCGGCCAAACAGTCCCTTCGTCGTCCATCACGTCGCCACGCGGGTCCGGACAGCACGAACCGACTCCCTTGCACGAGTCATATCCTTCTTCTCGGTTTCTCCCTCCAGCTGAGACGTGCACGAACTGCTTGGCATTGTCATCCGAATTGATCAGCTCCTTGCACTCTCCCAAGGCCACCTCGCTCAATAGAAAAATGCAAGGGTTGGACGTCGCGCTGCTTGCCACAGGACGACAGTGGCAATACGCTTGGGCCTTGGACACCTTATCCGTAAAGTACAAACCCTTTCCAAATGTTCGACCATTGGAAGCAACTTCGGGTGGCGCAATTCGCAAGCCCTCGCTCAGGATGCCAAGCCAATTTGCGACGTGACTGCCATGCCATAGCATCTACAGCATGCAACAGGGGTTATCAGCCAAGTTGAATCCAATGACTTCCTATAAAGTCCCCCAGAACTCACACGTCGGTTGGTTTTGACACGGAATGGCTCGTAGCGCCGCTGTTGGTCGATTTTTTCCACAGAGAAAACACTGACAAGCTGAAGCCGGTCTTGCTTGCGTCCGCAGCAGTTCGAGTTCTTGATGTACGTCTGAATGAGAGAGTACACGGGGGTTTCCGGCGGCACTGGTCGCAGCGTGCAGTCCATTAGCGCGTAGCACTCGTCCACATAATTTCGCAGCCGGCATCGCTGAACAGCTTCAACTTCTCGCGCAATACGACGATAGAAGTGGACACCATGAGCACGCAAGATCCCTTCCATAAGCGCAACTTTCTTGCCGAGCTTCACCATAGTGTCAATGATGACCAGACGAGTACGATGATGCGGCACGAGCGCGTAAAAGTGACTACTGAGCGTCAACAGGACAGCTCTTGATGCGCACCGCGTTCGAAGAGCTTCGTAGATTTCCTCGAGAGTCTCGTACCCCTGTGAAACACATGATGTTCAGTATTCCAAACACCACTTTCCAAATTGCTGTGCTTTTTCCATTGTACCCGCTGCATGGTGGTCTTCGATAAGCGCCCAAGCGGTAGATGGAGCACACCGTCGTCGGTCGTTGACATATCAGGGGAAGCACCAAGCTCATCTGTCCCAGACGGCAAGTTATATGCGTAGTAATACGCCATGTCTGGCGGATGGTGGTCGCCGATCATAGTCACGAAAGACTGCAGCGTCTCGGGTAGGGCAGACGGTAACGGGAACGGGTGTGGGTCTTCCAGCTCGGTGAGCCCAATCGCTGCCGTTTTGGCGTCTTCATCACAGCTTGCAAGCTGTGCAGTAAGTGATCGGCGTGTTGTGATGCTCGGTTTGGCGGTTGAAGTCGAAGTGCCAGATCGCCGCCGCTTTCGGCCAGACGTGGTTGTGGGGGGTGACAAAGTAGTCGACGGCGCTGCGGCGGGCGAGGAAGACGAGCTGGTCGATGACAGCGCGAACGGAAGAGATGGTAAAAGGAGCCCGTACTCGTCCAGCGAGCCCTCAACTCGTTCAAGGCGACCTTGGTTGTCCGTGAGCGCGCTTGTGAGCGTCTCGGAGTACGGCGTGCCTGTCGAGTAGTCGAGCTCGATCCACGTGTAGCTGCCAGTGCAGACATGGACGAGTAAGTCATGGCAGATCCATGCCACGGTCGCCACCAAAAATACAGCTCACCAGCCGTCCTGGTAGGGCCGCGCGTGGTGTAGGTGTCGGCGCTCGTCCCACTCGCACTGGGTGTGGCTGGCAAAGCTGGCGCAGAACTCTGTCACGGCCTTGGTCTCCGTCTCGAGCGGTCCCAGCAGCGCCGTCTTGCCGGCGCACCCGACTCTGCCGGCCCGCGTCCACAGATAGAAGCGTCCGTCTAGCTCGAGCGCCTGGAGCGCGACGAACTCGCTCTGGTTGTGGTGCACGCGCGCCTGCATCACGCACACGAGCACACACACAAAACGTTCCACAGCGTGAGCGCGCGCCCGCCGCCAGACTCCTGCTCGCTCGCCCGCGCACCCGCGTGAGCACCGCGTCGTAGAGCGTCAGCCCGCGGCGCAGCACGCGCGCGCGGCACCGGAAGTCGCCTGGCAGGTACGGGTCCGGCCGCATGTGGCGCAAGCGCAGCGCCTGCTCCTCGTCCGCCCTGTCCCCCTGCTCCTCCTCGTCCTCTTCCTCCTCCTCGTCGTCTTCGCCAAGCGCCACCTTGGCCGACAGCGCCGCGCGCCGCGCCGCCACGCGCTTCTTGAGCGGCGGAGACAGCGCCGAGCGCGCGCCACCGCCCGCCGTCGTCGCCACAGCCGGCGCCAGCGCCAGCGCAGCGGCCGAGCGCTTGGGCGTCGCAGGCGCGGCCGTCGCGCGCCGCTTCCTCGTCATGGGGGGGAGAAGCTTCTCGCGAATGGGCCGCCCGGCCGGGTCGGGTCGGGGCTCGGCAACCGGATGTTCTCGCTGCCTTTCAGGATCAGAGGGTAACGGGAAGGCAGTACGTTGAAGTCGGGTTGAAGGCCGGAGATGGAGAGGGTATTGAGTTTGCGG
This sequence comes from Phytopythium helicoides, assembly GCA_024867545.1. Taxonomy (NCBI): domain Eukaryota; phylum Oomycota; class Peronosporomycetes; order Pythiales; family Pythiaceae; genus Phytopythium; species Phytopythium helicoides. Next base: position 56,232 of record JANFNE010000033.1, read on the forward strand.
AGACAGGACGCTACACTAGCGTGGCCCACGCCAATCAAGTGTCGATTCTTCATGATGAGCATGCGCTGAACACCGAGCCGAACGCCCTGCTGACGCCGACGAGCGCCACGGGCTTGGAACGACGAGCGGCAGCGAGCGGAGGACCGAGCGATCGTTTTCTGCTCTGCGGTGCGCGGGTGTACCAGGCGCTTGAAGGTCTCAACTCGCCCTCGTAGGCGCGTTCCGACCCCTATTCACCGCTTTTCGACGCGATGAGGGTCCTAGATGAGTGCGGAGGAGATGCTGGATGTCATACGAGCGGGAAACTCTAGAGCCAGCAATGCCAGCGATAGAAGTGCCCAGGTCGACGAGACCGACGGCTGCACACAGACATCGCTGCTTCATAATTGTCATCTAGAGACAGCTGTGCGGATTTGCGGGTGAAGGATATGGGAATGCGCTGGCGCTCGGGATCGGGGATCGGGATGTAGTTGAAGAGCGTAGTGAGGCGACTGAGTGACGCAGGGAGACGCACAGAGCTCCTGGAATACCTGCTCGACCGAAAGAGGCTGACATCGACGCTCTATGGCTGCTTTGACAAGACCACTCTGATCGCTGCGGCCTCCTCTCAATACCTTTAAGTGATGAAGCCTCTGATCTGATCAGCGCGGCACAAATGCGAATGCTGACTAGAAGACAATGCTCGCGCATTCTGCTGATGGTAACAATGTCGATGCTGACACGGTTGCGGTAAGGTATCTCGTGGATGCTGGCGTACTCATCGAGACACGAACCAACAGGGAAACCAGATCGCAGATTCTCGCTGTTGAGCACCAAAGGAGCACAAAGGGACGGCAGATCTGTGCAATCGTGGCGATACAGGTCATCTCTCAGCACCTTCACGATGAGGTTGATGCCAGCCACCGCAACGGAGAAGAAGTCTCAACGACCAAGTGTTGGAGTTAAAGCAGCATCGCAGTCGTTGCGGCGTTGCTGTTGTTGCTGGTTCACCATTCACTTCAACTTGAGTCCCGTGCTTTTGACCAACCAAGCCCCTCGTCGCCTGAATCTCCGTTCCGGTTGGGCGAAATGTGTATCAACACCTAAATACGACGAACTGCAACTCGGCGATCGACTCCACTCCCGCATTCGCCTCCCGAGCAGACACCAGCGGAGCGCCATGGGACGCCGCAGCTCGTACGTGGACTTGGAGCCTGACAGAAACCCCATTGAGGGTCCGCTGGACGACTGGGGAGCCGATGAAGTTCCTGAGGCCCAGACGGAGGCGCTAGAATCACTGGAGAATGCGCTGGGCGACGCCACGGAGCTCTACAAGACGTTCCAGTTCTCGTTTGGAGGAGCGGCTCCAATGCTGCCGACCGCCCCAGGACTCACGGTTGAGGGCATGGGGACTGTACCACTGCCGTTGAATGAAGAGACTGCCAAGAAGCTGGCTGGATGCTGTGAGCGAGCACCGTTCGGCAAGGGATTCGACACGGTACTCGATGAAAGCGTACGCAAAAGTTGGCAGCTAAGCATGAAGCCCCAAGACGGAAAGGTCTCCATACGCAACCCACACTTCCAAGAAGGACTCAACAAACTCATGAACGAACACGTCACTCCCAGACTCGGATTCAAGGACGGACAGCTGCGCTGCGAGCCTTACAAGCTGCTCGTCTACGAGCCTGGAGGTCATTTCCTCAAACACCAAGACACGGAGAAAGAAGACGGTATGATCGCAACTCTGGTCATCCAGCTTCCATCCGAGCATCAAGGCGGAGACTTGGTGGTGTATCAAGGAAATACGATGCCGAAGGAGTTTCGCCATGACTTTGGCAAAGCCGATGGAACGGCTCCGTTTGCAGTGCACTATGCAGTCCACTATGCTGATGCTGCGCACTCTGTGGAGCGTGTGACGAGTGGATACCGGTTGGCGTTGGTATACTCAATCTGCTTGCCCCAGGGAGTCTCTGGTTTATGTTGTGAGATTGATCCCGAGACTGGCGAGCTGGTGAATCCCGTGGCTACTGCTCTACGGCAAGTCGCGATTGAAGGATCGCGGTTCACGTGGTTCCTGAAGCACGAGTACACGGAGAAAAGTATCAGCGAGGCTGGGGCATTCGCTCTCAAGGGACTTGACCGCGCTCGTTTTCAGGCTCTGGTGGACGGCAATGCACAGATAAGGGACCCAGCATCGCGCATGGTTTTCTACCTGGCTCGGCTCAATCTGTCCATTCACTATGGTCTAGACTCTCATAGCTGGATGGAATTGGAGCGAGAAAAACATCTCATGTGGTACGCGCTAGATGGCACGGCACTGAAGAAGAGCTCCGACGACGACTACTATTATGGTAGCCGCTATGATCCAACGACGAGCATAATCAACCCAGACGAGTCGAGTCTTAGCGAGCTTTGGGGAGAACATGGCTCCAACACATATGAAGGATATATGGGAAACGTTGGTCCGACGAAGAACACGATCTACGAGCGCTACATCATTGTCGGGTGGCCAGAAAAGCAGGATCTTGCACTCATGAGCTCATTCATTTACCCCAGCAAGGCGTTGAAGGAACTCGCTTCGGTGCCGTTGACTACCGATTCCTTCAGAACAGTTTTTCGCCTCCTACTTCAAGAAGAACTCGAGCATTTCGGTTTTCATTGCCTGAGAAAATCGCGAATTTCATCGTTCAGAATGCCATCAGCGGTGAGCATCTGGGACAGCTCTTCTTTGTCTACGTCATTGATCGCGTGGATGACAAGCGAAAGTTGATCAACTCCATCCAGTCGCTGATTCAGACGTTCAACTGGAGGGACATTGGAGGCTTGGTCAGCAAAGCATTGGTGAGATTGGCCACAAACCGCTCAATTAGTTTGGAGTTTGTCTTTGAGCTTTTGAGCGCTATTGACGCGACTACAAAACCCGATGCGTTTGCTGGAATTCTGTTAGTAACTGTGGTGATTGCAACTGGAGTCGCACCTTATTTTCTCGCGCAGAGTGGTCACATCGGAAAGCTATGGAAGCTCACTGTCAACTGTGAAACTGATCTTCGACCGGTCACTCGATGGTGTGAATATGTGAAGAGCACAGATCCATCCATGCTTCACCACTTCATCAAGGGGTTTGAAAGCTCTGTAAGCACTTCTGGTGAGAGCATTGCAGAGGCTATTGCTACTCCGTCTGAGGCATTGAAGATTGCTCAGTCAGCGTTTCAGCAGATTATGAAGTTGCGCTTGGATTGGCTCAACATTCGACGACGCGCGGGAGGCGACACATGGGCCATGCCGGAAGCATTGTTCCCAAGCAACCCCAGGGTTGAGGCGTTCTTGCGTGGCCCAGATATGCGAATGACGCTCACAGGTTTCCGTGACAAGGCCGAAGCCTCCAACTTTTCGCGTGCGCATCGCCATGAACAGCAGAACGCGACATTCAACATGCGGGCGTATATGGGGACAGTGACTATCATCAAAACGAGCGATTTTTTCGCTCGCAATCACAGCGACGGGATGTCGTATGAAGAGGAAGCGTGGGCTCTCTCTGCTGCTTGTGGCGAAGAATTTGTGCCGTCGCCACTTGGTGCCGCTGCCGCAACGACACCATTGCCTGGATGCGGACCATCCCAGCATGGTAGCCACCCTCCGGCGAAGCGTCGACGCGCGAGCTCGGACGACATCATTGTGGTTGACAGCGACTGACTTCGGATCCTGAACTCGTTGAGCGTGAATGCCTTTCTAGTTTTCTTTTCATCGTCCCAGCGCAGTTCTATCGACCGTTTACGTACCGCAATGAATCATGACGTATGCTATCGATCTCGATTCTCTAGTAGTGAGCTACCAACAAGCGTCGCAGCGTCTAGTACTGCACCTCCAGCGATATCTCCCTTCGTGTACACCAAACATGCTCGCACTCTTCATGACCACGGCATCGACTCGCTTCAACTTGAAGCAAAGGAGCCCGCCCCACCCGTCCATCTGTAGCCCCGTGTAGAGCGCTCCACCCTCGCAAGTTGCCTTTTTCCCGTCCGATACAAAAGCCGGAGAAAGGACATGGCCGAGTGGCGCGCGCTGCCGCTCGTCTCGCGCGGCTCGGCGGGCGCGCTGGCAGTCGGCGCGGCGGCTGCGGCGGCGCTGGGGCGGCTGTCGACGCGGCGCGTGCGCGTTTTGGGCGCGTTCGGCGCTCGCGCGGGCTGCGAGCGGCTGCTGCTGCGCTCGCTGCTAACTTCTGCAGGCGACGCTGGCGATTCTGGAGACTCTGGCGATTCTGGAGACTCTGGGGACGCTGGGGACGTGCTGCTGTGGCTGTGGGCACCCGCTGCGGTCGCGGACGGCGCGGAGCCGAGCGGAGGCGACGACTGCCGCCTGGTGCTGTCGACGGAGCTGCGGGACGGCGAGGGCGACAAGCTGCGCAGGGCGAGGCTGGCGCTGCTGCTGCTGCTCTCGTCCGCGGTTTTCTACAGCGACGACGGGGAGATCGACGGCGCGGCGGTCGAGCGGCTCAAGTGGCTGGACGACGTCCCGCGGAGTCTGCGTATCAAGCCCACGCAGGACGAGGAGAGCATCGGTGAGGAGCACCGTTGATAGTGGGGTGGACTGGCTGTCGAGGACTGACGACGTTGCGATGCAGTCAATGACTTCCACCGCCACGCGCCAGCGTTCGTGTGGGTCGCACACAACTTCAAGGTCAAGTGGCTCACTGGTCAGGATGGCTCCAAGATGACGCCGACAGAGGTGGGATTGCTGTTTGGTGCAGTTGAACATGCCACGGTTGCTTATGCTGATATCCTACTTTGACAGTACCTTGAAAATGGTCTGGCCGAGGAGAGCGGGTACAGTGACGCTGTCGGAGCGCGCAATGCGCTACGCATGTACATGAATGGTTTCTTCAAATCTCGCGAGTGTGTCGCGCTCAGTCGTGCCATGGAAGCCACTTCAGCGTCTGATTCATCAGCAGATATCCCTCCGCGAGACGCTCTTCGCTCGCAGTTTGTGGAGGCGGTAGATAGGCTTTACGGCTCTTTCTTGGCGAACAAGTCCTCATCTACTCAACTGCCAATCAAGCGGCTCATGGACACCGAGTTGAATGCCTCACAGTTTACAACGGTGATCGAAGCGTACGTGGCAGCACTGAATGCTGGCCAACTGCCAGCAATCCAGAATGCCAGCAACCAACTGCTCGAGAAAAGCATCGACGAGGCGTTCAAAGTCGCCAGCGACGTGTATGCTACGACTCGCTCAACTGAGTCAGACTCTGCAGATTCGTCAACTTCGACGAGAGAACTAGAGCAGAATCATTGGCGAGGCGTTCAGGCAGCCGAGGCAAAACTTTTGGCAGCACGGTCGACTCTGTTTCCTGACACCACTTCACAGTCGGTACCGTTGGAAAAGCAATTTGATGAGCGAAAGGAAAAGTGGCTGCTAGAGATCGAAGCTCAAGCAAGCGAGCAGATGGATGCCAGCATCACTCAATCCGAAGAGTTGTGCAGAACGTTGCTTGATGAGCTGCTACCCCAAGGACTCGAGGAGACCGTTGGTGCCCGACTGCCTGCGACGTAGGTGTACTTGCCAGGTTTGATTTCCAGTCGTGCCGACGGTAGCTAATTCACTATCATCTGCATACAGACCGCGGGAAAGCTTTGCGGATGGGCTAGTGGAGTCATTGACCCATTACAAGACAGACCTGGCTACCGCCCTCGCAACGTACAAGGAGCGTGGAGAAGGCTCGCAAATAGCCGCAGTATTAGAAACAGTGCTGCAACAAAAGGTGTCACCGTCGGTGCAGCGCTTCGGCGAGCAGGTTTTGGAGCAGCTCGAGCGTCATTTGGCAAGTTGGCAGGAGCAAAAGCAGCAACTAGAGCGCGATTTGGAGGCAGCAAAAGCTCAGGATGCCCATGTTTCTCTTTCAGGCGAAGATCAGAAGCGATTATACGAGGAACAGCTGGCTCAGTCAACGGAGCAGCTTTCTGAGATGCGCAGTATGCTTCAGGGCGAGCTGAACGCCAAGAAGTCGGAGCTGGATCGTCTGACAGGCGACCTCACCACCATGACCTCAAACATGAAGTGCGAGTCAAGAACGCCGAGAGTGATTTGGAGTGGGCAAGGCGTCGCACAGAGGAAATGGAGGCAGACATTCGCAGTCGCCAGCAACGCCAGTTAGAGTTGCAGCTCCAAGCACAGACTGGCGAAGGCGGTGCCACCGACGATGTTTTGCAAACCGAGCGTGGGTTCCACCAAGAGGAGCGAGCCCTTCTCACGCAACAGAAGAACTCATGGACCAGATCGTCAAGCTGCAGCGCGAGCTTGTCCAGAAGAAGACGAACCACGTGCAGCGAGTGTTTGCAGCTGAGAATGAGCATGCCAAACAGGTCGATGACGCGCGCGCTGCCCACGCAGAGTTCGTGCGGCAGCTGCGCGCGCAGGCCAAATCGGACTTGGCTATGCTCCGCCTCGCGCACCAGCGGAAGAAGACCTGCAGCGCAGACGCAGCTTGCCGAGCTGGACGAACAGGTGGCCGAACTACGCGCTCGGCTGACGGCGTGTGCCGAGACCGAGAAGGCTGCCAAGGACGCGTCCAGCTCGTCCTCGAGCCGCGACTTGTTCCGTTCGCTGTCCATGTCGCTGTCTGCCGCGATCGGAGACTCCAAAAGCGACAATAAGTCCACTGCTGCCTCGACCAGTAGCGCACCAGCCAACACGGACAGCGCCAACGGAGAGACGCCACCGAGTGGCACCGAGCCGCCCAAGCGCCGCGACACCAGCATGTGCGCGCAGTCGTGACCATGCGCGGGCGATTACATCCCCAGCGTCGCTAGCGCCATCCTGCCGTAGCAGCATGGATCGTTTCGGCGCATGTCTAGTCACCAACCAATCGCAAGTGATCCATTCAGGCGCCACGCACGCGGCCCTCGGCTTTTTCTTGTGGCGGCGCATTTGCGCATTCACGACCTCATCCCCCTGCGCATCCGATCTGGCAGTGAATCGGCTCCCAAAGGCCTGATAACAAGCTCTCCACATACACCAAGCGCCTCTTCACGCAACGAAACAGCGGGGGCTATCACCTCCCGGAGGACCCGATCGCTCGTCTCTATCGCGCCACGGCTGGCTCATGACCCGCCGGCGCTCCCCACTTTCCCTTCCGCCGCGCAGCGCCCAGCCCAGCGCCTCAACATGGCCGACGCCCAGCAGTTCGTGGTGCACAAGTTCGGCGGCACGTCCGTGGGCAATGCCGAGTGCTTCGCCAAGGTGGCGCAGATCGTGACGGCGGTGACCGAGCCGCGCGTGGCCGTGGTCGTGTCGGCCATCGGCGGCAAGCCCAAGGTCACGGACCTGCTCATCTCGCTGCTGGAGCTGGCCAAGCGCCGCCAGACGGCCGAGATCGACGCCATCCTCGCCTCCATCCGCGACAAGCACCGCGCCGTCATCGCCGCGCTGCTGCCGCCGGTCGATGGCCAGGAGCAGGACGAGGGAGCGCGCATCGAGGCCGAGATCGCCGCCGACCTGGCGCGCATCTCGGAGCTGCTGCGCGCCATCTCCATCATGCAGATCTACACGGACAACGTGGTCGAGTTTGTCTCGGGCCACGGAGAGATCTGGTCCGCCAAGGTGCTCACGGCTGTGCTCAACCGCCACGACGCGCAGCGACGCAAGTACCAGTTCGTCGACGCGCGCGACTTCCTCACGGTCGAGGTCGATGAGGACCGCGGCCCTGTCGTGCTCTACGACGTGTCCGAGAGCAAGATGAAGGCCATCCTGGACGCCGCGCCCGCCGACACGCGCCTCGTCATCACGGGTTTCATCTGCAGCACGCGCGAGGGCGTTATGACCACGCTCAAGCGCGACGGCAGTGACTTCACGGCCTCCATCTGTGGTCGCGTGCTGCACGCCAGCAGCGTCACCATCTGGACCGACGTCAGCGGCGTGCTCAGCTCGGACCCGCGTCGCGTGCCCGAGTCCAAGATCCTGCCCGAGATTTCGTACGAGGAGGCCATGGAGCTCGCCTACTTCGGCGCCAAGGTCATCCACCCCAAGACCATGTCGCCCGCCATTGTCGAGGACATCCCGATCTACATCCGCAACACCTTCGAGCCCGAGCACCCGGGCACCAAGATCTCCAACCGCAAGCGCGTTGAGCTCGTGCGCACGCTCTCGAACGGCGCGCGCACCGCTCGCAACATCGTCAGCGGCTTCTCGACCGTCGACGACCTCGCTCTCTTCAATATCGAGGGCAGCGGTATGGTGGGCGTGCACGGCACGTCGTCGCGGCTATTCAGCGCGCTCGACCGCATCAAGGTGAACGTGGTGCTCATTGCGCAGGCGTCGTCGGAGCACTCGATCTGCTTCGCTGTTCCCATGAACCGCGCCGAGGAGACCAAGGAGGTTGTGGACGAGACCTTCTTCAAGGAGATTCACGTCGGCTCCATCGACAAGACCGAGTACATTGCGCCGATCAGTATCATCGCTGCTGTGGGCGACAACATGAGCGCCACGCCAGGCGTGTGCGCTCGCTTCTTCGGTGCGCTTGGCCGCGCCAAGATCAACGTGCTCGCTATCTCCCAGGGCTCTTCGGAGCGCAACATCTCAGCCGTCGTTCACTACAAGGACTCGGCAGCTGCCCTGCGCGCTGTGCACTCGTCGTTCTTCCTGTCGGACCAGACTATCTCTGTGGGCATTGTTGGCCTCGAGCTCTCGGATGGCGAGGAGGAGGACATTGGCCGCGCATTGCTCGCGCAGTTCCACCAGCAGCGCGACTACCTCACGCAGCGTTTCAATGTTGACATTCGTCTGCGCGCAGTGGCAACGCACTCGTCGTCAAAGATGCTGCTCGACTCCAACGGAGGTCTCACCAGCGACGACCTGGCGCCGAGCAACGCCAAGTGGCAGGAGTTCGACCACAGCCGATTCCTGGACCACGTGTGCGCCGACCACCTGCCGCACTGGCTCATCATCGACGTGTCAGACTGCCCAACACACGTCGAACAGCTCTACCCGACTTGGCTGAGCCGCAAGGTGCACGTTATCACGAGCAACATCAACGTTGGTGCGGCCTCGTCGACGCTGTCCGACGCGCTGCATGCCAAGACTTGCGAGAACGAGCTGACGTTCGACCCTGAGGCGTGCCTGTCGATCGGCGTGCCGATCTTCAACACAATCCAGAATTTTGTGCAGACTGGTGATGAGATCCTGCGCGTCGAGTACTCTGGCAGTCGCGTTCTGCACGCGGTGCTGGATGCCGTGTTCGCTCAGCCCAAGCCTCAGGGCGCCGACCTCGCGGCTGTGTTCAAGGCTCAGGTGGAAGTCTACAAGCACGAGTTCAGCGTGCGTGAGATCCTGGACGACGTGACAGGTGTGCGCAGCGCCAAGAAGGCAGTCCTCATCGCGCGCGAGCTGGGCTTTCGCACTGAGCTCAAGGACGCGACCATCACGAGCGACTGGCTCGTGGACGCGAGTGTGGACGTCTCGACTTGGTCACATGAGGACCTGCTGAAACACCTCGTGGACAAGAGTGGCTCGCTGCGCGAGCAGATCGCGGCAGCTGTGCGCGACCCGCAAAACCCGCTGGTTGTGCGGCTCATGACTTACATCGACGCGGCGCCGACGGACCCGAGCCAGATCGTGTCGGTGCGGCTAGAGAGCGTGCCGGCTCCGCATGCGTTCACGGCACTGCGTGACGGCGAGCAGGGTGCCTTCGCCTTCTACACGCGGCGGCACTCCCGGCACCCGGTTGTGGTGTCTGGCCCGATCGCTGACCGCGCCATCACGGCTGGCACGCTCTTCGGTAGCACGCTCAACCTGGCGCGCATCTGCGGTGCTCGGGAATCCAAGTAGATAGATAGAGAAATCCTTTTGGAGTGAGTGTCAGTCAAATCGAAGTTGTCATGCTCGAAATCGAGATTGAAGGCGAAAACTACACCTCATTTCTCCTCAATCGCTTTCAATGACGATTACTTCCTCCTCGCGTAGGCGTTTCGTCAGCTGTTGGATAGCTCGTCCCCGTCGGCGACCTCGAATGGGCACCTGTGGAGCTGACGGAGCTGTAGCATTAGGGGATGGAATCGGTGCAGCAGCAACCACTGCAACACGAGCTGGAGGCGACGGCACAAACTCTTCTCCGCAGGCAGCAGAGAGAGCTTGCGCTTCTTCCTCATATGACAAACCCGATGGACGACTGCGCGCAAAAATGTTCTAGTCTTCTTGATCGTCACCTGCTCCGAGATATGCTCGCATGTCAAAAGAGGCATTTTTCTGATCGTGCCGGTGCTTCCTCGAGTAGTTACTTGCGTGGCGCGAATCGTTAAAACCACGTAGTGTCATGCTTTCCTCGGGGCCACGTAAAAATGCCTGCACTCGTGGATCGCGCTCGTAAATTGCCTCAGGCATCGCCCACGAGTCTCTCCCAGCGGTTCGATGAATGTTCAACCAGTTCAAGCGCAGTTTCATGATCTCGCGGAGTTCAGACTGGACCATCTTCGATTTTTCAGATTCACTGGTGCCATCTTCTTGACCAGGAGGAATCACAAAGCCTTCGAACCCTTTGATGAAATCCCCGAGGAGAGTTGGGTCGGCTTTCTTCACGTAATTGCACCATAGAGTGAATGGTTGGAGATTGCTTTCGGAGGCGATAGTGAGTTTCCAAAGTGAGTTCATATGTGGGCTCACTGCAAGAGAGCTGTGCGAGATTGTCACTGCAATTTCTACAGTAGTTGCTAGGATCCCGGCGAATGCGTCGACATCCGATGTCGCATCAACCGACTTCAAAAGCGCGACTGGAAAATTCAAGCCAGACGCATAATTTGTGGACATTCGCACCATCGCGCTGCAGACCGAGCTCCCAGTTTCACTCCACCCAAAGGTATCAATGAGCTTCTTGATCGAGGTGATAATCGTCTGTTGCTTATCTTTGTCAATGCTATCAGTTAACGTGTCGAGAAAAAGCCGAGCCATACTTGCGTCCCCGTTAGAATACTGGATGATCAAACCCACGATTGTCTTCCCAAATGCGGCTGATAGGTTGTGACGAGAGGTCGAGTACGATGTCATAAACTCCCTGAGTGAATCAGCTGTTATTGGACCCGATGTGAATGCAACCAGAGCTCCACTTGGGCCAATAATTCTTTGCGTCAACGCAATGTTTTGGCTTTGCGGCCAGCCCACAATGGTGAAGCGCTGGTAGCGAGTGCTCTTTGTGGCACCTTCGTTGCCAAGATACCCCTCATAAATGTTCTCTCCATGACTCCCCCACAACTCGCTTAACGTCAGTTGATCAGGGTTGAGCACGTTTTCGGTGGGCTTGAATAAATCCTTAGAGGAACCATAGTACGAGCGTTCGGATCCCAGCACCTGACCAGCTAAACTGTACCACCTGCTGACATACTCCTTCCTCTCGTTCTCTTCCCAGCTTCCACCATCGTCCCAAAGATCGATAGAATAGTTTAGCTGCGCGATGAAAAACGCCATCCGAGCAGCTGGATCAAAGATACGAGCGTTCCCATCCACCAAAGCCTGAAAGCGAGCGCGATCAAGTCCCTTGAGAGCGGAAGCACCAGCTTCACTGATACTCTTGTCCGTGTACTCGTGCTTCAGGAACCACGTGAACTGAGATCCTTCGCTCGCCACTTGCTGAAGTACAGTCGCCATAGCCTCGGTCGCCTCCTCGGTCTGTTCATCCATCCCTCGCCTCGCTTGCACAAGTGTCGGAGGCAAACAGATAGAGTACACTAACGCCAACCGGTATCCACTCGTCACACGCTCCAACGCATGCACCGCATCGGCATAGTGGACCGCGTAGTGCACTGCAAACGGAGCCGTCCCATCGGCTTTGCCAAAGTCATGGCGATACTCCTTCGGCATCGTATTCCCTTGATACACAACCAAGTCTCCGCCTTGATGCTCGGATGGAAGCTGGATGACCAGCGTTGCGATCATACCGTCTTCTTTCTCCGTGTCTTGGTGTTTGAAGAAGTGACCTCCGGGTTCGTAGACGAGCAGCTTGTAGGGCTCGCAGCGCAGGGGTATGTCCTTGAATCCTAGTTTTGGGGCGATGTGTTCGTTCATGAGTTTGTTGAGTCCTTCTTGGAACTGTGGGTTGCGTATGGAGACCTTTCCGTCGCTGACTCTCATGCTTAGCTGCCAACTGTTGCGGACGTTGTCGTCAAGGATGGTGTCGTAGTCTTTGCCAAACGGCGCTCGTTCACAATGCGTGACTAGCTCCTGTGCTACCATCTTGGTCAAAGGCAGGGGGACAGTCCCCATGCCTTCAACAGCCAGTCCTGGAACTCCTGGGAGCATTGGCGCTGGTCCTCCAAACGAAAACTCTCCGCTCTGCTTGGTTTTGATGGTGCTCGCCAGCAGCTCTGACAGCTCGGAGCACGCCACCGTCTTCGGCGCCGGAGCTGTCTCTGCCTCCTTGTCTCTCCGCGGACCCTCCACCGGGTCCTTGTCGTCGTCGTCAGAGTAGTGGCCGCATTTGTTGCAGTACCTGGAGCTCATGGCGCACGCAACTTCCGAAGTGACGAAAGCAACTCGTTTTCCAAAGATCTCAATGCTTTATTGGCCAGCGGTGAAACGGAAACAAAACTACTGGCTGAAATCCTACTCACGAACACCTGCACGCGCGTCGAGGAAATTCTTGACGGCAAACTGTCCTCAGTCGCTGTCAATGACGATGACGTCTCTCTCGCGTTGGCTCTTCGTCCCTGGTTGGTTCACAAGGCCGTGACGGTGACCGCCGGTTGGCGCGAGCGAAGCCAATTGGGTTTGAACTCCTACTGTAGTTGGAAATATCGGGGCGGCAGTCGCAACAACAGAAGTGGCAGCAGCAGCAGCAGAAGCAGCAGCAGCAGCTAGAAAAGGAGGCTGTGGCACAAATTCCTCGCCACAAGCGGCAGAAAGTGCCCGCGCTTCATCCTCATACCTTTGTATCTGAGCGAAATTGTCCTTCGTCTTCGTGATGACCACGGTGCTATTGCTCGGTTGCATTATAAACAAAGCACGGGAACGGCCATGGATCTTTCTTTCGGCCCTCTCCTCGCTGATGCCATGCCGCCGTCTCGTCGTTAGAAGCAAATGCACTTGATGCTGGAAATTGTGAAACAGTCTTCTCGCTGCTTCTGGAGGCAGGGTTTCTTCTCACTCGACCCTCCGGCATTGGGATTTCTGTCAACAAGTTCTTTGGTCTTGGAGAACCATCTCGATCCTCGCTCACCCTCATCACAAACGTGTTGTCTTCGCACCATCGACACCACCATCGACAAACTTGCCATTTCCATCATGGGTTCTTCGCTCGCTCCAGCTCCGCTTCAACTCTGCGTTTTCCTCCAATCAGCGCTTCATCGCATCTCCCCAGCCTCCCCAATTGGCCGACTCGACCGCCTTCCTCGCTCCGGTCGGCGCCCCGACAGCGTCCGATCGCCATGGCGGCCGTAGGCGCCGTCGTCGACGCCGTGTTCGGGTCCTACGACCTCAAGAACGCCAAGGCCTGGCGCGACGAGGACCTGCAGCACCGCGAGCAGGAGAAGCAGTGGCGCGAGGACGCACTCGCGCGCGAGTACGAGTGGCGTAAGGCCGACCTGGAGCGCGAGCGCCGCGTGCTCAAGCTCGAGGCCGAGAAGCGCGCCATCGACGCGCGCCACCGCCAGCTGTCGGCGCTCGCGCAGCTCGCCGCGCTGCTCGCCGCCTTCTCCATGGTCACCATCGTCGAGGTCAACATCCCCAGCGACCTCGGCCACGCCGTGCTCTTCGCCTACGGCGTCGTCGCCTGCGTCGAGTTCATATGCATGCTGCTCTCCATGCTCATTTGCACGCTGCTGCTGCTCGCCGTCACGCGATTCGTCACGCACACGCTCGACGGAGAGGTGCGCGCGCTCAGCGCCATCGAGCTAGACCTCGTCTCCCCATTCTCCGCGTGGTGGCTGCACAAGTGCGAGCACGAGTGGCTGCTCGCCTACCGGCTCTTCCGCATCGGTGACAAGCTGCGGACTTGCTGCCTGCCGTCTTGATCACCTGCCCAACTAACGTCTCGCCCCTTGCTCGATTCGCTGCAGGTGCCTCGCTGTTCCTCGCCGATATCGCGCTGCTCGCGTGGGTGCAGTTCCGCGACTGGGTCGTGGCCGCCACCTGCATGTCGACCCTCTGCATCATGGGCATCCTGTTCTTCGAGCTGCGTATCGCCAGTCGATGGCGGTACCTCGTCAAGGCGCCAGAGCCACTTGTGGGCACCTCCATACAGCTCGACCATACCGACCTTACCCCACACTAACTCTACATCTCTGAACAGCGTATTTTATGAGAAAACCCATGGTTTCATTGCATCTTCTTGTCGCGTCTTCATGACTGCAGGAACGCCACACAGCATCTCTCCTCGGTCAGATAGCTCGTCCACGAAGTCTCGTTCGAGTACCTCAAATTTCGACGCTTCCCCTTCGACAATTCAATCACTCTCGCTCATGAAAATCTGGCAGGGAGGGGCATCACATTTCTTCATTGCTGTAAAGCATTCGGATTCGCTTTGCTATCATGCAAGAACTCTGCGGTATCCGTCCAGCCAAAGCTCTTTGCGATGTTCACTAGCGTCCACCCTTCGTCGTCGACTGCACTAACATCCGCACCACTCTCAACGAGGCACCGCACAATACTCAAAGTTGCCTGCGTGAACTGCCTCCATCAACGGCGTCTTCTTGAGTCGTGTTTCTGAGTTCACATTAGCTCCATGAGCAATCAGGTAGAGAGCAATATCCAAGTCTTCTTGCTTGACTCCAATATGAAGAGCTGTTTTGCCGCTTGGTTTCTCGAAATTGACTGTCGCTCCATTTTCAACCAAAAGCTCGACGCTTTCGAAGCTACACCACGAGGCAGCAAGAATCAACGGCGTCTTTCCAAACATGTCGACAGCATTAATATCTGCGCCAGCATCAATGATGGCGTGTTTGCCTTCGAAATTGAACATTGGTCTTCCAATCAGTAGCATCAATGCAGTTTGCTTGTACTTGTTTCTTGCGTGGACGTTGGCACCTGACCTCACAAGAAATTTCACTGCACTCTGGTGATGATTCCTCGCTGCACAGAGGAGCGGTGTGTGCCCATCACTGTCAGCACACTCAATAGAAATTGGAGTATTCTCCACCAGATACTCAAGAATAGCATGGTTCCCACTTGATGCAGTGATGGACAGCAACGACTTTCCATTGATGTCAACCGCATCCAAACGCGCACCAACATCAAGAAAGCTCGCCAAGACGTCAAAGTGACTGGTCCTCGTAGCTTGCATTACAGCGGAATCCCCACTAGTACTAGGAGTGTTGACATCAGCTCCACCGTCGACAAAGTTACTTGGACAGTCCACGTAACCTTCACCAGCTGCAAATGGCAACACTGTTTCTCCGAGATGGTTCACTGCATTCGCATCTGCACCATGCTCGATGAAGCTGTCCGCGCAAAATAAACAATTTCGTCTCGCAGCAAGCATCAGCAGCGTATTCCCGAGGTCGATTCTTTCATTTACACGTGCTCCTTGGTCAAATAGATATTTGACGACTTTGTCATGCCCTTCGTCAAGAGCACAGGTGCAGAAGTGACCTTCCGCCACTCTGAGCTCCGCCCTTGATGAGATGAAGGAATATGCCCATGTTTCCAAGCTTCGCTGCGAGTACAATAGGTTTGTGGTCACGACTCATATTCGCATTCACGTCTGCCCCGGCGTCAGTGAGGCACCTGGTTGTCTCCAGTGAACCGCTGTGAACAGCATGAAGCGTCTCCGCGGGCTGCAGCACGCGTGATTGGTCTTTCTCCGTCCGAGCTACATGCATTCACACCCGCTCCAGCCTCCACATGACATTGCACGAGCTCCAGTCTAGTGTCGCTGTTCACCCTCGAACAATCCACAGCCTCCAGCAGGGTAGCTCTGTCGTGAACCCCACGACGCTCGAATCTGCTCCGTGTCGCAATAAGAGCTGTACAGCATCAAAATGGCCGCAACGCACAGCCTCTGCCAGCGGTGTCGGCTTGTCACTGCTAATGCCGTCCACCTTCGCGCCGCACTCGATCAGGAGCTGTACGATGTCCACGTGGCCGAAGCTCGCGGAGAGCTGCGCAGTTGAACGTGGCGCCGCTCGAAAGCAGCAGCCGAACAAGCTTCTGCTCTCCAGCGGCAGCAGCAGCGCCTTGATTGGGTCCGGACGGTCCATTGACAGCTGTGGTGGTGGCCAAGTCCAGCCGACTGTGGGTTGGCAAATTTACCCATTGGTCTCCTTGTGGGTTGATAAGGAATACCACATGGTGAGGAAAACGATCACCTACATCCTTATCGACATTGTGTGTGAATCCGAGACCAGCCACGGATCCAGTGGCCAACAGACCCTGCACCCAGGGGCCACCACGGTTTTGTGATGAATGATCGCGTTGGTCATGGCCCCATATCGATTTATCCTCGCTGGAAATCGGTTCTGATTGCAGGCATTGGTTATCGGCAAGACCAAACCTCGTCATAAGCAAAACTCGATGGCACTGCACGTTTGTATTCATTGCACTACTTGCGGTAAACGTAGTGAACTGCCTCTTGAGTTGTCATCTATGACTTCTTTACACCAAATCGCCGTCCTCATCGCTGTCTTCGAGATCGAACTCGAGGGCGTCCGCCTCCTCTGTTAGCTGGTTCAGACCTGTAAGCTCTTCCAGGTATGCACTCGAGTTGCACGCTTTCTCCAGCAAACCAAATGCATCGGCCTCGTATGCTTCGATGACTTTCGGGCTACAAGCGATGCATTTGTTGAACGCCTCGCCGGTAATCAGCATCGTCTGGAATGCGTTCAGGAACCCGCGCAGCTGGTGAGGAATGTACCCCATCGGCACCGAGCCATCCACAGGCTTGTCTGCAGAAGCGTACTTTCCCACTGGAGAATGAAGCACAGCAACCAGTAGCTCAACTGCAGTGGAGGAAGCAATCGGAGCCAGTCCTGGGCGAGTCACTGTGCACATTTGGTCGAGCGTTCGGTCCTTCAGCGAGTCACGTGGGCTCACAATGTCATTGCAAAAGTAGCAGCCAAGTCTGGAACACGATTTTGTACCCGTGGCTTCTTCGTCAGACGGCTGTACGCCGTGGCGCATCACGAGGTAGCTGTCAAAGCCCAAGGCAGCATTCAGCAGGAGCTTCTTTTGCGAGGCGCCTATGACAGTCGGTAACCAGCGGCTCTCTCGTGAGTCGGTGCCGAGGAAAATCACATCATGCGACTCAATAAGTTCTTGAGCTTTTCCAGACCTCGCTTGGCTTCTTCAATCAGTTGCGCACTGCTGAGGGCATGTCCCGCCATCGGGATAGTCAGTTGAACGGATGTGGCGTTAACCAGGGGGAAGATTCGTTTTAAAGCATTTGCTGCACATTCGCCCTTTGGCTTCCGCAGTCTTGGAACTCAAACAGAGGCTGACGCACCGGGTTGGAGTGACTCACGGTCGAGTTGTCCACGAATGTGATGTTCCGGAAACCCCAAGCCAGGAGACTCCTTGCAGTGTAACATCCGAGGGTGCCGGCGCCAAGAAGAAGACATTTGGTCTGAGCGATCAGCTCCAAATCGAGGGATGGAAGCTGCCGCCAACGCATAAGCTTCAAATTGAGGTCCACCGATGTTTCTGCGAGTCGAATCGGGTCTAGAATGGCCCCAAGCTCCATGATTCGCGGTCCCATCTTCCCTCGTACATTGGCTTCCCATCCGATGACCCGACATCTGCCTTGGTTCGTCCATTCTCCATGAACGCATGATCATTCTTCACGATGAAAACAAGCGAGCTCTTCCAAACGAAAT
This sequence comes from Phytopythium helicoides, assembly GCA_024867545.1. NCBI lineage: Eukaryota > Oomycota > Peronosporomycetes > Pythiales > Pythiaceae > Phytopythium > Phytopythium helicoides. The sequence continues at coordinate 73,994 of JANFNE010000033.1, forward strand.
CATCAGGCACGGACGTGAGGTGGTGAGCATGCTCGCGGAAGGAAATGACACGCAGTGGCTGCGAGCGATCCAACTTCCCTTCTGGAAGCGCCGAGAGCAGTGCGAGGAAGTTGCGCATCGGCCAGCCTGGGTTCGACGGCAGCGGACAGGGGTCCACAAAGCCGAAAATTGTGTCGATCGCAGCAGTGCTCGAGCCCTCTGAAGCGCGCCACTCAGCCACTGTCAGCGCATGAATGCTGCTTCCGTCAGCCTCCTGTCTGCGCTCAATCACAAAGAACGGCGGGCATTGTCGGCGCGTGGAGCTGCCATGGGGGAACAGCAGACCCTGCAGCGCCTCCACTTGCTCCTGCGCCGTCAGAATGGACGAAACTGGAGCTGGTGGCGCATGGTACAGGAACGGCGCGGGCGGGGACAGCGCCGGGAAGCCGAACCAGTACAGGAACGAGTGCTTCTTGAGGTCGGCGAAGGTGACGAGCACGAACGAGTTGAGCGCGCTCAGGTCCTCTGGGTTGTGCTCCCCCAGCACGACGTCCAGCACCTTCTCCCCCGCTCGCTGGAGCAGCGCGGCCTTGTCCAGCGTCTTGAACGCCTGCGAGCATCCTGCTCAGCCCCAGATCCGCAGCGCCGCCCTCAAACGTACGCACCTCGAGCGTGTTGGTGTTGACGAGCGTGCCCGGCGCCTTCCAGTCGTATCGCGCGTGGTCGCCGCCGCTTCAAGCCGCCCTTTTAGCCCATTTCCCCCCCCTCCAAACCCCCGCAAGTCGCCGCACCTGGCGCCGCCCTGGCCCTCAAACGCGCTGTCGTCCACCGCGAGCCGCGCGGGGACGCTGGCGGCCCGCCCGAGCGCGAAGAAGCCCGCGATCTCCTGCGCGCGGCGTGAGCCACCGACCGCCGCCCGCCTCCTCGCCACGCGCGCGCACCTTGGGCGAGTCGTCCAGCCGGAACTCGTGCAGCTTGAGCTCCGCCAGCCGCTGCCAGAAGGACGCGTCGGGCGCGCTGGCCCACGCCTGGAACTTGAGCACCGCCCACGGATCCGCCATGTCGCCGCCTGTCGCCTTGACTCGATCTGGGTATGCTGGCGAGCGGAGAAGCCCGGACGTATACCTCTAGCGGTCGCGGTACTGCCTTCAAGGATCCCACTTCAACATGAAGGGGAATGACGCGGGTGAACCCGGAGATCAAAGCCGCAAAAGGTTCGTGTTATTTGCTGAGAGCGCTAAACTAGACCTGAAAGATCTGGGTTCGTTGCGGACTCACTGAAGCGTGGGGTTGCCTAAATGACACGGAGAAAGCCGTCCGAGTTGGCGGCAAACAAGCCCAGCTGTCGATTGATTTCCGCCACGACTGCCTTGTGAGCTTGGCCGTGGACCTCGAGGAGAAAGATATCGAGAGTGGACCTGTCGCCACTGTACTCTCCCTCCCACCGACACCATGAGAGGTCGAACTCCCTGTTCTTCCACACTTCCACAGGGACGCCTTGAGCCACCAGCACACGGATGGGCAACTCGCTACATTCATTCGAGGCAGCTCGAGCATCTTCTTCGATCTTCAAGAGCCGCTTGAGTTCATCGCGCGCAGCGTAGAACTGAGCGAGCGTGACATTGCCATGGGTTGGATGATACGAGCTCATGATGTTGATCTGGGTGCTTCTTGCTGCGAATTCGATTGTGGCACTGAGAACAGCTCTGCCCCTGGCGAGAAGGAAGAGGCCCTGCTCTCCTACATGTACGTTTCCGCAGATTGATTGACAAGAAGAAACATCATCAGCATTTGCCTCCATCAATCAAAGCAAGGGCAAGCCTAGGCGCTACTTGACTCGCTCCTAGAGATTTTTCACCAAGAACTGCAGTGGATAATAACATGAAAATGTCGAGACAAGCTATACACGCTTGGAATCCTGTACCATGGCGCAAACGCACCTCCTCGCCTAGCTTGCTCCATCTCGGACACCCTATCACCGTGGGATTGACATGAAAATTCCACTGCTACTAATCGAGTAATTCTCCAGACTCCCGTATCCACTATTCATACTCAGCAAACAGCCTCTTGCAGATATCTTCAACGCTGAGTCGCACCTGCCATCGCTTCAACACACATCTTGGCCACGTCGGCAGATACGAACGGATCCACTGCTCGATCTGATCCTCGAATCGGCCGCTGCTGACGCTGCACATCGCAACGCATTTCGACACTTGCTGAGAGCTGAAGCGAGTACTCGTAGGTGCTTCCATTCACACCCATAAAGGCTTCGCGTTTGGGGATCGTGAGCGTCATGGTGGCGGTGATCGAGAGCGGCGCGGACTTGAACGGCGTCCCGAATGACAAGTCCGTAGCTTTGTTGGTCGCTGTCAAGAGCGGACAAGTCCAAGATGTCGAACTTCTATTGGAGTGTGGAGCGGATCCGAACAGGTCGGACGAAACACTCACACCTCCACTGGTGGCAGCAGCGAATTACACGAGCGAGCAGAAGGATTCAAGCGACAAGAGCGACACTTGGTTTGAGCTTGTGTGGCGTCTGGTGGAGGGTGGAGCGGATGTGAATGTCGTCCATCGTGACGATATGGTGACACCCATAGGATGGTAGCTGCGCTGCTGCTCTTGGTGACGCGACTGTGGTTGAATATCTGATCAAGAATGGCGCAAAGGCGGATAATGAGAGTCAAACTGCTTTGTTGCAGGCAATCCAAGGTGTCTACTTGGAGGTATGGATGCATCTAGTCGATGCTGGAGCAAGTGTTAAATCAGTCGAGAACGAAGGGAGGTCTCTGATTTGGCATGCAGCTCTACATGGGAGATTGGACATCCTTCGCTATCTGGTGGACATCATTCGCGTGTTCGACGGTCCCGACAACGAAGGAAACACGCCTCTGCTGGAGGCAGCTCGTGCCGGTCATCTAGATGTCGTCAAGTACCTTGTGGGTATCGACGCGGATGTGCATGCTCGCAACGAATCCAAGGAGACGGCGTTGGCGCTCGCAGTCGGGAGCTCGGATTTAGGAATTCCTTCATCCCCAATAGCAACGGTGATGACATGGATCTGCAACGTGAGCTCGAGCTGGAAGAGTTGGAAGAGTTCCTCGTTGAAGCCGGCGCAGATGTGAACTCTGTCACCGTTCACGGAGAAACTCCACTGATTCGTGCAATGAGTCTAGGTCTGCTGGTGATCGTGAAGCTCCTTGTCGAGCATGGGGCGGAGGTGAATGCGACGGATTCCTCTGGCATGACGGCGCTTGATTTCGCCGCCATGAGTGACGATTCGGAGATTGCCGAGTACCTGGTCGAGCATGGCGCCAAGTGAGGATCCGAAGGTAGACTACTGAGTGCTTCCCACTCCAAATGTTCGAGTGCTTCTACGGAGCCAGCGACCGTCATTGTCGTCGCTGATAAAGTAGCCGTTGACAAGTTGCTGGAGATAGAAATCCTGGTCTTGAGCGTTGCAATTAGTGCCAAGTTCTTGTGAAGGCCGACTTCATGCGATTCGCGCATTGCAAAATTTAGTGACCAGATTGTGCATACCACATCAACCAGTTCAGTGCACAATGTCCATGGACGAGCTGCTGCTAGATGCAGCCGCAGATGGCGATGCTGTGCGCGTTCGTGGGCTGCTAGAGGGCGGAGCTAATGCTCAAGGCCTCGTGGGACACTGGACCACTCCGCTGGCGCTGGCGGCGCGTTTCGGGCGTCTGGAAGTCGCTCGGCTCTTGGTGGAAAATGGAGCGGACGCGAATTTGAGTGGGAAAAGCGGGGACTCGCCGCTGGTGATGGTGGTCGAGGGCTATGAGCCTTGGGGTGGACCCACAAGTAGCGACACTCGACTGGATCTCGTGAGGTTTCTAGTTGAGGCCGGAGCGGATGTGAACGGCATCTCGGGCGAGGAGGGAACGACTGCGATTGTTGCCGCGGCCGCGCGTGGAGAAGTCGACGTTGTGCAGTTCTTGATTGAGATGGGAGCGGATGTGGACGCAGCTAACGACCTCACACGAACACCACTACTGGTTGCTGCCGAGAGTGGATTTTTAGAAGTTGTTCAAGCCCTGGTTGACCAAGGTGCCGACGTAAACCTCGCGTCGAAATCTTGTGGAGAAACAGCGCTGTGGATTGCTGTCAATCAAGGAGATCTTGAGGTTGCCGAGTACCTGATTGAACACGGCGCAAACGTCAACGTAGAAAATCAGCTCAAGCAAACACCGTTGATGGAAGCAGTTCGTAATGGAGATCTGGGAATCGTCCAGTGCCTCGTTGAAAACGAAGCCAATGCTAATTCAGCTGATTACGAGGGTAAAACACCACTGATGAGCGCTGCGAGCGACGGTTGCGTGGACATAATGAAGCTTCTAATCGATCATGGTGCAGATGTTTCCAAGGCAGATCGGTTCGGGCGTACCTCGCTTTACAGAGCTGCCGAGGACGGATGCGTTGATGCGGCAAGATATTTGCTTGACCATGGAGCAGATCCGAACACTACAGCACAGCAGAATCGAACGTCACTAATGCACGCCGCTGCTAATGGCTGCACTGACGTTGTGAAACTTCTCGTTGATCGAGGTGCGGATACGAGTTTGAAGGATGATTTCGACCGCATGGCACTCTCGTTTGCTGAGCAGTATGAACATCACGAGATCGAGCAATTCTTGAGCTCATTCTTACTATGCGAAAAGTAGTTGAGTAAGTCTCCTCACCTATTGAATAGATGCTGTTTACCACACGCGATGTCTACGAAAGCGCTCATCTTGATCTAACACTTCCCAAAGAGGCTCTCTGAGCGCGAGAGAAATGTCAATGCTGCCAACAGAAATGCCTGTAGGAGCATCCACATTCTTGAGCTGATCTTCCGTCGCATTGAAATACGCAAGTCCGTCGACGAGTGAGATGGGAGTGAACGGCGATGAAACGAGAGTTGGAGCGATCTCAAACTCATTGCCGCGGTACATGCCGAATTTGCTCCATTGGCTTACCATGAATCCTCCATCCGCAAACCGGTACCGATGTTGGACGCGCTGTTTGTTTGGCTGCGCGAAGATCCACCGAAGAGTTTGCTTCATTTCCACTGGGTCGGCAGGGCGAGTCCCGTTGTGAACGGATGTAGCAACACTTGACAATTCTCCTTCAAGAAGCTGATCGGCAGAGAGAGAGAATACGGGGCAAGCCACGCAATTCGGGAAGTAGCGGTCCGGCACGTTAAGCTGGCCTCGGCTACGCAGATTAGCTGAAGTCAGGAATTGACGTGGGGCGGTCTTCACTGCCTCATCATGACGCACACCTTGAGATTCGCAAAGCTTTACTCGAGCGCGATAGACGCTCTGGTACAAGTGTGCTGCGAGAGCAACAAAAGTGGATACAGCGTGAGTTTTGTCACCGATGCTTGCTTCGGCTTTGATTGCAGCGACTTCATCGGCAGAGAAACGCATCATTCGACCGGTAACAGGAGGGGGAGGTGGTCCTGATGGAGCTTCAGTAGTCGACTCAGAAGAGAGCTCGAAAAACACTGGAGAGAACTTTAGTGCGGACTCACGCTCTTCCTTCGTCAACTGTAGGTCTGCGAAGAGGGAGCTGATGTGTGGCACCTGAGCCAAGCGGACGGTGCTGGCAGAGAGTCCAAGGTCACAATCCCTGAAGCTTCGATACAGTTCCGCGAGGTCACGCGTGAGCTGGAAGAAGCCTTCCGCGTCGCAAATGATGTGCGGAATTCGCACGCCGAGCGCTACTGACCCGCACGCGAATGTTGTGTGCTGCACCGTAAGAATCTCATTACGAGAGACCGCTCCCAGCGCGGAGTCAAGCGGCGGGAGTAGAGCGTTTCCACCCGCTGGCAAGTTAGAAATGATCAGTCTTGGCGGAGACCCAGGCTTGTCATCTTCGGCCACCACCTCAAATGTCTCGAGTGGGTCGCTGCAGTCTGCAGTAACGAGCTTGGCTCCTGCTCCTAGCTGTTCAATCCTCGCGGACTGATCCTCCGGGTCGATGACGATGCGGCCGGTCAAGTGCGGGTAGTAGTCGAGCAGTCGCTCGAGCGCGCGTTTGAGTCGGTTGACTGGGATGAGCTCTTGATTGCCACTGTTGCGGTAGACGAAGACAACCGCGATGGGTACATACTGCAGCCCAACAAAGTCCAGAGGACCGAGAGGGAACGGCGACCTGAGTGCTTGAAGCGATTCCTCGTCTGCGCATTTCAGCGTAAACGCCGCCGTGGTCGTCACTTTTGAGTCGTCGAGAGCCATTGGGAAATTGGTTGGGCTGGGAAATTGGTTGGGCTGGGAAATTGACAAGTGATCACCTCGCGGCAGATTGGAAAGTGACTGCAGCTGGTGAAAGTCCACTGACGTGGCACAGCCGGGCGGAACGCACCGCGAATGTGCTGTGCGGAGCAAGCAAAGTACAAAGTTGAGGTAGGTCAAACGAAAGTGTTCATGTGTACTTTAAGGTTGCAGCAGTCTACTGGAATCGATCGCTGCAGCCGAAAAAGTCGAGGACGGCAGTGCTTAGCACGCGATCGGGACGGGGGCCGGCGTGGTGGTCGGGCCAGGAGCAGGGGTCAACGTCGGGCCAGGAGCAGGAGTGGTGGTCGGACCCGGAGCAGGAGCAGGGGCAGTCGTCGAAGGCGTCGACAGCGACTGGCACTTGCCGTCGAAGCCCGAGGCGAGCTCCAGGACGTTGATCACGAGGCCGCTCGTGGGGATCGTGAGGTCGCAGTTGGGCGGGTTCTTCTCGAGCACGAGCTTCAGCAGCTTCTTGCACGCGTCCGACGCGCACATCTTGGTGTACTGCTCGGTCGTGGGCAGCGCCGTGGCGAACAGCAGGCTGTAGCCCGACTGGGTGCCGCAGTCGTTCAGCGATGAGTCGGTGGCGAGGCCGGCGAGAGAAACCACGGCGTCGTTGGTCTCCTTGGTCGAGCACGGAGCGGCGGAGACGGCCGAGATGGCGGCGAGGGCGGTAGCAAGGACGGCGAAGAACTTCATGGCTGGCTTGAGCTGCTCGAGGTAAATGTGGGAATGGTGAGTGAGCTGAGAGCCTTGCTGTCCGGACGCGAACAGCAAGACGATCTAGCCGCAAATTTCTAGCAGAGGCGATCTACCAGCGATCGGAGCAGACGCGATGAACGTAGCAAGGACAAAGAGCGCAGTTTCGCGGGAGGTACCTCATTACCTGCGATTGCGACGCTAAAAACTTGGTTTTGTTTACCGACGACGACGGAGACACTGGTGCTTCGTAATGTCCTCGCAGGATACTAGGTGCCGCTGTTCGAACGAAAGCGTTGCCCTGTCAGCCTTCCTATGCACCAACTGAGACCTGTTGGCAACAAACAGGCTGTCGCCGAGAGTGGTAAATGTATCACCTCTTGCCGCGTGATTGCCAGGCTAATCTGCATCGTTACCACACCAGACACGACGATTAAAATCCCTCGGCCGAGTTCAGGTTTTGGGGCTGCGCCGAATGCACGAGGCGAAGCATCCAGCCCCCTCGTCGGTGACGCTCGACGCAAAAAGTCATTTATTTCGTTTTTGATCCTGGGAAAACGTGCACCGCCCTGCTCTTCGGACAGTGACGTCTTCAATGAGGTGACTCACGACCAGTCTTCGCAATTCAAGCCACCTAGAGTACAATGGTGACAAACAGTGTCTACGCGGCGCGCGCGGGGGATTGGGGCGGCACTGGCGGCGTGAGGCTCTCCTTGGGCTCGAGCAGGTGCAGGTAGCGAGCCTGCAGCGGCGTGGCCTTGGCGAGCACGAGCTCGGTCTGCGCGAGCTGGTCGCGGGCGCGCGAGAGCTCGGCCTCGACCTCGTTGTAGCGCGTCTTGTCGAAGGCCGCCTTGGTGGCGAGCGAGCGCTTCCTCCGCGAGTAGACGTAGTGGTAGATGTTCTCGTACTCGTACTCCTGGTTGGTGATGCTCCACCAGGCGTAGCCGAGGACCGAGACGCCGAAACCCGTAAAGTACGTCACAGGCTCCATGATGTCCCACGAGAAGTGGATGAAGGACAGCCAGAAGTAGAGACCGAAGGTGCCGACGAGCGCCGTCGAGAGTCCGTAGGCGATCACGCCGGCCTGCCGGTGGGCCGCGAGGTCGAGTTCTCGCTGGAGGTTGACGAGCGCGCGGTGCTCGGGCTCGAGCGCGAGGATCTTGGCCAGCAGCCGCTCGCGCTCCTGCTCAAAGAGCTGCGTCGAGCGCGGCGTGAGCCCGAGCGATTCGAGGTACGAGTCGAGCACGCTGCGCGGCTGCAGGAAGACCGAGTGCTGCAGGTCTTCGTCGTCGGCCTGTGCGCGTGGCTGCCGTCAGCAAAAGGCGATTTCCGCGAGCAGCGAGGTCGCGCGGGTCTCACCTTGCCAAAGTAGAAGACGACGCCGGCCTGGTGGAAGGCCGCGAGCACCTCGGGCGCCTGCTTCTTGGGGATGCCGTGCTCTCTGCACATCTGCACGAACTCCTGCTCGCGCACGCAGCGTCCGCGTCAGCGCCAGCGCCGCTCCCGCTCCCCACAAGTCCTCTCGACGCACCTGGTAGCTGACTTTCCACTTGCCGAGCGTCTCGATCGCGTGGCGCAGCGAGATGACGGAGGACTTTTGCGCCACGGAGCGCACGTCCAGGTCTCCATCGTCCAGCACGGAGCGGTAGGCGCCGCCCGAGAAGACTGGCGCGCGCACGGGCAGCACGCGGCCGTTGACGACGAGCTCGAAGTCGTCCGTGAGCACCCTGACGAGCGAGTCGCGCGGCTCGAAGGGCGATCCACGGGCCGAGCGCACCTCGACGGCCTGCACGCTCGGGTCCTCGGCCTCGATCTGACGCACCACCTCGGCTACGGTCGTCTCTGCGTGTCGTTCGGTCAGCCAAGCGCGAGAGCGACGCGGGGGGAAAGGCGCCGCCTACCGGGGGGAAAGCTGAACACGCGCTCCTCGTCGAAGCCGCTGAGCGGCAGCGGCACCGCCAGCGTGCACGTCCCGTCCGCGTACTTGAGCTCGATGGCGCGCGACGCTGGGCGGCAGCGCGTCAGTCAGGCGACCGCAGGCGACGAAGGTGACGAGACGCACCGCGGGAGAAAGCGGGCGACAGTTGCGACGCGCGCCGCAGCGCCAGAGGCTGCGGGTGAGGCGCGCGGCGGAGCGCGGAGAGCGCGGCGCGGCGCCACATGGGGGAGCGGAGGCGACGTGCGATTGAAAAAGTCAGGGGGCGATCTAGCGGCGCAGCACAGATTGGGCGACCTTCGAGCGACAGAGGAGGATGCTGACAGCGATCTGCAACGTGGCGAGGGTGGGAGTGCGACTCACGATAGAGGTGGAGCCATCACAAGGTTGACATGGACGATGGGGTAGATAGCTACGACACAAGACGTCTTACAGGAAGACCACGGTGGAGCATCTTTAGGAAATGAGCGTGCACTAGAACGCAACCACGAACACTACCAGTACCTTCATGACCGGATTTTTGACTGTGGAGACTTTTCAACGGCTGCTTTATCAGCGACTACTCGAACATGTGGGGTTCCGTGCCAGAAGCACTCATGAATCTTCCTTCAGATCCTCTCTCGGCGCCATGCTTGATCAGGACTCGGTCATCTCCGAGTTGTTGTTGCCAACAGCTGAGAAATCAAGCGCCGTCATGACAGACAGAGGAATCCATCGCATCAACCTCCGCTACATGCTCGACAATGAGCTTCACGGCCGCTAGCAGACCTAGATTCACTGCGTGAACCAACACCGATTCTCCGTGAACGGCGATCGCGTTCAGATCTGCGCCGGCGTCAACGAGGATCTCCTCCAGCTCGAGCTCGCGTTGCAGATCTGGGTCATTGGCGTTGCTGTTGGGGTTGACAAAATTCGTAAATCTGAGCTCCCGCTCCAAGCCCCCAACTACGAGCGCCAACGGCATCTCCTTGAATTCGTTGCGAGCATGCTCATCCACGCCGATACCCACAGAGTACTTGACGACATCTAGATGACCGGCACGAGCTATCTTGCGTTCATGATACCACGCCGTCAAGGCATTCTTCTTCTTCAGCTAACTCGTAGAGTAGCGCTCGCACGACATCATCATCTGGGGATATTGTGGCGCCACGATCGATCAAATATGTTACAATATCGAATCGATTATCGCTCGCCGCTCTCACAACTGGTGTGTTGGCTTCATAATCAGCCGCGTCGATGTCCGCTCCATTATTGATAAGAAGTTGCACAATTCCCAGGCTGCCGCAGATAACCGCGTCCATGAGCGGCGTTCGCTTGTATCGGTTTTCTGCATTGACATCGGCTCCGTGATCGATAAGATACCGCAGAATCTCCAGACCCTTACGGTGGACTGCAATGTGCAGCGCCGTTGTTTCGCCGGTACGTGTTCGTGCGTTCACATTGGCTCCGTGCTCAATCAACAGTTTGACACTTTCAAAGCGATCGAACTTGACCGAACAAATTAGGGGTGTCTGTCCACTATTGTCGGCATCATTCACATCTGCACCTGCATCAATGAGAACTTTTTCAAGGTCAATATTCCACGACACGTTCCCGGTTGCGATGGTCAATGCATTTCCCTTGAACTTGCTTCTTGCTTTGACATCTGCTCCGAGGCTCACAAGATACCGGACAGCCTCTAAATTACCGCAACGAGCTGCCCAAAGTAGCGGTGTACTGTCATCAATACCGGCAACATCTAAAAATGTGGGAGAGGTTGCAGCTGCTATATACTGGAGCACATCGATACTTCCACTTGAAACCGCGTAGAATAGCAGAGATCTGTTGTTGATGTCCACCAAGTCAAGCTCAGCCCCAGCGTCGACAAGGAAAAGCAAGACACGAAGATGACCGCCCTCTGTAGCGCGAACCACGGCGGTGGCGCCAGTATTGCTTGTTGTGCTCACATCTGCGCCGTGGTCAACTAAGTGCTGGACGATCTCAAGGTGGCCTTGACTTGCCGCCACCATTAGAGCTGTAGATCCAAACATGTCAACAGCATTTACGTCTGCTCCATGCTCGATCATGTACTGTATACAGAATAGACTTCCGCACTTCGCGGCAAGCATTAATGGAGTCTCACTCAAGTCAAAGTGTGCGTTCACATCCGCACCGTGATTGATCAGATAGTTGGCAATATCCTCGCGCTTCTTGTCCAAGGCGAGTGCAAGTGGGGTTCGGCGCTTTCTGTCTGCTGCGTTGGTGTTTGCTCCATGCTCGATAAGATACTCCACACTTTCAAAGTCTTCGCGCGATACTGCACTCATCAGTGCCGTGCGGCGCTCGGCATTACAAGCATTGACGTTTGCGCCATGGTTGACCAAGACCTTGGTTATCTGGCTCGTGATGTCCAATTCGTTCGTAAACATGGTGCAGCTTAGCGGTGTGGTCTGGCTGTTATCTGCAGCATTTACGTCGGCACCTCGCTCAGCCAGGAACTTCACGACATCCACGTGTCCCCGCCTCGTAGCGATCAAAATCGGTGTTCGCATGGAATTGTCAGTCGCATCGAGATTCGCTCCACTCTCAACGAGCTTCTCCACCATCTCCAGGTTCCCACTGCCAGCAGCAGCAATCAGGACCGAGCTGCCGTCTGCAGCGGTCACTCGAGTGTTGGCGCCTGCACTGATAAGGAGTAGTAAGGCGTCCAAATTTCCATACCGAGCCGCAAGCATCACCGGCGTATCTCCTCGACTGGTGACCACATTCACATCTGCTCCAGCGTAGATGAGGCACTTGATCATCTCGAGGCTTCCAGAGGCCACAGCTCTCACGAGCGCTGTCCTCCGAGGCCCATCGCTTGCATTTACATCCGCTCCATTCTCGACAAGGTATCGCACCAATTCAGCATCCCCGCGCGTAGCAGCGACCATCACCGCGGACTCCTTTCCGTCCGGGTCTACGCAATTCACGTCAGCTCCAGCCTCCACCAAGCACCGCACGAGCTCCAGTCGAACGCCGCAGTCCACGCTCGAGCATCCCGCTGCCGCCACCACAGGCGGTTGTGACGTCCCCCAGTCGCCCCTCACGGTCGCCCCACGCTCCAACAGAAGCCTCACAGCTCGGATGCAACCGCTCCTGGCAGCCGACGGCAGCGGCGAGGGCTTTGTGTTGGTGACAGCGTCCACTTTCGCGCCGCTCCGGATCAGCAACTCCATGACTTCCACATGGCCGGAACTCGCGGCCTCGACGAGCGGAGAGCTACGCAGCTCCTTGTGGCCGTTGGGGTTCGCACCGCTCGCCAGCAGTCGATGGACGCGGTCAGCGTCTCCAGTGGCGGCTGCAGCCTGCAGCTGATCATCGATGGTCGCCTGCATGTTGACGAGCAGAGGCGCAAATGAGTGGACATGCGGTGGGTGCACGCGGAGCACATCCAGAGTGAATGAAGGTTTGGCTGGTTCAGGGCGAGCTGCTTCTCCCCCAAGACCACTGCGGGGAACGAGGGTGGAGCCGAACGACTTCAGAAGCCTGGAGGGCTCCAGACCGATTTGCATTTGGGCTTTGTGACGTCAGGGAGGCCATGAGAAGAGCTCCATGGGGCTCGTTTGTCTCCTGTTGATGGGCTTTGAACTTGTGAGTGGATCGAAAGCGAGGTGGTCCGACCTTTGTGGCCATCGACTCTTGGCACGAGTCCCTCGTGACTCTTCAAGATACCGCGTCCTGTTGGAGATTTGGGAGCTCCCCAACAAATTCTCCATCAGCTTGTGAGCCATGGAGGCGGCTCCTGCTCGTCGTGGACGACTTTGCCGTCTTCACGGCACCTCAATGTCGAGCCTTTGCCAGCTCTGGCTGCTATCCATGCTCCTTGCTGCTCTTGTGTTCTCGGTGCTGCCAGTGAATGTCGAGGCTGCAGTGACGCAGGATGAGGCGGACGAAGTGCAGGAGTGGCGCCTGGTCAACGAAGAGTTCGACTGGCAGCAGAGCGAGGAGAACAGCAGCGTGCGAATAGTGGGCAAGGGCGTGCCGGACATTGACGGCAACTTGTACTTTGCTGGCGTCAAGAGCTACGCAGGTAGGGAGGATGACGAAGGCGATCAAAACATGTTTGTAGCGAAGCTGAACGCGGACAACGCTGTCGAGTGGACTCGCGAGGTAGAAAAACTCGCTTCAAACCAATGTAAAGAGGGGGAATACTAAGGACCTGTGCGGTTTGTAGTTTGGGACGGATGAGTCCGACGGCGCGAACTTCATAACTATTGTCAATGAGACTGTTGACTCGACGGTAGAGGGTGGCAGCGATGCGGTGGTTCAGATGCTCTACGTTGTCGGATGGACGTGGGGATACCTCGACGAAGGTGGCCACGCGCTCAACGGGTTCGGACATTTCGGTGGCCGCGACGTAGTTCTGTTTAAGATGACTTTGGACGGCGAAAAGCTGTGGCTTCGGCAGGTATCCGTTCTATTGCAGCTTGCATTAATGGTATCGTCAACTGAGGTGCGATTGTCTGTGCGCTTTGTACTTTGAAGTTTGGTACGACTGCGAATGACTTTGGATACGGAGCGACGCTAGACGGCTCATTCGACACGATTCTGCTCACGGGTGGGTGCATCACGGATCAGATTGTCAAGATTGTCGAGGTTTCGATCGACGATGTGCTAGAGCCACGACAAGACTTCGAGTTGTATGAATCTCAGATTATGGACCCCCACGAGCGCTCAAGCTCTCGTCAACGAGAGTACCAGTTTGCAGTTAGTCTCAACTCACGTGGAGATATCCTCGACTACGCAATGGACGGTGGTGTGACTCTCACTCCACGACGAAGACGCATCAGTGAAGATGGTGTTGTGGCCGAGTACGCGGTCGTGCTCAATCGGCAACCATTGAGTGACGTTACCATCTCTGCTGAAGATGTGCGCCTACTGGATGCTAATAATGAGCCTCTGCAGCAGCTTCGGTTTGTGTCTTCTCCCACAGTGACTTTTACAAGAAACAACTGGAATCGCGAGCAAGTTATTCGAGTCACGGCGGTTGACGACGTGATAGCAGAGAGCACTCACTACGCAGTCATTACACATACTTCTTCGAGCATGGATCCCAATTTTAATGGTTCAGCGACACCATTCCTTTACGGCAGCAACATCACGCTTCAGATCTTCGACAACGATTTAGCTGGCATTCGAATATCGCGCCGACACGTTTTTGTGGGTGAAGGTGGAGCAATCGATCGTTATGACATTGTCCTAAGGTCCCAGCCGTGGTATCCAGTCGTGGTTCATGCTGTGCCACTTGATCCGAGCCAAACGGATGTATCTCCGTCTGTTATAGAGTTTCAGCCTTCTGATTGGAACATTTCACGGAGCATTGTTATATCGGCAGTGGATGACCATTTGTCAGAGAGTGAGTACGGCGGAGTTCACAGTGGCGGAAAAATCATCCACTACGCAGAAAGCAAAGACTCTAGATATCGCACTCGACGCCCTCTCTGTTTTGATATCCCTGTGTGCGACCCAGAAGATCAAACAGTTTGTCTGGTCGACAGTTCGGTAGGTTCGCCTGATACACCAGTACGCGTATGTGACATCACTAACGAATGCGACTTTGCGACTGGCAATGGGGCGTGCATCTCCGTCGTCAAAGAGCTCCCGTCTGGACAAATACCTGCTCGCTTCGGAAGCGCACCATTGGATCCTTCAATTGACGCTGGAAGCGAGACTGATACGGACAATCCATTGTCGTACAGCGACCTCATCGCCATGCTTGCACAACAGCAGAACGATCGAAACCTCTTGATGTTAACAAAAGCCTCCACAGAGTTCGGCTTTGTAGATCCACTTCCAGAGCTCAAAGGTTTTATACTCAGTTTCCTAGGTCTCCTAAACATGGCACAAGTGCGTGAGCTTCGAGAGAGTCCGAGGAAAACCTTGCAAGCAGTTTGCGATGGAGTTATAAGGTTGGAAATGATGCGTTGGGCGTTTGAAGAGTGGCCAAAGGGTCACACGGCACGCATTCTTGAGGCGGTATTTCAGATGTTTCCTGACATTACTCCTAGGCATGTTTGGAATTGCGGGATGAGTTTGATTCGTCCCGGACATAGTCTAAACGTAACAATTCTTGATAATGATCCTGGTATCACACTGTCCACCAGATCTCTAGTTGTAACAGAGCAATCAGTTTTCACAGATGAATGCGACGATAACCAAACGTGCGCGACCTATACAATAGTGCTCAATGCACCTCCGTCTAGAAGTGGCACCCAACCAGCATTATCTGAATCCTCTATATGCTCGCTAGATAATTCAAACAAGTGTGGATTCTGGGATGATTTCTCTACTTTTGCAGCGACTACTTACGACACATCGAGTCTAGATGATGAGAGTTTCGTCAGCGTTGCTATTGTCGGCAATGCACAGTTGAGCATTTCGCCAGAGGTTGTAGTTTTCTCGAAATTTGACTGGTTTGTCCCGCAAACCGTCACTGTGAGAGCGGCCGACGATAACATTGCAGAGCAAGGAGCCTACTACACGATTTCCCATCGGGTACAGAACTCAACATTCGGTTACACGGACTCAACTGCTTTTTGGTTCCAAGGTGAGTTCACGAGTGCTCAATACCATTTCCCCTTCTTCTGGGAAGCCGGCAATGTACCATACAACCATGCACCTATGGTTTTGCATTCTCCCAATCATCGATTCATCAATGTTCAAGTTGTAGATGACGATACTGCTAGCGTAGATGTCGTCGTTCGACAACCACTTGGCATACTATCGACCAAAGAAGCCCAGGATAATATGGACTGGGTCGGTGACTTCGCTACCTCACTAGGGTTCAGTGATGTGTCATTTTCGTCAGACTCAGCAAGTGAGTCTGGGCTTACATCAGCACTCGAAGGGGTACTCGTGTTTGCCCCCAATGCAACTACTTATATCAAGTTTCATCTACCACAGTTCCATACGGGAGACTCCGAGCTCCAGCTATTTGGTGCCAAAGTACTTATGTATCAGACACCGTACAAAGTCTTCAACGTATCTGACAACTCCAGCGAGAGCGCTACAGCCGATACGGAAGATTCTAGCTTCGAGAAAGTCTACCAAATGCGTGTGACAATTATTGAGAATCATTGGACGCCTGAGAGTCTGCACGATAATACTGTTGAGAAGCCAGCGCCACTTTCTTTCCTGAACCAAGCATCGGCTGAAATGCTAGCTTCTATTGACAAAAGTCGCTCCATTGAAATAGATATCACAGCAATAGCTATGGACGTTCTTCCAACGCGTTTATCAGTGCTGTCTCTCCAGATTGATGTCCTTGATGGGTTGGAAAATACCACAACAACCACAACACAACTCTGCTCATCACAGTTCGAGAGAGGTTTGCGACCTCGCCTAATTCTTCAATACCGTTTTCCCAATCGTTTTCAAGGTACCACTGTCAGTCAAAGCTCTGCGGCTACAGACCCAGCCACATCTCAGATCCTTTTCGCTGAGTTAGCGATTGATGGAATTCGAGACAATGGAATGATTTCGACTACGCAGGAGGAAGAAGACCCTTGGATTGAAGTTGAGCTACCTCGTTTAACAAAAATTGGGACTGTGGCAATATTTCTTCCAGAGCAGAGTGAGGGCGACAACGGGACTATGTATCTAGTTACCATTGCTTCCATGACAACATTTAATTCCGAGCCACTTCAGCTGAGTGACGCCATCGAATACGGATGTCCTGATCAATGTCCCCAATGGCAAAGACTTGCTGTTCGTAGAGGTGTATTGCTTTGGAATCTTCATTCTGGGGCTCGAGCAATACGCGTCTATCGTGAAGGTTTCGGGTCTCTTCAAATTTCAGAGATTGAGGCATATGCATCCTCTGTTTCAGTGACCCCTACTGCCAGCGGAAAGGGGATCCGTTCACGACTCAAGTATGATTGGACTTCGACCCGCTCATCAGACTCATGGAGACTACTTCAAACGGTTCAAAATTCAGAGGAGGAGAATTTGGCGATACGAATGCCTACGCGTCAGAGTAGCGCAAATCCCTCTCACGCTTTGTCTTTCCTTGCTGTTGATGGACAAAGGCAACATTCTTGGGACCCTACAATACTCAGAGATGCCAATGCTAGCGTCAGTGACACGACTGGAGTTGCAGACATAAATGCATTGGATGCTGGGAGCACTCGGACAAACATCGAAACAAATCCGTGGTGGGAAGTTGATCTCGGAGCAATACTTCCAATAAGCTCTATTGTCTTATATCCCTATACTGGTGAGGCAGGGCGGAACTTTTGTGGCGACACATCTAGCCTTGCGGGAGACGAGCAGCAGCTCGGAGACTTATACACATACACGCACATGGATCGATTATTGGAACTTGAGGCACCGTTCGTGCAGGAATTTGAAATCCTAGTATCAGACATGTCCCTGTATGGGAATGCCGTCGATTCTGCAAACGTAGCAGCTTCAGCAACGCTATCGTTTTCCTGCGTTAACCACACAAGCTCTGTGATGTGGCCTGATGTGTTTACTAAAGGGCGCTTTGTAACAGTTAGAAAAAAGGCCACGGGTATTCTTATGCTAAACGAGGTTGAAGTCTATCGCTGGAACCCGACAAAGACACCGCAGTATATTCTGCTTGACATGTTTGCCTCTGGCGAGAAATCGATGGCGTTGACACAGGTCCAGCTGATTCCTCCATCTGGATCGGCCTTGCTCGACGACGGAGAACCAGGATATGCGCTTCCAATACCATATACTATCCACAGCGTGAGCTCTCAGCGCTCGGCAAGTGGAGCAGGATCGGCAGCGTCATTATCGACTGTAGATCACACGCAATGTTATGTTAGTGGCAGCGCCACATCAACGCATGAGTGGATAGTATTGCAGCTCGAAAAGCCTACTCCGATCGGTTTGATTGATATTGACACTGATGTGTCGAGGTGCGGGAATGACGTCGAAAGCATCGACACAATCAGCGTCGGCAGTTATGGAGCTAGCATAAGTGAAAACCCAGCTGTAAATTCTGGTGTGTGTGGACTGAACGCAGCAGGGAACCAGATTGACGATAACAACGAGTGTGACCAATACATCTGTCAAGACAGCCTCTGCAACTCGCACACGATGGCACAAGGAAGTACTACACTACTAGCTATGAGAGACTTTGTTGATATTGTTGTCGTCGGAAAACTGGGTTTGACTCCTCTAATCCGACTCCCACTATCTGTAAATGAGCACCGAAGTGTAGTCATTCGTGACAATCCAGCATTATTATGGACATTTGATGACCAGCCCATTAGTTTCGTGGATGGCCAGCGATTGGTCGGCGGTATAGCTAGGGCAACTTCAACAAGCACCATAGCGGACGTCACAGAGTCACTAG
The DNA here is from genome assembly GCA_024867545.1 of Phytopythium helicoides. Lineage (NCBI taxonomy): Eukaryota > Oomycota > Peronosporomycetes > Pythiales > Pythiaceae > Phytopythium > Phytopythium helicoides. Next base: position 92,232 of record JANFNE010000033.1, read on the forward strand.
TCCTGGATATTGACGACACAAGAGAACAAACTTTTTTCTCTAACTCCGTGGTCCTGCAACCCGCGTTAGCCGCCTTCACGCTGGAGTTTTGGGTCAGAATTACAGAGCTACCAAGCGATAGATTCTCGGTAGCTACTTTGTACAGTGCACATGGTGGGGAAGTCACGTTTGGGAAAATATGGGTCGAAGGCACCACGGCAATATTTCAGTTGATTGATTGGAATAATGACAATCTTTGTGAGGTTGAAGCCCCATGGGACTCCTGGGCACCAAAGTGGATGCACGTCAGTGCTTCTTACAACCCTAGTACATCAAGTATATCTCTGTCAATGCGATACTGGGACCATACAAACGTTGTTTTTACGTCCGCGACTGTGCGATGCGCACTCACTATGGTGGCGATGCCCTACAAGAGCATACAATTTGGAAAGTCTTCTGGATCTGAAACAATTGATGGGTTTCAAGGCAATTTGGCAAGTGTGGCATGGTATACTAGTGAGCTATCGGCGCGTGTGCTGCTCGACCATTTCCACGACTTCTTTGATGGAGCTATCATGGAAACGTCAAGCTCGCATAACGTTTACTCGATTCAGCTTGGATCGCGACCGGTCTCCACTGTGACGATCGATGTAATTTCAGAGGACGCGTGCTATATATTTAATGTATGTAACACATCTGTATACCCGGCGATTGTAACGTTTACCCCCGAGAACTGGGAGCATCCTGCAAATGTCCGAGTATTGGCGACAGATGATGATTTGTTTGAAGGATTGCATTCGTCCAACCTGCTCCATTCAGCCTCAACGTCCACAACGTTCCAGCTCGTGTCCTCTGCTAGTACGACAACACTCCATGATGGCAATAGCAATGCTGCAACAGTTTTCAGTGTCCAGTTGATGGCATTTCTGACAGAATTCTATAGCGACTTGGTGCTCAAATGTTTATACATCAGCGATCACGTAGCCTTGGGAGACCAGCAGCAAGAACTTGACGCGTATCACAAAAATTGGTCACTACAGCATATTCAACACGAAGTTGTTGCTTCGGAGTTATTCAATGCTTCGCTAATAATTCAGTCTACCCTTGTTTCGATTATTGACTTCACTGTTCCTGGAATTGAGTTTTCAACAAGCTCCTTGATTGTCTCAGAAGATGGAAAAGGCAATGACTACCAAGTTGTGCTACTTTCAGAGCCAACACAAATCGTGGCAGTTATTTTAGATAGTGAGACGGATTGTTATCGGGAGTGCTTTCCGGATTCTGTGTGTCCCGCAATCGAGGGGAGCAGAGAGTGTGGAATCGGACAGAACAATAAACTGTGTAATGTTTCACTGACTCCTGAGGTGCTATACTTTTCAGGATCTAATTGGAGCATCCCACAGACGGTTCGAGTTGTTGCAATCGATGATATGCTAGATGAAGCAGACTTGCACTCGACAACTATCAAGGCTACATCGATCAGTCTCGACCCCGTCTATCATAATCTTGATCTACCAGAAATTGCAGTATTTATCGAAGACAATGATGTAACAGACATCTCCTACTCGACAAAAAATGTCAAGCTATCTGAGAGTACCACTGCTCGTACCAATGGAACGCTTGCCAAAGCGCTTGACTTCTACACACATACAAACTACTCTCTCTCACTACTTACAGAGCCATGGGCGAATGTTACTATTGCAATGAGCAACGAAGTCAACAAATCGTGCTATCGAGCGTGTGGATATCCTTTTGACGAAGATCGTTGTGGACTACCGCGTCAACAAAGTGTGAGTCTCGTTAAGCTCGGTACCAATTCGTCATTAGAAGAACATGCAATCACACTCACAATTCCTCGAGTGACCGAGGTACAACGAATTCAAACGAGCTGTGATCACGTCGATCAAATCTTTCGCCTTGAGCTAGCTGGAGGCTACGCTGAAGAGATCCAGGCAATTACATTCTCGTTTAATACAGAGTTTAAACGTACCTACAGGACGAGTCGAGAGATTGATGCTGCAATCTCGTACGGACGCACGTTTCGGCTCGGTTTTACTGATCGAAATGGGAACTCTCCTCCACTCGATGGGTTTGCGTCTGCTGATGCGGTGGCTTTGGCAATTAATTCACTGCTGGGGGCTGGACAGTTCGTGCGTGTGACACAAGTTATCATGTATGAGCAGTCCGTTATTCGGTGGACAGTTACGTTCACCAGGCTGATCGCCTCTGATCCTGTGTTCCCTCTATTGACAGTAGCAGTGACAACAGCATTTCAGGGCACACTTACAAGTAGTCGTCTTCAGGCCGCTGCAGCACCTAGTGGGACATTTGAGCTTCGCTATGGATCTTCAGATGCATCCAATGTTGGTTTAGTGGCTCCTGTAAGCGCGTCAGCTTCGGATCTCAACTCCCGTCTAAGCAATATTGATGGAGTATTCGACTCCTCAGTCTCAAGATCAATATTGAGCAACAGCTATGGCACTGCGTTTGTGATCACATTCAAGAGTGTTGCAGCGTACTTTCAGCTAGAATCGAACACTTCAGGAATAATAACTGCACCTAACGCGGCCTCTCCGGTATCGGTTAGTATTATTCAGACACAACCTCCGGCATCTCTTGATGGCAGTTTTGTGGTTGAGTACATTAGCTCGTTTACTTCACTCAAGATTGTTAACAAGACCAATCCCATTCCGTGGAATGCTTCGGCTGCCTTTGTAGCATCTGAGGTGTCCGAGATGACTGGCCTTGGCCGAGTAAAGGTAACCAGTCAGCAACTCACACCTGAGGGTGCTCGAGCATGGATCGTAGAGTTTGCAAACAATAATGGTAACTTACCAACCATGCGGATTCGATCATCAACTTTGTTAGGGCCGTCGGCACGAGTTTCTATCCAAACTGTGCGAGATGGTGAATCCCTAGGTGGATTTTATGTCATTCAAATGGGTGGAGAGTATAAACGCATTGATGCAACCACTAAACAAGTGTACACAGAGCTTGTTGCTCCGAAGAGCACCGCATCTTTGGTATACAACGCGTCAGCTGCAAATGTTCAAAAAGCGCTCTTAGATTTGGAGGTCACTGGTGAAACGAAAGTTACACGGCAAGATATTGACTGCGACGCGTTTGGGATCTGCAACGGCTACACGTGGTCTATCAGCTACGTGAATAGTCCGGGTAATCTTCCTCCAATCAATGTGGAAAGCAGCATCACTGGTCGAGACGCGATTCTTACAGCAAGAACAATTGCAAATGGCACCTTCCTTGGTGGAATCTTCAGGCTTACTCTAGAACTGCCTGATATTGATACGAACGAAGTTTTTACTGGCAGAACGTGGTGGCTGCCAGTCAATGTAAGTGCGATCGGGATGGATGAGGCACTTGAAGCATTCTCTTTTGTGCGCTCAAACCGCGAAGCAGAATACGACCCAGAAACTAGAGGCTGGCGTGGTATCAAATTTGACAAGGGAGTGCGCGTCTACCGTGAAGGTCCTTTCCTCGATGGAGGATATACGTGGCGTCTTGAGTGGGCGTTGGAAGACTATATTCGATTTGAGGATCTTCGCATATCGATTGATACTAGTCTAGTGACTCAAGAGACGGATCGCTTAAGTGTAGAGAGTGAATTCGCTGATGATGGTTCCGCGCGGTGTGATGCAGTCCCAAATGCCCACTTTGTAGCAAGCTCCGAAGAAGGCTCAAGCGGTTATTGTGAATATGACATTGTCAATGTGACCATCCAAGAGCGGTTTCTCTGCAACTACACGATCGAAAACCCTTGGATTGTTTTCACCCCTCGTGATTGGTGCCTCCCACAGTCGGTAGAACTCAGTGTAGTAGATGACTGGGTCGATGAGCAGACCATTCAGAATGGCAACGTTACGTATTCGAACGTGACGCACACCATGTTTAGCGACGATTTGCTCTACGTGAATTTTCCACCAGATCCAGTTGAGGTTGCCGCAGTTAGTGACGACGTGTCAAAAGTCCTAGTCTCAAAGAGGTTGCTTGAAGTAAGCGAAGACGGAACTCTTGTGGCAAACTATACGCTTCAGTTAAACTCAGAACCTCTTTATGACGTAAAAGTTGTTGTGTTGCCCTGGCTTAACAATAACCAGACATTATGCTACCGATTTGGATTATGCAACCTCACAATTCCTGTAGACGAGTACCTGTTTACTCCTAGTAACTGGAACGTGCCACAGCAAGTAATCGTGTTTGCGACTGACGATGACTTGGACGAATACGACGTGCATTCGACAGGAATATCACATGTTTCATATAGCGATGATATCAAGTACAACGAGATTGCTATTCCCAAAATTGACGTGCGTGTTATTGACAATGACATGTCGGCACTACTCGTGTTAAAAACCCAGGTCAATGTCACTGAGGGTGGAGCCTACGACGAGTATTCAATTGTTTTAGCAACTGAACCATTCGCAAAAGTTACGTTGAGCATAAAAAACGTGGGTACCAAAGGCAATCTTGTTGTGCCAAGCCCAGCTCAGCTCGTATTTACCTGGCTCAATTGGAATCAAAGCCAAACTGTGCGGGTTACTGCGTTCGACGACCGCACAGAAGATCCTATGTCATCCTCGAGCTTGCTTGTACACACAATTACCTCTAATGATCTTATTTACGTCAAACTTCGAAATTTAGCTTCAGTCACAGCTTTCATCACTGATAACGATCACTCCGGAATTGAGCTGTCTCGTCGAACATTCTCAGTTCCGGAGAGTAACTCATCCGTATTGAGCTACCGTATCCGACTGACTTCCGAGCCATGGTTTCCTGTTGTTTTCATCCCCAACGCAAACAACGGATGCTATCAGCGGTTTCTGTCAGCACCAGATATCTGTAATGTATCTATGATCACAAACCGCGTTTATTTTGGTGCAAGTAACTGGAGTAACTGGGTTGACGTAAACTTTTTAGCCGTTGACGATTGGCTCGTGGAGGCGAGTGTCCATGATGCATTGATCACGCACTCAACTCTCAGCAACGATCCTTTGTACAACGTTGCAAGTTACTCTAATCGGGGAGGAGATATTGTTGTCTCCATCGCTGATAACGATATTTCTTTTGTTAACATAGTGCTTCAATTACCTGGAGGAAATCGTCGGTCTTTGCTTACTGTCGCAGAAGGTGGCTTCAATGACTCTTATCGGATATCACTGGCGTCAGAGCCTTACCAAGAAGTTCGAGTAAATTTGATACCTTCAATCCAAACCGTAACGAATATTGATACAAACGCGATCACATTAGCCCCTCAGATCGGGGTAAATTTTGGCGCCAGCACATCAATAGGAGATCCAGCGACGAGTGTTCGTAGCGTTCAACTCATATTCAACTGCTTAGACTGGATGCGCGAACGAGTTATTACCGTAATGGCTATTGATGATAAGGTTCCAGAAGTTGCAACACAGTATACATTGATCCAGCATTCTGTCACAAGCAATGATGCTAACTATAATATCTCCAACTCAACTTTGGGTATTGTGAGTGTCAACGTTTCCATTTCAGATCGGGAAATTATCTCACCTCCCGTTCCCATCGCAGCTGTCCTCGACAACTCAGGATCAAAAATTGATGTTGCCTTCGACTCAACTGTCTACCATGCTGCTACAATGAATTATTCGATTACCTCTACCTTCAACTCTACAACCCGAATAGTTTCATACGTTGTCCGTTTAAAAAGCTTCGCTTGTAGCCTCGTATTTGACTTTTCTGCATCGTCTTACTCGCTCGGAACTGGAGCCACATGTGTTTGGATCGACTTCAAGACTCTCCGTTTGCAACTTGGATCGGGTCCGTCCATATCTCCAAAGGATAACCTTGTACTGAATTCATGCAAGTCCTTTCTGAATCAAATTTGCCAGACCGACAATGTGTTACGAGCACGGTACACTAGCCGAGCATATTCCCAAGGATCAGTAGGAGTGAGTGCTCCAACAAGCAGAATCGTCCCAGTTCCCATTTTGATGGCTCCTGACGAAGTAGGCAACTGCGGGTCATGGACAATTGATGCAACTTTATCGACAGGAGGTGGAGGCCGTGCGTTCACAAGCGCGAATTGGCTCGCTCTTCCCATATCGCTACTGGACGTCGGATCCCTTTCAACCAACTCAGCTACTTTGCAAGCGATTGCGACATCGTACACACGCCTTAGTTCCTTGTGTGAAAAATATGCTACTGACTGGAGGACTGGAGTGTCATCTGGAATGCTCGTACCGCTGTCCGAGATTGCAGCGAGTGGGGTATCCATGCTTTCGACCATGGCGCAACTCCGGTCCGCGTGCTATATGCGCTCTAATGCACTTAATACGACTGAGACCCGATCATTGATACTCACTGTCAACAGCTCTCTAATTGAGGCAGGCACTACATACGTTGTTGGCTTGGGATTGGCAAATGCATTTGGAGAGCAGGCTGTACAGGTAAAGCGCATTGCTGTACTCTCTACGGTTGCACCTGTAGTATACGTAGTTGGAGACAGCTTTCTTAGTATTACAAGAACCAGCGATCCTCTCGTGCTACAAGTTGGCGCCACATCCACTTGCTCTTCGATGGATATGTCTACATTAAAATTTCGGTGGCTGTCTTCGAGCAAGCCTTCTGCTGGTGGAGCCGTCCGAACTGAGACTCTTACTGCGAGCAATACTGCAAAAGATCCGAAAACGTTTCGTTTGGTGAGAAGTATTTTGGAAGCCAACCGCCAGTACACATTTCGAGCAGAGGCGTATTTTCCTGACTCCAGCACTGACGCTGTTTCATCGGCATCTGTTGTTGTCAATGTTGATGCAAGTAATCCTGTTGTGTCGATATCGGGTGGCTCGCGATCAGTTGGAGTGAAGGAGTATCTGACACTGATTGGTAGCGCCGTCGATCCAGACAACTCAGCGGTGCCATTTCAGTATCAGTGGGTTTGCTCAGATATCACAATCGTCACTGCTCCAGTCGCCTGTTTAAACGCGCAGACGAATGCTACACTAGATTTAAGTGCTATGCAAGGACTCAACTTCACACTTGCTCCATTCCTCCTTGCTTCAAATCGCACATTGCAATTTTCATTTACTGCCAGTAAAGCAGGAAGCTCAGCAACCGCCTCAACGATAGTCTGGACTGTGGCTATGAGTGGACCAACGGTTGCAATTACAACAGCCACAACAAGAATCAATCCGTCATCAACCTTGATGCTGGCAGCAAATGTGACATCTGAGTATCCATACACAATGAGATGGATTCAATATCAAGGAGATCTCAATATGTCGTCGTCGAGCGATGTCAATAGTGCTTTTTCATTGCCATTGACTAGCTCATCGAACTCAATCGTAAAGAACAGCTTGACTCCAGGATTAACCTATGATTTCCGTTTGGTTGCCACTGACATCAACAATAACACAGGTTTTAGTTCGATTGTTGTCAACGTGAACACCCCGCCGACTTCAGGGACGTTAACAGTATTGCCTCGATCTGGATATGCTATTTCCGATAAATTCAGCTTGACGTGCGCACAATGGACTGATGATGCATCTGATCTACCTCTAACTTACTCGTTTGCATCTATTCCGACGAATCGTTTCGAAGCCATTCTGGAGCAATCTTCTGATGCAGCTTCTTTGGCGGCAATTCTGGCAAAACAGACTTCTCCTTTGGTACCACCTCAGTCATCCCCGTCGGCAGCAATCAGCCTACTCCCTCCGGCACAGACGCCTGATAGCGAGAACGTGACGATCGTGGCGTTTATTACCGATTCACTTGGAGCTACCGCGGTTGCATATGATGAGGTAGAGATAATTCTACCTGCACTTGCCAAATCACAGCCAATTGCCTTTGTTTCAAGCATGTTTGACCCCTCTGCTTTGAGCAATGCTGACGGGTCGCAGAAAGTCCAGCAAGCTCTTGCAGCTGCAATGGTCATGCAATCAGCTTTCACTACATCCTCTAGCAGTAGCTGTGGAGAGTCATCCACGGCAAGCGCATGCTCTTCGCACGGGCTTTGTGACGCAAGCACGGGGAAATGCATTTGCGAAAAGGACTATCTGGGGCCTAACTGCGAATTCGAAGTTGAGCCTGTCCGGGCCATTAATATGGCAATTCTAGACACAGTGGCTTCCTCAGTGCTGGTGATCGATCCCACAACGTCTGCACTTTCTCAACAAGCCTTGGTTGCAAACACAATGCTGCAAGCTACACCAACTGCATTCGGAGATGAGGAATTGGTGACAGTCACATCGCTTACGGGTGATATTACAGGGAGTGCCTTTAGTTTGTCTGACACTCAAGGTTTCGTTGACTCTGCAGCAGGCACTGTAGTGTCAGTCATATCTAGTGTAGTGTCGGTTGGCTCGGTGACTAGCACTACATCTGAAGCTAATACTACATCCCGACGTCGATTGTCAGCGGCTGAGACGTCATGTGGATCGACAAGTCCGGACAGTGCAGCGAAGCAAGCATCATACCAGAGCACTATTCAAAGCCTCCAATCGATATCTGCACTTGCAAGCCAGAGTTTGCTCAAGGGGGAACCAGCTTCTCTCATTAGCTCTGACTATGTTGGCGTTTATTCGTCAACAGGTGACAAGCTTCGAACAGCTGATGCCGGCGGACTTGAAGTGAATCTCACTGACTTGGCACTGGAATGCCTGTCTTCCGACCTGTTTGTGAACGCTTTTTCGATGAAAACACCTACCCACTCATCATGCTCTCTTTTCGATGCAAAGCCGTTGTCGAGATCGACAGTCGTAACAGTTCACTCTCAAAAAGCGTTCAATTCAGCAAAATTAACTAGCAGCAATGGCCGAGTTGCCTTACAATACCTTGACACGAGCAGCAATTGCGTAAAGAGAGTTATCGCTGCAAGCACAACTACACGAAGGCTTCAAGCCAGTACAGAAACTTCGACATTGTCTTGGCAGCCCTTGCTAGTCGCAAAAATCCCACACGAGCGTTCATTATCGTCCGTAGAGAAGCGTAACTTCACGACCGCCTGTCGAGTGTGGAATAGTGACTTCAACGAGTGGAGCTCCGAGATTTGCTTTAAAGACGAGACATTGAGCACGTTTGATGCTACGGTTTGCTATTGCAACGCCATCGGGAAGCTTGAGATCTTAGTAACCCTTGAGGAGACTCTAGACTTTTACGCAGTATCCAAGAATTTGTACCGCGATGATCCCGTATCCATGATACCATCTTTCGCTATCATAGTTTTGGTCGTTGTTGGTGCGCTTGCTGGTCGCGCGGGTCAACGTTGGGATGGGCAAGGGGTTCAGAGAATGAAAGAGCTCGCTGTTAAAAAACTGAGTCGTGCGAAATGGACAGAACTGGAGTCCCGAACACAAAGTGCCCTTGTGTTTGAGGACTTCGAGACATACTGCGCTCGCAAGAAACTTGAAAACACACAAGAAACAGGAATGGAGAAGACAGCAGTGACAGAGGTGACGACGGTGGCCCCATCGATATGGGTCAGATCGGGGCTAGCACCTTTAGAACTGAGTAGCGCAACGACTGTTCCAGTTGCAGAAGCAGTCACTGATGCGTCCAAAATTGACCCTGAACTAGAGCTCCCTGATGAATCCCGTATCTTATTCGATTCTTCAAGTCTAGCTGGCCATCAATATGCACACTTAATGCTTTTATTTCGCTTATCGAATTTTGCGCTATCGGTGATCGGCTTAGTACTTTTATTCGTGGGTATCGACTTTGCATTCGTTCTTGGAAACACTACGGCAGAGTTATTGCTTTACGTTTACGGAAAGAATTTGGGCATTACTCTAGCGGTCGTCGGCGGTATTCTTATTGTAACAGGCAGTGTTGGTCAAGCAGTGGCTAGAAAGGATGGAACCAATCGAGCCCGAACCACGTACACATTTTGGCTATCACTGTTGCTAATAGTGCAGCTAATTTTCGTCGCAGGGGCAAGCAATTACCTAGACAGCTTTCGTGATTTACCTAAGAGCATTTTTGGTACCCTGAAAAGAACGTGGGACGCAATTCCAAGAGCTATTCGAAATGATATCCAGAATATGTACGGATGCTGTGGGTTTGGGTCAGTTGATGAGGAGAGTTCATGCCCTGAAGAAGCCTTCGAAGTTTATCCACCACGAGCTTGTTTCATGGTGCTAGAAGTAAAAGCTCAGGCGATGTTCACCAGATCTTTTGCCTACCTCGAGTGGGTTTTTCTTGTGGAGATCATATCCATTGCTATGGCGAATGTTTTGGTCAAGTGGCGAGAAATACGGCTGCTCCAGCTCGCAGGAGAGCCCGCGTCATCCGCGTCTGGAGCAAGATCCGAAGACCGTGCAATGCTGAGCTCCCAAACGAATGTGGTCCTTCTAGCATCTCTACCTCCTGTGTACTACGTTTTCGCTTGCGTTACAGCAATCGCCTTGTTTTACGGTATAGACTTGCTCATTCCGTTGAACTTTGTGTCGAGCGAGATTGTAGCGCGGTTATTTGGACTTGAACTTGGTGCATTGCTCGTCCTTGGCGCAGTTTTTCATCTATTGATTTTAGCCAAGGGAGTTTATGCAGTACAGGCACGAGATGCTCGGGCTCTATTGTGGTTCATTGGAATCTACATTGGCTTTCTCTTCCCATGCCTTGCCACATTACAGTATTTTTCCAGTTTAGAACGTCATTTCCAACTAAACCCTGCGATCACACTTGCCATACACAATAAATTCTTGGCCATCCCACGGTCACCACTTGTCAAGCTGGAAACCTCGATGCAATGTTGTGGGTTCGTTGCAAACGCTCAAGGTACTTGCACTTTATCTATCAATCCCCTACCAACATGTCAGGTTGGGATTGAGCATGCGCTATTGCACGGAGTATCACTTCTAAACCGACGTCTGGGGATCTTTGTGATAGTAGAGATAATTGTTATCGGTATTTCTGCTGTGCTTTGGTTCAAAATTCGGAGATTTTCTGTCCGGCCTGTTGTTGCACCAGAACCGTCAGCTCTCGAGCTCTCGCGACGGTTTGCCCCAATGACAAGAGAGGCAACATACTGGACTTTTGCTGCAAAAGGTTGCAGATATTCGATGGTGCTTATGAACTTAGTAGGGCTTATCATTGGATTCTTCATCGTCCTGGTTGGAATTGATGCGCTCACGAAGCTAAATGTTCTTCAAATCTCGTACCTTTTGATTGCATTCGATCGGCATGTGGGTATATACGTTACAGCTTTCGGTGGAGCAGTCGAAGCGTTCTCATGTGTTGGTTTACTCTCAGCTCTGTTGCGATCGAAAAAATTGCTATGGGTCTATGCTTGGGTTGCTTTAGCTCTTTTCGCAGCCTGTTTTGGCGGTCTTGGTGCTGTATACCGATCCAAATTGCTTTTGACGAGCAAAACCAAGGCTGCTCATTATTTCCTAGAGCAGATTTGGACTGGTGCAGGCCCTGAAGTGAAGCAGTTCACACAAAACATGTTTGCATGTTGTGGATTCGATCGTATCACAGCTGCAAATGGGACAATTTCGTTCACACACCCAGCTGAATTTGAGTCATGGGAGCAATCGAAAGCCACAACAACCATCCGCACCTACTCAGCCACAGTGCAGAAGGATGGCGGTGAGCTTTCGACTATTTTACCATCATCATGGATATCCCGGTCGCTCCAGGAAACAACCACGAAAGTAGTGCGATCCTTGCTCTGCCCAGAGAATGCCGATGACGGCTGCTCCGGTCCAGTACTCAAACATCTCCTCAAAATATCTGACTACGCAGTAGTTGCGCTCTTGGTCGTTGCGACGTTTGCTGTACTTACAGCGCTTTGTGCGTTCGTTGTGCTTTTACAAGTGAAATGTGTGAATACTGAAGCGAGGATCTCACATTCGGTCCGTTGGCGTCTCAAGCTTGTGCGCGTTGTGATTATGATTGTGAGTTTTGCATGCTGTTTTTCAGCTTTGACTGGTGTTTATATCGGAGTCGACATCACTGCGCAAACCGCGCTATTTAGTTCCCCGCTACTTCAGTTGCTGTTTTCTCCATCAGTTGGTGTGGCGCTCATAGCGTTTGCAAGCTTCAACTTAGCACTCAACGTGTATGTGGTTCAAGGGGCCATCAATTTCACCGTTCATCGCATCTTCATGAATGGAGTCGGGCGTGCGTTGCTGGTTTTTTCCTTGTGGATTGGTGTAGGGCTTACTGGCTATCTATCGCGATTCTCCGCATCTAGCAAGTGGAGAGAACAACTTGCCGACTACCTAGACTACCGCTGGAACACACTGTCGCCCTCAACACAGCACTCGATCGGTGTTACTTATAGCTGTTGTGGTTTTAACGATCCAACGTTAGTGACAGGGCGAGGCGTTGTATTTGACCGGGCGCCTGTGGGCTTTGCATGCTCACTTGCAAATTCTCGCGGTTGCCGTCGAATCTTGATGGATCAGGTCGGAGGCTCTTTCGGCTGGATGTTTCCGTATTTCCTCGGTATCGCCCTAGTTGAAACTTTTGCCGTAATTCTTGCAACAGCAATGGTGCGAGAGCTAATGCCACTGAAGCCGGAAGAATGGTTCCGTATCTCAAGCAGGATACACTACGCCGTCGGCAAGTTTCGTAGCGAGGCTCGTAAGACTCACATGGTCGTGTCAGTGTACTCGACATTTGATCCAAAGCTGACTCGAGTTCAGCGCGTTGTTTGCGTTCTAGCTGCGCTCACGACGACCCTTGCCATCTATACAGGATACTTTGCTACTCAAGGATGCTCTCGAACAGCGTTGAAAACGTGTGAGCAGCCATCGATCTGGGCGGTTCTTGGAATGGGCTTTTTGTACGGAGGTTGCGCTGGATACGCCGCGCAAACATTATGCCGTTCACTGTTTGAGCTTGTGCGGAATCGAAGTGATGATGAAACTTTAGAGACGACTGTTGCCCGACAACGCAAAGAGCGAGTGTTGCTTTTTCGCAACTTCTTCAAGCGTCGAGGTCTCAATGTCCAGTCGGCAACAGCCCACCCAAACGGAGATGCGGTTGAACCGGACGGAGAGCGTAAGAAGATCAGCCTTGGACGCGAGGTAGCGTCCACCATCGAAATCTCGCAGGCAACAACTGAGGAGCGCTGGTATAACTGGATTGTACGCTTTCTTTTTTCGCTCTTTCAACTGGGAGCACTTGTGCAGTTCGTCGTTGGTTGTGGTGTCGCGACACTAATGGTTCTTGTCATCCTTGGGTACAATGACACCTTGTACAATGTCCGTGTCGACCGGGGTCCACGAGAGTTGGTAGTCCTCGGCCTCACGATGGGACTTACGTCTGTGATCGGATGGGTTGCTGCCGACCAGCGCGGGCGTCGGTTCCGCACAAGCTGCACAGCGTTCATCGCAACTGCAGTGGCTTGCATCTTACTCGTCGTAGTCACTCTCATCGGGATCTACATGCTTTACCAAACCCTGGACGATGTACCTTCCGAAGCTGAGTTGTCGGACCAGAACTGGACAATTCGAAATACTGGCTTTAGCATCGTTCAGAGGCTAGAGCAAGCTTGGCACGCTGATTCCTCCAACTCTCTGCGCAACTCGGCGCAGCAGCGACTGCACTGCTGTGGATTTAGAAACTCCAGCGACTACGCGTACCGACCATGCCCGTCTGGAGGCGTTGTCCAAGTTGAATATCAAGCGGTACTTGTCAACGGCTCAATCGTGACAAAAACAAAGGATGAGGAACTAGACCTCGATGGCTGTCTTCCTTTGATGCTCGATCAATTCGAGCATACCGCGAATGGAATAGCTTACTTCTCTATTGTCCTTTGCACTTTACAGATGTTAATGGCTGTCAGCGCAGTTTTCCTCGCGCAAGATTTGATGGCGTCGCGTGACGCAAAGTTGAAGTTGCGTGTGCCATCGAAGATATTGCGTGATGTCAAGGCCAAACCAGATATTCACCACACTTTCGAGAAGGTCGTGGGCCTCAAAATCGCTGCACCAGCACGCGGAAAAATTCTGTCTAGAATGCTTGCATCCAGTCTCGACAGCGTAGCTCCGCGAGTCGCTTCCGAGCTGGCCACCGTGCCACTACCTCCTCCACTAAGCGATGTACACGAGGATGAGTCAGTTGTGCGCGGGGTTAGCGCCACACAAATTCAATCGTCTTCAGGACCCAGATCGGAATCAACACCGAAGTCACTTCTAGTACCCACATTTGCACGAAGGCAAGGTGTATCAGGTTTTAGTGATGGTGACGACGAAGTTAAGCGCGTCCCGTATCCTTCCTCTGTGGTCTACGTCATATTTGCGATAACAGGCGCGTGGATTGTTGGGTTGGGGTATGCTATAGTTATTAGCTCCACCAAGTTGGGATCGATTACTGCTTGGTATTGTTTACTTTCATGGGGTGTCGGTATCTTCTTCCAGTGGCTAATTGTTGAGCCTGGGGTGATCTTCTCCCTCATCATCGTGACATCTCTTCGCGATTGGTGGGCAACTACCCTGGTAGCCCATTACTTGCGCCGTGGCCGAGCTGTCTTGAGGATTCAACCTGACGCAGCCACATTAACAGCCCGATACTACGCCTCATTGAGCCTGTACGAGAGAATCCGGTACAATGCCGCAGTGCGTATCCAACGCCGCTTGATGACGCTCATAACACGACAGAGGTTTTTGCAAAAGCGTCGAGAGCTCAAACAGCAACAACATAAACAAGTAGCTGAGCAGCGGCGAGCGATGCTGCGTAAAACCATCGAGCATTTCACAGAAGAGGAGGTGACGGCTTTCAGCATCATATTCCGGGACGCCGACACAGCCCAACTCGGTCTAGTACCGTACACAATCATCTCCCATTCGATTTATCAGCTCGGAGTCAATGTACCGTCGTCCGTTGTCCAGCAAGCGCTGACTGAGTTCGACCCTGCCTACGCAGATCTGGTTGACTTCGAGCACTTTTTGTACGGAATGCACTGCGCTCGCGTCCACCATCAACGAGAGCAGTCTGTAAAGGTGGAAGAGCAGCGCGACATCGTCACTACGGAAGAGATCGTGAGTTCGTCTCTGCGTTATGGACCCACTGCAGACCCTCGCGCAAAGATAATTGTGAAGCGACAAAACCTGCTTCGCGAACTGAAAGAAAAGCGCGACTCGCTCACTTTCAAGCTCATGGGTAAAGTCGGGAAACTGCCTCCACTTCGGCATCAACGCAGCGCCAAAAGCGTGACCGCATCCGCACCCGACACATCCCTTGATGAAGATAATGCCGATGATATCAAACCTGTCGGAACGTACGTACTCATGCAGAACCGGAAACTTTCTCCCACAAAGCGTGCCCTGGAAGTGATCTTGAAGAAAAAGCATCGCGACGATAAACAGTCAAGCAGTGTTGTTGGAGCCCCTTTGTCTACTATCCGTGAAGCTGGTGCAAGTGCTCCTTCATCTCCAAGGAAGAAAGCAAAAGCAATGATGGATCAGCTCAAAAATCGAACGCCGCGAGGAGTATCCAGGGAGCGTCCACGATCAGGAAAATCTGCCCAAGAGTCTGACATCGTGGAGGATAAGTCCCATTCAACTCAGGAGCCTTCTTCAACGCAGGAGACTGAAGTGTCGACTTTTTCTGTCAAGGACGATGTGGTATCACCGCTGAATGACACCATTCAGACTACCCCAGCGATCCGCGGGTTGGTCGCGTTGCGTTCAGACTCAACTCCCGACCCTCATTCAGAACCACCGCAGCCTGACGTGACGGTCATCACTGGTCCTGGAAGTAAGGACGGCGCAAAGCCGATGGGGACGTTCATTCTTGGCGGACAGCATTTGCAATCTGGAAAGGATCGCATTCTTGAGAACCGTCTTAAGAAACAAGCAAGTGGAACTATTCAGAAGCGCGTGCTTGGTGAGGCTCCACACATGTCATCAAAAGTCCAAGAGGTCGAGTCAACCCCTTCCAAAGGGTCCCAAGGAGTTGATGATCTCGAAGGGGAAGAAGACAAAAGTACCGAAGAAACTAGCACAATGCAGGCAGCCACTGCGCCAGCAAAGTCGCCTGAGAAGATTGCAGCCCCTTCCGCGAAGAACAACTTGGAGAAGGCGCTGAAGAAGCAGCTTGGGAAAAAAGCTTCAGCCACTTCCACGAAAATGTGAAGCAAGGATAGGAAATGGATCTGTATCCAAGTAACGGGTTCTGTCTTCATTCTTGAATGCAGTTTCTTTTGGTAGCATTCATAAATAGATCATGGCGTTTCATCTGATTTCGTTTGGCAATTGACGTATTTGCCATGTATCTTCGATCTGTTCGTTTCATCTGATTACAATTAGCCATTGACGCACCCTTCCGCGAACGTTGTTTATCGCTTTGAAGCTGCTGCCGTACCTGTGGCTTTTTCACAAATATGCCGGCAGACAGGAGATTCTAGCATGTAGATCTCCAATTCGAGGCAGTAGTTGATGAAACGGACGGCAGACATCGACATGGCTAGGGACACGTTTGTAGGCATCACCAAGGTCACTTCCTTTTCTACCTAGCAGCCTGCAGTACCAAGCAAAAGTGACAGATAAGCGCCAATGCGGTATCGCTCGCTGAGAGCGGTTGAGCTGTTTACAGCTGCAATATTGTCTGCTCTTTTCACCGTTACTGGCGCTGCAACTTCTTCCTGGACGACGTGCGGCCGAGCTCTTCTCAAAGATGGCAGCGCATTTTTCATTCGTGGTGTCAACTACTCGCCAACTCCGATTGGGCTGAGCGCAGGAGTTGATTTTCTCCTACGTCCGGAGCTTTGGCAACGAGATCTCCCGCTTCTTCGGAGTATGAACGCAAACGCAATCAAGGTATATTACTACGACCCATCGGCTGGCAGCAAACACGACGTATTCCTGGATGCAGCTTACAACAATGGTGTGAATCCCATATATACTGTCTTCATGGTGTGGATCCCACCATACCTGATGGAAGATTGGGTCCCCATCGACGATAGCGTCTTTCTTGGTGTTGTTGACCGCTTTCGGCTAATGACACGCCAGACAGCAATCCATCCCGGTACAATGGGGTACTCGATCGGTGGAGAGACGAACTTCCAGCCCGCAATCCAGAACGCTCTTTATTGGCAAAAGTTCAACGCAATCGCATCCGCAATCCGCAGTGAAATGGCCTCACTCGGTGCGCAAAAGATTCTTACCACCACATATATCGATGATGGCGGAACCACCAACTACCTTGGAGAGAGCTTCAACGCAGATGTGGATATCTGGGGCACAGATGTGTACCGTGGCACTATCACCGAGGTCGTACTGCCTGCGTATCGAGCAGTACCTGGAGGAAAGCCGCTCATTTTCGCAGAGTACGGGATGTCATATGCCTCCAACTATGCAGCAGCCACGGATTCAGAGGCCCAGCAGATCAGTGAGCAACTGGCAAGTTACGCTGCAGCGCTTGAGGCAAATTTTCTCGGCCAAGATGCTGTTGGTGAGGCCATTTCGGCAGGTGGTTTTTTCTTTGCTTTCTCTGACGAGTGGTGGAAAGATGGCAACTGGTGGAATCATGACTTTGGGTCAGCTCCAAACCCTCACTACGTGCTTGGTATCAATTCGGAGGAGTATTATGGACTGTTTTCCGTCACCAAGAACGCTGACACCACCCAGTCCGACGTATTGATCGCCAGACCTATCGTGTCGTTGTTGACAAACCTGTGGAGTCAACCAATCGGTGGGTACAGCATTCCAGGGTGCAGCGCAGTAGCATCGTCTCCGAGCGTGACACCGATTGAAGCACCGGCTGAATCAAGTTCGATGCCAAGCACGGCCACCCCTGCTCCTTCGTCAACAAATACTAGCACGCTCTCCTCAGCATCCCCGGCGCCATCTACACAGACTCCAACAGCGCCATCGATAGTTTCACCGTCACCAAGTGCATCTAGTGCAAACGTCTCGAGTGGTTCAGTTGACGCGCAGGGATCTAGCTCGGGAAACGCATCCACAACAGAGATGGAAGTGTCTCCATCGGTCGCAATTACTGCAAGCTGCTTCGTATCCCGAAACGAACAAACCCTCGGCATTGCTGCTTTTGCCGACCCAACCTGTACTTCCACGCCATCCGCTTCAAACATGACTGGATGCCAGAAAAATGGGTGCAGGTTCTGCCAAATGTTCTCTTCCACACAGAGCGCTGTTTTCCAACTGTGTCCGTCGCTCGCGGTAATAACTTCTGCCAGGCTTAGTGCCAGAAACGTTAGCACAGGTGCATCAGCCTTAAACTCGACTAGAGCGGCAGAGTGCGCGGCGGACACACTCTTATGCTCTTCGGGACTTCGTGTAGCTCGCGATCCGAGGGCCAACTGTTCGTTCATCGCTTGCCCCCAAGTCACTTCGGACAGTGTGGATATTCAATGCGATACAGGGGCGGGGAATCTCCGACTTGGGCTCAGCATGTATTACGACCACAGCTGCGCGATCAGCGGTCGAGAAGTTGGCTGCGACACGGGTCGTCCGGGGTGCAGGTACTGCCGCGACTTGACCTGGAACAGCATGTCTGGCACCGACACCGGCGGCTACCCGCCGTGCCCAACGGCAGTCGTCGCTTCCAGCTCGAGTCAAAGCTCCGCGAATTCCTCTTCCTCCTCGGCGCCGTGCGTCGTGTCAATCGGCAACGCGAACGCGGGCATCAGCATGCTGCAGGACGGCGCGTGCCTATCCTCTACGGGTGGCGTGGGCTGCGCGGCCGACCAGCCGGGCTGCCGCTACTGCCAGCTGCGCCTCACGTGGCAGAGCCAGCACCTGCCGTCGTGCTCACCCGCGCCACCCGCGCCCGCGTCCGCGTCCGCCTCGGCGACCACCGCCGATCAGCAGTTGCGTGGCTCGCCGCCGTCCACCGGCGCGCAGGCGCTGATCGGCTGCGCTGTCGTCGCGGCGCTCGTCATCGCGTCCGTCGCCGCCGCGCTCCTGGCGCGCTCGCACCGCAAGCGCCTGCGCCGCCGCCTGCGCGCCGACGCCGCCGCGCTCGCTCGCCCCAGCTCCATCCTCTAGCGGCCTTTCTCGCACTGACTCGCTTGACGTTTCCGTAGGAATGACGCTCCGGTTTCCCCTAGAATGATGCTCTGGTTTCCCTTTTTGCCTCCTTGTCGCCCGAAGGTCGCTCGAAAGCTCCACCTTCGCGCCACCTTGCATGCCTTCCGGCAACCCCAAAGCGAGATTTTCCGCCGGCCCGGCGCATGGGCGACAGGCTGCGGCGGCTGCGGACGCGATGGGCGCCTCTCCCCCTCCGGCGGGCGACGCAGACGCAGACGACGGGCTCGTGTACCTGCCGGTGGCCTCGCACGGCGTGCAGCTGCTGTGCGTGACCGTGTACGTGGCGCTGGCCGTTGTGTCGGCGTGCCGCGCGCTGTCGCTGGCCAGCGCGCCGCCGCTGCAGCGCCGCACGACCTTCCAGCGGCTCATGGTGCTCTTCGCCGTCACGCGCGCCGTGTCACTGCTCACCGACGGCGCGGCACGCAACCTGCTCAACCGCGGCGCACTCTGCCTCTTCTTCTCGCTCGTGCTCTTCCAGGTGCTCTTCTGGATCGACATCGCCAACCCGCACATCTCGCGCCGCTCCAAGCGCATATGGATCGCCTTCGTGCTCGCCAACGGCGTATTCTACGCCACCGTGCTAGGCATGTCGCTGCTGCACTACTGGGAGATGCGCGACGCAGCGGAGGAGCACCGCTCCGTGCCCACGCAGATACTATGGACCGGCGTCCTGCCGGTGCTGCTCATCGCGCTCGGCAGCTTCGTCAGCTCGCTCGGGCTGCTATACTCGACGTGGAAGATGCGCGCCCGCGTCAGCCGCGTGCTGCGACCCACGGCTGAAGGCTTTCGGCGCCGTATCGACCGCCGTGTCGAGAAGAAGCTCACACACGCGCTGCGCTTCACCATGTTCGTCATGGGCGTCTGCTCCCTGCTCTTCCTGCTGCGCACAATCATCTACATTCAACGGCCATTCTCGCACCAGGGCTGCGGTAACATTCACGATCCGAACGTTTGCATTGCGCTAGGTTACGCGCTGCCCGAAGTTGTCCCGTGCGCGTTGTTCATCGTGCTCATGTGGGAGGTCGAGCCAAACCTCAAGTTTCCGTCGCGGCGGAATCTAAGTGCCAACAATAACCCACTGCTGCCCACCGAGGCTACGCCGCTTATCTTTGATGAGGCGATGCCGCAGCAGATCCAGATCAAGACGGTCGGTGCCCACGAGGGGGACAATGGATTCACCGACCGCATGTCACAACGATCAATCTCGTCGTCATCTATGTCTGGTATTTCTCCTGGTCGAGAAAATAAGGCGGCCCCCAGCAAACGCCGATCGAGCCCACTGTCTCTTGGCTTGGGCGGGAGCGTCCTTGACAAAGCAAGACAGCAGCTCGAGTTAGTGTTTCCGCAACGCAGAAAGTCGAGTGCCGGCGGTGGCATGGCGTCACAGGACAGAGTGGATACCGACTCAGATGCCACCGGCCCGTCAGTTGACGGAGAGAAACAGTCAGATCGTCCTCAGGCTCTAAGTCGTGGTAGAACCCAGTCTTCGCCAGAGTTCGCGTGGCTATCGTTTCAATGCTTCAACCTCAAGTTTCCGTCTGCGTCGCCGTCCTCATCGTTCATCGTGGTACACGCCCTAAATCCAGACACTGGAGGTGTTGTGGCTGAGATTGGTCGCACAGAGACGTCAACGTCTGAGGATCCGTGTTTCCACTTGATGCTTCCTGTCGAAATGCGTAAAGAAGACCTCTTACGGGTTACCGTATACTCTGTTCGCCACGCAAAGCTACTCGAGGACCTTGACAGTCAGTGGGTAGTTGGTGATGCCCTCGTCTCTTTGTCAACATTCATGAAAGGATCGGTGTTCGTGAGTGGACATGCATCGTTACACCCATTATTCTCGCCCTTGTCACGCACGAGATCGTCTGGAGAAGTTATTGTTCGTTGCGAAGCTCCAGTTGTTGGCGCTGATGGTGTGCTGGACAACGAGTTTGAGCGGATTACTCGCTCCTTTGTTTATTTTGGCGTTGAAGGCAGCAAAGAGGAGAATGATACCGATGAAGAAGGAGATGGACTTTCCGAGATCGCACAACAGATGATTAATCTCGCGGCAAACTCGCAGCGTTCTCAAGGCAAAATCCTTGTGGAAGAAGAGCTGATCGAAAGCGTGTACACGTGGGAAGTGCCATACCAGCTTCTCCAACTCGTTTTGGCTGATTTGGTCGTGAAGCTGAATGCTTTGAAGCGAGAGACTGAAGCTGAAGACCTGGACACAAGTCTTACCTCTACTCCATCGAGTCAGTTGTCGACTCCGAGTGTTGACCCTGCACTTATTCCACCTTCCATACTCCCTTCTGGAAGTGGACTCACCTCTGTTCCCGAAACGGATGCTTCACAGAAACCTGCTGAGGAGACTGGCGCGGGTAGCACTGATGGCGAAGAGGGAGATGGGGATAATGAAGCTGCTGTGACCCGGCCAAGGAATTCTGCTAGTATTGGTATGCTGTCCGAGATGATCATGCAGATACAAGATGACGTGCTCGAAAGAAAGAAGCGCAAGTGGCGGATTGATCTCATCCAGACGATGGAGAAGCACATTTCGGAAGTCGAGGATGCGATCCTTCGTTACGGTGCAACACAACATGCGGGTCTAACTTTCAAGCCGAGCACGATGAAGGCTGACCGCGATTTGCGCTTTCTAGCTTTGAATTTGCATCAACAGCTGATGACAGTTGGAAACGCAGTGCCGACATCCGAACGTGACATTGATGCGGAGGCCAATGCTGCTCGGTACGCCCGTCTTGTTAGTACGTTCGTCGGAACAATTCTAGCGTCCCCAATGCAACTGTCGCGGGAGTCGAGTGTGCATGGTCGCCGACCAGATTCGGAGGATTTGCATGCAATTGACGATGATTTTGCTTTTGGGGATGAGAGTGACTCTGATAGTACTGAAGCCGACTCTCCAAACGGTGATCACCTGCCTCTGGAGCCTGTCGAAGCGCTTCGTCGGCGCGTTATTTCGTTCGATTCAGCGGAAAAGATCGTGAACATGAGCGTGAATGGCGAGGACTCTGGCGTTTCATCGGAGCAGCGGAGGCTTGCAGAAACAATTGTTGCCATGGGTCGAAACGACAGCTTCGATGACGCTCGCAGTGCAAGCAGCAGCTCTGCTGACAGCCGAGAAGGATACAAAGCCAATGCTCTCTCCATTTCAATCGACGCGGCAGCTCGATCGACTGTTTCAACAGCTCACAACAATGGCGCTGTTGTCTCCAAAACTCGGCCAACTAAACCTTTCCAGCGACACCGAATGTATGGCACAATTACTGTTGGGGCCTTCGCAGCACACGCGTATGGATTTAAAAATGGTGGGGTCCGTCAAATGCGCGAAGAGCTTGAGCGCTTGCATTCCCGCTTGTTGAAAGAGACAGAGAACGCAAGCTCGGAACTGACGATTGACTTGCTAGACCGGCGCTACCATGAGCTCAAGTGGGATGTTGAGAGGCGTCTTGAGGTTGTGTTCTGCCAAGCAGTGAGTGCATTGGTCACCTGCTTCCAGCAAGCAGTTTATGTGCATTCGCATGATGACGTTGAATTCGGCCCGCACGGGCTCAAAGCCAAGGGCTTGGACTACCTGGAGATGATTTCTGAGCTTGGGTTTCTCTTTTCATTGGAGAGTCTCCTATCGACATATAGCAATGAGGCTGGCATGCTTGGAGATACGGACGCTGCGGTGCGTGAGCTTTCTCGCGTCCAGATCAAGCTCAAGCCAGTGAAGACACCACGAGCCGCTGCTTTTCGCGTGTCGATAACGTCTGGACCATCTGGAATTGTGATTGAATTACCAATCATTACATGCCGCCCTAGCAAATTCCCAGACCGAAGCATGCATCGCGTTCCTGGTCAAGATGCTGCGACCGGCGCGGTCTACTTGCCGCTTTCATCTGCGGAGCAGAAGCAGCGAGCAAAGCGAGTGTTCAGCAAACTCATCCCAGTTGTACCAGTCATATTCTCACAAGGAATGAATGAGATGCAGACGGTTGCCAACACTGTAGGGAAGGATTCTTTGCAGAAGGAGATCAATGCCGAGAACTACGTTCGACTCGAGCGCTACGTCCGCAGATTTATCGAGTGGTGTACAAGCACCACGGCTTCAGACGGTTCACCGCTGTACTCAATGGATGACATCACGCGTGTGCAGCAATCTATTGTTGCGCTGAAGCTAAATATTCACTTGTCTGGGCGATCGAAGCGGATGGCGATTCTGGGTCTCTCATCTTCAATTGCCCGCTCCGTTGGTGGAGGTCGTGTCATTTGCTGCAAGTCAGCAAAGGATCGCACATCGATGTCCGTGACGCTCGAGGAGGCAAGGCTGCTTGTTTTGTCCCACGGTCTATTCCCCGACGAGGTTGAGAGCTTCACAAACCTCCTACGCACATACGGCGTCCGCCGCGAGAACGCGCGCAAGAACATTGGAAAAGCGCAATATTGTTTCAGCGCATTGCAAAACTACATGCTACCGCAGGATTACCAATGTCCACCAGGTACTGGTGGAGGCAGTCGCTCGTTCTCTTGAGCGTTGATTATATGGAGCAGACTTCAAGTCAAGGATGCACCATTACAATACTTACTACTGACTCTCAACTGACAAGTTCTTACTGTTTTCTCGCATGCACTTCGAAGTACAATGAAGTTAAATCCCCGTCGCAAGAGCAGTGGCCAAGATGTCTTGCATCGACATCGCCCGAGACCGGGTCTGCAGCTCAAGTTGAGAGCAGTCTGAGAATGCGCCGTCGCTTCCACAATGAGTGAACAAATCCTTGGAGCTTGTGAGTGGGCTGTATGCTTGACAATCAAATCCACCAGTGCTACCAGAATTGATGGCTACTGGCGAAGTTTCTGTTCCAGGCTGCTTTAGTAGCGTGCTGGGGTAGAGCAGCGCCCCTGCTGGTGGTGCGCTGACCCCTCGCTTACTCAAGTGCCGAGCTAGCGTGCAGATGGCTTCTCCTCGGATGCGCTGGATATTTTTTTCGCTGCGAAAGCTCAAGAATGGCCATCGACGGATGCCTAGCGATCGACACACGCGAATGAGTGTCCGGCTGCTGATGCCAATCTCCTCGGATGCTCGAGTCGCTGGGAGTGTGAAGAACTTGGCAAGAATGTCGAATGACAGTGTCGTCGTCCCTCGGTTCGTCTGCACGCGCACGATGTACGTGGAGTAGAGTGCTGCAGTTAGCTCGCGGTTGAAGCTTGTACGGCACGAGGCAGATGGCAGCAGTCGAGCATGGCTCGTGCACATCTGGTCGCAGGCGATGAATTCTTGCAGTGGTGACAGAGAATTGATGTTACTCGCTGAGAGTTATATGAGCAATGATCGTCGGCTACCACTGCTTCGGGGTTGAGTGCTTACTCGTCGCTCAGAGCACGAGCGGCTTACTGGTCACCGGCAATTGGGTACAACACTGTAACGATAGGCGGACGCAGGCAGACGATGACACGAAAGCGCATTGTTTGTTGATTCTTTCCCCTGAGACTTCAAGCAGCAGCGCTTGCGATAGCCAGAAACTCGTCGAAAGGCGCACTTTTTGTCGTCACGTAAGGTCATGCGTCAACCCAGATCTCACTCGCAGAAACGTGTTGGCTGCAGCGGTCCGAAGATGCGTCGACATGAGCAGGGCAGATTTAGCGATGGAAGAGTCTCGAGGGAAAGACGAGCCGCTGTTCTCGCAAGGCTCAGCAAGAAGCTCACCCTAGTCAATTGCGGACTTGTAGCTCAAAGCTCAAGATTTTTACAAGGATCATCGAGGTCCGAGGTTCAGTTGCGTTCAGAGCTGTACCTACTGTTGTTGTTCGGTCCGCCCATGGCGTTCGACTATCGCAAGGATTCGCTCAGCATTAGCAAAATAAAGCTTGTGCCAACGTGTCAAGAAGGTTAAGGCGCGGTTCTTCGAAGGGGAGCATCTATCCCACAACGCTTTGGTGGTTTGTTGCTAGCCGTCCAGTTGCGACCGCTCTCGACGCCGCACGGTTGCACACATAAGCATGTGACACTGTCCCACGACTTGCTCGCCGTGCCAATTCGGAGTGATGGCTAATGATGGCGAACAAATATGGCCAGCTCAGCGTCCAGTGATTCGTGTTACGCACAGCCACCGACGACCTCGCTGTCTAAGGTGAGTCGGAATGACTCGGTAAAGGCCGTTCACACAGCCTATCGCCACGTCTGAGCTTGGCGGTGCTGTACGGATCATGCATGAGTAGTCTTGGTGATCGTGCATCTTGCGATGACCGTCCATGGGGCCAGCAACCGAGCTGAATCTGAAGTCAGACCGCTGTGATTCCCCCGTCGAGCCGCTGCGTAAATTGAATGCTGTGATGTAGAGTTCACTGAACATGGCGCCTTGCCTACTCAGCATTCAAGCTCGGACAAAGGACTTGTTCTGCAAAGGAAGAAATCTCGCTGCGGCTATCTGTTACGCAATGCTCGGATGAACTCACTCCCGCTTAGATCGATGCTGACTGACATTGAAAGCACGTACGCTACTTCTCGACTAAAAACTTCGCGACAATTTGACAAAGCCCACTGTTCTGGGCATTCGCTGATCTACCTTGCTTCTACCTTGGAAATGAACATTTGCATGCAAGCACTGTTACCTCACGTCGACGAGGCCGAGAGGATGTCATGCATCGACATCGCGCGGGAATGTGGCTGGGAACAGCGCAGCGGACTTGCGCTCGGGCTCCATGTCTGAGCTTGACTGTTGCGGTGCGTGTTCTGGAGCGAGCTCAGAAAGTTCGTATCAATGACCCGGCGGAGCGAGGGGATCACACGCACGCCGTCCTTGCGAGGACTGATCTTGCTCGGGTACGATCGCGTCATGGACGAGTGAAGCGGGCTGGACCTGTCGTCGCTGAGGGTTCCGCAACTGTCCGTGAAGTCGCCCTCGTCTTCTGAGTACGGGCGAGCCTGGTCGTAGTCCGCGTCGCTGTAGTCTGTGAGCTCGACAAAGTGCGTGTTCGCAAATGGAGGCAGAAGCGCTGTCCGGTTTTCTTCGGGGGCAGTCAACTTGAGCAATCGGTTAGCACTCGCGCCACGGCGGACAAGCTCATTAGACGATTCGACCGGCGCGACAGCACCACCACGCTTCTCCAGCCGTCGTCGAAGGTTTTCGATGGCTTCATGGCGGATGCGCTCAATGTCCTTCTCGCTTCGGAAGCTCAGGTATGGCCATCGGCGGATACCGAGCGAGCGACACACGCGAATTAGCGTGCGGCTACTGATACCAAGCTCCTCGGCCGCCTGCTTGGACGTGCACGTGAAGTAAGCAGCGAGGGAGTCGAACGAGAGTGTCTTGATGCCGTTGCGTGCGTGGACACGGACGACGTATGTCGCGTACGACCAGGCAGTGAACGAAGGCGAGGGTGCTGGCATGTGGCGCGAGATCACTGGCGGCAAGTGCTCGAACGAGTGCAACGGAGTGAAGGCGGACATGAGTGGTTGCTGGGAGATTTGAAAATGGAGTGTGATCGCTTTCCCGTCTGCTTGTTCAGGTGCTGTCGAGGTAGTCTCTGTTGGGCTCAAACCAGTTCGTTGAACGGATGGAGTGTGCAGATAGTAGTAACGACACCGCGCGTTGATCGTGATGTTTTGAACAGACCCATTCATCGCTGAATAGTCTCCGCTGAGGACTCTGACCTTTTTTCCTTCCGCCGATCAGTGCGTAGGAGAGCGCCGGAGGTGGCTGCTGCTACGCTTGCGTCGAGCAAGTCGGTGCGGAACGTGCGCCGAAGACGATGCGGGACTAAAATGTCACTTCCTGATCAAGATGGAGGACAGGCGCTCTAACGCCAGTCCGCTCGTCCAGTTGCCAACTAGTTTGCATCCGGCAGCATGAGTCGAATGTGACGAGCAAAGCAGAGTAGGTCCTGGATGCACTACCCCGGCCGTTGGGTCGACTGCCAGGAAGGATAGTTCATGGTCCACCGGAAGGGTTTCCCCTGCGCTTCTACAATACTGTTTTCCTGCTTGAGCTCCGAGCAGCACTATCGTGGTACAGTTGAACTACAAGCGACTTGAACTCAGAAGCTTCTGGGCATTTGTGGCAATCCATTTGAGCGGAGACTCCACATCTCACAATATCTCACAGCCCAGAGGTGCTGAATTTGCGAAGTTATTCGCCAGCTCTGCTCAACTTATTTCAACCGAGCGGCTCCGATTGGACCCGGTGCTGCAAAATACGTCGCGACGCAGCGAACTCCCGCGTAAAGAGCGTGCGTGCAAAGCGAAATATTGGGCTGGCCACGGATGGAAGGAACTCGGAACCCAAGGTCCTGACAAAGCCACACAAAGCGCTCCTGACTCGAGAGTATCCATTCGCTTGGTGTTCAATGTGCGACTGTCAAATCAACGCCGACTTTTGGCGTTTAGCGTGCATAAGCGTTTGCGTCTCCGCCATTTTTGACTCGTGCATACAACTCTCCAAACTCAGCGCCTCGCCCTTCTGCTTGGTGACCGGATTTGGCTTCGCTCAGGAAAGTCCAGTGTTGCGCTCTTAGCTCGCACCTCTATAAAACCCAGACTAAGCTGCTCATCAGCCAGAATCTCAGTTTTTGGTCTCTGCACGGATAGTGGGTCGCACCGCGCTGACGAATGCGTTGGAAGGATCCGTCGAAGCGCCATGACGCGCTGTGGGCCGCTCAGTCTGCTCGACCGGTTTCTCGACCTGTCAGCGGTGGAACCGTTGACGACAGCATGGATGTGTGGGAGAATCGCGGCCGCCTTCCACCCTCGAGTGGTGGTGACAAGAGTGCCAACCCGCCGCGGCAACTTGCATGCAACTCAGGTTATCCACCCGTCCAGATGCAACTTCTGGCGTAGGCTGTGTTTTCTGCTTCAAGTCACAACACGCCGATCGATTACAAGGATCGCGGACGTACCGCAAGTCAACACCGCGGTGGTCGATACATCACGCGCCAGACATAGCATGGACGTTGAGCCTAGCATATCGCATCACATGTCAGTAGCGGCGCAACGACCGCTCGTGATCTTCAAGAGACGCGAAAAATCCATCACACGTTACGCCAAGACAGGCTCGCGAGCTTGCTGTACAACCAGCGTTTCGAGCGCCGTCAAGCGCTATCTGTCTTTGTGTCGGTAGCACGTGGATACAGTGACTGATCTGTCTATTGTGCGGTCGAGGACGACCGGAAACGCTACCATCTCGCCGCGAGAAACGTCGCCGTCAGCTCGAGGCTGGCGCCAGCGACGTCTTCTCCCTCCTTGGGAGCCACCGGGGGCCGATCGATGGATGGCTGGGCTCCTGGCTACCGTTCATCCTGTTTCTGCTGTGATGGACCCGCTTGCGGACGCTTCCGCCGTCCTCACGAACTCGGAACTGGGCATCGGCTTAGTCCACCGGATCAATCGTACGGCGGAGGTGCGAGCATGCCGTCACTCTGCGCGTCTTTCCTGCTGATCTAACCCTGTCGGTGACCTCCGCTCATCTAACATGTCGATGGCCTGACCACGAACTCGCTTAGTGGGATTCGCCTGGTTTCTTCTCGGTGGTCAACGACGTGTTAGACGCTCATATAGAACCAGACAGGCAACGATCTCGAGGAAAAGAGAGCATGAGCATGACATTCGATACTCGCTAAAGGCGCGAGATGGAGGTAGATTGGATTTTTTTCTCATTAGAACATCGAGGATGACACGGAGTGGACGGAGAGATCGTAGCGGCCAGCAGAACGCTGGGTCTGGGTCGGCACGCCAGTATAGGGCACTTGACACGCATGAAACAGCACGAAAAACCACTGGATCGGCTTCAAGTCGTCGTCGTCAGGGAGGAGGACGAGGATAGAATGTCCCGCATTGACATGGTGCGGACCACTTGAGGCTCCTGGGAGATGAGTCTGGGCAGCTGCGGGCTTGCTGGCCGCACGTGAGCTGCCGCCGACAGCGAGGCGTCCACAAGGAGACTCAGCGACGGGACCGGCCCGCTCGGCTCCAGTCGTCTCTGCATTTGCTCCGGGCACTTGCTGGTCATCATTTGTGGCGGCAGCGAGCGCAGCTGGAAGGCGCTCGCGTCCTTCCGCGGACTGATGCGCTGCACGTCGAAGTGGAAGCCTCCCGAGGCTGCGTGTGGCGTCACGAGCGCTGTCGACGCAGCCATCGACTCGTCGTGCTCGTCGTCCTCGCTGCTGCTGCAATTGCCAGTGAGGTCGACTGTGTTGGGGAAGATGGCGGAGCAGTCGGTTGTGGCGGTGGCGTCGTGGTGGAGCTTGACTTGCAGCAGGCGTTTGGCGCTGGCTCCGCGGTGGTTGACCGCCTCTGGGTACAGCACTGCGTCTGCGGGGGACTGGGCGCCTGCTCCTCGCTTCTCCATGCGGCGACAGAGGTTGTCGATGGCCTCCTGCCGGATCCTCTCGACGTTCTTCTCGCTGCGGAAGCCCAGGTACGGCCACCGGCGGATGCCGAGCGAGCGGCACACGCGGATGAGCGTGCGACTGCTGATGCCCAGCTCCTCGGCCGCCTTCTTGGCTGTCGACGTGAAGAAGGCCGCCAGTGCGTCGAACGAGAGCGTCTTGATGCCGTGGCGCGTGTGCACGCGCACCACGTAGGTCGAGAATGCGGCGGCGAGCGCGCTCCTGGTCGGCAGGCTGTGATTCTTTAACGCCGCAGTCAGCGGCGTCTGCAAGGCTGCCGGAAGGCTGGCTGCTGGGGCGTTCATGGCACTGCGGCTCCACCTAGGACGACCGTCGATCGAAATGCCACCGGCGTGGAAAGTTGGCGAATGCCGTTTGGCGAGGCCGCGTCGGAAGAAGCCTCGAAGCTTGGAACGCCACCGACAAGCAGCGGTGTCCGCTAGGTCGACAGGCCCCCGAACGGAGAAGATCTTCTGGAAGGAGACGGCCGAGTGATGTCATGCGGCGTCGCGCGGTCGTTGAAACGGCAGCGCCAGCATTCAACTCGACGTCGCGACTCAAGTCGCCGCTTCCACTTCTTCCATCGACAGTTGGGAGCTGAGCCAGTCGTGGACGGGCGTGACATGCAACGGAGAAGGGAAGGCGCCTGGAACGCGCGCTGGCCGACGCGAACGCGACCACCGTCCGTTCGGACTCCGCACTAGCGAGAGGCAGACGAGCTCCGGGGATTGACACACGTTGGTAGCTGGTGAGCGAGCCCGCGGTGGCGTCAGCTTGGAAGGAGCAGCTCGCAGACGATCCGTGCGGTCAATTCATGGAGATCAAGAGATCGACTAGCATCTCCAGCCAGCCAGCCAGGGACTCACTCGCTCGCCTCATGGACCGGACAGGACACCAGGGCGAGCGGTGGTGAGATTCACCTGCTTCCTGACTGACTGACTGACTGCAGCCACCAACGGAAAGCGGTTGGGCCTGCCATTCAGCCACCTCCTCCATCTCCACCGACGCCACTGGCCGACGGACTGGTGGCCACGCCAACGGCTAGCCGTTGACGCGTGGCGAGCTTATCCACCTTGAAACGGCCTGGGTCGCGGCAGCCATCGCCGAGCCATCCAGTCGCTGCCAACGCGGCGCTTGTCCACTGCACGCAGCCAGCGGCGGCGCCGAATATCGAACTCGCGTGGACTGGCGGCCGCGGGGCCGATGCGGCGTCTTGAGGCGGAGGTGGAATTCCACGAGCGGCTTCCACGGATCGCATCCGATCGGGTCTCGCGCTTCGAACGCTGCGTCCCGACGACACCTCGACGCTCTTGGGGCACGTCTTGAGCTCCGAGTCTCAGCTATCGACACAGGAGGAGGAGGTGGTGGAGGAGGTGGAGAGTGGCGTCGCTTGCTACTCGGCGCGGAGTACGGTGAAACGCCTCGGTGTAGTCTCCGCGCTTATGGCCGGACGGTGGTGAGTCAAGGAGGAGGAGGAGGAGGAGGGCGGTGGTGTCGGTTGCGGTGGTGTCGGCTTTCACGGAGAGTGAGTGGATTTCTGTAGCAGCGATGGAGTTGCTTTCATCGCAATGCATGGTGGTGAGGAGCTGGTGGGGGCCGCATGTCGCTGAGTAGAGAGCAGCAGCATTGCGTCCGTCATCAGCATGATTGTGGCTGCGTGAAAGGCGACGCTGAAGCGTGAGCTAATGACTTGAGCTTGATGTGGCGTCTGGGATGATCTGCGTATGCTCACACTCATCTCTCACAGTCTCGTTTCCCATGGAGAGGAGGGTCAGATGTGGTGGGAAATGGGCTCAAGTGGCCGCTTTTGAAGCTGCTGCACGGTCCAGCACCCACTGCGAGCAAATGATTGAGTTAGATGTGGCTGCGTGACGCTGATTTGAAGACGCAGCAATGACAGGCGCCGGCCAGAAATGGCTTGAAAGGCAACACACGGTGCTACAGTCGAGAAGGTCCTCTCGAGGACAGCAGGACTCGTATGGTGACAGTGTAAGCGATGTCAAAATCACACGAGTCGGCTCTGTGATGGTAGGGGCTTCGCCACACAGTTGTGTCGCGTGAACACTAGCACCTCATCCAGCCTTGACGAACAACTCGGTGGTCTTCTCCATGACTCGAGTCCATCGCTGCTACAGAAATCCACTCACTCTCCGTGAAAGCCGACACCACCGCAACCGACACCACCGCCCTCCTCCTCCTCCTCCTCCTTGACGCACCACCGTCCGGCCATAAGCGCAGAGCCCGCACCGAGGCGTTTCACTGCACTCCGCGCCGAGTAGCAAGCGACGCCACTCTCCACCTCCTCCACCTCCTCCTCCTCCTGTGTCGATAGCTGAGACTCGGAGATCAAGACGCGCGCCAAGAGCGTCGAGGTGTCGTCGGGACGCAGCGTTCGAAGCGCGAGACCCGATCGGATGCGATCCGTGGAAGTCGCTCGTGGAATTCCACCTCCGCCTCAAGACGCCGCATCGGCCCCGCGGCCGCCAGTCCACGCGAGTTCGATATTCGGCGCCGCCGCTGGCTGCGTGCAGTGGACAAGCGCCGCGTTGGCAGCGACTGGATGGCTCGGCGATGGCTGCCGCGACCCAGGCCGTTTCAAGGTGGATAAGCTCGCCACGCGTCAACGGCTAGCCGTTGGCGTGGCCACCAGTCCGTCGGCCAGTGGCGTCGGTGGAGATGGCGGAGGTGGCTGAATGGCAGGCTCAACCGCTTTCCGTTGGTGGCTGCAGTCAGTCAGTCAGTCAGGAAGCAGGTGAATCTCACCACCGCTCGCCCTGGTGTCCTGTCCGGTCCATGAGGCGAGCGAGTGAGTCCCTGGCTGGCTGGCTGGAGATGCTAGTCGACCTCTTGATCTCCATGAGATGACCTTGTACCATACCCAGTCAAGAAGTCGATGGAGGAGAAGTTTTTGAAGTGACCAGGGATGGAGAGCGCCAAAGGCAAGAGCAGAAGCACACCACGTCGGTGATTGCAGGACCAGCAACGACAAGCGGCGCTGCGTCCTCGTGCAGCTAGCAAGTGACGAGCCGTAGACTTGTCTGTCTTGTCTTGGGCCTTAGGAGATTACCATAGTACACGACTCGGCGTCGACCAACGCGCGTCCTCAGAGCGCGCCAATGCCGATGCCCTCAAACTCGTGGCCCGTGAGCCCCAGCTCCTCAGCGACCGCGGCCTCGCTGGCGACCGCGCGTCTGCCTGCTCCTCCCGCCGCCTTGCTCTTCCTGCCGCCCGTGGCAGTCGGCGACTTGGTCGGCCGCGTCACGTTCTGCCCGAAAGTCCACAGTCAGCCAGGAACTCGCCCCAAAGCACCGGAAAGCCTCGTGGGACGCACGATGGCCACGCCCAGCTCCTTGCAGAGCGCCTCGGCGTCCGCCCACTTGAGCACGCCGTACTCGAGGCACCACTTCTTGGCCATCTTGCTCTCGGGGCGCTGGAGCAGCAGGCTCTCGTAGAAGACGCGGTCCGCATGTCCCTGCGCGCAAACAGCCACAGCGTCGGTCACACGGCGCCCCAGAGCGCCGGAGCGGCACGAGCAGACAGCGCGAGGCCTGCAGAGCAGCGCAGACGCACAGGAGACGGCGTCGGGTGCTTCTGGCCCGGCTTGCGGTTCGCCTCCTGCTCCTTGGACCACTCCTCCTCCTCGATCATGCTGCCTAACTGGAAAATGCCCTTGACGAGCCGGCGCCTTTGGATTTTGTGTGGCCCACACATTTTGCGTTGAGGATTCATGGGTCGTTTGGTGATTTTGGGTTCGTGCAGAGCGGTAGTCGCCAGTGGCTCGAGTTGTAGAGAGACTTGTGGGCCTGCGAGCATGAAGACATGGAAGATACGGTCATGGTGACACTGCTAGGAGCACGCGAGGACAGAAAACATGTATTGCATTTCTGCGTGAGGGGGACCCAGAGAACTTCCATTGGGCTAAACTTATCGATCTCCAGAGTCGTTCAAGATCACCACGATGATTATCTGAGCTTCAGTGGGATGTTTACAAGCCTTCTTTGTGCAGTAGTCGATTTCTTGTAAAAATGTTGCGGAGCACATCAATTCAAATTACTGTTAGTCAAGCGAAATGGCCTCGAAGATCAACAGGCTACTTCAGTGCCATGGCTAGCAGTATGCATGGAGGATATAATGATCAACGTGCAGGCCGCAATCCGCATTATAACTGAATGAGTAGAGCTACCAATTGAAGCGCCGGCCGACCAGCTCGAAGAGCTGCTCATTGTGTGGCGCATAGAACTCGCGCAGTTTCTGGGCGGCTTCGGGATCCACTGGGTCGTACGCTCGCGTATTCTTGCGCTCCTTGTCATGCACTTCGAACTCAGGCAGCTCTAGGAAGTCAAACACGCGGTTGGTCTCGCGGTGAATGCCCTCATGGGTCGACATGTCGTCAAGGTCCACGACCAGAACTTGTTCACGAGGGAACACTCGCAGCCACAGCGCCAGTTGCAGCGCGTAGAGTCCGCGGCCGACATACGAGTGAGCCCCATGATCCTGGGGAAGAGCGTCAGCATACACCTGGAAGCGGTCGGCCAGCCGCTCGACTGGTAGTAGCTCGGGCTCAGAGTCGCAAGAAACCTGAGCCGAGCGAAGCAACTCCAAATCTTCGTCCACAACCTGTGCAAATGACTTGCCCTTGACTGCTTCTCGTCGGCGAAGCTGGTGAGATGTGCCTGTCGGGTCCGCCGTCATCTGAAAGTGCGAATACGCGCGCTTGACAGGGTCCCGCAGCATCACAATCAGCTTCATGTCTGGATACAGCTGTCAAGGAAGCAGGTCAAGCCACGTTAGCATGCAACGCGAGTTTTTGTTTTTCAGGAGTTAACAACGATCGTACCATGCGCATACGACGCGCGACGGTCTCGCCGTAGAGCAGGTAGCTTGGAGTGGACTCGCCGATTTGGAACGGCGGGACAATCGCGCGATGCTTGGCGTCGGCTTCTTCATCGTACTGCATCGACATCAGGTAT
Source organism: Phytopythium helicoides (assembly GCA_024867545.1). Classification (NCBI taxonomy): domain Eukaryota; phylum Oomycota; class Peronosporomycetes; order Pythiales; family Pythiaceae; genus Phytopythium; species Phytopythium helicoides. The sequence goes on from JANFNE010000033.1 coordinate 126,532, forward strand.
TTGATACTGCAAAAACGTTCGTGAGTTAGATCGCACTAATCACACCCAGAAGCTGTGCTCGCTGCGTACCGCATATCGTCGAGGGAATTCTCTCCTAGAGCAGCAACGTCCTGCTTCTTATCGTGCTCTGGAGTGCGGGAGAACGCACTCAGCACCGGCCCAAACTTGGCACGGTCGGACTCAGAGAGTTCATGACGCACGGCTGCCGGCCACACCCAGTCGAAGAAGTGGGGCTCGCGACGGTTGCCTCGCAGAACTTGTGGGTGCTGCGCCAGGTATTCGTACAGCGACGTTGTGCCGCACTTCTGAGCACCGATAATGACCCAGTTTGGCGCAAACACTTGCTTTTGACGAGTGAGCGTAGAGACCACCTCGTCGTGCATCTGGATATCAATAAGCTTGAAGATCTCGGTGAGCTTTCCCCACACAGAAGTGGTAAACTCGTCGGGCTGACCCTTGAACAGGCGATCGACGCGCTTGACAAACTCCAGTGCAGTGATCTGCTCGATGAAAAAGTGGCGGCAACCAGTTGTCAGCTGAGCCGACACCGTCTCGTCGATTTTCTCAGCAATGTGCTTCTCCAGCTCCTTCATGAGGCGGCCGGCCTCTTTCTTAGCTTGATTGTCAGCCTTTTGGTCCACGGAGCTGACAAACTCAACACGGCCGCGCACTTGGCGGCAGACACAGCCCGGCTCAAGCGTCTTGCGATTCAGGATCACGTGGTACGGCTCGACATAGTCAAAGATAAGGTGGATGCGCTCTTCCTTCGAACCGTTGTACACAGCATGTTTGGCCGCGTTGTTCAGCTCCACGATGGTGCCTTCGTTGAACGCGAACCGCTGCATCGACTCCTCAAGCGGGCCACTGCGGAACTCCACCTGGACACGCCTCTGTCTGTCAGAACCGCACGAAGAATCAAGAACTCAAAGTGTGGCGAACGTACATTGGGGAACGTGACGATCGGCACGTGGATGCGGTGGGTCTTGCTCACCCATGGTCTAACAAAGACAGCATCGTCAGGTTGGTCGCGAACTCGCTGCTTTCCAATCGATCAAGCCCCACCCGTTGTCGTGGTGCGCCGGGATGAGCGTCTCGCCGGGCATCTTGGCGAACAGGCAGCGCACGACCTGCTCGGGCTTGACGTTCATCTGGGCGAAGATGGGCTCGAGGAACCTGCGGAACTCCTCGTAGCGCGGCAGCACGAACACGTTCTCGAGCTGCGTGTCCGAGAAGACGCACATGACGTTTTCGACGCCGAGCTTGTCGTGGAAGGGCCGCTGGAAGAAGACGTTGTGCCGGCGGTTGTAGTCCTCCTGCCAGCGCTCGCGGGGCAGCGCCGCCACGTACGCGCGCAGCTCCGAGATGTCCACGTCGCCCACCAGCGCGGCGAACAGCAGCCCTGCGTGGTCGGCGGGCGCGCGCGTCTCGGTTGGCACGCGCTTGTGAGCCAGCGGGATGCTGGCGCGCCTCGGCGCGTCCGGCGCGTCCTGGCGGGCGCTCGACGGGCTCATGGCGCGCAGAGGAATGGTGGCCACTGGTGCGCTTTGATGCGCTTTGACACGCACGCGGGATGGGTACACTCCGCGCTCGACTAGGTACGACGAGGTTGAAGTGGTGGGCTACGTGCTCGCGATGGCGATTTGATGAATGAGCGATGGCAATTGCGTCCTGACGAGGGAGGGCGAGGAGGTTGATTTGAACCCAGCAGCTACTCGGCACATGGTCGCGAGCATGAAAGCAGGAAGGTTGAAATGGCAAGAATTTGTTGGAGGGGAATTTGAGAACCAGCGTTTACTTTGCGCTGAGCGGGGAGCTTGAGGCTACGAGCGCCACCGTGAAGGATGCTGCGTGTATTTGTGCATCATGTGGGAGCAGCAGTGTACATGCATCACAAACAAACAAAAAATCAAGGCAGTCAGTTTTCACGGATTCGTTTTCATTGATGCGAAGTAACTTTCGCTCATTCCCGAAGCTATGAGCGCAGCTCATCAACACGACTGCCGAAGCAGACCGCCAACGCTTACACTACTACAGGGGCCGTGACGATCGTGGAAGATTGCCTGGCCGATGCGCGAACGTGGTTCAGAGACCGATCGGCGGACCGACGGGACACTTATGCCGAGAGCGACTTGCACTTGGCGGAGAAGCCGTTGGCGTACGTGTAGACGTTGAGCACAAGGCCGCTCGTGGGGACCGTCAGGTCGCAGTCAGGCGGGTTGAGCGTGATGATCTTGGAGATCATGGTCTGGCACGCCGTCGAGCCACACATGGCCTTGTACTGCGCGTCCGTGGGGAGCGACGTAGCCGTCAGCATCGAGTAGCCCGAGTCCGTCGAGCACTGCGAGAACGACGAGTCGCTGAGGATGCTCACGAGCGTCACGTAGGCGGCAGTCTGCTGCGTGGAGGTGCAGGCAGGTGGCGGAGGCCGATCCGACGAGGGCGGCGACAGTGGCGGCGAAGAGAGCAGCAAAGTTCATCTTGGAGTGGAGGAGGGAGCTGGCTGGTTGCGATGAGGCAAATTGCAGAATGAGGAAATCCTGGCCGGGCTGGTTGGGATTTGCGAGCAGAGATCAAGGGCAGCGTTTGGGTTGCAGTGTGAACGGAGAGCAACCGCTTCCTCTGTTCGCATGGCTTTGGGTCGAACACCAGAGCGGAGGGTATCCTTTGGCCCAGGACGCCGTTTTGATCACAAAGGATTTGGATTCATTGAAGCATGATGTTGTACCGGGCACACCACTCAAAGTATCAAAGCTTCTACCGTCCCCGCCATGTTCAACTGCACGCGCATTGCATCGCCAGCCGACAGGAAAGACGGGAACCGTGAATCCTCGCATCTGAGCCGCGCCAGGCCACTGCCAGCAAAAGAGCCCCGTCGTCTGGCCCGCACGAGGATTCACCTGCAGACGTGTCTCGGGAGCGTACGCCCATCAATCTTTTGGTTCAAACGCTAGCGATCGGCGATCAACTGCAATGCGAGCCTGATCGACTGACTCACATCCATTTGCATCACTGCAACATGGTCAAGCACGGTGCCGATGCCATCCATACCGGTTGGCAACCGGTGAGCGGTTGCATGTCATGGGAGTTATCGAAGACTGCCCGGAATGGTGATGGGTGCCTCAACGACGAATGCGCGTGTCCGCCGCTCCGAGTGGGACGTCGAACCCAAGCATAGTGGGCCGATGGATCCACGGAGTGTAGAGACCAAGCGAATCTGTCAGCGGCGTCCAACGTCTGCCCGCGTTACGTCACACTGGCGCAGGCCCAGACGCTCGAATCTCTCCACTCTCCCGAGGTGAGCACCGAAAACGGAGCAGAAACTGCTCGCGGACAGCCGGACGAAATGGTTGAAGCGAGAGGAGGCAAAAAGGTACTTTTGCAGTCACCAGGTTACAGCGTTGAAGAGCTGTGCCCGCAACTGAGCAGACACCAGCGCTGGCTGCTTCAGCTGGGGCTCTGGCCTAAGCATCGAGAACTTCGTTGGAGATTCAGGTGCCTCTACAGTAGTGGGTCTTTGGGCAACACGTGTCGTGAGTGATCTTGTTTTTTTTCGCGAAGTTTTGGGCCATCATGCGGCTGTATGCTCCATAAATGTAATACTCTGCTAGAAGGAATCGTTGTGTAGTTGCTGAGGACACAAGCGGCAATGCTAGATGTATTGAATTGCATGGAGCAACTTGCACGAGTACCGATGGTGAAAAACCGAGTCTTCCTCGATTGCACCAGGTCATGCACACTTGTGTATCCAAAGGCGTTCCCAAAGTATCATCTCACCTGATCTGCTAGGACAATTCAATCTATGCGAAACGACCCAACTCTGCTGAAAGACGGACTTGATGGGGCTCGATTGCAACCACTCAGCCATACACAGAGCAACGAAATCACGCGGAGAGCACTTGGTTGGTCACCACAGGCAGCTGACTTCGTACGGCCCCTAGCAGTGCATACTAGCAGCGCCATCGCCCCTTGGTCTCCAGGTCATTCCTCAATTTGACTTCTTCAAGCCAAGCCACAACAAACACACCTCTTCCAAGATGAACTTCGCTGCTCTCTTCGCCGCCACTGTCGCCGCCCTCGTCGGATCGGCCTCCGCCACTGCCTGCACCTCCACGCAGCAGACGGCCGCCTACGTCGCGCTGATCAGCGTTCTCAGCGACTCGTCGTTCTCGCAGTGCTCGACGGACTCGGGCTACTCGATGCTGACGGCCACGTCGCTCCCCACCACGGCCCAGTACAAGCTCATGTGCGCGTCGACGGCGTGCCAGACCCTGATCGAGGACATCATCGCGCTCAACCCGCCTGACTGCGACCTGACGGTTCCCACGAGCGGCCTTGTGATCAACGTGTACGAGTACGCCAACGGCTTCAACGCCACGTGCGCGTCTCTGTAAGTGCTTTCGTCGTCCGTTGATCGGTCTCTGGACTGAGCTTTTGTCGAATCAATGGATCAGTTGATCTGTTGACCACACGGACTTCATCGTAGTAGTGTAGGCGTTGTTGGCCGTTCATTGGCAGCTCTGGGTGGTGACTGGTGCACGAGACCATTGCGACGCGCAGGGAAGGTTGCTGCATGCTGTAGTTTCGCGCCGTGAACATAATGACAACGCACGAGCGTTTGACCCTTGAGACAGAGTTTTTTGGCGTACAACTTGCCACTACCATGTGCCTGGATCTCCCCAAAGACAAACTCGATCGGAGGCCCTTCGTAATCCAGCCTCATCGACTTGGGCAAGATGAGGGGAAACCACAACGATCTACTAATCTTTCTCTTGCTACGGCTTAGCCTTCCAACCAAGAAAGCTCGTTCGTTGAGACTACTATGTTGAATCATACCGGTGTTGACCAGACTATTGTGCATTTCAGTGGTCGAACATATCTTTTTCGTGAGGTTGCTGGCACAATCAATCCCACCAGCTCCGCACCTCTGCAAAAATGCACCTAGAACACAAATGCGGTAATCTCCCCCGGGACAATTCTCTGGAGGCAACACCTCGGTAAAGATGAATAAAGTGTTTCATTGCAAATGGTCCCATACCATACAAGACCAGCCGTGATAGAGTATCATTGGGACCGATTCTGCTTGAAGTCGCAATAACACATCGTCTCAGGATCAATTGCTTATAAAACGCAGAACGAGCACAACAAAGAAAAACTTCGTATCGCGTTCGTAGAGGAAAACAGGGCGGCGTCTCTCTCGGACAATAGGTATTCAATAAATTGGTGGCTGAAGAAGCAACAAAACTCTGTCTCAAGGGTCAAAAGCTCGTGCGTTGTCATTATGCTTATGGCGCGAAACTATAGCATGCAGCAACCTTCCCTGCGCGCCGCAATGGTCTCGTGCATCAGTCACCACCAAAAGCTGCCAAAGAATGGCCAACAACGCCTACACTACTACGATGAAGTCCGTCCAACCCGTCGCGGTCAACAGATCAACAGACCGATTGATCCGACAAATGCTCAGTCCAGAGACCGATCAACCGACGAGCAGAACACTTACAGAGACGCGCACGTGGCGTTGAAGCCGTTGGCGTACTCGTACACGTTGAGCACAAGGCCGCTCGTGGGAACCGTCAGGTCGCAGTCAGGCGGGTTGAGCGCGATGATGTCCTCGATCAGGGTCTGGCACGCCGTCGACGCGCACATGAGCGTGTACTGGGCCGTGGTGGGGAGCGCCGTGGCCGTCAGCATCGAGTAGCCCGAATCCGTCGAGCACTGCGAGAACGACGAGTCGCTGAGGACGCTGATCAGCGCGACGTAGGCGGCCGTCTGCTGCGATGAGGTGCAGGCAGTGGCCGAGGCCGATCCGACGAGGGCGGCGGCGGTGGCGGCGAGGAGGGCGGCGAAGTTCATCTTGGAAGCGGGGTGTTTGTTGTGGCTTGGCTTGAAGAAGTCAAATTGAGGAATGACCTGGAGATCAAGGGTCGATCGCACCGCTGCTTGTGCTGCAAGTGCTTTGACGCGATCAATGTACGGGATGAGGCTCTAACACTGTAAGGTTCGGCATATCAATTGAGTAGATGCATATTGAATGCAGTTACAATGGACGCTAGCGGTGCTGCTGTTGGAATGGACCAGAGTTGGAGCTGCCGTGTATCAACGAAGTTGAAGTGCTATCACATCTGGCAGCCTCTACTATCTGTAGAGACACTTGCCCACCGCGCAGTGTCTGTGAGCATGAGCAATGGATATTCCAGGCACGCGGTGATAAGGCGCGAATCGAGGACGCAACTGCCCTTCACATCAACCACATCTGCTCGATTCAATTTCATCGATTCACTTGCGCAGCTCTATGACCTCACGTAAGAGCGCAGCGAGAACTGCTCACTCACACGCTGTTGTTGGTCAGTCGGCACTTCAACACGAGAGCTGTTTGTGGTCCACACCGAGTACCAACTTCAGCCCTCGAGTCCCACTCCAGTCGAGCCTCGATCCCGAGGTCTCCGTCTGCTCGTTCAAGGCGTCTCGCCTGGTGCTGGCGCTCCCGTCTGTAACGACTCGTAGAGAGGACGATAGTGGCACGGTGTATCCATGAGGACCCACGAGTCTGCGCGTGCGGGGCGGCGTCTGCCAGTCGCGTCAATTCCCCCGACGCAGGAAGCCGCCCGCGTAGGGGGCTGGGGTGTCCCAAGGAGAAACTGCGCGGTCGGGAGCTGGATGACAGTGGCACCGCGAGTCCGCTAGCTCGCAGACGTCGGGGGCGCGACGAGCCAAAGGACCAGACGCCGCCACGCCTGTCAAGCAGCGCCGGGGCAAGCCTCAGCCTCCAATTTTGGGCTCCTAATAGCTTGGAAATTGTATGATGCTACTGAAACCAAGATCAAAAGGAGCCGAAATTGCGCGAAATGCCGATTTTCGCCTGAGCACAGACCCACGCATAGTACTCGCTCACCTCACGACGAGAGTGTCAACAACCAGCGCTTCAAGGCGCCGAGCTCTTGCTGAGGCTTCGAAGGCTGCGAGACCTGTAGTACTAGCTCTAGTGGGCGAAGGAAGCTGCTCTTGCACTGCAGCAGACCTCGAGGGCATGCCAGACTGGCTGTCGACTGCTCCACTGCATCGGATCCGGCAGTATCTTCGACTGCCTGGCATATCTCGACCTATCCTGCTCCCCGCTCTCTATCCGTGCGCGCTCGTACCGTAAGTGTATCCGAGCGTGTCTGCGCGGCGCCAGTCGATTGCCGGCAGTCCACCCGCCTGGACCCAGACACTGTACCGGCACTGCTCGAATCAAAATGTGCCTGTTCTGGATTACTGCACCCTGATCGGACGATGAACGCGACTCAGCACCCACCAGGGCAATAAACAGCAAGACGGCTATGTGTACCGTATCACGGCTCGGACAGAGAATCTGCTCTTGCCCGATCGAGGTTTGCCATCTAACAGCAAGAGCTCACGAGGGTAAGCTGCAAACTCGGGTGGCCCAACCAGTTCATTCCCAAACTTACTCAGCACTCCTCACAGAGACACCTTCCACAGCTCCTTCTCAGCTACAGCCATGAAGTTCGCCGCCGCCGCCGTTGCCGCCTCCGTCGCTCTCTTTGGCACCGCCTCCGCCGCCACCTGCTCGGCCTCGCAGCAGACGTCGGCCTACTCGACGCTCGCTAGCGTGCTCACGCTCAGCTCGTTCCAGGGCTGCACGACCGACTCGGGCTACAGCCTCCTGTACTCGACCTCGCTCCCCACGGATGCCGAGTATGTGAAGATGTGCGCTTCGGACAACTGCAAGTCGCTCCTGTCGAGCGTGCTGGCTCTGAACCCGCCTGACTGCGACCTGACGGTGCCGACGAGCGGCCTTGTCCTTGACGTCTACTCGCTGGCGAGCGGCTTCGACGCCAAGTGCGCTTCGGTCTCGGGCTCGAGCACGACCGCTCCGGCGTCGACGACGGCTGCTCCCTCGACCACGACGGCTGCTCCTTCGACCACGACGGCTGCTCCCTCGACCACGACGGCTGCTCCCTCGACCACGACGGCTGCTCCCTCGACCACGACGGCCACCCCGACGGCGACCACGGCCGCCCCTGCCGCGTGCTAAACGGTCTCTCTTCACCCCACGAGATCGTATCTCCTGCATGTTTCTCAGTTCTCTGTAGCTGTGCGACTCGTTCGCTACTACTAGGACGCTCAACACGATTAGTGTACCCCTTTCGATGCGTTGACCTTTCATTCAGTGTTTGATGGTAGCTTCTAAACGAGCAAGTCACAGGCGAGATCTCCACTGCCAGTATGACATGGCGGGTAAGTGCCTCGAAACCGTGGAGGCAGCCGAACAGAGCTCCATGGCGCTGCCAAACTCGATGGCTCGGCTCATCGAGAGTCGCGCAATGAAAACTGCAACTTTGTCAAAATAGCTATTTCATAATAGTCACTTTGTCTGTTCCGGAAACTTAGGTATCCTAAAATATTCTAAATTGGGGGTAACAAACACAGCCGGTCCATTTACAAAGAGCGAACATCAAAACGGCCCGAAATAGAGTCGACCTTGGGCTTCAACTTTGCGTGCCTGCTGTTGATTTGGGCTCCACGGTGCCCGTGCTATGCATGACTCGGCGTCAGCGCGCGTTGATCCTCGTGCCACTGTGCTGGAGCTGTTGGCCTCACCATGAGAAATGGATCGGGCAAAAGGTTTCAAGGTCTCCCGCAGCCTCCACAGTTGCCATGCTTGCGCTAGTGGGAAGCCCAGAGGGCCTGCAGGCGATCTCGCTACCAATTTCGATCGATGCACTCGTTCCTGCAGGTCGGCAGGGCCACTGACCAGGATCGGAGACTGCGTTACCTGCTCACAGCAGACCGATGCAGACCTCGGCAGTCTGACGGACAGAGCTGTGGGGAGGATTCGTCTGGGCGGCTACAGGACGCCAGCTCCGTGCTTACACACGGCCAGACCTGCCTCCTCTACGCAACGAGATGCGGGGAGCTCGAGGTCGAGCAGCAAACGGCGGCCGCTCCCGACAGCTCATTCCTCAATTCACTTCGAGCAAACCACCACCTCCTCCCAACCACCATGAAGTTCGCCGCCGCCGCCGTTGCCGCCTCCGTCGCCTTCTTCGGCACCGCCTCCGCCGCCACCTGCTCGGCCTCGCAGCAGACGTCGGCCTACTCGACGCTCGCCAGCCTGCTCACGCTCAGCTCGTTCCAGGGCTGCACGACCGACTCGGGCTACAGCCTCCTGTACTCGACCTCGCTCCCCAGGGACGCCGAGTACGTCGGCATGTGCGCTTCGGAGAACTGCAAGTCGCTCCTGTCGAGCGTGCTGGCGCTCAACCCGCCTGACTGCGACCTGACGGTGCCGACGAGCGGCCTTGTGCTCAACGTCTACTCGCTGGCCAGCGGCTTCGACGCCAAGTGCGCTTCGATCTCGGGCGCGACCACGGATGCCCCGGCGTCGACGACGGCTGCTCCCTCGACGACGACGGCTGCTCCCTTCGACCACGACGGCTACTCCTTCGACGACCACGGCCACGCCTTCGGTCACCACGGCCGCTCCTGCTGCGTGCTAAGCGCCTTCCGCGTAGAACTTCGCCTTCAGAAGCCTTCGCGTGCGGAATGCCCGTAAGCTCTATGTAGTCCGCCTCGTTTTGACCTGTGAGGCGATGAGGTTGGCGCCAGCAGACCTAACACGAAACGTGTACCTCTTTGCATGAATCACACACTTGATGCGTTCTCTTTTGCTGTTCATATCTCCAGCCGTATCTTGAAGAAGGCACTGTCATCGTCTCCTATCGGCTCAGGCTAACCTGAAGAGCACATTCGCAAGAGATATCAAACCTCCAATCTGCAGATGAACTCATCACGCGCCAACGACACACATGTGGGGATGCCTTCTATATGCTTCCCTTTGACATCCAGTATTGGGCAATGAGCGACTGTCGGCTGAGAGTACTGTGACGCTTAGGCGTATCGATAAACCTGCTCGCAGACACTCAGATCGAATCAGCATGCTCACGCTTCATGCTCATAATTGGAGGTCCTTGTCGATCGTGGCACATTCCTGGTTTTACTCTGCGGTGTTATGTGGAGCAGAGGCGACAGAAACAGAGTCCAACCCCAACATCACAACTGTGATCAAAAACTGTGATAAGTCTGTTGAGAAGTCATGCTGTGGTGGGATCTGAAGCTGAGCCTGACGGGAGCCCGCAGCGTGGGGTTCTCGAGGAAAATTGATGAATGAGTGAGGTTTTGCTGTCCGAGTGAGGGGGCTACAACAGCCAGCAAGTACACTGTTGACCTCGCTGACGGAGGGTGCTCAATGAGGCGGGGACAAATGCAGCGTATAGCAAGCAAGCTGAGCTATTGCAGTTGCAGCTGCGCCACCCTGTACACCCACTTGCAACGGTGCGTACGCTGCGGATGTGGGTCCCAAAGCCTCCGTTAGCGTGCTGAATCTTGCAGCCTTGTCGAGCAAGCCGACCTCTCAATGCGCATGATTTCACGAAAGACTAATCGATTCGCGCAGCGATAGTCCGAGTTGCCCGTCGGCTCTTGTACATGGGGCGACGTATTGCATGTTGCAGTGCAAGTGCCTGGGATCTTCTGCCTCTGGAAATCCGTCCCCGCTCAAGAACGAATTGGCCAATGCGTCAACGGACGAACAGGTGGAAATGAGATGAGCTGGATACTAGATCCCGCCTCTGTCCTGCTGCTGCAAGCTGACGAGTGCAACGATCATGACGCTCAAGCAGCCATAGCCAGTTCAGCAGAGAGCAAGTGGGCCATAGTCAATCCCAGTGAAAGCATGCAAACGCATTGATTAAAGCAACGGGATCCTGAATCCGCCGCGACTGCAGGCGCAGCTAGAGCGGCCCTCAGCTCTCATTCTCGTGCCAATAGTGATTTACTGTCAAGGGCTCGAAGTCGGGCGTGAAACTGCGCCGTCCCGACATTTCCTGCCTCCCACAGTCCTGCCTCGCTCCTTGAGCGTCTGCTCCTTCGTGTCTCGCGTGGCGCGGGCGTCCTCCAATCTCGTTTACTTCAGCTCTCCCTATGTGTCCTCGCAAGAGGATCCCCACTCTGCACTGCAGCTCCTAGTCTCGGCTAGGCAGCGGTGCCTGCGGACAGCAAAACCGATCGCTGCACTCTCATTCCGCTTTTCGCCACCGACAGCACACGAGCCAACCATGAAGTTCTTCGCCGTTCTCGCCACCGCCCTCGCCGCCGTCTCGGCCGTCTCCGCCGCCCCGTGCACGACCAAGCAGACCACGGACGCCGTGGTCTCGCTTGCCGGCCTCGCCACCGACTCGTCGCTGAACGACTGCGGCACCCAGTCGGGTTACAGCCTGCTGTTCGCCACGGCGCTGCCCACGGACGCGCAGTACACCAAGATGTGCGCGTCCGACGCGTGCAAGAAGCTCCTGTCGCTTGTGCTGTCGAAGAACCCGCCTGACTGCGACCTGACGATCCCCACGAGCGGCCTTGTGGTCAACGTGCTTCAGCTCGCCTCGGGCTTCGACGGCAAGTGCAAGTCGATCACGCCTTCGACGACTGCCCCTGCTCCGGGTCCGACGACCACGCCTGCTCCTGGCCCGACGACGACCCCTGCTCCTGGCCCGACTACCACGCCCGCCCCTGGCCCGACGACCACTCCCACTCCGACGAAGGGCGCCTGCTAAATCCTTTGTCGCGTTCATTCACACTGTCGCGGATGAATTGTGAGAGAGCTACTCCATGATTGATCACGGAGGAGTGCTTACAATCCTGCGTGCCTAGTGTACTAACGCTTCGGGAGTGCACAACTCTCAGAGCCGTCAACACGAATTCAGTCTTTGTCATCACTCACTTTCGATCACTGGCGGTAGATGAGAATGTCAACAAGCATTTATTACGATGGCAGGCAGCATGTACCTCCTACGCAATAATCGGGGAGTACTCTGAGCGCGGCGCGATTTGCAACGCCGAAGAGTCAAACCGAGGGGTGGCACCCTCGGACACGCTCATCACATGTCCAAAGCCATTTAGCAGGCAGTGGCGGTGGTCGTCGAGTCCGACGAAGCCGAAGCCGAAGACGTCGTCGAAGCAGCCGTAGTCGTCGTCGGGGTAGCTGTCGTCGAAGTAGGAGCAGTCGTCGTCGTCGTCGTCGAGTCCGAAGAGGCAGACGAAGTCGTCGACGTCGTCGTGGAGGTCGAAGCCGACGACGTCGAGCTCGACAGCGACGCACACTCGGCCGAGAAGCCGTTCGCCAGCTCGTACACGTTCACCTCGAGACCGCTCGTCGGGACAGTCAGCGTGCAGTCCGGAGGGCTCAGCGAGATGATGCTCTCGATCAGCGACTGGCAGTTGCTCGACGCGCACATCTCGACGTACTCGGCGTCCGTGGGGAGCGACGTCGAGTAGAGGAGGCTGTAGCCGGAGTCGGTGGTGCATCCGGAGAAGGAGTCGAGGGTGAGGAGGGTGGCGAGGGTGGTGTAGGCGGCGGTCTGCTGCGAGGAGGTGCAGTCGTCAGCGGCGGCGAGGCCGGCGAAGGCGATGGCGGCGACGGCGTAGGCAAACTTCATTGTGGTTGAGGTGGTGGAGGTTGTGGATCGGCTGTGGCGAACTCGGTGAATTGCAAAGTGAGCACCAAGCTGACAGCTCAACGCGGCCGCTCCATCGAATACCTATGCGACCACGAGGTCCATAGGGTGGTGGCTGAGGCCGAAACCGCTCGTCATGCCTGCCCGGCCTCGTGCCGACACTATCGAGCAGACTCACGACCCTCGGCGCGGAACTGCGCAAAGCTAATTGAAGCGGAGACCATCGCCCCGCGCTTGTGCCGTCTGCAGATCTTGAATGGGAGGTGCTGATTGGGCGTATTCATTGGGAGGCAGTTAGAGCAGCCAACCATCTCGCATCGGTTGGAGACATGATAGCACTCGACCGATTCATCTTGGTTTTTGTATCGCTGTCCGTCGCGTGTTAGAGCTGCTCAAGGTGTCACCGTCGAGATCGGGCGAGAGCGGTGTATCCTACCGACGCCCAGCCCTAAAGGACCGACGGCGGCGTCTGCTCCTGCACTCGCAGTGGAACTACAGCGCGTGCAGCATGCCGGCCCGATCTTGTGTCACAGACGCAGTCGACGCAGTTCCACCCGACTCGACAGGTTCGTGTTGACACTTGGGGTAGTCATGTGCTTCCATGGTGAGATATCCATGTCTCGCCCAAGTGTTAGGTTCTGCTGGCGGACGTGACTTCCAACCTAGTACGGGCTGATGGAAACGAAGCCTGTCATGAAGGAAGGAATTGAGGTGCCCTTTTCGAATCGGTCGACGGTCTTTGATATCAATGAGCAGTCGAACACCGAAGGGCATGTTCTGCCAGGCAGAAATCGACGATAAACATTGAAACGAGAAAGGAGAATTCAAAGCGATGAAAAACGAAGAGCTACAAACGAGTCAAAACGTACACATAAGCGTGTTGGTTCCCTTAGGAAGCGGTTGCTAAGATCAGCCCCAGTAACAAGCAAGCCGAAGTCGGCTACGAGCTATAGACGCTTAGCAGGCAGTGGCGGTGGTCGTTGAGTCCGACGAAGCCGAAGCCGAAGACGTCGTCGAAGCAGCCGTAGTCGTCGTCGGGGTAGCCGTCGTCGAAGTAGGAGCAGTCGTCGTCGTCGTCGTCGAGTCCGAAGAAGCAGACGAAGTCGTCGACGTCGTCGTCGAGGTCGAAGCCGACGACGTCGAGCTCGACAGCGACGCACACTCAGCCGAGAAACCGTTCGCCAGCTCGTACACGTTCACCTCGAGACCGCTCGTCGGGACAGTCAGCGTGCAGTCCGGAGGGCTCAGCGAGATGATGCTCTCGATCAGCGACTGGCAGTTGCTCGACGCGCACATCTCGACGTACTCGGCGTCCGTGGGGAGCGACGTCGAGTAGAGGAGGCTGTAGCCGGAGTCGGTGGTGCATCCGGAGAAGGAGTCGAGGGTGAGGAGGCTGGCGAGGGTGCTGTAGGCGGCGGTCTGCTGCGAGGAGGTGCAGTCGTCAGCGGCGGCGAGGCCGGCGAAGGCGAGGGCGGCGACGGCGTAGGCAAACTTCATTGTGGTTGAGGAGGTGGAGGTGGTGCTGTAGCTGCGATGCGGAGAGCAAATTCGAGACTGAGGTGTTGGGTGCCAGTGCTCTAGGCAGGACGAATCGAAGCCGAGGCCAGGTTCGAGCGCACACCCTGAGCCTCTGGTAGCCGCGCTTCATTGTCCTGTCGATCTCGACCGATCTCGAAGACTCGAGCAGACCGCAGCAGGCGAAGGAAGCCGGGTTTTGTACGGTATATAGCTGGTGTCGGTACTTCAGCATTGCTGCTCGCATCGAAGCGACCTGGATCGCTTTGCTTCCGGGCTTGAAACAGGCCTCCAACGAGATCGGGCGGGATGCTGGTGTATCTTGTCGCGACGCTACACTGCCAGCCTCGTCCTCACCGGAGGCAATGGCAACATGCGGGAGTACGAGTGCAACTTTTGTGACTCGCCCCGGCCCGTGCTCCTCCCGTGCGCCGCAGCTCGTGTCGCAACGGCTCGGGCAGCGCAGTTTCATGCAGAGACCGGTGCGTGTCTTCCTCCAGTGCTTCAGGCAGAGACTCATGTTGATGGTTGGCACGGTTCTGTACGATCCCCATCACCGAGTACTGTTCATGATCGGGCCAGAGATACTGAAGCGGAGGAAATGGAAGAAGATGAAGGCAAGACGATTCCAGCGAGCAAGGGGAAGCGATTGCATCGTGGCTGACACTAGTGCCTCCTCGATCTCGAAAACGGCGCGATGTTGGCATTCGCTGCCGGCGGAATATGCCGTGAAGCGTGCCGGGTCTGACGATGATTCATACGCTTTATCCGAACTTTTGGTGGGAGTGGTGGGGCTCCGACGGTCGGTGCGAGCGCTCTAGTTGACTAGGTGTGGACAAAGGAGCAGCTCTGTGGTAACCTGGATTGGTTGCGGCATACATCGGAGATGTTTGCAATGTGGTTGAGCGCGGGAGCTGCGGTGAAGTCCACGCACTGACAAAAAGACGCTGTACAATACCATCTGAAACGAAACGATTCCTTGTGTATTGGCGTTAGACCGACAATGATCACAAACAAGGGTCCTTTGTGAAGGCCCGTGAACAGGTCACTGCTCATGCTTTCTGAGTCAGAGTGAACCCAAAGTTCGCTTAGCAAGCGTTGGCCGTCGTGGTCGCGTCCGAAGAGTCCGACGTCGTGCCGACGTCCAAGTCCGTCGATGTCGAGCTCGAGGAGTCAGTGGTAGTGGTGGTAGTGGTGGTAGTGGTCGTCGACTCCGACGAAGCCGAATCCGAAGACGTCGTCGAAGCAGCCGTAGTCGTCGTCGTCGTCGTCGAGTCCGAAGAAGCAGACGAAGTCGTCGTGGAGCTCGAGCTCGACGACAGCGACGCACACTCAGCCGAGAAACCGTTCGCCAGCTCGTACACGTTCACCTCGAGACCGCTCGTCGGGACAGTCAGCGTGCAGTCCGGAGGGCTCAGCGAGATGATGCTCTCGATCAGCGACTGGCAGTTGCTCGACGCGCACATCTCGACGTACTCGGCGTCCGTGGGGAGCGACGTCGAGTAGAGGAGACTGTAGCCGGAGTCGGTGGTGCATCCGGAGAAGGAGTCGAGGGTGAGGAGGCTGGCGAGGGTGCTGTAGGCGGCGGTCTGCTGCGAGGAGGAGCAGTCGTCAGCGGCGGCGAGGCCGGCGAAGGCGAGGGCGGCGGCGGCGTAGGCGAACTTCATGGCTGTCAGAGGATGTGAGATCTTCGAAGGGTGGTTGGAACTGAGCTGTTCAAGTCGGATTGGAGAATGGCAGCACCTTCATGCCTCGACTCGAGCATTGCTGCCATCGCGTGCGTCTTGAAGCGGGCAGTTTCAACGCGTGGGTGTCACGTGGATCCAAGCCCGATCCAGCTCGATCCCGTAGTGCTGGGGCTATCGCAGCAGTCCCGTCGCCTCCATAGCCGATCGCACTCGCGGTGGAAGGCGTGGCGTGTCAACTGCATCAACTGCGCTCCCAGCTCCTCGTCACAGGTCTCCGGCGTCGTCTGCTCCCATTGGCCCATCCCCAAATCCCTTCCTCTGATTGGCCGAAACCCCTCGGCGCCGCCGCTCGTGTGGCCCACGCACGGCTTCTCCGCCCTTGATCCGAGGAGAAGCCATGGCGAGCGAGGAGGACGCGGCGCGCGCGCTGCTCGGCGAGCTGCGCGCGTCGTGGGCCGCGCGGCTGTCGCTGCGCGCGCAGAACGAGGCGGCGGCCGTGGCGGCGGTGCGCTCGCAGATCTCCCGCGGCGAGCTGCGGCTCAAGGCGGACATCAAGAAGTCGTCGGCGTTCGTCAAGAAGCTGCGCGTGCTGAGCGAGGCCGTGGCCGAGGCGCTGCTCAAGGACGCGCGCGAGCTCAACCTCACGCGCTACGTCAGCGAGTGCGTCGCAGCGCTCACAGAGGCCCCGCTCAAGGCCGCGGACCTGCCCGCCGCGCTGCGCGCCATCTCGCTGCTGCACCAGCGATACGAGGACTTTGCGCCCGCGCTCGTCGCGTCGCTCGTCGCCGCCTTCGACGCGCTTTACGGCGCGGAGGACAAGGCCAAGGCCATCAAGCGCAGGCTGCTGCTCAGGCTGCTCAGCGACATGTACCTCGCCGGCGTGTACGACGACGTCACCGTCGTCGCGCACATCGTGCAGCGCGTCGCCAGGCGCGAGCAGCAGGGCAAGAGCGCCAAGGCCAAGGGAAACATGTCGATCAGCTCCGGGAATGCAGCTGGGTCCTCGTCCTCCGCGCAGCTAGAGGTACCGCTGCTCGTGAGCTTCGCCAAGGCCGCGGGCATGGAGTTCCTCGGCGTGCGGCCCCGCAAGTTCAAGGACATGGAGAAGCAGATCGGCGACTCGGAGGAGTTCCAGGAGTTCTTGCGCGAGGAGCCTGCGCTCGTCCCTGCCTCTGTGCAGCGCGAGTGCCTTTCGAGCTTCCTCGAGGCGTACGATGTAATCTGCAAGTTTTACCTGGCGCAACACGCGACGCTCATGAAGCTGGAAGCGCGCAACGAAAAGGAGGAAGTCAACCGCGGCGAGGTCACGGAGCAGCACGTGCAGGAGCTCAATAACGCCAAGATGCTGTTTGACAAACTGCAGACCAGCGTCAACTCGCTTGCTGACGCGCTGGATCGTGACGTCCCCGAGTTGCCCCTCGAGAAAAAGGACGACGAATCAGGACGCGGTGGCATTTCGCTTTGGGATGGAGAAGGATCTGGCCGTGCCGAAATGCAGATGGATGGTCCTTTCGACGACGAGGACACGCGCTCTTTCTATGAAGATCTACCTGATCTGCTGGAGCTCGTGCCCGCAGTTGTCCTCGGACTCAATGAGCAAGAGGTCGCTGAGCTCAAGAAGAAGCGAGACGCTGCGAAGAATTCTGGTAGTGAGGGCAATGATGCGGAGCAAGACGATGCAGTGGAAGGGGAAGCTGATGCGATTGCACCTGAAGACGACGACATGGACGGAGAGGTTGAGGATATTGTGAACAGTGCAGAGGCCGATTCTTCTTCACCTGCGGTCGAAGACGAGACCGCAAACACGGGCGATGTCAAGCCGGAAAGTGGTGAGGAGGTCAAGGATGGTGAGACTTCGACGTCTGCAGGTGCTTCAGCTTCGTCGAACCCTACGAGCTACAGCCACCAGTTGGATGCATTCTTTACAGGTCTCGAGGACATGGTGAACCGGGACCGGTGCGACAAAGCGGCTGTGGAGTTCTGCTACAAGAACTCGAGAGCAAGTCGCAACCGCCTTGTCAAGACGTTGTACATGGTGCCACGTACACACCTCGAGCTGTTGGCGTACTACGCGCGCCTGGTGGCAATCCTACAGAGTGTTCTGAAAGACGATATCGGCGGCGAGCTCGTGAGCCTGCTTGTGAACGAGTTTAACGGTCTGATCAAGCGTCGCAACCAGTTCCGCCTCGAGTCGAAGGTGAAGAACATCCGCTTCCTTGCAGAACTAGTCAAGTTCCGCATCTGTCCACCTAATGTGGGCTTTGGTTGCCTCAAAAAATGCTTTGCCGACTTTCAGGGTCACAACGTGCACGTGGCAACGACTTTTCTCGAGAATTGTGGCCGCTTCCTTTATTGCTCGAAGCACACGCATGTGCGCACGGAGAAATTCTTGAACGCGATGATGAAGCTCAAATCGGCAAAGCACTTGGATCCGCAGCTGGAGACGCTGGTAGAGAATGCGTACTACATGTGCAAGCCTCCTGAGCGAGTTGAGCGTACGGCGAAGCAGTATGACCCGCTTTACATGTTCATCATGAAGCTGTTGTACAAGGACCTGAACGGCACGAACGTCAACAAAGTGATCAAGACTCTCCGCAAGCTACCTTGGCAAGAGAAGTCGACGACTGGTATGGTGCTCAAGGCTGCACTGAAGGTTACGAATGGCAAGGTGATGCACATGAAGTGGGTCTGCGACGTTATCAAGGGCTTGTCGCGGTATCATGATGATGTGGCAATTTTACTCGTCGACGATGTGCTGGAGGCTATTCGCCGCGGACTGGAAATAAATGACTACCGCGACCATCAGCGCAGTCTCGGTCTCATCAAACTACTCGGGGAACTCTTTAACTGCGGGCTTGTGACGACCAACGTGATCATGGAGACACTTTACCTGCTTATCAACTTCTCTCATGACATCAGCACGGCGCCACAGTACACGAATGGACAGATCCCAGAGACCCAGCTAATTGAGATGAAGCGTCAGTGGGAACTGGTACCTGACCTGCGTTACGACCCTCGTGTTTTCAGTGACGTTGATGGACCGTCTGAAGTTTTCCGCATCCGCCTCGTGTGTGCGCTGATTGAATCCTGCACCAACAGTGGTATGGCTGCCTCTGATGGCAAGGTTAGTGGTTCTGGAAACAGCGAGCGAGCGCTTTCCAAGCCGCGCCTTGGTCGCTTTGTCGTTTTCTTCCAGCGCTACATTCTATCCAAGCCAGAGGTTCCGCTCGAGACAGATTTCGTCATCTTCGACCTCTTCGACGCTCTCTCGCGCACGCTGAAGGACAACTTTAAGAAGCTGGAGACGTGGGAAGACGCCGATCTGGCAGCACAACTGATTCTCGCGAAGGAGTTGGAGGAAGCGGAGCGGCGGCTGGCCAAGAAACAGAGCCAAGCGGCTGCTGCTGCGGCTGCTGCTGCCAACGGCGGTGCCACTGATTCTTTGTCGCAAACTGGCGCAGAGTCGCTGTCACAGCCAGTGGACGAAGAAGAGGAGGACCTGGACGAAGAAGATGACTCGGAAGATGACGATGACGACGACTCGGACGACGATGAGGATGAGGACGAGGAGCGTGAGAATGCACAGGCCGAAGAGGATGAAGTGGACGATGACGATTCGGATGACTCGGATGAAGACGACGATGAGGAAGAAGAAGATGAGGAAGAGAAGCTGATTATCCATGATCGCGTGCAGAAGAGCGAAGAAGACGAGGCGTTTGAGAAGGCATTCAAGGCGATGATGCAGGGTTCGGCAGATGCTCGTAAGCTCTCTGGACGTGTCAGCGTGGACAAGATGGCGATACCTACCGTTGTCAAGAACGCGACTGCACCGCCCGCTCCAGCAGCCATGCCGTTTGGTGCACCTGATGGTCAGTCGGGCGTCGTGTTTCGCATGCTTCGTCGTGGAAACAAGGGCAAGGTGGAGGCTCGGCACCTCGTGGTGCCAGAGGGGTCATCGCTTGCACAGCATAGCCACCGCCAGGAGAGCGAGGGCAAGAAGGAGCAGAATGAGCTCAAGCGTCTCGTGCTGCAGAACATGGAGCGCGACGACTTCCTCACCTCGAGTGTGGATACGTTGGCTCCCCCGGCGTTCGCAGCCCCGCGTCCGAGTGCGCCGTACGCAGCGCAGACGTCCAGCGCGGCTCGTGCTGGCTACGGCGGTGGCTCGGAGTGGAACAACGACGAGTTCGGTCTGCGCCGCGGAAAAGGCTACCGCGGTGTCAAGTAGTTCTACTTTTGCCCGCACTTTCCTCCTCACGTGAGCTGCAGTGGCGAGCACAGCTCGCAGCAGTTGGCAAGCACTGCCTCCCTAGAAAGTGAGACCAGTCCGTCCGAATTGGGACCGCAGTCAAACGGAGCCTCGTCAGGAATCGCTGGTGCTGCGTCGACCGGTCGACCTCGAGCCTCGCGCCGCGTCGATCCGTGCCGACGCGCTCCGTCCAGCCATCCACCCCGCTCGCTCGTGCAGCGGCATCCAGTAGGTAGCACTCGCACTTGAACACGTCACACGTCGCACTTGAACTCGTCACACGTCGCATGAGTCACCTTGTGGACCGCTCCATCCGCACTCGTGGGTCCCCCCTCTGGGCCGCCCCAGCCACCCGTCTGGCGCATTTAACACCTCGAGCCGCTCATTTGGGGGAAGCGAGCGCCGCCATGGCGACGCAGGCGCAGGGGCTCGAGGACATCACGTGGGACGAGATCGACAAGGTTCGCTACTACATTTTGGGCCCCGCAGCGTTCCTGGGCGTGCGCGCCGCCGTGTACCCGAGCAGCCTGGTGAAGACGCGGCTGCAGGTGCAGTCGCGACACGCGCCTGTCTACAGCGGCACGTTCGACGCCTTTCGCAAGATCCTGCGCAGCGAGGGGCCCCGCGGGCTGTACAAGGGCTTCGGCGCCAGCACGGCCAACGTGCTCACGGGCAACCTCTACATCTCGGTCTACGAAAAGTCCCGCAAGACGTTCCGAGACCACACGCCCATGGGCGAGAAGCTCGCCAACTTTGCCGGCGGCGCGTTCGCCTCGCTCGTATCGCAGACTGTGGTCGTCCCGCTCGACATCGTCTCGCAACGCATGATGCTCAACAACCAGGGCGTGGACGTGCGCAAGACCCGAGAGAGAGCCAAGGGACTCATGGCCGTCGCCAAGGAGGTATACGTGCGCGAGGGCCTGCGCGGGTTCTACCGCGGGTACTTCCCCTCCATCGTCACCTACGCGCCCTCCTCGGCCATCTGGTGGGGCTCCTATGGACTCCTCGTACCTGTCTACTACGGCGCCATGGGCTCCTGGAACGCAGACCCGTTCTGGAAGCAGGTGCTCGCGCAGGCGCTCAGCGGCGGCACCGCAGGCATCATCAGCGGCATCCTCACCAACCCCATGGACATCGTGCGCACGCGCACCCAAGTGTACACGCAGTACGGCGCGATCGAGACGGCCAGGTTCCTCGTCAAGCGCGACGGCCCGCTCGGCCTCATGACAGGCGTATCGGCGGTGCGTTCAAAACGGATTGGAGTTCGGTTTCTGGTGTTACAATGCTGACGGAGAGAGCTGTGTGGGATGTGTAGCGACTGCTGTCAATGGGTCCGTCGGGTGTGCTGGTCGTGACCTCGTACGAGTTCGTGAAGCGCATGACGCGGAAACCAAAGCCGGAGACGCTAGAAGACGAAAACTGAGTCCGCGGCAGACAGAGCACGATGATCTCCATCGAGTCACTGGTCTGGGATTTTTTGGGCCCTAAGTTTTTGCAAAGGCGTGCTGGCTGTCAGCTGGCCGCCTCGTACATGCTGTATCAATAGTATAGATGCCTCCTCCGACGCACTCTTGCTCCAGGTTAGCCGGATTCGCTTTGATTTCATTCGTATACTTGGTTACTGGTGAGGATTGAAGATCGATTTACTAACCTATGTTGTTGCCCTGCCATAGCAGCTACCAGAGCGTCAGCGGAGGCAATGGGCGACCAACAATCATCAGAAGAGCATGTCAAGGCTTCGTAAGCACTTATGAGACACATAATCCAACACTTTTTGCCTTCACCTCCACTTCAAAGTTGAGATCGAGGGAGCCCCACTCATGTTGCGGTGGATTCTCGACTTAGCTGCTGGGCTGCTAGGTCCGAGTCGACACCGAGGATAGTGTAGCACTTGGCTTTCCAGTCATGAAGATTTGAATTCGTTTCTTCGGTATAGGCGGGCACGCGTTTTGCGATCATCAGCTTGTCTAGGCGGCGATGGAGTCCGTACGCCTGTAGGGCTGCCTCGGTGAACTTCACGAGAGTTTCAGCACAGGATTGAAGGCTCAAGGTGGCTGCGTGGCTATCAGCAGCAAGGAGCTCAAGACGGTGTTGGATGTCGTACTTCTCCTCGGCACGATGAACATCTTGAATCCGCTTCCACAGCAGCTCGTGCAGTTGATAGAGAACGGATCGGGAACCCACACCACCCGTATCACGCTGCTCTTTCGCCACATGCGCAAGCATGGAGGACGCTAGTGTCTCGATATTGATTTGCGACTGGAGTACAGGCAACTCTGACCCACGTCCCAACTCATTCGATCTTGCAAACAGAGAAAGTTCGTCAACGACTGTGGACATGTGAATCCTCTCATGAGGCTCAAACCGAGTCATCCTTTTCACCAGTGACCACTGTGCATCGGTGCAGCCACCAGGACGAGTTGGTAACTCGCCACGTTTCATGCGAACTCTAGCCGACTTCATTCCGAGAAGTTGCCATGGTACACATGGTGGCAGCAGCTCACGTTCACTTGGCTCGGTATGCGCTGCCTCCACGACCCTAAGCGCTTCGATGATGCACATCGCGAAGGAAAAAACGTCCGACTCGTACGATGGGGTCGTCGTATCACCCATCATTAGTTCCGGTGCGAGCCAATTCCAAGCGCCAGTGATGTGGCCACTCGTTTCAGAGCCATTGGTCTCGGTACTCGCAGCAGAGCTTAGCCCGAAATCAGTCACTTTAGCGTTGTTGTCGATACCCACAACGATATTGTTGCATTTCAAATCGCAATGAACAATTCCACGCTCATGTAGATACAACAGACCAAGAGCAGCTTCATAAAGCTTCTTCCAGATCTCGTCAGGGTGCTGCGAGAGATATTTGTCGAGAGACCCGTTCGAAGCGTACTCGCATACGAAAAATGGAGACCCGACATTGCATGCACCAAAGAGACGCACGACATGAGGATGACTGAGACGGAACCAAATATCCACTTCGCGTTCAAATATCTTGCGTGCCTCATCACGTGTCGCCAGTCCGCTGGTTGTACCAGTGCGTTGTCGGGTTGTCTCGGATAGCATCCATGACTGGAACGTGGATGAAGCCGTTGCTGAAACGGACTGATTGGCATTGTCAAAATACGAGCCAAGTCGCTTCACAACTACGTCCGAGTCCAGCCACTTGGCACGAAACACCCGACCGTAGCCACCAGCACCAATCTCACCCCATTTATTCACCGTCAGTTCATACCATGGAACGAACCAAATCGGTGTCGCCACAGCAATAGATGAATCTAAACTCATTTTATGTTTGAGTTTGTCGTGAATACTCTGCAAAATGTCAATTTGAGTTTGCAAATATTTGTCTCGGTGCTGGGTTATTTCACAGCGAAGAAACACGAAAAAAGCTTCAAACTCCTCACAGGTTCCTCGCTCTTCCAGCAAAGTCCACGTCCTCAATACTTCCGAGACAAACACCTGCTGGTTGCGGGAAGCAATGCCATCATCACTGGGCTTAATGTCGTCATCAACATGAATGCTTTGCTTGCCTTTAGTAAGACGCCGACAAAAAGCAAGGACACTATCGCTAACACCTCGCACTAACAGGAGATGAACAACAAGGTTGACTTGATCAATATTTTGAATGATGCTGAAGGCATCGCTGAGTATGGTATCAATCTCTTCAACAAGCTTCAACGGCTGTGGTGCATTCTGAAGTTGACCCATGACTTTATCAAGATCGCGGACAATTAATTGATGCAAGCCATCAAAGTCACACGAAAGATCAGATATGTTTTTCCACATCTTCATCAAATCGCCACCGTGATACCCAGAGATGCCTGTCACAGGCTCAGGCTCTGGCTCCCCAGAATCTCGACGATTTAGTTCCTCTTCTGCAAAGCGCTCAAAAATGCGCACGCACGCGGATGCTGTATCCCGAAGCTTTGGATCTTGACAACACAGCTGCTTCAGCAGCCATCGCTGATCATTTGATAACTCTGCTGGCTCGCACCAGCCATCGTAAGATTCTGGCTGCCATCTTTTCTTTCTCCATTTTGCACCGCCTTCATCGTATTCACTCCACGGCATTTTTCTTGTCAATGCTTCAACGACGCACAGTCCTAAGGCGTAGATGTCGGATGTCCGCGACGGCTTCCCACCTTCTAACAGCTCTGGCGCCTGCCACCGCATCGATCCAACAAAACCACGTGTAGCGGATAACTCGATATCTTCATTGGAGCCACTCAAACCAAAGTTAGTGAGCTTGGCTAATCCATCGTTTCCGACTAGAATATTGCTGCCACGAAGATTGCCGTGGATAATCCCTCGTTCGTGGAGGTACGCGAGACCGAGTGCTGCATGGCGCAAGTACTTCCACGGAGTCAAAACAGTCTCCTCACAACTTGCGAGGTAATCAGTCAGCGAGCCATTGGACGCAAGCTCGCACACGAAAAAGTTATGCCCAACATCACATGCGCCGTAGAGCTTGATCACGTTTGGATGCCTAAGTTGGTGCCACAATCGCACTTCTTCTGTAAATGTAGAATTGGCAGCATCCGGTACAAACAGCTTCAAGGCGACGTCAGCGTCAAGCCAGGTGGCCACATACTCCCCACCAAGGTTAGCCGAATCATTGAATTGCTTAACATCGACT
Organism: Phytopythium helicoides; assembly: GCA_024867545.1. Classification (NCBI taxonomy): domain Eukaryota; phylum Oomycota; class Peronosporomycetes; order Pythiales; family Pythiaceae; genus Phytopythium; species Phytopythium helicoides. Next base: position 151,123 of record JANFNE010000033.1, read on the forward strand.
TCAAAAGGAGAAATGGTGAACTCTGACAGGTTAGATGAGATTACTTTTGACTCGAAGTCGATCCTCGATGGCTGACTGGTAGAAGTAAATCGACTGAGCCAATTCTGAACCTCGAGATGGCCGTGCTTCGCCGCAACAGATAGTGCTGTTAACCCGTTCTTGTTGACTGCATTTACGTCTGCGCCACGGTCAACGAGGAATTGGACCACACTCAGATGCCCGCTACTAGCTGCCTGCATCAGGGCAGTCCACCCGCTCTCGACTGCCGAAGCGTTTAGATCTGCACCATTGTCGACAAGCACCTGAACGGTTGACAAGTGTCCGCCTCGTGCAGCTAGCATCAGCGCTGTGCGTCCGTCGTTCTTCTGAGCATCAACCTTAGCGTAGTGGCGAACGAGATACCGGACCACCTCCACATGACCACGCTCTGCAGCCTCCATCAGCGGCGTCTCTCCACTTTTGCTGGTAGCGTTCATGTCCGCTCCGCAGTCGACTAGATACGCCACGACGCGCAAGTTGTCGCCGCGCGCAGCCCACATTAGCGCCGTCCAGCCGTCTTTATCGGCGGCGTTGACCTCCGCGCCGCATGTGACGAGGAACTCAGCCACATCCAAGTGTCCGCCGGCCGCGGCCTGCATCAGCGCAGTGCGTCCGTCCTTCTTGGCAGCGTGGACGTCGGCGCCGGAGTCGACGAGGTACCGCACGACGTCCACGTATCCGCTACGCGCCGCCTGGATGAGCGCCGTCCAGCCGAACCTGTCGGCGACGTTGACGTCTGCGCCGTGGCGCGCCAGCGACCGCGCGATGTCCGCGTAGCCTCCGCGCACGGCCTGCATGAAGGCCGTCCAGCCGTCCCTGTCGGCGCTGTCGACGCTCGCGCCGCGCGCCACGAGCTCCTCGACCACGTCCAGGTGTCCGCCGCGCGCCGCCCACGTGAGCGCCGTCCATCCGTCCTCGTCCCGCCGCTCGACGTCCGCGCCGGCCGCGCACAGCAGCTTCACGACGCCCAGGTGTCCGCCGCGCGCGCCCTGCATGAGCGCCGTGCGGCCGTCGGAACCCGCGGCGTCCACGGCCGCGCCGCGCGCCAACAGCAGCCGCGCGACGCCCAGGTGGCCGCCGTCCGCCGCCCAGCGCAGCGCCGTCCAGCCGAACGCGTTGGCCGCGTCCACGCGCGCGCCCAGCGCCAGCAGCCGCCGCACGGCGCGCGCGTCGCCGTCCTGCGCCGCCGCCACCAGCTCGTCTTCCATCTCGGCTTGAAGCGGGGCGGCAACGCGCCCTGTCTCCCTCTTCTAAACCAATTACCTTTTGTAATTTAGCTTTATATGTTATGTGTTCATGTAGTAGGATAAGTCGGACGCGGACGCGAAGAGTGATAACCTGCGGGAAAAGGAAGGCGCCGGGGTTGCGTGCGAGGGCGGTCGCCACAGGCGGAAGATCGGGCATGGAGGAGCTGGGCGAGGCGGAGCTGCTGGCGTGGAAGCCGCGGCTGGGCGCGCTGTCGGTGGCCGACAAGATCGCGCAGGGCGAGATGCTCAAGCGCCAGGCCAACCTGCTGGTGCGGCGCGGCGAGTTCAAGCGCGCGCTGCGCTCCTACGCGCAGGTGTTCGCGTACGTGAACGGGCTGTCGGTGCAGGGCGACGCCATGGCGCAGTACGCGGCGGGCGCCAGCGGCATGAGCGCCACGCAGCAGGAGGGCGAGCAGATCGACGCGCTCAAGGTCGCCGTCTGGTCCAACATGGCGCTCTGCCACGTGCGCCTGGGCAGCGCCGCCAAGGCCGTCGAGGCGTGCGACAAGGTGCTCGCGCTCGACGACAAGCACAGCAAGGCGCAGTTCCGCAAGGCGCAGGCGCTAGCGCAGCTCAAGCACTACGAGCGCGCGCTCGCGCTGCTCGGCGAGCTGCTGGCGGTCGACCCCAACGACGCGGCGGTGCGCAAGGAGACGCGCCGCGTACAGCAGCTCAAGCGCGAGCAGGACGCGGCCGCCAGGGAGCAGCAGCGGGCCGCCTACGCCGACATGTTCGCCAGCAAGCGGTGAAGCAGTAGGCGCGCAGACGAACAGACTTCTACTTGAGGTTCACGACAAGAATGCAGCGCTCTCTCACTCTCTCTCTCTCTCTCTACTGTGTCTAGCGGCTGCCCAAGAGCGGCAGCACGCGCTTGAGGATCGCGTCCATGAAGCGCCCGTAGCTGTGGCCCGAAGTGCGTGTCAGGGCGTCGGCGGGATCAGGTCCGACACGTCCACGTTCACGAGCTTTTCCTGCTGGTCGGCGGCCAGCGGCACGGCGTGGCAGCCCGCAGCCAGCGGGTCGCTGTGTCCGGGCAGGTGAAGCGCCCAGAACAGCCGCGACAGGATGTTGTCCCGCGTCGAGAAGACGTTGAGGAACCTGCCACCAGGTGCGAGTCCGCGCGCGACGTTGGCCATCTTTTCGGCACTCGGGATGAAGGCGCCGGCGAAGCTCACGGCGTTGTCCACGAGCGGCGGTGGCGAGTCACCGTGCTCGGCTCGCAGCCTTTCGAGCTCTTGAAAGGTGCTGAAGATGACGGCGCCGCCGAGCGAGTGGCCCATGAGCGTGACGGAGCGGTTCTGGAAGAGCACGGGTCGCTGCGCCAGGAGCTGCGCGAGCAGCACGCCCTACCTGGTCGGCCTTGCCCTGCGCCTTGTGCCACGGGTTGCCCGTGAAGTGGGTCACGACCGCCGACACGGGTGCGTCGGCCAGGTTGTCATTGACGTGCGCGCAGAACTCTCCCCACACGGCGGCGTCTCCAGGCCTCCCACTCGACGGCGAAGACGGCCGTGTCGTCTCCGCCGGCGTCGCACCAGGCGCGCCAGTTCTTGACGGGGTCGTCGCTCTGCGTCATGAACCCGTTGATGCAGAGCAGCACGCGGCTGCTGCTCGCGGGGTCGCCGCTGAGCAGCGCCACGCGCATGTGCTCGACGTGCTGGCGCTGCTTGAGCACGTTGAGCGACGCGCGCGCCGCGTCGTGCGCGCCCGCCAGCACACTGGGCCTGCTCTTGGCCGCGCTCATCCACGCGTTCAGCGCGCCCAGCGCCCCACCCACCGCGACGGCCGCCAGCTCGGCGCCGCCCACCGCGCGCTGCTGCTGCTCGTTGCGCGCCACGCGCACGCGCTCCACCTGCGCGCTCAGCTCCGCCTGCAGCAGCGCGCGCACGCGCTCGCGCGCCTCTGAGAGCGCCGCGGACCGCGCCGGCGCGCTCAGCAGCTGCTCCAGCGCCTTCAGCTGCTCGTCCGACGCCTGGCGGCGCGCGTGCAGCGCCCAGGCGTCCGCCAGCAGCCGCGCGGCCAGCGCCTCGGCGTCCTCCATGTCGGCGATGCGGTCGATGATGACGGCGGGACGATCTCACCTTCTGTCCGCTTAGAACAGACGCGCAACTGAGACTCCCGAGGCTGAAGATCTCTGAAGACGCCCATCTGGCAGGACAGAGCGAGCGTATCCGTTACGTTGAAGCTGCCCTGGACGCCAAGCGACGCGAGCCGCCACTGCCAAGCAGACCGCGCGCCTCGATGGACGCGCTGCCCGGAGAGCTGTGCGTAGGGCGCCTATGCGCCTTCCTGGGCGTCCGCGACCGATGGATGGGGCTGGCACGCGCGTCTCGGCGCTGGCGGCGACTCGCGCTGCTCTCGGTGCACGCCGAGCGCCACTTGGACCTGGTGCGTGGGCTCGTTCTGCGCTCGATTGGGGCTGCTCGATTCTCACAGCTAGCGCTGCTGCGGTAGACGTGGTGCACGAGGGAGCGAGAGCTCGAGCTCGCGGCCAAGCGGCTGACGACGGTGGACGGAGACAGGTTCGCGTCCAAGCTCGAGGGCGTCGGACTCTACGGCCCGCGGGTGACAGCAGCGCTCGTGGCCGCGCTCATTGACCGGCTTGGGGCGAGTCGCCTTCGCAGCATCGACATCGAGTCCAAGCAGGTTGGCAACTCGGCGCTCGGGCTCATCGCAGCATGCCCGGGGCTCACGCACCTACGACTCAACTGCATCAAGCTCACCGACGATACTCTTGTAGCGATAGCCAAGAGCGCGTGCAATTCACTTGAGACCGTCGACATCGCTGGGTGCGCGAGAATAAGCGATGAAGGCGTTATGGCACTTGCAAACTACGCCACACGACTGCGAGAACTGTCGCTCGACATGTGCCACCGCGTAACGGACCGAAGCGTCCTGGTACTCACTCACCGCAAATCGGAGTCACTCACTCGCCTCTCAGTCAACCGCTGTCTCAAGGTTTGTGTTCGTAGCGCCTGATCTCCGGTCCGGGAACAATAATGGCTGACGATTGCTGCAACGGCAGATCTCGGGAGTAGCTCTCTGCCTCTTAATGATGAAGCAGCGGAGACTTACGGTACTCTCGTTCGCTCATTGCCCGAAAGTACAATCCAATGACATGTACTATCTTGATCAAGTCACTACCAGTTGGCAACTTCGCGACACACGCCTCACTCAACGTGTCAACTGATTTCACTCAACCTCAGCGGATGTGCGGGTATCGACGACACTGGAATTGTCTCTCTTTTGAGAACCAACAGCCATACACTCCAGAATCTCAACATGAGTTCTACAGTCTCTGCTACGTCCAAAGCCTTCGCAGCAGTCGCTCGATGTCACGAACTTCGGTCGCTCAACGTGTCAATGTGTCGAGGACTTCGAAATGGTGACCTGAGAGCGATTGCAGTCGGCTGTAGGCACTTGAAGACGCTCAGTCTGCAGGGTTGTGTTATGATTGACGACTTTGGGTTGACAACGCTTGCACAGATCGCAACACAGCTGTCTCGGCTTTCGATTGAATTCTGTTACAACGTGACCGACATCGGCGTCCAGATGCTGGTCGAGCACTGCCCGCACCTCATTGATCTCAACTTGAAGGCGTGCAACCAGCTCACCATCGCAACCTTCGAAGCCATTGCAAAGAATCCGCGCACTGAAGCATTTTCTTGGAAGGCTTTGTATATCGGGGCGTGTGCCGATATGGAGACCACGGCAGCATACTGTTCTGTCGTCAAGGACAAGTTTCCTCGGTGCCGCGTTCACTGGGTTTGAAAAGCAGGGATTCACGGAGTGAAAGAAGGCAAACAGGCTCGCTGCATCAGAACAGCTTCATTTATCGATCAATAGAAAACTATCTTCATCAATTGCGTTCGCACTGCTTGTTCAAATCAATTCCCGTCCGCCCTTCGCTATTTTTGCCAGGACTTGCAGTGCAATGCGTTCAAAGATCTGAGCGCACAGCATCCAACTATTTTTGCCGCTCAGGCTTTCTTCGGCGTGCACAACCGGACGTTGACTGCTGGGCAGTTTTGGCGTCATTTCGAGAAAGCCGCTTGGCGTTTGTGAGAGAGGAGGTTCTCGAGGAGAAATGGCTGGGCGGATCCCGAACGTCAGCACGCGCATTGTGCCCAAGAACGTCGCTCTCCCCGAGACAGGCAGCTGCTTTGACACAACGATCGTGCCCGCTAAGGTGCCGTCGAAGTTATTTGCAACTGGTTGGGAATGGACCGTATCAACTCATTTGCTGTGAACCTCACTTCAGAAGCGTGGATCCAACGAGAAAATGGATGAGACGCAGCACATCAGTGCTTTTTCAGTGTCCAAGCTATCCAAGCCCCACACGACCGACAAGTTTTTGCGCAAGGGCCAAGGAACCGGCGGCACTGTTGACCTCGAGAAGACTGTCAAGGTATTGTTGCATGTGAACAGTATCAGCGCGATTCGAGCAGTTGCCCACACCGACATTGCATTACCACCTCAGTCAGACAAACAGGAGGCTGTCTCGCCTCGCAAACAGCCAGTAGCCTTCCGAGAGCGGTCAAATCCACCTGATACTTCTTTCCGGCGGTTCTATGAGCGTGGTGATTTGCCAATCCAGATCGACCATGGTGGCGTGCGCAACATGGTCGCGTGGAAAGTAGACATTACAAAGGTGGGGATCTCTATCACTGGTTTGTCAAGGCAAAGCGCTGACATCACTCCATCCCTCTCACAGCTTGACTTCCACCACTACCTTCCTATCTTTTTCGACGGTCTGCGAGAAGTGGAAGAGCCTTATGCATTCCTCTCAGAGCAAGGCGCCAAGGACATGCTTATCAACGGCAGTGCTAAAGTGCTACCAGTTATCCCACAACTGATCATCCCCATAAAAAGTAAGTGTTGTGAGTGTGGCGTGATTGCTTGACCTTGTTTTCACACCGCATCATTCTTTCACAGACGCGTTAAACACACGGAACCCCATTATTATCGTCAAGACACTGCATATTATGCAGCTCATGGTGACCTGTGAAGCTGCTGCCAACCCTGGAAACGGACCCGGACTTATCGGACAGGCACTTGTGCCGTACTACCGGCAAATCCTCCCCGTGCTCAACATCTTTATCCGCAAGAATGGTACTTTTATTGGTAGCTTACAACAAACCAACGTGCCAGCACTAATCTGAGGCTTCTTGTGCGTAGACAATATTGGTGACTCGATTGACTATAGTCAGCGCAAGCAGCTCAACCTCGGCGATCTGATCCAACAAACGCTCGAGATCATGGAGACTCACGGCGGCGACGACGCCTTCATTAACATCAAGTATCTCGTGCCGACGTACCAGAGCGTTTGCGTCGGCTAGTGAAGGACATACTATCCGATGCAATTGCTCCATGCGTTGAGCTAAAGCTTTACCACAGATTCATAAAAAAAGATCAGTGACGCATGATCAGTTGTCTGTTACGCAAATTATATCATCCTTTATCCTTTCTAGCCCATGACTCGCGGTCGGATCGAGGACCTACTATTGCTGGACGTCTTGACAGACCTGAGGCAGCTGACTGAGGTCGACTTGTTGTTGACTTTCGCTTTCTCGGGTCCAAACTGGTGTTCCTCTCGTCCGAACGGTCTCTCGTTTCCATAAACACATCACACTGGTGGAGGAAGCTGCGTGTGTCAAGGCTTGCACCCTCTTTTATGTCAACTTCGGGTCTCAACTCTGTTGTCGACCTTACGTGACTAGTCTGAGCATGCCGTCCATTGCCTTCATATTGCTTTACTCGCCGTTCAAGCTCCTTATTTTGTCGCTTGAGCGAGTTCAGTTCTGTCATCAACGTTGCGTTTTGGAAAGATAGCGCAGCCGCAAGTTTCCGTTTTTCCTGGTTTGCCATGTCGAGCTGACGCCGCTGATGTTGCTTGTCCTTGAGCAAGAAGTTCGTTTGGCGGTGAAGCTCTGCATTAACCTCTTCCGATCCATCGTCTCGTGCTTGCAGCACGCTCATTTGTCGCGTCAAGCGCTTGTGGATGCGCACGATTTCACCCACTAAAGCACTTTTCTCCTGCACAGCACTCAAACGAACAAGCTCTCCAAGCTCTTCTTGCAGGACTTCGATCGAGTGTCGAATCCGATCGAGCTGATGTTGGGCTGATGTCGCGTCACGCTCTTGTTTCTTCGCTTGGATTGATGTCTCAACTCGAAAACGGTCGCTCAGGTTGGCTTGAATAACAATCTCTTTATTTGCATCATGCAGCTGGTTCATGTATTCTTGCATCTTTTCGATCTCTTGTTCTTTCGGCAACAAATGACGCTGTAAAATCTCAATCTGAGATCGGTGGACTCCGTCAAGACGTTGAAGATTCTCGTACTGGCCCTTGAGCTCGCAGAATTGAGCTAAGCACGCATTTTTCTCCTTCATCGCATTCTCCGTGCTACGCCGTTCGTCCTGTATCTTTGCCTTAAGTGCTTCTATCTCTTGAGCCTTTGCTGCACATTCGTTGTGTAGAGTGCCTAGTTCGTGGTCTTTCGCTGTCAATGCTGCAAGCAGCAATTTGACTTCCTGATTCAGCCCCGCAACTTTGCCATGCGTTTGAGCTTGCTGATCTGACAGCTTCTTTTTCTCACTTTCAAGTTTGCTTGACAAGAGAGACATGTGGTCAGAGTAGTCTTGCTGCTGTTGTCCAAGAACCTCGGAGAGCTTGCGCTTGACAGCTTCGAGTTCAGTTTGAAGACAACTCCGCACATTTTCATGCTCTGCTTGCTGACTTTGCAATCTTTTCTCGAATGTTCTGATAAGCTCCGTCTCTCTATGTATCCACGTTTGTGATGCCTCTACCAGCTCCTGCCTCGCTGCTACAAGACTTTCTCTCATGGCATCACACTCTCGTTGTATTTTCTCTGTATTGTACAAATAGTGATCTTGGGCAGTCCGGGCGTCAGTAGACAGTGACCGCATTTTCTCCTCGCATTCGCTTACTGCTCCTTCCATCTTTGCGCTCATTTCGGCTCGAAGTTGCGCTCGTGTCTCTTCTGCTTCATTCTTTTCTGCAGCAATTTTATGTTTTAATGTAGCCTCAAATCGTACATATTGCTCACTTGATTGACGCACAAGCATCTCGTTTTCAAGTTTGAGTTGCTGGAGCTCACTCTCGACGTCCATAGCCTTTAGTCGGGCAAGCTCGATTTTGTTACGGTCATACAGCCCAACTTCATCAGCTTGGCAAATGCCTGAGAACGTGGTATTAGAGTCGACGAACGATGAAGATCTAGTGTCGTCGCCAAGGAGCCTTACAATCTGTTGCGATGCCTCGGAACGCTCAGTGACTGGTCGGAGAGCATCTATATCCACAGAGGAGCTGATAACTACCCCGTTCCGTGAATTCGATAGTAACGTGAATGAGCGATCGATGAAAAAGATGCCTACTACTGGTGAAGTGTGCAAATCAAACACTCTAAGAACTGGTGATAGAATGATAAGACGATTGCCTTCGTGGTCGAGTTTGCCTCGCCTCCAGTTTTGTATGACGACTGCCCCGGACGACGTCCCCCCAAAGAGCAAGTTCGAGGTACTATTTGATCCGGCAAGTGCAGAAATGGAGTATGGGATTTGCTGACCAACGTGTCCAGTTGACCCTCGAATAGCATCACGAGAGAGATCGCCATTCACCCAGGCGCGCAGTAGACTCATATTTCCGTGCATTGCAGCCTTACCATCTGTCTCAGCTGCGAATATAACGTAGTCGTGTGTGTCGTGGTCAACTTTAGCTGACGCCAAACAGAGAATGGAACTTCCAGCAGAGTGGACTTTTGACGTGCTGTGAACGTGGACGAGATCTTCAATTTCTCCTCCTTCTTGCCATTGGAGTAAACAATGTCGGGTCTCGCCGGCAGCGTCAACCACAAAGAAACTACTGTCATGTGGGGACCATACCAACCTGGTCAGTACATCGTGAAAATCACGAGAAAGACAACCAACAAGCTGGGGCTCACGCTGGCTTTGTGTGCAATTTCGGTACAGATAAATTGTTTTGTTGGATGAGTGCACTCCGGCAAAAATGCTTCCTGTTGGACTGTATCTCAGAATGCTAATCTGCTTTTGAGGTAGCTCGAAAGCGAGTCGGAGTGAGTCTTGAAGCACAAAGAATATCTGCAACTTGGAGCTGAAGCCCACAACAAGCTCCAAGCCACGAGGATGAATGTCAAGAGCAAGTGGGGAAGAATGCTCGAATGTTTGAGAAAGGTAGCATTCGTGAGCATCTGACTGGTTCCAGATGTTGATGGAAAACTCGTCTCCAGGTAAACTGCAGGAAGCAACAAAGCACCCTCGACCCGAAGCAGGACTGAGGGGGTCCATTCTCGTCGAGAAAGGAGTAGACGACAGGGCCTCTAGGGAGATGACCTGTGAATTGGAGTCAGATCTTGCTACCTTGATACAAAATTGAATGCACAGGAGATACATACATCGTCGTCACCGCGAAGAAGACAAAGGTTGCTGAGATCATACGTGCCGTAATTGCGCTCAGTACAGCACAGCAGGGTCGCTGCTGTTGGGTCTGTTGCTAATCCAAGAATGTTTTCCCTGTTTCATTCGACGACGAAGAATTTCTTAGTACAGATGTACAAGTACAACCATCAAACTAGACCAGAAAAGCGTGCATACGTGTCTCGGACTCGCATGCGTCGCTGAAAGTGTAGTTCTTTTTCGTCGGCCTTCATCATTTTGGAGGCAACGCGGACGACAGTGACAAGTCCATGAGTTCCCCCGACCACAACACCCTCTCCGTTACTCAACGCAGTCATACACGCTAGCCTCCCAATTCCATTATGCACGCTGCGTAGTGTTTGGATGAGCTCACCGTTTATAATGAGCTGGATGTCGCCGTCCTCGAGTAACGCGACAAGGGCATCGTTTGGGAGCCATGCGTGATCCACATAGCTTACAACGCGCCGACTTTGGTCTCATCACCGGACTTGAAGCTTACGAACGGCTTGAGCGTGTACTCGGACAGCGTCCACAGCCGCAGTACGTTGCTGCCACTAGTTGACAGCTGCGCCATGTCGATTGCATTAAAGCGTACGCGCGTGACTTTGCAGTGGACATCTACACTTGCAACTTGTCGCGCGCGACTCCAGTCCCAAACCACAAGTGTCCACGCAGAGTTGGCTGCCTGGCAGCACACGAGCTTCCCATCTGGAGACAACGCCGTTCCAACGAATTTCTCTGCATCAAAGCTCATCGTCTTCAGCCACGTTCCTCGTGAACGGGAGGCTTTTGTTGGCTTCACCGCTGCAGGTTCGCCAACATTCTCACCTCGATTTGAGTTGCTAGTATCCGTCGATATCGATGCGATTTTGTAGAGCGTGACAGTCGCAGGAGATATCGCGTCGGCTGTTCGAACAGCAGGCCCGACACACAGATAGACAGTGCATTTTTCGGTGAAAGCGCCATCGCCGTGATTTCGCCGAGAACGCTGTGTGATCCTGATATTGATGAGCCGTGGCTAGTGCTCGAGATTCCGACGCTATTGCTTTGTGCTCCGATGAATGACAGCTCCTGAGTTTGCGTGTTTTGGATGGCAACGAACTTTCCGATTGCAACGATAAGTTCTCGACGGCTCAAGTACAGCAGCATATCTCGGAGGTCTGTCGAAATGCCATTGCCCGTGTGTGGTGTCAAGGGCTCCGACACTGTCGTCTGTAGCTGTTGATGTTGTGTAGTTATTGCTCGCGATTTGAGCAGCGACGCCATTCGATCTCGGCGAGCATCCAAAAAGTGCTGCCAACGTTTACGAAAGACAGTTCTCTGTGTCTGACATTAGCAAGCTATTTTCTGCCGACTCACAACTGCTGCACAGGAATATTGTGTTGAGGGCAGCGACGCAAGTCATCATTGCAGGTGTTTGAACACGAGTGGTAACCGTTCTCGCGTAGAATCCGAGTTGTTGCTCGCATGAGGAGCCGATCGAGCTCTCGTAGGTATGCCCAGCGTCATTTGCTTTCTATGCGTCAACAAACTCGATGTATTCGTGCAGGCCATCCTCGAGAAGCAACAATTGGGGCTGCCAGCAGTCTTCAGTACTACTCAGCGCCACAATATAGGAGACAAGATACAGTGTATTACGAGTGATCGAGCCAACGGTGCGGGCAACCAGCCGGACGTGCCGGCACTGCTGCGTGGCGAGCGCGCGGCACGTCCACCGACTGGCACCAATGGACAGGTTGCGCCGAGGAGCGCGACCTCCACTCGACCGCTTCGCTGTTTGTCGTGTGCACGCCATCCCAAGGTCTCAGCGGGTGTCGGGTACAGCTCGAAGGATGGCAGAGGACGAACGGACGACTAGCAAGACGGAAGAAGCAGCGACAGCAGTGTTGGGGAAGAGAAAGAGGCGGCGTAGGCTGGAAGTCGGCAATGAGTTGTGGCGCCGCTCCAAGCGCGCCCGCAAGTGCAGCAAGCGACCGAGGTTGGCGGACGCACGCAATGCCACTTCAACATAGAGTCTGCATCCATTTCACTGGCTACATCAAATATAGGAGGTGAACTGTGTTGGATATGAAATCTTGGACGCTCTTGCGAGAGTATTTGCCATGAACTGTCGGAACAAGCGCGAATTCCGCTCCTCCGTAGTGTTTGTTGTCTACGCTCTCCTAGTCGGTGCTGCGTGGACGCTTGGGCTGCTACCGTGCGCAGTGGTAAGTTCTGTTTTACGCCGGCGTTGGTGTCGCTCGCGCCTGACCGACCACCTCACCCTTCATCCTTGGTGATCCCTCTCTCGCAAAGGTATCTTCTGTACAGTCGAACTGTATGGCCACGTGATCCTCCGTGGGTCTCGCACAAGTATCCCCACTCGCGCTGAAGACACGCTCGCGATAGTTTCTATCTTGTGTTTCTACTCCACCGGATTCCGACGATGCCGCATACAAACGCCAAGTGTCTCTACGTTTCTATCTCGGATAGAAACGGCGCTGCGTGTCTCCCCCACCTGCCCCTCCTGGCCGTTGGTTCCCTCGCCTCAGTTCCGCTTTAGCCCCCGCGTCCGCCTGTCCTGCCCCCGCCTTTCTCGACGTCATGAGCCTCCGCCTCGCTTCCCGCGCCCTTGCGCCGCTGCGCCGCCCGACGGCCGCGCGCGCCTTCTCGTCCGGTGGCATCCCGAGCGACGCCGAGCACGCGGTCGGCCGCGAACTGGCTGAGGTGCTGGACGCCGACCACTTCAACCGCGACCCGCTCGAGACGGACGAGGCGCAGGGCAACTCCAAGGACGACCCGATCCTCGTGCCGTCGTTCAAGCACTCACGCACGGTCGGCGTGGCCCACAACGACGCCAGCTACATCTTCTGGTTCAACCTCGAGCAGGGCAAGGTGCACTACCTGCCGCAGGTCGAGAAGTACTTCAAGCTCTACAACCCCGCCGAGCTCGCGCAGCTCGTCAAGGACGTCGAGGCCAAGCAGGAGTAGGCAGTCCGTCCGTCCGTCCGCGCGAGGGCCTGCAGCCGTAGGCGCCGCCCAACCCTTCCAACACGAACACGAGTACGCACAAATAAATATTACGCTGCAGTCCGTCGTCGTCCCTTGTCGTGCGTGCATGCAGCAAGTGCGGCCGCCGCCACCGCAACACATTGGACAGTCCTGCTCATGGGCTCGCTAGCACACCGTCGAGACGCAAATGCCGCAAAGACAAGCGGCCCGACCAGCAACACATCCCCATCACGCATCGTGCACATCAACGGACACTGGCGAGTCTATAAGGGCGTCCGGCTAACCTACGGCGAGCGAGCGCGAGCTTCTCGCTGCCTCTCGACACCTACTGCGGGCGGCTCCGGCGCTACGGCGCGGCCGCCAAGGAGGACACGGCCGGCTCGGCCTGCGGGCCCAGCGCCGGGCTGTCGTTCAGGATCAGCGCCATGGCCTCGCTGCGCGCGGGCTTGGCGACCGGCGCCGGCAGCGGCCGCACGGGCGGCTCGTCCGAATTCCACGACGCGTTGCTGACGCAGTCGTCGCTCGCGGGCGTCGTCATGGCCGTCGGCGAGGCGGACGTCGACGTGGGCGGGCGAGCCGCCCGGCGGAGCTGGCTGCCGCTCGAGCCCGACGAGAGCACGCCCTCGGCCGTCTCGAACGGGAAGCGCCCAGCAAATTTCAATAAATATTTCTGGGCGTGCGTGCGGGTCTGCACCGCGCTGCGCGTGACCACGACCTGTGCCACGCGGCGCCAGTCCTTGCCGTACAGGCGGATGCCCTCCAGGAAGGCCGCGTGCTCCTCGCTGGTCCAGCGCCCGCCCTTGGACCCGCCGCTGGTCGGCGTCGTCACCGTCCCCGACGTGGACGACGACGGCTCCGACTTGGTGGCGCCGCCCGCTGCTCCGGCAGTCCACGAGGACTTGGTCGACACGTGGTGGTGCGGGCGGAGAGACGTCGAGGCGGCAGGTGCACCAATTGTCGAGTTGTACGCACGGTGCGGCGGCGGCGGCGCACCCATCGACCCCGCAGAGTCTCGAGGCAGCAGCACTTTGGCCGGAGTCCACCGCTGCTGCCGCCGCTGCTGCTGCTTGGCGTCCCGCTCGGCATGATCCCGTTGTCCTTGTTGGGGTCGGCGATGACCGACTCGCGCTTGAGCTTGAGGTTGTGGATCTGGTCGCGGTACTTGTCGCGCTCGCTGCCGTGCGCGCTGAGCATGGCGGCCTCCATGGAGGCGATGCTCTTGGAGAGCGACCGTATCTGGCGGTGCGGCCAGCGCTTGATGCCGTTTCGGCGGCAAATCTTCTTCATGAGCGTGATGCAGATGCCAAAGTCCTTGGCGACGTCGATGATGGGCCGGTCAAAGTGCTCGCGCAGCTCGTCGATCGAGATGTGCTTGGTGACCATGCTCTTGACTCGGTTGCTCTCGTTGCGGAAGCGGTGGCTGAAGCCCGCCTCGTCCGTGAAGTCTAGCTTGCTGCCCACGGGTCCGTCAAAGTTGATCTGCTGCACGCGGTGCACGCGTCCGAGTCCGCCTCCTGCAGCCGAGCGCCGGCCGTTGGGGTCCTCGTCGTCCGAGGATCCCTCGAGGTCGCTGTGGCGCTCTCCGTCCGAGTCGCCGGACGAGTAGCTCCTGGCCTTCTTCTTGGCGGCCGCCGCGCCGCCCACAGCTCCGTTGGCGCCGAACTGGCAGCGGCTGAGGCTCGTGAGGATCATGGCCGTCTCCTCCGTGTTGAGGAACGCGGCACCCGCCGGCGCGGGGGCGCCTGGGCCCGCGACCGCCGCGGCCGGCGCCGCCTCGGCGTCGCACGCCATGCCCATGCGGCCGGTGGTCTGCTGCTACCGCGTCAACGCTCCTGCGCACGCCCCATTAGCTCCTGAAGCCGCCGCCGCCGATGGCTACACCGCGAAAGGTCGCTCGCCGCCATTGACACGCATGTGTCAACGCGCGCGGCGCCATCGGGTGGCCCACAGCGCCCGCCCGCGCGCGGGAGCCGCGGCCCGCGGGCCACTCGCGCCGAGCCGCCGCCGTGGGCGCCTTGCGCTAGTCGCGTACCTGGCTGCTGGAGCTGCGCGGCCGCCGCTGGAGCTGCGCGGGGGCCGGGGAGAAGCGCGGGAGGGGGCGGATCGCGCCTGTAGCCGCTCGCGTGTGGCCTTTGACCAGTGGATCCGCGCCGTTCGAATCGACAATCGGCGAGGGGGGTGAAGTAGCGAGAAGGCCGGCCCCGCACTTGGCGTTTGTATACTACTATGAAGTAACGATTGAAAGTAGCGCGCAGGCGAGCGCGGATTGGCTGCGTGCCGCTACTTTCCGCCGTGGGTCGATCCAGGCGGCAGATCGCGAGCCGCCCGCGTTAGGCCACCGCAGGCGCTCTCTCGTGGCCGTCGGCAGCCGCCAGCTCTTCTCCACGACCAGCGCCAGCCCACCGCACGCGCATCTGGACGCACGCGGCAGCTTGAGCCCACTCGCAGTCGCCCGTTCGACCGCCGCGAGCGCTCCACGACCGTCTAGGATTTCTGAGTCCGGCGGACATGCGCAGATACGCAGCGCGACTCAGACGAAACGGCTGCTTGACTGCTTGACACGCCTAAAGATCCGCGCACTCTCGATCGCGCCGCCTGGAGCTGATGAAGCTGATCAAGCAGCTGCGCGCGCTCGCGACGGCGCTGGCGGCTGCTGCCGCTCTGGCGCGCGCGTGGGACGCGCAGCCGAGCGGCTACGAGGTCATCGACGGGCCCGCGGGCGCCAGCGACTCGGCGCAGTGGCGCAGCGACTGGCGCTCGTGGCGCCGGATGGAGCTGGCCGCGAGTCGCTACGACCCGCAGGACGCCTGCAACGTCTACAATGTCCCGGCGCTGCAGTGGACGCAGCGCAACTTCGTGCAGGCCATGCTGCTGCTGCACGACCGCGCCATCTTCGATCGAGCCAGCGGTCGCTACACGGCCGACAAGTACCTGCACGACATGGAGAAGCGCGTGGGCAAGCTTGACAGCGTGCTGCTCTGGCCCGCGTACCCCAACATCGGCATCGACGGCCGCAACCAGTGGCAGCTCATGCGGGACCTCCCTGGAGGACTGGACGCGCTCCGGGGCCTCATCCAGCAGTTCCACGACCGAGACGTACGCGTCATTATCCCGTACAACCCGTGGGATACTGGCACTCAACCAGAGGCCGGGATGGAGGCGGCCGTGCGCATGTACAACGCCGACATCGCGACGTTGAACGAGCTCATTCCTGCCATCGGCGCCGACGGGTTCAACGGCGATACCATGTACGGCGTACCCACGTCCTTCTTCAACTGCTCGCACCCCATTGCGGCGACGCCAGAAGGAGGTGTGCCCACGGCTTTCCTGGGCAACAATCCCATGAGCTGGGGGTATTTCTATGGGTACGCGCGCTTCCCGCCCTGTCTCGCGTGCCAAGTTCCTCGAGCCGCGGCACATGGTGCAGATATGTGCGCGGTGGTCGCTGGACCGATTAGCTGAAGTGCAGACCGCCTTCTTTAACGGCGCCGGATATGTCGTGTGGGAGAATGTGTGGGGAATTTGGAATGGCATGACTGACCGTGAGAGCGAGGCCACCAAGAGAGTGTTCAAAATCCTGCGCGAGTTCTCATTCGCAACCTCGAGCGCAAGCTGGAAGCCATACTACGAGGATCTCGAACCCGCGCAACGATTAGACGAGATATCTGCGAGTGAGTTTCCAATCGATGAAGGCGACGGCGGGTGGTTCTATACTGTGATTAGCACTGCCGTCGGCACGGAAACCATCCGCCTGCCACTCAAGAAGCACGTTGAGCGACTCGGAGACAGCCACTTTCGGGTCTATGATGCATATCGGGGCGTGGAACTCAAGGTACGGAAGCAAAATAGCGATGAGCCGTTCGTCAGCTTCTCGATCGAGCCACGAGGATTTGGGGCGATCTACATTTCGCCGACGGAAGTTAGCAACCATTCATTACCGGCCAACTTTAGCCAGTTCCTTCAAGAGATGAACGTCATGACGGTGGCTGCGCTCTCTTCGTTCTCGTCTCAGCGACCGCTGCTTCAGCAGCAACTTATCGGTGGGAAGGATCCAGCCCCAGCACCAGCTTCTCTGCCAAGATCTCGACGTCCAACAGATCGAAGTGGATCGGCTCTTTCGTCAGGGATCTCAAGTTCTCATTCTGATAGCAGTGACCATGCCAAAGATACCAGCTCAAACTGGAGTGCACTGCACAATGACGACGGTATCCACGTCCACGATCATGACCGAAAGGGAATGGTGCGTATTCGCGGCGCCGACAACTGGTGGTTCAACGTGACCGGCGTGCAAATTGAGCCTGTGCGTGCGTGGACACCCGACTGGCCTCTGCTCGGGACGGGTGTGCAGTTTCCGTGGGAAAATCGGCCGTGGAATAATCATTCTGTGCGGCTGATGATCCAGGACTTCTTCATCGACCGATACCCAGTCACCAACATCGAGTTTGCTCGGTTCCTCCAGGAGAGCAAGTACTCTCCTCTGTCACTCGATCGGTTCCTCGAGCATTGGAGCAGCCGAATCAACAATACCAATGGCGTGACAAAGTACAACCCGCTTTCCGAATGGAAGATCCCACCAGATCTAGAAAAGAGTCCGGTTGTGAACGTCGCGCGAGAAGATGCCGAGGCGTACGCGGTTTTTTACGGTAAGCGGCTGCCTCACGACTGGGAGTGGCAGTATGTCGTCTCGAACGGCGACAAGTACACGACTTATCCATGGGGGAACGACTGGGACGCCACGAAAGTCCACAACGTGACGCACAACGGATACAGCCAGCCGCTCCCTGACGCTGTTGGCTCGTATCCGCAGTCTCAGTCCTCGGCTTTTGGCGTTCAGGACCTCGTCGGGTACATATGGCAAATGACCGACAAGTTTTGCGACGATCATACGTGCGGGCTTCTGCTCCGTGGGGGAAGCTACTTCCGTCCAATCGCATCGACTTTGAGTGACCCCAACTGGTACTTCCCGCAGGCGCTGCAGTCTCAGCAGCATAATCGCTTCCTGATGCTTAGTCCGAGCTATGATCGCTCGCCGTTCGTTGGCTTCCGGTGTGCACGAAGCTTGAGGAATAGCAACGACGCCGGATTCTCTGGGAATCGCTGAGCACCTCGCACCGTGCGCAAGGTAGATCACGACTTTCGCTTCGAAATACCAACTGAGGATCATCCATTTCAAGCAAACGAACAGTTCGCTTCGCATAACATGGGAACAAACAGACTAATTCTCTAACCATGCTACAAAACACGCCGCAACTCGACTGACCAGAAGGGACGTAAAGCCCTCAGCAGCGCTCTGCACCGAGTAAATATCGCTCTTCAAAGTCGTAGTGACTGGGAACCGGAGCACAAGAAAATGTGTCGGTGTCCAGGTATTGGTCGATGACATGCTGGAGCAATCCCTCATCCATCAGATCGTCAAGGATGTCGTCGTTGAGCGTTAAATCGGGCTCAGCGCTTGAAACAGTCGAGAGTCCCAGGTGGATCGACTGCTCATTGCGCAACAGAGACAGTTGATAGGAGATTGAGCTGCCACTCAAGCTGGTATTCTGCTCCCACATCCTGAGACCGGCAACTTGACAGTCCAAACTTGATAAATGGTCGCTAGAGAGTGCAAACTCCGTCATTGCTGGTAGCACCTCCGATCCATTCGCGCTGTTGAGTACCGCGGCTGGTGTCTCCTCTCCATACGCCTCGCATACAGCACTCGATATCGTAGCCACATTCACAGTTGACACCTTGTGGCTGGCTTGACGCGCGATTGCTCCAGCTCGACGTGGCGAAGGAGGCGGAGTATCGGCTTGTGGCTTGCTGGGGCTGCCGGGGTGTAGTCCTCGCTGGTGCCGCGCAATCTTCTGTCGGTACTTTTGCGCGTGTGTCATGGTCTGTCGAACAGTGCGCGTCCCAACAAACCTCGCAACCTCCTTCCACGGCCCTCGCGGGTAGAGTTCGAGTCCACGAAGGAATCGATCGTGCTCTTCAGCCGTCCATGCGAGTCCTTTCGGCTCCAGTGGCTGCGAGCTGGGGTGGGCTCCGCGTCGCCTGCGCTCTCGACGGCGTTGGTTCTTCACGAAAGCCTTGGAGTTGGGGTCAACTCGAGGGTTGTTGAGTGGCATTTTGATGAGCTTCGCCTGGCTGTCCTGGCGGGAGGCCGTCGTAGCGGGGACCTTGGAGGCGAAGAGCTCGCTATGGACTCGAGACGAAATCGTCATGAGTGACGTGACCTGCTTGCCCTGTTTGTCCTGTTTCCACACGATCGAAGCAAAATCGCAAATGCTGTCAAGTGGAGATTTTCGGCATGTCTGCTTGTACTGTACATCGGAACTCGGAACTCAGATCGGAACTGTGCGCACGCAGCACACGATGCGGGTGGCGATCCGAGCATGCAGCACATGATACGGCGGCGCAGCGCCGGGCGTGATGAGTGACCTAAAGACAACAGATATCATGTGCTCAACCCATACTGAACACATGGGATTTGCAATTGCAAAATCCGAAATTCTATCAACCATCGATTGCGAGCGAACACCATGCGCCGCAACCAGCGAACGCCGCAACCATTGGTCCCTCACGTCGTGTTGACGTTCGACAGTCTCATGCGAAAAAATCTGGATGGTGGTACAGTATCGGTGCCACGAGCTCATGCAGTTGCGCGCGCCAACGAGCGCACTGTCGCGATCCAGCCCATCATTTCTGAAGCATGGTCCTTGGCATGCAGTCAGGCGGTTGAAGATGGAGCTGAAGCGTCCAGATCCGGTCAGGCTTCGCTCTGTGGTGCTGTTCGATGGAGCTGCATTTTCAAAAATTGCCGGAGCAAAATCCAAACCATTCCGCAAATCAGGCCTTGTCATGTTTTGGTGACGAAAGTCGTGTGTGCAAGAGCTGGTGCATGTTTGGCCAATTCTGTGGAGTGGAGTGGACTGCACTGTACTGTATAGAATTCCACATGGGGATGCAACGTTGTCGCTGGTGGCGACCTCTGCCAGATTTAGGGTTGCTTGCATACGACTTGGATCTCAGCAATCATAACCACCACTGGTGGATGTGATTTGCAGAGAGGTGATCCACAACGACTCGAGTTAACGGTCTACCGTTCGCCCTGAGGCTCACGGATAGCGCGCGATCCAGGCCAGCCTCGTCCGTATGCTTCTCCGCCAAACTCGGCCACTGCTCTGGAAGTCGAGATATTCCTCTATGGACAACCTGATAGAGCTCAACCGCGATTGGCGTTGAACAACGATTTCAGCTTTGCTGACGCACAAACGGATCAAAAGACCGTGACCTGCGCGCGAAAGCAGTGGTCGCGCGGCGCTTGTGCGGACTGGATTCCATTGTGGCATCAAGACGGTGGTGGTGACCCCTTCCACCAGCAAAGCGTGCTCTGGATTTGCTCCATTTTTGACAGTAAATAACGACACCAAGCAATTGCGTATAACCTCAAGGTTTCACTCAGGAGAAGACCATGAGCGGCAAGTTAGCGAACTCTTGACCCGAGTTCCAAATCTCTCTCTCTCTGTCGATCACCGTGACTTTGGAGCATGTGTGCACCGTCCGACAACAGACGAGGCCATCCGGCATACCTTGATTCACTACATGTTGACGCACTGCTCGACGGCATCGTGGCAAACGAAGCAGTTGACATCAAGTTCCTCAACGAAGGCACTTCACCATTTCACACAGGTTTACTCTGGGAATTCTAGGATGTATAGTACATGCTCACACGATTCGACTACAACTACAGTACACGCTATAGGAAGTGGCGAGTCTTTCCAATGGGATTGGTTTGCCCATGATGTAATTGTTGTTGAGTGATTGACGCTTGAACTTCGTGCGAAGACAAGTACTGTGCATGCAATGCAATTCAGTCTCTGCAATCATCAAGAGAGCGGGTGTGGTCGTGGACTCGACGCTATACTATAGCGTCCCGGCGACTCGGGCAACGATACTTGCGACCCTGTTGGCCCGAAGTGTGCTGGTCTCATTAACGATGCGCACAAGCGCCTACTTTTCCACTCAGCTCGGGCGATGTTACAGTAGTGTTGCCGACCGAGGATGAAGCAGAGCTCTAGTGGTTGTCTTTGACACCTTTTGCTGCAAAGCGCTCGCACACTACAATAACCGAATCCAATCATTGCTCTGCAGTCGATCGAACTTGCGTTGCTGTCATAAAAATCCTTCCATTGCTGTACATCACACAAACACACTAATAACTACTACGCCAAATCAAACGATCCCTCGGCATCAGACTGGTGCCGAGGGACTACTCATGGTCCAGGTATTTCTCGATCACGCAGCGAATCACATCGTCCGTCATGATTTCCTCGAGAATAATGTCGTCGAGCGCGCTGTCGTCGAGCGCATCTTCGGAAGTCAAGCAACCAAAGTCAAGGTTGAATACTCCGCTGTCGAGGGTAAAGCTCGCATTCGCGAGAGGTTGTTGGTGTACCAGTAGTTGGTGGTCGGCCACTGATTGGTCGAGATGATGATCGTTGGCATCCACGCACGACATGCTGGTGAGACCTTCGAGGCACAAGTCGAGCAGCAGATCATCCGTTGAGGAAGAGGTTCCTACTGAAGGGAGGCTGGTGCAGTGTTCATTCAAGATGGCGATTGTCGTAGCACTCGACTCGCACTTGCCATCGCTCTGAGCGAAGACCCATTCGTCGTTTGGAACGGCAATCTCGGTTGTCGCTGCATTTGTCGCCTCCTCCTTCAGCGGTGCCGGGCTACCCTGGATGCAACTCGAAGTTGTAGGAGCGGCTTGCACTCGTGGAGTGATGGCATAGCCCGGATGTAGTCCCCTCTGGTGCCGAGCAATCTTCTGACGGTACTTCTGAGCGTGCGTCATCGTCTGGCGAACACTACGCGTCCCCACGAAGTTCGCGACCTCCTTCCACGGTCCGTGAGGAAACAGCTCGAGTCCACGAAGAAACCGCTCATGCTCATCGGCGGTCCACCCGGCTCCTTTGGGCTGCAGTTGTTGCTTGTTCGGGTTACGTCCTCTCTGTCGACGTTCGCGTCGTCGCTGGTTCTTGATGACCGCCTTGGGGTTGGTGTCGACTCGCGGGTTGTGTAGCGGCATTCGGATGAGTTTGACCGGTCGATTCATGGATGTCGTGTGGTTGTTTGAGGTATGATAATTGGATGCGTAGGTTCGTCGAGGCGCGGTGGTTGTGGTGGTGGTGGTTGGCGGTGCCGGAGCGAACAGCTCGCCGTGGACTCGCGACGTGATGGTCATGTTGAAGCTTTGGAAAGCGTTGTGCAGGTCAATGGAAAATCGGAAGTGGCGTTCATGTGAGACCGAGCCGACTGGTACAATGCGAGCACATGACATGACATGACATGACATGAACGCGATTTTCCTCCGGACTCCCAGCCACAGCGGCTTCAAGTATAAATGCAAAAGGTAAAGTCTCGGGTCATACTGAGCGCAAGTGGTTTTCAGCCAGTATATCGGAAATCCGAAATTGAATCAATATGTCGGAAATCCGAAATTGAATCAAGCCTCTTCAACTGACCATCACCCCGAGTGCCGCCACCACCACTCCGCTCCGCTTCATTGACTCGTCCGCTTGCCAAGCAGAGCTTGGATGTTGAGAGGCGTGCCGAGTGAACACAAAGCAACGAATCGTACGACGAGAGTGCTCTTGACTCGGAGCTGGAGTTCATCTAGAGTACATTTATTGCACTCGGACAACTATCAGCCAGCTAGCTACCTACCTGTAATCTATATGCAAGCCAAGAACCACCTCTCAAATCCAATCACCAGTTCTCGATTGGGGAGCGGCACGTGCACGTTGCAGTCAGGAAGATCGCTCGCCTGCTGCTCAGTTGATTGAAGATCGGATTTTGGACGACTCCGATCCGTGCTGGCGTTCAGAACGGATCAGCGTTCGTGTTCGTACTCGTGCTCGCGCTGCTGCTGCAGTGATGGACGGCGACTGCAGTCATTTCGTCCTCTTGCCTCCTGACGACGACGACGACATGACGGAGTAAAATACAATTGTGTAGCCAATGACACAAACGACTTGGCGTTTGTATGCTTTTTGAGTCGCTCATTGGCAGTTCGAAATCGCCGGAGCAAAATCCGAAGCAGCGATTTTGCGTCCGGAAAGATCAGGGATTTGCAAGTGCAGACCCATCCTGACATGCCAGGCACGGCGGCATCAGGTGGAACGCACTGCTTGCATCCGTCGTTCAGTACAAAGGCTGGCGTCGTCCGACTGGCAGTGAGCAGGCATATGGCAACTGTTAGAGTAGAAGGTGGAAGGCGGGCGTATTCGTCTCAGCCTCCACATGGGGACATAGCATTTGTCACTGGCTGTTGCCTCTTGCGCACCACGTCAGATGGACGACCGACCAACTCACCGAAGGTTACCACTCCGGTATCTGCGTTCGACTTGGCACTCCACCTCTCGATAGATCACCAACTATGACCATCACGTCGCGAGTCCACGGCGAGCTGTTCGCTCCGGCACCGCCAACCACCACCACCACTGCCACGTCTCGACGAACCTACGCATCCAATCATCATACAACTCAACCAACCACACCGACATCCATGAATCGACCAGTCAAACTCATCCGAATGCCGCTACACAACCCGCGAGTCGACACCAACCCCAAGGCGGTCATCAAGAACCAGCGACGACGCGAACGTCGACAGCGAGGACGTAACCCGAACAAGCAACAACTGCAGCCGAAAGGAGTCGGGTGGACCGCCGACGAGCACGAGCGGTTTCTTCGTGGACTCGAGCTGTTTCCTCACGGACCGTGGAAGGAGGTCGCGAACTTCGTGGGGACGCGTAGTGTTCGCCAGACGATGACGCACGCTCAGAAGTACCGTCAGAAGATTGCTCGGCACCAACGAGGACTGCATCAGGGTTGTTCTGTTGTCCCGCGTGTGGCAAAGTCATCAACAGTGAGCAGTTCTTGCTGCGATGGCGTGAAGATGAATATGGCTGCGGCGACAAACGTAACGACAACCGAGAATGTGATTCCAGACGACGAATGGTTCTTCGCTGGTGGAATTAGCACCGACGCCCGGAGTCATCCATCGACCTGTCTTCCCGAGTTGTGTGCGTATGCCAACGCCTCGTTTTCGCCATCGTCAACTGA
The DNA here is from genome assembly GCA_024867545.1 of Phytopythium helicoides. Classification (NCBI taxonomy): domain Eukaryota; phylum Oomycota; class Peronosporomycetes; order Pythiales; family Pythiaceae; genus Phytopythium; species Phytopythium helicoides. Next base: position 174,966 of record JANFNE010000033.1, read on the forward strand.
TGAGGCACTGCTCGACTCGTGCCTCCCAAGCCTTACCACAACGTGGGTGGATGAAACTCGCAGTCACGAGACTGGCTTCGATGCTGCAACGACCATGCCGCATTGGATAGTAGACCAAGCTCTCGAGAAAGCGAGCTTTCAACTCGACTGTGAATCATTCGATCTTGACTCCAGCAGTTTGGCTTCTGAAGTTCTCTTTGACAACTACGCACTCGATGATTGCATGCTCAACTTGGTTATGGAAAGCGACGCGATTTGTACGGCGACTGAGGAATGCTTCGAGAGCTAGCCATTGACTCAGTTCGATCAACCTTCCCCAACACTCATGAGGTAAAGCGTTTGTGTTACGCAGAATATGTCAAGACTGTAGTTGCGTGCCGTAAAATGGAATGGCAATTGAGTTCATGAACTTTAGTCTCTGAGAAATGAAAGTCTTGCTCGTTTTGCTCTCTTGGCTTTCCTAAGATCTTGCTATCCCTGACGCTTTCGGAAGACCGCCAACGTTTCCTTCTACTCCAACTTCTTGGTTTTCCGAATCCGAAATGCAATGCCCTAACGTGGACATCCTGCAGAGACCTAGGCACTTGCATCAATTCATTGGAGGCAGGAAGAAAATTATCGTAAGTCAGCACGGTAGCATTCGATGGTTAATGACTTGCTAGCTACGAAAGGAAGACGGAGCTGCGAGCAACGATACCTTTGTTCATAGATTTCAGCACTCAGCTTATATGGGAGCGGAAGTACGTAGTAAGATCACCGATCACCAGCCAATACGTGTCCACCTCATTTGCTCGATGGATTAAATACAGGTTAAAAAAAACGAAAACAAGCTCAAGGAGAGGGTAGGCGGAAAGCGGCCTCTTTCGGCGTCTGTGGAAACAGGTATTTGAGTACCGTCACACTCAGGATGAGCTCTTGAATCGTTGAAAACGTCACTCCGCCGCCGTTTGCATCGCGTTGGTCCTGAAGAGCAACATGCCACCCGCGAGTACTCCCGAGACAAGTGACAGGAACAAACTGCACGCATCCATCGTCGTGCACATATGCGATCACAAAACACTTTGGCCGCGTCTCGCTGAAACGCAACAGGAACGTGCCAGGTGGTGCATGCTTGAGCATATTGACACAAACGCCTTTTGAAAGAAATCCGTGCAGCAGACGTGGCTGAGTGAATGCCCATAGTCCTGAGTATGCGATGCACTCGACGAGAGGGTGGAACCACCGCCAAAATGCGGCGAACATTCCCACGTCCACGCGTCCAAGTTGAGAAGGCGCTTGGCCACAACCCCAAATGAGAGAGCTCTTGCCCAAAAAGTCGATGCTACGTAGCGACAACGGACGCGCTACCGCGTCACCCTTGAGTTGTGCTGCGAAGAAACGACTGATCTGTGGCGCGACCCAATCCAGCGGCATCGTTCGGATTTGAAGTAATTGGTTCACGACGCCGACAGTATACGTTCCCCCTTCGACTTGGGTGTTGGTTACCACAGCGTGAGCCCACACCATGCACCCTTCCTTGTTCATCCCAGTGGTCTTGAGGTGGTCAACGAGCTTGAGGATACACATTTCCTGCTGCTGTGATACTGAGGCTGGAAAAGTGCCTACTAAATTGGACTCACTGAGCGACGAATTCAGCTGATGCTTGCGCGTAGGTGTCGCGGTAGATCTGGTTGACACTTCGCCTGACGAAGAATCGACGTCTCCTCCGGTGAGAGAGAGCGATGAGAAATCTGGCGGTGATTGTGCTGAAGTTGTGAGCACGTTTGGCTGCGAGATGGCAGCCCTTAAATGACGGAAAGCAGATGGATCAAGTGTTGCTGATGTGTCGATAGGTCCGCTGTGAGCATGGTGATGGTGGTGGTGGTGGTGGTGCATATCACCCAGAGATTCTGCTGGGCACACGACTAACTCATCGAACTTGCTGCACCCACCTAATAGCCCTGTGAGGACGGTTGGAATGATGTAGTTGAGGAACTCGTGCTGGTCGAGTTCCATGTCCTTGTTCTCCAAAAACTGGGAGACCTGCAAGAGGAACAACATATCAGTGCCAATCCTTCAGCTTTGTCGAGAGTGCCGCATGCTTCCTACCGCGCAGATCGACCGAGGATGTCCGCGCAGCGCCTTTATGATCGGGTGCTCGCCGAACGCTGCCAAGTCTGGGCTGCCGCCCATTTCATGAGCTCTGATCTTGCGAGGCGCGCGAAGAGTGAACAATAACGCTGCGTCTGAGGGTGGTAGGCGGTCGACATTCACAATCTTTTCGCCCACGCCGTCCATCGCGCCAAGTTTGCCATCCCCGGTCAGCATCAGCGACAGCACAGTTACTCGACGCAGCAGCAAATTCACAATCGCACGGAACATGTGATTTTGTCGAATGGCGCGCGTACACCCATCCACAATCAGTAACAGTGGGCTCTTGTCGTTGCACTTGAGCCGCATCTCGTCCCCCAGTTGCTTCGGTGACTCGATTCCTTTCGACAAACCGAGCGCTCTCGCGAACTTGGCCAAGAGTGCCGCAGGATCTGTTTGCACACGATGATCACTATCAAGCTTGAGGAAAAATATGTGTCCAAACACTCGGCGCTCGGTTGCGTAGGTCGCACATTGCAGCGCGATCTCGGTTTTCCCGATCCCCGGTTCTCCGGTGATGCTCACGAGACGCGCACCCTCGACGAGCGCCTTTGTACGCACGGTGCACCTCAATGGATCTACCGACGAAGACCTCAGCAACAGCGTCGCACTCGTTGGCCGGCAGCGGCAGCGAGTTGTCGATGAATTCGCCGTCCTCGACGCCGTCCCGGAACAGCGCTTCGCTGTGGTCGCCGTCTCCGAGCAGCTTGAAGGTCGAGTTGCCGCGCGAGTCGCTGACGATGGCGATGTCGGCCTGCACATGCCCGATCTGGAAGGCCCGGCCGACCGAGTGTCCGGCGAAGAGCGCCGTGTAGAATGCCTTGGCGAACTCGACGGCCTTCTTGTCGAGCATCTTGTCCTCCTTGGACACGACGACAACATGCGGCACGCCTACGCCTACAAAGGCCTCGGCGACGCTCTCCGAGTGGCACGCGCTGACGACCACGAGCTTGACGGGCACTCTTGGCTCGTGCCTGGCCGTGAGCGCGACCCACCCTCTCTCAACCTCCCTGCTCTCCACGTCGTCCTCGCTGCTGCTGGCGCCGCTGCTGCTGCTGCTGGCTGGCCTTCTGCCCGCCGTGGTGGTGGTGGCTGCGCTCGGCTCCGCCGGCCAGCAGCAGGTCGCGCAGCTCTCGCTGGGAGACAAAGTGCGCCTCGCACTTGCGGTCCTCGAAGATGACGCGGCCGGGCACGCCGTGGCCCGAGAAGTGCAGCGCGCGGCAGCCGTAGCTCAGCACCTTGCGGAACGCGTGCAGGTCGGCGACCTCCGAGTGCCACGCGATGCGCTTGCGGCTCTCGCGCAGGCAGCGCCGCAGCAGCGCGCGCTCCTCCTGCACGTCGATGATCTCCACGGGCTCCAGCGCGCCCAGCTGCGCGCCGCCGCCCGCAGGCGCGCAGTTGGGCGCATTAGCCGCCGCGGGGCTTGGCCGCAGGCTGCGCCAGTCCGCGCCGCGCCGCCGCACCACCAGCGGCGACGAGTGCAGGTGCGCGAACAGCGGCGGCGCCATGTTGGGGCGAGGAAGCTGCGGGCTATATCTGTAAGTTGCCCAAAGTGGACCCCTTTCAAAACGAATATTATTTAAAATAGGATATGCGGTTGCAGAGGCTGCCATAATGTACGTACCTTCACTCGAAGAAAGTATACAATAGTGAAATCTAGTTAAAATGGTTCACTTGATTGTACTATACTAAAATCAAGATGTCGTGACAGCCGCCTCAAATAGCTTGGTTAAAGTATGACATACTATCCTTAAGACATGGTGTCGTAGCAGGGACAGATCACGGGCGGCGGATCTTGGTCGGCGGACCTTCAACCCGAGCGTGTACTGTGCCTGCTGACGCCGGCGGTGCTCTGCCACGGTGTACTGTAGATATCGCGAGTGAACAACGCGCGCGTGAAAGCGCCACCACTTCGCGGTGCCGCGTTCGCGCCCACTAGCAACAGGGTGCAGCGTTCCAGTGTACGGTACCGTCACTGCGCGCTGCACCGCACGCAGCCGACATAGACTGCGCGAGCTGACGCCGGCCTCGTGTCGCCTCAAGTTCCTGTGCCGCCGCAAAAGTTTCCGTGCTGCGGGGTCAGGCGTCGCGACACCCACAATGCACGCGGCCACTGCCAGCGACAGATATCACGAGCCGCCTCCTGCTTGACCCGGTTGCCGCCCCGCCCGGCTCTAGGATCGCTAAACAGTCGACGAGTGTGTGTGCCTCCATTGCCGCTTCAACGCAAACTGGGTCTGTCTGCCTGCACTCCTGATCTCAGCAATCGAAATTTACTCGTGCCTGTGAATTCAAAAAGTCTCAAGTGTTGATACTTTTGTGAAAGGATACGCCTACACTGAGTCTCTAAAAGCATCCTATATCGTCACTTTTTCAGCCTCGAAAGAACCACCAATCGACAACGCCGCAATTAGCGCGATGCCGCCAAGCGTTGCACGCTGAATTTTTAGCGTTTCCGAGTTCGTCGATCGTTGAAGCCTACTGTACGTTCACGTGCAGGTCACGCTCGCCACGTCACGGCTGATATCTTTCCGCCCATAGTGGCCCCGCGCTCCTCCGCCGCCTCGCCAGCAGTCTCGCCGCCGTCGCCGAGTCGAGCAGCACCAGCCAGTCTCCGATCCGCAGCTCCACGCTCACTCGATCGCCATCGCCACGTTGCCGGTGGCTCCGCTGCATTGACGCCATGACCATCACGTCGCGCATCCACGAGGAGCTGTTCGAGGGCGACGCGCAGCGCCAGCTCATCCGCATGCCGCTCACGCACCAGCGCGGAGACGGCCCGCCCCGACGAGTGCGCAAGCGCCGCGCGCCACGCCCCGACGCGAGCTCAGGCAGCAAGAACGGGCCCCGCGTGGACCGCCGAGGAGCACGAGCGCTTCTTGCAGGGCCTCGAGCTCTTCCCGCGCGGCCCCTGGAAGGACGTCGCGCGCCACGTCGGCACGCGCAGCGTTCGCCAGACCATGACCCACGCGCAAAAGTACCGCCAGAAGATCGCGCGCCACAAGCGCGGGCTGCAGACCGACGCCTCGCGCAGCAAGAAGGAGCAGCAGCAGCCGCCAGCACCCGGCGGTCGTCCTGACGCCGCCGAGCGTCTGCGTGCCGTCCAAGTCGACGCCCAGCACGCCCATGAGCTCTCCGTCGTCCGCGGACGCGTTCGCAGTCGACTCGCGGCTGCTGTTGCGGCCGGCGTGGGTCGACGCCACCTCCGAGCCCATGTTCGTCCCCGAGATGCTCATGCAGCCGCTGAAAGCGGCACCAGCGGCCATGGAGCTTGCCGAGCAGCTGGACGCGCCGCTGGACGACGCCGTGCTGGACGCGCTGGTCGTGGACGACGTGCTCTCGAGCGTCATCTCACAGTACCTGGGCCCATGTCCCGCCGACAGCGAGCCGCCCAGTGCAGCCTGGAGCTTCGCCGACGCCACCGAGAGTCTCAGCGCCACGTACACGTGCATGCTGTGAAAAAAAAAGAACTATCTATCTATCTATCAAATACACTGCTAGTGAAAGAAGTTGAAGCGTACTGTAGATTTGCGGACATGCTAAATGCAAGATATTCTCATCTACGGTATGAATGGACACTAGTGTAAACTGTAAGCATGTCCATGAGCAATGAAATCCGCAGTTGATCCCAAATCAGTATGTATCTTCTATGTACATATCATTCATACAAAAATCAAGAGTAAAGGAGGAGGATGTTTAGTACGCCAGCCGCCAGCCCACCTTTCAGTGCGCGTTCCGCTCCACACACCAAAATGCGTCTTGCTGTTGGGGAGCGCTGGCCCCGTTTGCGTGCATCGCTTTCGCGTTGGCCGCTCCGCGCCGATCACAGAGAGCAGATGCCTGTTTGGACAGTGCGAAAGTCAAGTCCAGCGGCACTTGCCACACGGGATTCACAGGATTCGCAGGATCCGGACGGGGGCCATGGGTGGGTCAGCTGAGGGCCGCAGGCACCTCCTGCTCTGGATTGATTGAATCGGTTCTCTCGAGCGAAGAGTTCTGAAGCTCCTCGGGGTCAGGCACGCCTTGCGCCAGGAATCGCTCAGTCAAACTCTATCGAAGCGGACTCCCACCCCTCAACTGACTACCATACCTACATTGCAACTCATTGCTGACATGGCTTCAGTGAGCACGGACACCGGAGCCGTTGCACTCGTAAATACGTGGCGGCACATCCAGTTCACTGATGGTGCACGCCTTGCACCGGCCAAGTCCGACAGGCCCGACTTGTCCGGTCACAGTTGCTCCTCCTTTCCGAGCGTACTAATCCCCTACGCCCGACATACGATCCGTCGGCACCAGAGCTCGAGCGGCTCCAGTCGCCGCTCCAGTTGACGTGGGCACCTCATTCTCGAAATCGCGTCACATCGCCAACGTCCTCTCTTGTCCTCAAGCTCAGCTCAGTCCCCCGACGACCGTCGTTAGTCCGTCGCCATGACCATCACGACGCGAATTCACAAGGAGCTGTTCGTGGCATCGACGGCTGCCACGCCCGCCACGGCTGCTGCCGCTCCGGTCGGAGCCCCCGTGCGCCTCATCCGCATGCCGCTCACGAACCCGAGAGTCGACAACTCCCCGTACGCAGCAAAGAACAGGCGTCGACGCCTCCGCCGTCAGCGCAATCGCAAGAACAAAACGGACGCCAAGGGGACTCGCCTGGACCGCTGACGAGCACGAGCGCTTCCTTCGTGGACTTGAGCTCTTTCCTCGTGGCCCATGGAAGGAGGTCGCGAACTTCGTCGGCACGCGCAGCGTTCGCCAGACCATGACGCACGCTCAGAAGTACCGCCAGAAGATTGCTCGGCATCAGCGAGGACTGCACCCCAGCAGCGCCAAGAAGATGATGACACTCGCAGCGAGCGCAAACGCACTATCCGGCGGCGCCTCTCTTATGAAGGAATGACTTCGGCGCGAACGTGCCAAACCCAAGCTCCCTCAAAGGGGTGGCGGCAGTGAAGCCAGAGACCGAGCTCCCGGTGGTGAGCTCTCCAGGTTCAGTGTTCAATTTCCCGTTCTGCACCCGATCGACCACCGAGGCATGGGAGAACGAGCATGTCAGCGCGTCATCCGAATCGGACGAAGACAGCTCGATGAAAGAAAACCTCGACTCACTTCTTGACGACACACTGCTCGACGACCTCATGGCAGATGAAGCGATTGACGCGCTCATCGACCAGTGCTTAATCGAGGCTCCACATTTTCCACCGACCTTCACTGTGGCAGCCTGGGGCTTGCCAGACACGCATCTCGCCTACGAATGCGCACTGTAGCTAGTGAGTTATGTTCATGATATGGTATTCAAGTGTTCGAGGATAAATACATCCCATTCCAATTGTCTTTGCTCTCCGCCATGACATTGAGTCAGCGCTTATATTGGCGAACCACAGCCTGATACATCACACGCCGATCAAGCAACAGAACCGCACACTGAATCAGAGTCGCTTCGGGATACGTTATACATGTCGATGTCTGTGTGACGACCTGCGAGTATGATGTAGCTCGCCAACACGATTTCTCCGAGACATCTGCAATCAGGTACATCACTCAAAGCCATGTTCCTAGGAAACAGCACAGATGCAGTAGTTCATTTCCTTTGACGACATGTAACTACACTCTTACAGTCTTGACATATTCTGCGTAACACAAACGCTTTGCATCATGAGTGTTGGGGAAGGTTGATCGAACTGAATCGATAGCTAGCTCTCGAAGCATTTCCCAGTCGCCATGTAGATTGCGTCGCTTTCCATAACCAAGTCGAGCATGTAATCATCGAGTGCGTAGCTGTCAGAGGGAACTTCAGAAGCCAAACTGCTGAAGTCGAGATCGAATGATTCACAGTCGAGTTGAAAGTTCACTTTCTCGAGAGCTTGGTCTTCTGGCCAATGCGGCATGGTGGTTGCAGCATCGAAGTCAATCTCGTGACTACGAGTTTCATCCACCCACGTTGTGGTAATGCTTTGGAGGCACGAGTCGAGCAGTGCCTCATCAGTCGATGATGGCGAAAACAAGACGTCGGTATACGCGCACAACTCGGGAAGACTGATCGATGGATGACTCTGAGCGTCTGTGCCAATTCCATCAGCGATGAACCATTCGTCGTTTGGAACCACATTCTCGGTTGTCGCTGCATTTGTCGCCGCAGCCATATTCATATTCACACCATCGCAGCAAGAACTGCTCACTGTTGATGACTTTGCCGCACGCGGGACAACATAACAACCCAGGTGCAGTCTCCTCTGGTGCCGAGCGATCTTCTGACGGTACTTCTGAGCGTGCGTCATCGTCTGGCGAACACTGCGTGTCCCCACGAAGTTCGCGACCTCCTTCCACGGTCCGTGAGGAAACAGCTCGAGTCCACGAAGAAACCGCTCGTGCTCATCGGCGGTCCACCCGGCTCCTTTGGGCTGTAGTTGTTGCTTGTTCGGGTTACGTCCTCTCTGTCGACGTTCGCGTCGTCGCTGGTTCTTGATGACCGCCTTGGGGTTGGTGTCGACTCGCGGGTTGTGTAGCGGCATTCGGATGAGTTTGACCGGTCGATTCATAGATGTGGTGTGGTTGGTTGAGTTTGTATGATGATTGGATGCGTAGGTTCGTCGAGACGTGGCAGTGGTGGTGGTGGTTGGTGGCGGTGCAGGGGCGAACAGCTCGCCGTGGACTCGCGACGTGAAGGTCATAGTTGGCGATCTATCGAGAGGTGGAGTGGCACGTCGAACGCAAATACCGGAGTGATAACCTTCGGTGAGTTTGGTCGGTCGTCCATCTGACGTGGTGCGCAAGAGGCAAGAACCAGTGACAAATGCTGTGTCCCCATGTGGAGGTTGAGACGACGACGCCCGCCTTCCACCTTCCACTCTAACAGTTGCCATATGCCTGCCCACTGCCAGACGGACGACGCCAGCCTTTGTACACTGAACGACGGATGCAAGCAGTGCGTTCCACCCGATGCCGCGCCAGGCATGTCAGGATGAGTCTGCACTTGCAAAGCCCTGATCTTTCCGGACGCAAAATCGCTGCTTCGGATTTTGCTCCGGCGATTTCGAACTGCAAATGAGGGACTCGAAAAACATACAAACGCCAAGTCTGGTTGTGTCATTGGCTACACAATTGTATTTTGCTCCGTCGTTGTCGCCGTCGTCGTCGTCGTCGCCGTCGTCGTCAGGAGGCAAGAGAACGAAATGACTGCACTCGCCGTCCATCACAGCAGCAGCAACGCGAGCACGAGCGCGAACACGAACGCTGACCCGTTCTGGACGCCAGCACGGATCGGAGTCGTCCAAAATCCGATCTTCAATCAACTGAGCAGCAGGCGAGCGATCTTCCGGACTGCAACGTGCACTTGCCGCTGCTACCCACTCGAGAGCTGTTGATTCGACTCGAGAGGTGGTTCTTGCCATGCAAGTTCCATGTAGCTAGCGCGAGCTGGCTGATAGCTGTCCGAGTGCAATAAATGCACTTTAGATGTACTCCAGCTCCGAGTCAAGAGCGCTCTCGTCGTACAATTCGTAGCTTTGTGTTCACTCGGCACGCCTGTCAACATCCAAGCTCTGCTTGGCAAGCAGGCGAGGCAATGGAGCGGAGCGGAGTGGTGGTGATGGCATTCGGGGTGATGGTCAGTTGAAGAGGCTTGATTCAATTTCGGATTTCCGATATACTGGCTGAAAATCACTTGCACTCAGTATGACCCGACACTTTACCTTTACCTTTGCACTTATTGTGAGTCCGGAGGAAAATCGCGTTCATGTCATGTCATGCCCATGTCATGTGCTCGCATGTGCCAGTCGGCTCGGTCTCACATGAACTTCACTTCGGTTTTTCCATTGACCTGCGCAACGCTTGCCAAAGCTTCAACATGACTATCACGTCGCGAGTCCACGGCGAGCTGTTCGCTCCTGCACCGCCACCAACCACCACCACCACTGCCACGTCTCGACGAACCTACGCATCCAATCATCATACAAACTCAACCAACCACACGCCACCCATGAATCGACCAGTCAAACTCATCCGAATGCCGCTACACAACCCGCGAGTCGACACCAACCCCAAGGCGGTCATCAAGAACCAGCGACGACGCGAACGTCGACAGCGAGGACGTAACCCGAACAAGCAACAACTGCAGCCGAAAGGAGTCGGGTGGACCGCCGACGAGCACGAGCGGTTTCTTCGTGGGCTCGAGCTGTTTCCTCACGGTCCGTGGAAGGAGGTCGCGAACTTCGTGGGTACGCGCAGTGTTCGCCAGACGATGACGCACGCCCAGAAGTACCGTCAGAAGATTGCTCGGCACCAACGAGGACTGCATCCGGGCTATGCTATTACTCCACGAGTTCCAGCTACTCCTACAACCTTGAATTGTATCCAGGGTAGTCCGGCAGCGCTGAAGGAGGAGGCGACAAATGCAAGAGCTACCGAGATTGTGATTCCAAACGACGAATGGCTTTTCGCTCAGAGCAATGGCAAGTGCGACCCGAGTGCCACGACAATCCCCATCTCAAATGAACACTGCACCAACCTCCCTTCAGTAGAAGCATCTTCATCAACGGATGAACTGCTGCTCGACTTGTGTCTCGAAGGTCTCACCGCCATGTCGTGCGTGGATGCCAACGATCATCATCTCGACCAGCCAGTGGCCGACCAGCAACTACTGGTACACCAACAACCTCTCGCGAATGCGAGCTTAACCCTCGACTGTGGAGTATTCAACCTTGACTTTGGTTGTCTGACTTCCGAAAATGCGCTCGACGACAGCGCGCTCGACGACATTATTCTCGAGGAAATCATGACGGACGACGTGATTCACTGCGTGATTGAGCAATACCTGGACCATGAGTAGTCCCTCGGCACCAGTCTGACGCCGAGGGATCGTTTGATTTGGCGTAGTAGTTATTAGTGTGTTTGTGTGATGTACAGCAATGGAAGGATTTTTATATGACTGCAACGCAAGTTCGATCGACTGCAGAGTACAGATTGGGTTATTGTTGTGCTTTGCAGTAAACGGTGTCGAAGGCAACCACTAGAGCTCTGCTTCACCCTGGGTCGGCAAAACTACTGTAAAAACGCCCGAGCTGAGTGGAAGAGTAGGCGCTTGTGCCCATCGTTGGTGAGACCAGAACACATCGGGGCAGCAGGGTTGCAAGCATCGTTGCCCGAGTTGCCGGGACGCTGTACTATAGCGTCGAGTCCACGACCACACCCGCTCTCTTGATGATTGCAGAGACTGAATTGCATTGCATGCACAGTACTTGTCTTCGCGGGAAGTTCAAGCGTCAATCACTCAACGACCATTACATCATAGACAAACCAATCCCATTGGAAAGACTCGCCCCTTCCTACCAGCGTGTACTGTAGCTGGTAGTCGAATCGTGTGAGCATGTACTATACATCCGAGAAGTTCCAGAGTAAACTTGTGTGAAATGGTGAAGAGCCTTCGCTGGGGAATTGAGGTTAACTGCTTCATTCGCCACGATTCCGTCTAGCAACGCGTCAACAAGCAGTGAGTCAAGGTCGTTTATCGCCGAGTATCCCGGTTGGCCTCGTCTGTTGCCGGACGGTGGACGCATGCTCCAAAGTCACGGTGGTCGACAGATGGAACTTGGGTCAAGAGTTCGCTAACTTACTGCCGCCCATTGAGTGAAACCTTGAGGTTATTCGCAATAGCTTGGTGTCGTTTGTCACTGTCAAGACTGGAGCAAATCCAGAGCACGCCTTGCTAGTGGAAGGAGTAGCCACCACCATCTTGACGCCACCATGGAATCCAGTCCGCACAAGCGCCGCGCGACCACTGCTTTCGCGTGCAGGTCACGGTCGCGCCATCAATCAATATTCTATTATATCATCAAACGCTTATCGAGCCAAGGAGCTAGCTACACAATGTAGGTGTTGTCTAACTGTTTATCGTTGAAAGCCCACAAGGATGTCATCGCATCCATTGAAAATGCCCGAGCAACTTCACTCAGGCGTAACTGAATCAGTGGGTCGATAGCTTCGTCCTCCATTATATTTTCGAGTCGCACGTCGTCGAGAAACGAGTCGAGGTCGTCCATCTTCGTATCTGACAATAGAATATTCATCTCACACCAACCATTCGAGCAATTGTTGTGGTCCAGAGGATCGGCACAGGTAGGCGAAGAATTCATCATGTGGGTTTCAGTCACCGACTTCCCCACCGATTCATTCGAGTTTATGTTTGAATGCCACTTTTGTGAAGCCTGTGTTCGACTTAAGTCGTTCTCGAGTGTAGACATCCTCGACGTCGTTGACATGTTCCCAGTCACTGCCATCACCACCATCAATACCCATGAACGTAGTCCTCGTTGGTGCCGAGCAATCTTCTGACGGTACTTCTGAGCGTGCGTCATCGTCTGGCGAACACTGCGCGTACCCACGAAGTTCGCGACCTCCTTCCACGGTCCGTGAGGAAACAGCTCGAGCCCACGAAGAAACCGCTCGTGCTCGTCGGCGGTCCACCCGACTCCTTTCGGCTGCAGTTGTTGCTTGTTCGGGTTACGTCCTCGCTGTCGACGTTCGCGTCGTCGCTGGTTCTTGATGACCGCCTTGGGGTTGGTGTCGACTCGCGGGTTGTGTAGCGGCATTCGGATGAGTTTGACTGGTCGATTCATGGATGTGGTGTGGTTGGTTGAGTTTGTATGATGATTGGATGCGTAGGTTCGTCGAGACGTGGCAGTGGTGGTGGTGGTTGGTGGCGGTGCAGGGGCGAACAGCTCGCCGTGGACTCGCGACGTGAAGGTCATAGTTGGCGATCTATCGAGAGGTGGAGTGGCACGTCGAACGCAAATACCGGAGTGATAACCTTCGGTGAGTTTGGTCGGTCGTCCATCTGACGTGGTGCGCAAGAGGCAAGAACCAGTGACAAATGCTGTGTCCCCATGTGGAGGTTGAGACGACGACGCCCGCCTTCCACCTTCCACTCTAACAGTTGCCATATGCCTGCCCACTGCCAGACGGACGACGCCAGCCTTTGTACACTGAACGACGGATGCAAGCAGTGCGTTCCACCCGATGCCGCGCCAGGCATGTCAGGATGGGTCTGCACTTGCAAAGCCCTGATCTTTCCGGACGCAAAATCGCTGCTTCGGATTTTGCTCCGGCGATTTCGAACTGCAAATGAGGGACTCGAAAAACATACAAACGCCAAGTCTGGTTGTGTCATTGGCTACACAATTGTATTTTGCTCCGTCGTTGTCGCCGTCGTCGTCGTCGTCGCCGTCGTCGTCAGGAGGCAAGAGAACGAAATGACTGCACTCGCCGTCCATCACAGCAGCAGCAACGCGAGCACGAGCGCGAACACGAACGCTGACCCGTTCTGGACGCCAGCACGGATCGGAGTCGTCCAAAATCCGATCTTCAATCAACTGAGCAGCAGGCGAGCGATCTTCCGGACTGCGACGTGCACGTGGTTCAGAATTGGCGGTTCGATTCTTGCCTTGCATCCTCAGCTTACTCTGAACTTTCAATGATTGCAGCAGTTTGGTGCTTATTAAGAGCATGCGTTACTGCGTGAATATCCCAACAGTGCCGTCGGGTAAGCAAAAACGTTAGAAGACCGATAGCGCGGCGGTGGTGGTGTTTGGTTGTTGCCTGGTGACCTGGTGAGTTGCTGCTAGTTGATAGAATTTCGGATTTTATTGAGGGTGTCCTATACCTACAGTACGACAAATCACTTGGTTTCAGTATGGCTACACTTGAACAGAGCACACGTCACTACTGTACTGTACTCGTTCACATAGCGTCCGGAGGAAAATCACGCCGGATGTGCCATATCATGATGTGAGTCGCCACTTTGCATATGAAGGTACCACGCTGTGTCAATCAAGTGACTCAAGTCGGTGACTCGGTCTCCATTTGATGGCATTTCCATTTTCACTTTTGTTGGTGCAAGGGGTGTCATGGCGATCACGTCGCGTGTCCACAGCGAGCTGTTCGCCGAGGTACCCACAATATCCTCATCAGCATCCTCCACAAGCAATCAGCAAAACCAAACCCAGCCACATACACTGACACAACCTGCCAAGCTCATCCGAATGCCGCTCCACAATCCACGGGTCGATCCCAGCTCTAGAGCGGCCATCAAGAACGAGCGTCGACGACAGCGAAGACAACGCGGACGCTATCCCCACATGCAACAGCAACCGCAGCAACAAGTAAAAGGACTCCCCTGGACAGCAGAAGAGCACGAAAGATTTCTCCGTGGACTGGAGCTCTATCCACGAGGACCATGGAAAGAGGTCGCGAACTTCGTCGGGACACGAACTGTTCGACAAACCATGACGCACGCACAAAAGTATCGCCAGAAGATTGCGCGGCACCAGCGTGGCCTACATCCAGGTACACCTCACAACCCGAACAGGGAGACATCGTCTGGCTCCTCTAGTCAACCGGGAGGTCAAACATGTCGTGCTGGGCACAAACCAGCGACTGCAATCGCCGACGCGAATTCAGTGGAAGAGAAACGGGTCGTTTCAAGGAATGGCCGTTCCATTGTCAACGAAGAGACTCCAAACACGCTGCCTGCGATGTCGACACTGGCTCCCGCTCAAATCAGTGGCGGAATATATGAAGAGGATACCAGACTCAGCATCTCCATGTTGTCCGGACCACGTAAACCAGAGGCCTCCCTACTAGAAACTCAGTCGATTGACCGTAGAATCCCGTCAGCCCCAAGAGCTGGACGCGATCAAGCGCTCAGTGAGGATTCTCTCGACGACTTGTTGGACGAGGGCTTGATCCAGCATGTCATCGATCAATATCTGGATACCGAAGCTTTTTCATGTGATCCAGTCGCTTCCAGTATTCCAAGCGAGAGATGAGTAGCAGTCTTGTTCTATGTGTGTGTAGTTGGTCTGTGTGTGTGCGTGTCAATGTCATGAGTTTCGTGTGCTGAAGTGTTCCGAACGGTTCTCAAGTCTGCCAATCCTTACTTCTTTGCTCACATTTTACACAGCAGAGTAGCAAAGTATCTATACCGCGTTGAGTACCATTATCTCCTTCGAAAGTGAGCAACAGTGTTATATTAACACTAGATAATAAGACAGCTTCCACCAATATCACGCAGGCTCCATGAAGTATGTCGCGATCGCTCATCTAGATTGCGAGAGAGGTCGAGAGGGGATAATCTGCTGAAAAATTGCGTTTGACGCCAATGTGACGAAGGATAATTGCAGTAAACGCGATGAAGAAAGAAAGCAGCAGCTCCATGCTACATCGCTTTGGCTTTACACAGAAGAGGTATTGAAGCAGTTGAGTTTGTGCAATGCATGGAAACGTGACTGTTGTTACAAAAGAATTGGATGGTTATAGATCACACTACAATTCAATGTCCATTCCAGACTCTATGTGAAGCCCAAAAATTGTCGTTAGGGCGTAGTGGAGCTCGGCATCATCCAGCAGAGCTGAAGTATGTTCAAGATCAATTCTGGGGAGCATAGCCGCACCAATTGTGCTCCCAGCACCAGCAGGCACTTGTGGGGCTACACTGAACCATGAGTTGGAGGTCCGGAGCTGCATTTTCAACTCTGTCGACTGTCGATGGAGAATTTTCTGAATGAAAGCCGCAAGATTCACCGAGCACTTCAGGATATTGTGGAGACATAAGCGATTCAGGAGGCATTAGCGACCCCAGAACACCATCTGGGTTGAGCTGGAGGTCCCGCGAAAGCAAAGAGGCTGCCTCGAGGGTGAAAGCCATCTCGGCGTCTTGGATTTTCAAAGAGTCTGCCCCAAGCTTCTTGCTGCTTCCGTCTCGAGACGAGTCCGGGCGTGAACTGTCGTGACACGTCTCAGCCTTCCTGCGCTGCGGATGCAACCCGCGTTTTCGCCGAGCAATCTTCTGACGGTACTTCTGCGCGTGGGTCATTGTCTGCCTCACCGTGCGCGTGCCCACGAGCTGTGCAATCTCCTTCCACGGACCGCAAGGGAACCTCTCTAGTCCATGTAGGAACCGCTCGTGCTCCTCAGGGCTCCATGCTGAGCCCTTGGCTGCCAGGGAGTCATCCATATCGCAGGACATCTCCGCGTCTTTCGAAGTGCTACGTGCTCTGCGTCGACGTCGTCTTGGGTTTGGATTGCTGCTAGTCTTGACTGGAAGACGGATCACCTTTCCTCCAAAGGGCGACGAGTGGAGTCCTGTCGGCTCAAAAAGGTCGCGTTGGGTCTGCGTTGTAAAGGTCATCGTGCCAAGGGGCTCGCAAGATCTTTTTGCCAGTGCTCGTTTGACTAGCTTTTGCGTCCGACTGGACAGGAGGAAACTGAACAATGACTCGTCGGCGTCGCACTCCGCCAAAAATTACCCCGTCGTGAGCGAAAGTCGAGCCGGGGGTGTGGATAGAAGAACGGATTTTTTTCACCGTGCACTGGCGAGGTGGCGCCTTGTGCTGACCAGGCGCAGCCAGAGACGTGCACGATCTGTCCATTCGTGCAAGCGGTGCGAGCTGCCAAGGTCCATTTGGAGCACATGGTGTCCGAGTCCGCCAGGACGATTCCCCGACCACTCGTCCGACCACCGCAGCTGGTGGCTGGGAGATGCTGTCTCTGGCTCACATCCCATGAACCACATGGATAGATGATCACTTGTGTTCTTAGAGGCGATTCTCTCCCATAGCGACTTTACGATCACAGATGGGTAGCAAGCAGCACAAAGCTCAGCACTTCGCCTATCTACATGGCTGATGGAGAGATGACGCTGGCGTAGTAGGCCATGGAGTTGTGGAGGAACTCGAGCACGATGAGGGCGCCACGCTTGTCGAGTACGTGGTTGTACTCGGAGCAGGCAGCCGACTGTATGCAGGCAGGACAGCCGTCGGGACACGCGCATTCGCTTGCGATTGTCCATGCCTTGTCAATCATCTTAGAGGGTTGATATGTCAGCAATACCAAATCATGTGCCAAGTGTGCAGTCCAGCTCGATCCGCACCTGTGGGAGCACCTTCACAATCTCGTCCACTAGACCGCTACCACCCTCACGCTCCTCGTAGAGCGTCACTCTGTTGGGTCTGTTCACGCATCAAAAAGTCAGAACCTCCCAGTTCGAAACCTACCAAGGCAGCACAGGCTACCGACTTGACTCTCGCTTCGAATGGATTCGGATGCTCGGTGCCTATGTCAGCGGCATCACAAAGTACAAAAAGCCGAACCACAGCAGCACACAAGTGACCGACACCATGCAAAGAACCGATCCAGTTACTCCCCAATTCTTCAACCTGCACGCGAACCTCACGGGGCAACTCGAGCCACACGGCGCGACCAAATTTTTGCATCGGCGGGAGCGAGAACTCGTTCTTGTGGATCATTTTTAAGGTCTTCTTCTCATGCAGCGTCGAGCCAAAGACACGAGTAATGGCTGAGACCATACCAACACCAATGACAAGAGTAGGTTTCGAGGAATCAGGGGCTCCAACTTGTCGTTGCCACTGCATTTGGACGACTTGAAGGTCCGTGAAATCTCGGCACCTTGTAAAATACGTCAGTGGCTCCTCGCAGCGACGAGCAAACACCAGTTTTTGATCCGAGTCGATACGAGTGATAAGGTATTCCTGCGCCTGGTGTAGATAAACTGCAGTTGGGTAGACTTGAAAAAAGACGCGTTCGCCTGGAATCTCGTCCAAGACAGCCCCGACACCATCATCTGTCACAACCTGAGAGTACCATGGCTGTAAGACTTTCGAAACGATGTAGCCCATACCAATTCCCAGCACGTACCGTGTACGAAATCTCATGGATAGATCGCAAGCTCACTGTATTGCTTTCTTTTGGCGCGCACGCATGTGCACGGTAGCTTGCTCCCTTGCGTTCTGGCCACCGCATAAGCTTTTGCTGTTTCACAAGTGAGTCGATTGTGGCTCTCATATCTGGCTTCGAGTGGTATTCACTATTGTTTGTTGCTTCGCCCACTTCGAAGATAGACCCAAACACGAATGAATCAATGTAGTCCATGCCTGACTGTGGAGAGTACAACGGCGACTCGCGTGCGGCACAGACCAAATGCTGACTGAGCACAAGCTCGTTGTTAGGGTTAAGCGCAACCGCTTCTGGTGGTAATCGGAAGAGCTCTTGAGCATGGCGAGCAAAATGCTGATCTAACGGAGCGTCAAAACACACAACAATAGCAGTCGACAGTTTGCACGATCGTTGTCGACCAGCTCGACCAGCTTGCTGCCACAGCGACGCGATCGAACCTGGGAGACCTAGGTGAACTGTACAGTCCAATGCTCCGATATCAATTCCAAGCTCCAGCGCATTAGTGGCTATCACGCCAAGGAGATCTCCGCTAAACAGCCGGTGTTCAATAGCGCGCCGATCATCAATGGTGTATCCTCCACGATAACTACTAATGCGTTTCAACAGTCGTTGTCTGTGGCTAGACGACGATGAAGCTGGAGCCTTCGAGGACGGATCTGCCGATCCGTCGCGTAGAATTGAATGGACATTCATTAGCACAAGCTCCGACAGCTTTCGTCCGCGGCAAAAGAGTAGCGTGTGAATTTCAGCCTCCATAAGACGCGAAAAAATACGCGCGCTTTGGAAGATAGCACTTGTGGTCATTGAGACCGGCTCGTCATCTTTGATAGCTCCTTTTTGCTCAGCTTCGTTATCTTCGCATTTGGGTCGCTTCCGTTTCTTCCCTTTACTGGTGCCAGGTGGCTTGCTAAACACATCAACACTCAATGTTTCGCCCGGGGTAGCGGGTGTCTCCACCCTTGGATTCCACAGACAGAAGAGTTTTTCCCCACGAGGAGCTCCATCAGATGTAATTACTTGAAGGTGTCGAGCCCGAAAGAAATAAAAATTTGCAGGTGCAGGGGGGTTCTGCCCCGAGTTGCCTTTACCTCCGTCGTCATTTCCTGGGAACGAATGGGATTCTGATTCATCATCTTGAGGTAATGCGGGAAAGAGCAAGCCAAAATGCTCCCTAGGATTGTGAATTGTCGCTGAGCAACACACAATTTGTGGATTTGAACCGTGTAACGCACAAATGCGAAAGAGTCGCCGGAACACGCATGCAACGTGTGAGCCGAAGACACCGCGGTACATATGAGCTTCATCTACAACCACAAATCTGCAGGCACAGCAAGGTGGTCAGGATGTCGCGTCTCATTGTGCATACTCGATGTACAGCACTCACTTTAGGTTGGCTAGCACTCGTTTCCAGCGTGTATGCTGCGGCAGAATACTGAGATGCAACATGTCCGGATTGGTGAGAAACACGTTCGTTTCTCTAATTATCATGGAGCGAGCCTTCATGGCCGTATCACCATCCTAAAAATGTTAAACTCAAAACGCGTGAGAGACCTGGTAAAGAGTAAAATACCTTGACACGAACTCACAAAAGTGGAGCAGAGAGACATGGGCAGCTTGGATGCTCCAAGAAATGTTCTTAACGCCTTTAGTTGATCTTGTGCAAGTGCCTACTTGAAACAGGCGTCGTTAGTTATGCTACAGCTTGCCAATTCTATACACTTGCCCGACCTTGGTGGGGAACATGTACATGAACGTCGAGCTTGGATCCGCCAACAGCATGTTTGCCATCGGCACGTTGTACGCGAGCGATTTACCGCTAGCTGTTGATGTCGATAATACAACGTTCTTTCCTGCAAGGATCGCCTGGATGGCTTCATACTGGTGCGAGTAGAGTTGCTGCACGCCACCTGCTGCCAGCGCCTGGACCACTCGCTCGTCCAGCTCAGGGATCTCGTTGAGCCCTCGGAATTGAGGCGGGCGAGCGGGAGTTCGTTCGACATGAACAATCTGTCCACAGTAGATGTCCAGCCTTTGAAGCATATCAATCACGGGAGCGTCTGTGCTGGCCGCTTGATCCTGACCGCTGTCACTAGCTGGAACGGCGTCTTGAGCTGAAACATCTCCTACACTATCGGCTTCTGCAGCGTTCAATCGAGGCTTCTCCTGGCCCCTCGTATCTTGAGAGATACCGGCCTTGCCACCACTACTGTCCGCCGCTTTATCCCCACTCGACGCCGCGCTCACCGCCTCTGCGAACAGCTTCTTGCGGCGCTCGCTGGCTCGCTGGCTCGCCTGCGGGACCAGCGGGAACGCGACCACCTCCCTCTCCTCGTCCGTCACGGGCGCCGCTCTGTACACGTCGTCTGTCCATCCACGCACCGTCAGCTAGCAGCCTCCAGCAGCCACGCAAAGCCCCCCACCGCGCGCCTTTGTGCTGCATTTCCCTCCCCGAGTTGGGCTCGATCCGCAGCAGCGCGGGCGCCATCCGCGCCATCCGCGCCAGGTCCTCGCGAGAGACGGGCCCGCCCAGGCTCGCGGCCATGCGCAGCACGTTGCGCACCGTCAGCACCGCGCGGTGGCGCGCCAGGAAGCCGTAGCTGGCGTCCACGCGCGCGAACTTGTCGGCCAGGTCGTCGCCCATTTTCCGCCTGGAAAGGCCCGGAGTTTGCCGTTGAAGCTGGTGGAGCGCTCCACACGGAGCTGTGGACATGGTGGTGGCGCGCTCCACCCGCTTAGGTGCGAATCCGCGTTTCCCCACACATCGCATGCGCATTCCGGGCGGCTACAGTTCATCATCATTTGGCCGGAGAAAGGCGATCCTTCCGTGGTTGCTTCCTCCCCGGCGCGATGGCGACGTCCAAGGTGCTGTACCTGGACAAGATCCCGTGCGAGTGGACGGAGCAGAAGCTGCGCCAGGTGCTCATGCCCATCGCCGACGTGCACAAGATCGTGCTGCTGCGCAAGCGCAACGCGCTGTTCGCGGGCTTCGACCCGCGCTCGCTCGAGACGTTCAAGGCCAGCACCATGCAGGCGCTCGTCGAGGCGGCAGACCTGCGCGCGGCCCAGCGCATCGTGCACGTGCTCAGCGACGCGCCGGTGCCCACGGGCGACAACAACGAGGTGCTCACGGCCAGCTACTCCAAGAACCAGGAGCTGCGCGACCGAGGGGCGGCCGGCAGGGGCGGCGCACACCGGCCCGCGGGCGGAGACGGCGTCAGGAGCAACCGCATCCTGCTCATCACGGTGCAGAACCCCACCTACCCCATCTCGACAGACTTCGTGCACGACATATTCAGCACCTACGGGCTCGTGGAGAAGATCGTCATCTTCGTCAAGCCCATCGGACTCCAGTGCCTCGTGCAGTTCGCCTCGCTCGAGGAGGCTATCGAGGCGCGCAAGACCCTCAACGGACTCTCCATATTCCCCGACTGCTGCGGACTCGTCATCAACTACTCCAACCTGCAGCAGGAGCTCATCGTCAAGGAGAACGGGCCGCGCGCCAAGGACTTTCTCAACCCGCACCTGCCGGAGGCTTCGAGCGACGAGCCTGTCAACCCTGTCGCGGACCCGCATATCGCCGGCGGGAAGGCACGCAGCTACTCCATGGACGGCGAGCAGGCTGAGGACCAGCAAGCCGCCGCGCGAGACGCCGTATCGCCCGTGCTGCTGGTGTGCAACCTCCGCGAGAGCGTGACGTGCGATAACCTTTTCAACCTGTTTTCGTGCTACGGCAACGTGGTGCGCGTCAAGAAGCTCAGCTCGAAGCCAGTGGGTGCTCCTTTTTTGCTGTATTGACGTTTGGTTCACTTCTAACCCGACTATGATGCCATGCAGGATCACGCACTCGTCCAGTTTGCGACTCCGGCTGCGTCCCAGTCGGCTCTTGTGCATTTGCGCGGATTCACGTTGCTCGGCCGCTCACTAGAGATCAGTTTTTCCAAGCATTCATTCATCTCCATCCGCCCTGGAAGTGGCAATGAGCAGTGCGTGGCCAAAGCGAATGCGACTGATGTGTTTTGATGTCGCTGAATGGAACCCTTGTTGACTGCAGGGAGTCCACATGGATGCGAGAATACGGTCATGGGCTCAACCGCTTCACTGGCAAGTACGCCAATACGACTCGTCACATCTACAGCCCCACGAAGATCTTGCACATTTCCAACTTTGACGAAACCACAAGCGAACAGGTGGGTACCGAGTGGTTGCCGCACGAGTCCAATAGGTGTTTGTTTGCGGCTAATCGCAATCGTACGATGCAGGACCTTCGCCACCACTTAACTAGCTTTCATGGCGGTGAGAGCGTGCGCGTGAAAGTGTTCACAAGCCCGAATGGCCAGCTCCAGGGTCTCGCAGAGGTTCGTGGATCCAGGTGCCATATCTTTTTTTTTTTCAATTCTTGAGACTCACCGCCTGTTTCCGTCAGTTCCCGTCGCTGGACGCCGCCACCAACGTGCTCGCGCAAGCGCACAACACGCAGCTCGACAGCAAACGCCTGAAGCTCGCGTTCTCCAAGCACCCCTTCCATTAGCGAGAGGAATGGATGGATTCCCGTACAGTAGGCGCACGTTGAAGCGCACGAGACGCGTCACTCTTGTGAATATAGCAGTAGTCGTTCCTTGGCGCCATCGCAAAAATCTCTCTTGAATCCAATCACCGCTGTCCGTTCCTCTCCATTTCATCCAATCGAGCGCAGGAAACCGCCGTCGACATTGGTTTCGCGCCAGAACCTCAGGAAGCGCCAAGGCCGCCCGCCTCCCTTGCTCGCCGCCGTTGCGCGTCGCCATGTCGGAGGTGCGTCTCCCTCCGCGCCCCTCGCTCTCTGCTGCCATCGCGCTGTCGCTCGCTCCAGGGCTCACGCTCGCTCGCTCGCTCGCAGAAGAAGAAACAGGCGACCATCGCGGCGTTTTTCTCGCCAAAACCTGCGCGCAGGCGGCTGGCGGCGGGGGTGACGCCCCCTGCGAGCGCCTCGAGCGTCGACGACGCGTCCGCGCAGGTAGAGGAACCGGCGGATGCCGTGACGCCGCCCGTGGCCGCGATGGACGCCAAGGCCCCCGAGATGCGCGCGGTGAACGGCTCGGGCGGCAGGAAGCAGCAGCAGAAGCAGCAGAAACCCAAGCGAGAGGCCAAGAAGGCGCGCGGCAGGGGCAAGAAGGCGCTCTTCGCCTCGAAGCAGGAGGCAGACAAGCCGAAGGTCTTGATATCCCCGCACGAGGTGGGGGACGACGACGTCGACATGGACGAGGACGTGGACGACGATGCACTGGGTGACAGCAAGCAAGCAGACAGACAGGAAAGCGCCGTTGATAGCCAAGGTGGTAGCGAACAGAAGGAAGAAAACACACTTGAGACCGCGGCTCCAGTTGCCGCCGAGGCGAAGGAGCGCGAGGATGGACAGACGATCGACCTCACGGTATCTTCGGCCGAGTCAGCAGCAGAAAGTAAGGCTGAAGCGAAGGAGTCCCCGCAGGCTATCTCTGCAGCAGAGGTGAAAGGTGCCAAAAAGCGCCGCGGGAGACAGGCCAAGACAAAACCTGCCAAACCCACGAAGAAGGCAGCACAGACACAATCCGGGGACTCAACAACGACTTCAGGGATCACGCCAGAGGTCCAGATTATACTCGATCCGGCGGTGCAGGCGCGTGTAGACACCTACCAGGCCAAACTGCACGAGCTCACACGGCTAGTTGAGGAGCTGATAGGAAAGCATGGCGCACGCGACGACCAAACCATGCTACTGCAGGACGTGTACGGAGTTGGACTGGACATTGAGCTCGATGTTTCGACCAAGGCAGACGATATGGTGTCTGCGATTGGAGAAGCTTGGACAAATTGGCGATCGGATGCGGCTAGCTCCAACGAGCTGTCCCATGTCGTCAAGGCATTCATCGCCAAGCATACTCAAGGCCGCGTTGCCAGTTTATCAGCTCTGTGTGAAAACCTGATGGAGAAACTACGCGAATCGAGTGGTCAAAAGGAGGAGAAGAAAGTCGAGATTCGAGCGGCTATGGCTATTGAGATGGCCGTGAAAATGCTTGCGCAACGCACTCCGTATGGTGCCAAGCCACCTGCGCGCGCTAATTTGTTTGAAGATGTCACACCAGAAGCACTCTGGGTGTGGGAGATTGGCAACCCGGAGCAGTATTACAATGACGAAGCACACAAGACGCTGAAGCGCGTACGGAAACACCGCAAACGCCTTGGACAGCAGCTCAAAAGCCTTGCACGTGTTGTCCAGCTGCTGCACCAAAAGCCCGTGGATGAAGCCAAGGTCAGCGCAGAAGAGGTGAAGGTCGGCAAGTTTGTGGTTGCAGTAGAGGCCGAGCTGGCTCGGGCAAAAGATCGTGAGCGGAAGGAGCTTGAGCGCACCCAAGCTGCGGAAGAGAAGAGGCGCGCCGAGGAAGAGAAAAAGCAAGCTAAAGAAGACGAAAAGCGTCAACGCGAGCAGGAACGTGAAGCAGAGCGCGAGCTTGCTTCCAAGCAGAAGAAGACGTTTGCCTCATTCTTTAAGCCTGTTGATGCAGAAGCGAGCAATGAGACAGGTGTGACTGATGGTTTATCAGCTAGCCATACTTCTTCAGTCGAAGCGACTGCCACTTCTGCAAACACTTCGCAGACAGCGATTGTTATCGAGAACTCGTCCGAGATCATATCGAGGATGGACAACGCTATTGCATTCCTAGGTCGCAGCAATTCTTCCTCGGAAGCCTCACAAACTGTTGCTGATTCGTGGAAGCAACTCTCGTGTGGACGAAAGCGGGCGTCCAAGCCTGGATCTGCTCATAATTGGTCGAGTAAACGGCACCGGGACGAACGACGAGGCATTATGAAGCTGCTTCAGTTCCATGAGAACTACCGACCCGCATACTATGGTACATTCAGCACAAAGAGCCGCATTTTCCGAGGAGGGCGAAGACCGTTTGCTCGGTTCAGCAAATACGACTACTCCGTGGACAGCGACGACGAGTGGGAAGAGGAAGAACCAGGCGAAAGTCTATCAGATGCTGATACGGATAACGGCGACGACTCTGATGAGGACAATCTGGACTACGGCGACAACTGGCTAGCTTATGAAGATGAGGTCGAGTACATGGATGATGGAGAAGGTCCTGAGGGTGGTGAGGACGATGATGATGGTGATCGCAGCGGTGACGACTATGGTGACTCGCCTACCAAGACTCGTAAGCGCAAACTTCCAACACAGCTAGAGCAGAAGCGTCGCAAAAAACTCGCCAAGCTCACTCGACTTGAGCCCAAGGTGATCGGTCCGTTTTGGTGCCAGACTGGGGACTGCAGTGAGCACTTCGCAGGTGCGATGAGTGGTCAACTCTTGATGGTAGCGGCTGCTGTGAGCTTTGAGTCTCCGCTGATGCGTCGAGCGAGAGAGTTTGAGCAACAGGAGGCAGAGAAGCTCCGCCGCAAGGCGGAGGAGGCGCAACGCAAGCAACAGCAAGCGGAAAAGGCTGCCGAGGAGAAAGCCAAGACCACACCTACCAAGACTCCAACAAAAGCTTCGACCAGCAAGGCTTCTGCGACCAAAACGTCATCCGCCAAAAATCCGCCGGCAAAGGTACCTACGACCAAGACTCCGACCAAGACTCCGACCAAGACCCCGACCAAAACGCCAACCAAGACGACGCCAGCAAAACGGAAAAAGAGTGCAGCTTCTCCCGCAACCGCCTCAAGCGAGTCTACTTCTGCGCCAGTCGCGGGGTCTGGGCCACAGAAGGCGGCCATTACGGCATTTTTTCAACCGAAGCCAAAGGCCGCGACTCTGGCGAGTCCGTCTGCGCCGAAGATCACTGCATCCAGCCCTGGTGGGTCAGCTGCGACGGCAGTTGAGATTGTGGACGAAGAGGACGAGGAAGACGAGGACATTGATATGGTCCCCGTGGAGGAGTAGTGCGAGAGTTGTTATCATTCACCATGGAAAGAATCACTGAATAACTCCACTGTAGCTATCCAGTTTGCTGAATAGGCTCATCATCCTGCTCGTCCAATGACCCACTGCCACCGCGAGGAAGATTAGTTGGTTCTTGGCAAACCTCAAACATCCACCGTGCAAGGTCCAAATGTAGTACTTCGTAGCACCAATGAGGTTATCGTTAGATGCGATCCTGGCTGCGTAAGATAAGAAAAGCTTGTGGACGCTGATGGGTCATTCTGCTGGCTGTAGCCGCACGATTGAAGATATTGTTAGCCAACGTCACGACTCCATCAGAATTCCATGGCCATTGCGTGCCACAATCACTCCTTCAGTCAACCACAAGTTTTATCACTTTTTTAGTCGACAACTTTCCACTCGCCATCTTGCCAATCTTCATACCGACTACCCTGGGAACGGCAGACTTTGTCACGAATGACATTCACGTCGACGACTCAGCGAGCCATGTTTGAGAGCCACCACGGTCCGACCCAGGTCATTCGCTTGCCACTTCAAACTCGCGGGTCTTCAACTAGAAGAAGGAACCGCAAAACCAAAACGGCGGCGAATGTGTCCAACTTATCAGAGCATGATGAGGTTCCACGCAACAACGAAGACGAGGAATTTGCTCCGAAAGGAGCAAATTGGCGCCACGACGAGCACGAGCGCTTTCTCCAAGGACTCGAGATGTTTCCGCGCGGACCGTGGAAGGAGATCGCAAGGATTGTTGGAACACGGACAGTTCGGCAGACCATGACGCACGCGCAGAAGTACCGGCAGAAGATCGAGCGACGTCGGCGTGGCCTACATGCAAGCCGTACTGGGTCGGTAGTATCGTTGGCAATGAACAACCAGAGATCGCTGACATCGTTGCCGTACGGGGGAGTTGTTACAGGTACCACTATTCCAGCTCCAGCCCATTTTCAGCACGTTGAAATAATCGTGGCGCCGCCGCTGCCTGCCGCTTCGCACGCATGACATGCTGCGAATAATCCTAGTCTGCTGCAAGCGCTCCCGATAAGTGATCCTCATCCAACGCACCTTCAATTTGAGCCACTCGATTCACACGAAAGTGAGGCGCTGACTTCTCTTCTTTGCTCTGACCATGAAGACGGCGGGGATGCGGCTTTTGATAGCAACTCTGTAGAGTCAACCACTGTTGAAGGAGATAATGCCGAATGTCACGTGGAAGGCGAGTTTGGTATCGAGGCAATCGAACAGCCAGATCTCTTGACAGCTCATACCGATACAGACGCAGAACAGAGTATTTTGTATGTTCGTGCACATGATGGCACTGTCGGTGTAGCGGAAGAATACCATCCTTGTGCAGTGATTGAGCCATTGGCACCGCTAGAGGACACTGAACTCAGCCATTCGAACGATGGTAGGCAAGCAAATTGCTAGTCTGAAATCGCGGCCTCAGAGAAGACCGTGCGTTGGTTAACGTTCGCAAGCTACAAGGTATAACCGTTCCTGGTCGAGACCATCACCGGGCTAGTCAAAGCCAAGAACATATTCTGGTGCTTGTCGTCGACCTCACACGCTCCATAATAAAAAGAACATGTTGGTTGAACGCCAGCTCCTCTCATTACAAAGCTAGCAGGGCAACAAGTTACACGCTGGGTCTAGCATCGATGTTGGATATAGGAAGATCCTTCATGGAGCTCTGCAAGTATATGATGGGTTCAAAAATGTACCTATCACCAAATCATGTGAACAGCATTCACAAGCCGATCTGCTGGTCTCCACAGCTATCGCGGTTTGGCACTTCGGAATTTTCTTGGTTATGAGCATGGGGATCGTCGACGTCAGCGTGGTTGTTGACCAAGTGAGAGCCGACTACTGCACCAAACAAGTCGGAGCACTACTGGAAGCGGTGGAGCGTGGATCATTAGCTGACGTCCAGCTCTTGGTTGAGGCCGGTGCTGATGTGAACAGAACGAATTCCAGAGGACAGACTCCGCTGCACCTTGCAGCAAAGCACGGACACCTTGACATTGTCCGCTATCTTGTGCCCTGTGAAGCTGACGTGAACAAGCAAGACTACGTCAAGACCACTCCTGTAATGGAAGCTGCTGGTATTGGTGGACTCACACGAAGCGTGATAAGGGAAAGTCGAGTCGAGATGGTGCGATATTTGGTCAGCCGCGGTGCAGACGTAAAGGCAATCAATCAAGACAAAATGTCTGTATTGCACGCAGCATCCATCTGTGGCGACATTCCAACAATCCAATATCTCGTTGAGTGTGGGAAAGACTTCGATGCGGCTGCTATTTCAGCCGAGACGGCAATGCTGCACGCTGCTTTCGCGCGCAAATGGGGAGCGGTTCGAGCATTGATCGAGGCAGGCGTAAACGTAAACGCCGGAGAGCACGGCGATACAATGCTAATGTTTGCCGTGAGGGATGAGAACATCGACGCAGTTCGGTACCTCTTGGATCGTGGCGCTGACGTCCACGCAATAAACAGCTCCAGAAGATCAATTCTATGCGAAGCAATTGCAAGCAAGAACCTAGAGTTGGTACATTTAGTCGTTGAGCATGGCGCTGACGTCAATATGGCTGGATTATGTGAAGCCCCGTTGATATCAGCGATCCGCTTGGTCTGCGAAGATATAGTTCATTATCTCCTCGACAATGGAGCAGATGTGGACGCAAGGAGTTTGGAGGGATGTTCAGCACTCATGATTGCTCTAAACCACAAAGCTGAAAGTATCGCTCGGCTATTAGTTGACTACGGTGCTAATGTGAACGCAGTCGATGTGCTGCAAAACTCAGTGCTTCAGGCTGCCACTCGGAATTCGTCTGCGGACACGCTGCAGTATTTGCTGGATCGGGGAGCAAAACTCGAAAGAACACCATTGCAAGATGCAACGTTGCTGATTGAAGCCGTAAAGTCTCGCAAGATAGAGACCGTGCAGTGCTTGCTAGATCACGGTGCTGATGTAAACGAAGCTGATATTTCCGGAAAAACCGCTTTGCTCTACGCCACTCCACATGGCAGCTTGGAGATGGTTCAATGTCTTGTCAACGGTGGTGCTGATATCAATTTGGTCGCCGGCAGAGATATTGCTGTTATCCAAGCTGCAATCAAGAAACATGATGATGTGTTCTGGTACCTCGTCAGAGCTGGCGCGGATCTCGAGGTTATGAACGAGAGCGGAAATACTATGCTATGCAGAGCAGTTTTGAATGGATGGATGGAGGTTATTCAGTATCTCGTCGATGCTGGAGCCGATGTGAACAATCCGAACGAACGTGGACGGACACCACTGATACTTGCAGCCAGTCGGTTGCGCGTCAATGCTGTGGATTATCTTATAAACAACGGAGCAGATGTCAACGCTGTTTGCTCATTGAAGAGATCAGCGCTGGCGTACGCATTGATGAGAAAAAATGGCAACCGAAAAATCGTGGAGAGGCTCGTTGCCGCCGGCGCGAATGTGAATGCAGTAGACGCGGATGGTGTAACCCCTCTCCATCGAGCAACGCGCCATTGTGTCGAAGACTGCATGTTGTTCCTACTCGATCATCGTGCAGAGGTGAATGCAAGAGCCAACGAAGGAGAAACGGCTCTCTTGAATGTCGTGAAGCGCAAGGCATTGAGAATGACAAATCATCTTATCAGTCGAGGAGCCGACCCAAGTGTGGGAAAATTGGATGGCACAACTGCGCTGGAGCTCGTCAGAAGTGACGCACTGCGAGAGGTTTTGTTAGCAGCCCTGACAAAGCGTTGAGGTCTTACACTATTAATTGGGCTTCAAAAATATGCCTGCAACAATAGAATAGGAAGCCCTGTTTGCCGTTTCTCTTTTTGGCTTGAAAAGCAGGGATGGAGGAGCTACTGGACGCGTCACTGGTGCCCGACGTCAATGGGGTGCTGGACCTGCAGGACAAGCACTGGGTGACATTGGACGAGATTGTGTGGACCCACGCACACACGCTCTTGGTGTTCAATGTGTCCCGGAACCAGCTAGTGAGCCTCTCGCCAGACGTCGGAAATCTCGCCATGCTGCGCGAGCTGCTGCTGTCATACAACCGCATTGCAGCCATTCCGAAGGAGATCGGCTCGTGCCTGCAGCTAAGGAGGCTCGACTTGCACCGAAACTTCCTGACTGAGCTCCCACGCGAGCTGCAGCACTGCGAGCGGCTAGAAGAGCTCATTGCATCATCGAACGAGCTCACGCAGCTGCCCCTGGAGTTGGGCAAGCTGCAGCACCTGCGCGTGCTCAACGTGCGTGACAACCACCTGTCGTCGTTGCCCCACACGCTGTGCGACTGCCCGAAGCTCGACGTGGTCGTGTGCGAGGGCAATAAGGAGCTCGCGGACATCCCCGAGTCACTGCGCAGCAACACCAAGATGGTGCTGTGGATTTGCGGGACCGTCAAGCGGCACCGCGCAGAGGTCGAGGAGCTCGTGGCCATCAACGCCGAGCTGGAGCGCATGGCGCGGCTGGGGGACGAGGAGCGCCTGCGCCTGCGCGAGCAGATCGCCGAGCTGCAGCGCCAGAAGGACGCGCTCGAGCGGGAGCGCCCGCACCACTACCTGCGGCTCAAGCGCCACGTGCTGCACGTCAAGTCGGAGGTGTGCGCCGTCATGTAACGTGGTGGTGGCGCGGCGCCACACACGTCGCAGATCGAGTCGCGTTTTGAACCTATCTCCCGTTTAAGTATAATCCGAGGACGCCGAGCATACTGAATGCGTCTTAACTACACTTGAAACGTGCGTGAAGGTGCGCCCTTTTGAATTTCAAGCGAGCGCGAGCGGCACTTTCCCGAAATTACATTTCCGGCCTGTGGTTTTCCCGCCCTCCGCTCATATCGGAAACGCCCCGCGCTCGGGAATCGCCGCGCGCCGCCGCCGCCTCCGCCCGCCCGCCGCGCCGCCCCCGCCGCTCGTTGGCGCTCGCGACCCGCCTGGGCGCCTCCGCGAGCCTCTCAGCTGTCCGCCGGTGTCTTTTGGGCCCCTGGGAGCGCCATGGAGCTGCAGCAGGACGCGCTGGACGAGGCCTTCCGCCGCCACAAGAACTACTTCACGGACTTTATCCAGAACGAGGTGCGGCTGCCGCTTGGGGGGCTGCGAGGGAGCGCGCTAATGACTGGCGCGCGAGCAGGAGGGATATGGCAACTACCTGGAGAAAGTGCGCACCATGATGAACCAGAAGGCGCCGCGGCTCGTGGTCGACCTGAACGACCTGCGCGAGTACGACAGCGCCTTCCAGGACGCGCGCGGGCAGGACAACATCGTCAACCGGTACGCGGTACTGCAATGCTGGCGTGTGCTGGCTGGTTGAGGAACTGATGAGCGTCGACTGCAGCCTGATGCGGAGCCCCGCTGAGTACATTCCCCCGTTCGAAGAGGCCATCAAGGAGGTGGGGGACACACGAGGGGATCGGCCCGTCGTAATGAGGATACTGACGTGAGTGACCCAACGACAGGCGGTGTTCAACCTGGACAGCACGTACGGCAGCAAGGAGGCAGAGGCGACCAAGGACATGACCTTCCACGTTGGCTTCTCAGGCGACTTTGGCCACCATAACGTGACCCCGCGCGGGCTGCTGGCCTCCTACCTGTGCCAAATGGTGTGCGTGCACGGCATCATCACCAAGTGCTCGGCCGTGCGGCCCAAGGTCGTCAAGTCGGTGCACTACTGCAAGGAGACCAACGCCATCCTCTCGCGCGAGTACCGAGACAACACGTCGCTCACAGGCGCGCCGACCACCAGCGTATACCCGACCAAGGACGAAAACGGCAACTTCCTCGAGACCGAGTTTGGTCTTTCGCAGTACAAGGACTACCAGATGCTCAGCATGCAGGAGACCCCCGAGACTGCGCCACTCGGTCAGCTGCCGCGCTCCTGCGACGTCATTGTCGAGAACGATATCGTCGACAAGTGCAAACCCGGTGACCGCGTGCGGATTGTCGGGATTTACCGCCCGCTGGGTGGTAACTCGGCTGCCGAGCGGACTGCCGTGTTCCGCACGGTCCTGATCGCCAACAACGTGCAGCTTCTCGGCAAGGAGGTACGTGTAGTCCAATCAAAACTGCAGTATTTTTGCATCGCTCACATGGTGTGTAGGTTAACGGGATCCACCTCTCCGTGGATGACCTGGTCAATGTTCGTGAGTTCGCAAAGCGTGATGACGCTTTTGACATTCTTTCCCGCTCGATCGCGCCGTCGATTTACGGTCACGGAGAAATCAAGCAGGTATGCATTGTTGTGCTAGCATTTGCTTGATAGAGCCTGATAGTTCCTCACACGCGCTTTACTTTTGTTTCCGTCCTAAATAGGCTCTGCTCCTCCAGCTTCTTGGTGGTGTGGAGAAGAATCTTGAAAACGGAACGCATCTTCGTGGTGACGTGAATGTCAGTTGGCGTTTGGTCTGCGAGAAAGACTGCTGCAGGGCTAACGATATTTTTTTTTACTTGCTTTAGATTTTAATGGTTGGTGACCCATCGACGGCCAAGTCGCAGCTGCTGCGTTTTGTCCGAACAATTGCCCCGTTGGCAGTGAACACAACTGGTCGTGGTTCTTCGGGTGTTGGTTTGACTGCCGCCGTGACTTTGGACCCTGAGACCAAAGAGCGGAGATTGGAAGCCGGCGCCATGGTGCTGGCTGATCGCGGTATTGTGTGCATCGACGAGTTCGATAAGATGAGGTATGCTTCACCTGAAATGAGCCGATGGTATAGTGACATGTGCTAACGCATCCCGTTGCTTTCTGCTTGCAGCGAGGCGGATCGTGTTGCAATCCACGAAGTCATGGAGCAGCAAACTGTTACGATCGCGAAGGCCGGTATTCACGCTACGCTGAACGCGCGTTGCAGTGTGCTTGCTGCCGCAAACCCAGTGTACGGCCAGTACAACAAGAACAAGCGGCCACAGGAGAACATTGGTCTGCCAGACTCGCTCCTGTCGCGTTTCGACTTGCTGTTTGTTGTCCTTGACCGGCTTGACCGCGGTGTGGACCGCAACATTTCGGACCACGTGCTTCGTATGCACCGCTACACTCGACCGGGCCAAGAGGGTGTGCCGCTGTCGTTTGAAGTCAGCTCCACGGACCACATGGCCCTGTTGGACGGCCCCAGCGAGGACCCGACCGACGCCAAGTCCATTTTCCAGAAGTACGACCCACTGCTCCACGGCGATCACCATTCCTCGTCGTACGCCGGCAGCGGCAACGGCATCCTCAAGCTGGATTTCCTCAAGAAGTACATTTATTACGCGAAGACGCGCTTCCAGCCTGTGCTGACGGACGCTGCCATCGACCTCATCGCCGAGGGCTATGCTGAGCTGCGTTCGCAGCAGAATGCTCGCACGCTTCCTGTCACTGCTCGTAGTTTGGAGACGTTGATCCGTCTTGCGTCTGCGCACGCCAAGGCTCGGCTCAGCAAGTCGATTGAGCGGGCAGACGCCGAGAAGGCGATGAGTCTGATGAGCTTTGCGCTGTACCACGACGCATCAGAGCCGAGCAGCGGTGCACCGAAGGCGGCGCCAACCGCCGCGGAGACTAACCACGAGCCGATGGAACTCATGCCAGAGCACGAGGAGACACCTGTGAAGATGCCACCGGCATCTCCATCGTCTCCATCTCGCAAGCGCGACCGATCAACGTGGAGGTTCGTCTTCCAGGTTTACGGGTGGATCGTTCAGGATCACTAACGCCTCGATGTGTCTGTTTGTCACAGTGCCGACAGCCTGAGCGAGGAGGTTTCGCAGGTGCTGACAGACATGAGCGGAGACGTCGTGAGCGAGGACGAGGACCAGTTGCGGCTGTCGGACGTGCTGAAGCGGCTGAACTCTCGGCGTGGGCGCAACGACAAACTCTCTCGCGCGGAGCTCGAGACGGTGCTGCTGGAGCTCGAGAAGGAGAACAAGCTCATGTACGTGCAGGACAGCGACGAGCCGTTCATCATGCTGGTCTAGGCTGCGCGGGGCTGGGCGGCTCCGCGCGCCGCAGTAGAGCGCGCGCGCGGCCTGCTCGGCGATTTATATTTTGGCGAATGGCACGGTATTGTATCTGTCGCCGCTCTACTCGTCGTGCGCGTGGCCGCCGCCCGCTGGTGTGGCCACCGCTGCCGCCTCCTCGCTCGGAAGCTGCTGCGCCTCCTCGCCGCGGTTGTCGTACTGCACCAGCGTCGCGCGCACGTACTCGTCCATGCTGCCGAACGCGCGGAAGTGGCGCAGTGGGTCGGCCGCCTCGTCCTTTGCCTCGCGCGCCGCCTTCTCCCTCGCCGTCGTCAGGAACCGCCGCCGCAGCATTGAGGTGAGATCGCAAATGTCCGCGATCGGCGCTGACGGAGTGTGGAGCGCTCCAGAAGCTGTGGTGGAGTGCAGCATGGGTCCAATAGAAATCGTCCTACACGTTTATTTACGGACCAAAACTTGACGTTACTATGAGAGTGAAACTCTATTTATGGACAATATGCGACATGCGAGCGGCTACGTACCCCCCTGGTCTCAGTTGTCATTCTGCTCCGTTCCCCGCCATGCTGGCCCGCGCCGCCGCCTCCGCCGCTCGCCGCCCGCTCGCTCGCCGAGCCGCTGGGCCACCACCGCGCGTCTTGTACTCGTCCGCAAAGCCCTCGGCGACTGGCAGCGCGGCAATTCCGCTGTCCACGGGCGTCACGGCCGGTGAGTCAGGAGCGAAACGGATGGCGACAGTTGACACAGGCTGACGACGGAGCTGCAGGTGGCATCGCTGGCGTTATCTCGGCGCTCACGGGCGTCGGTGGTGGCATCATCCTCATCCCGGTAGGATGAAGCCCCTTTCATGACTACTAGCTCCATGGATCTGACGGTGGATGACCACGATAGACGCTCGCCAAGTTCACGACGCTCTCGCAGCAGGTGATCAACGGCACGAGCATCGGTGCCGTGTCGCTAAGTGCGTCCGTCGGAGCGTACAACCACTTTGACAAGGGGGCCTGCAACTTTCCCATGGCGCTCACCACCACGATCCCTGCCATCGTGTGCACGCGCTACGGCGTGCGGCTCGCGCAGCGGCTCACAAGCAAGAAGCTCTCGCTCGTCGTTGGCGCCGCGATGCTTGTCTCCTCCCCGCTCATCTTTCTCAAGAAGAGCCCCTACTTCCCCAAGTTCAGCGCTAATGCGTCACCGGTCGACCTGCAGTTCTACAAGGCGGGCGACTTGAGCGATCCCAACTCGAGCTACATCGCCAAGGTCAAGAACGATCCCACAGCGTTCGCGATCGCCAACACCAAGTATCTGGTCGCTGGCGCGCTTGCAGGCTTCATTTCTGGGCTCTGTGGCCTCGGCGGTGGTATCCTCATGACAGCGTACCTGACGGCGGCAAGCGACATGCCACAGGAGACCATCATCGGCACGTCGCTGCTTGGTATCGTGCCCACGGCCGTGGCGTCGACCTACCACAACGTGCAGGCCAAGTCGATCCACCTCCCATCGGCTGCTCGTGTTGGCGGGTCCCTCGCTCTTGGTGTGTACCTGACGTCCAAGTACGTGACCCACGACGTTCCCGAGGATGTGCTGCGAGGCATTCTCGGCACGACACTCAGTGCAGCGGCCATTGTCATGATGCGGCGCTCCATCTAGATCAACGCAAGATGACGGCACCTACAATATAAACGAGGCAACGCATTGAGGCCAGTGTGTGGGGCTTGATCTAAAGCTCGAGAATGGCTCTCGAATGTCATCGAGCTGTCGCAGTTGCAAGTTGAGAGCTATACATTCGCAAGTTGCTTGACTTCGCGAGAGCGCTGGGAGGAGCACGGTCGTTTCCTGGACGTCAGACTTGAGGTTACCAGCATTGGTGGCAAATACAGCGTGGTGAACTTTAGTACGAACACTGCTCAAAGCAGCGCTCACAGAGATGCGATTGAAGCAAATCATCATCTTCGATTGCGATGCTGCCAGCTGACATTACTGAGACGAGGGTAGCAGTCCATCACCAGACCGTGAATGGGCAAACATTTTCTGGTCGTGGGTGGCAACAGATTGTTGGCTACCATCGAGATTCCGGTGCCTTCCAACAATCTGCACTTGGTGCCCAACGCATTTTCGTTGACGCTTTCATCTGCTGTTTGATGACACCACAAACTTGAAAAAGCGAAAGCAAACTCATGGAACAACATATGCGTGTGTGATTTGAACTCGGTCCGTTGCTACAGTCTCGCGAGCCCGGCTGCGCTAGGCTGGGCTGCATGCGGCGGCTCGGCTCGTCTAGAGGAGGGGGACTGTTAAATTACACGAACTCGTCGACACCAAAAGCGGACCGAGGCTCGTCCACGGGCCGCACACGCATATGCGGCCAATACACACCGTCACCCTCTCGCTGCCCCCTCCTTGGATACTGCCGTGCGCAGTCCAGCCATCTCTCGGTTTGGTCGCCGCGTCCCCTCTGGGTTGGTTGGTTAATGGAACCCCGACGCGCGCAGTGGGCCGGCGTTGCCGCGCTTGTCGGCGAGGAACGTGCCGCTGGGCACGACCACGTCGGTAAAGCGGCCGACGCCCCCGCCCTGGCCGACGGCCAGCGCCACGTGCAGGCAGCGCAGCCAGTCCTTCATCTCGGCCTCGGTGTAGGCTGCGAGCAGCACGCGGCGGCCATTGCCCGATCCGAAGCGGATGGCGAAGCGCCACATGGTGGCGGTGGCGCCGTCGAAGACCGAGTCCTTGGGCATGACCTCGATGACGCACTTGCCGGCACCCCTGGCGAGCAGGTTGATCTCCCCGCGCCTGCTGCCGTTCTCCTCTCGGAAGAAGGTGAGCTTGGAGGCCGACAGCGCGGCGTAGCGCACCTTCCACCCGCCGCTGGGCACGAGGCGGCCGCGCAGCTTGCCGAGTTTGAAGAGCAGGCCGGTCTTGATGACGCTGGAGCGGTCGAAAGCGGCGGCCGAGACGAGCAGCGACTCTCTGGACAGCGAGAAGCCGTGCTCGTCGACGATCATGGTGCGCGGCAGGCGCGCGGGGTCGCACACGATAACGTCGACGTCGTTGTCCTCGGGTCCGAGCGGGAAGTCGCCGTCCTCGCTGGCGCGGTCTCCGTTCTCGTCCATGATGGGTATGCTGCTGTTGCTGGCCGGGGCGTCCATGTACGCCGTGATGGTGGTGGCTCGGCGGTCCCTCGAGACGATCAGGTCGTCCTCGAGAGAGACGGTCGAGGCGAGGGTCCCCTCCCGCTCCGTGTGCCTCGGCGCGGGCGAGAGCGAGCGCGCGCTGCCGCGCTCGTCCTCCGTGTCCTCGCTGCTCTCGTACCAGTCGGCGGGCTCGTCCTGCGCGTGCTGCTGGTGGGCCTGCAGCGTCGGCTGGTTGTACACGGCGGCCACGAGCTGGTGCTTGTACGCGGCGCTCTGCCGCTGCGTGGCGCGCAGCACGCGCGAGTTGCGGAACGCCAGCAGGCTCGGCCGCGCCAGCTCGTCCTCGTGCGCGGGCACGCCCGGCTCCATCATGGCGGGCGCGTCGGGGTCGTCGTCGGCGAGCCAGGCGGCGGTCGGCGAGTGCCGCATTTCCCTCAACTGACGCCTGCGAGGGCGCCGCTGGCCCGCCATACGGAGCGCGACGCCGCGCAAAGATCTTGACGTTTGTATACCCGACCGTCGTGGCGTCGCACGGCGCCGTGAAAGGGCAGCCCATACTGGGCGCCAGTGACCGCCGAGGGGATGGGCGGGCACAAACGTGGAGTGGGACACGCGAAATGCCCGCAATACTTGTAGAGGATTCTGGCTTTTTGGAACGCCGCCACGCGGGAGAAGCCAAGCAGCCGATGTGGGCGGCTTGTGGCTCTTCATGCCGGCCGCGGTGGGTGCTCCTGCCACGTGTGAAGAGGGATCATTTGAGCTTCACACGCACCCACGGGCTCAGCTTGCGGGGGGATCAAGACCGGCGGGTGGGGAAGGGCGGGTGACGGCAGAGCCGCTGGCCACTTTGCGGCCGTCGGTATAGACGCAGCGGGGGCGTGATGACACCGGACGAATCCCTAGGTACAGTAAGTATCTTCAGCGTTCTCTGCAGTCGCGCCGGCAGAAGGAGCCGACAGAGCAAATCGCGAATCCAGTCGCGGGAGAGCGAGTCCGCCGCCCGCGATGGGGAAAACCCAGCACCTACAGCGAGTTATCATCGACTGTATGTACATTATGCACGCATTAATACACAGGGTCGGTCCAGGCATGCATGGAGTCGAGCGCCACCGAGGCGACGACCGCTTGGTCCGACTTCAAATATCGGTGCGAACAGCTGGCGTGGGTTCGAAACTGAACTCGCCCCCTAAACACAAGCCTCTTGTATGTGGTCCACTTTGTTCCCACCCCAACAGAAGCCCTGTCCACGGTACGAACGACGGTACACCATACGAGGAGTTTTTCTTTTTGCGCACCCAATTCATTGAATTGTCCAATTCATGGCAGGAATCGTGCCACCGGTTTTGTACCCGTACCAAACCGGTTTTCCCTTCCGTCGCTCGAGGCAAGGTAGCCACTGGGCTGGGACCTCATGGAGGTGGCGTTCAAGCGGCGGACCAAGGCGGCGCGCGAGGGCCGCAAGCGCTCGCGGCGCGCGGCAGACGAGCCCGCGGACGAGGAGGAGGCGGGCGCCGACACGCTGCGCGTCATCGAGGAGGTGCTGGAGGACCAGCGGCTGCGCGCGCAGGCGCTGCGGCAGGAGGCGGCGGCCAGGGCGAGCGAGCGGCGGCCCGAGGCGCAGAGCGCAGCGCCCGCGGCCGAGTTCGGGCTGCACGACCCCAAGCGCGACGGCGCGGCGGGGCAGAAGCTGCTGCAGCTGCTGGACGGACAGTTCACGGGCCAGAGCGCGGGCTCGCAGCGCGACCAGCACGAGGAGCTGCTGTGCGTGGGCTGGCGGGGCAGGGAGCACGGCGCGGGCTGACGAGAGTTGCTGGCGCACAGGGAGAAGTACATTGAGGAGAAGCTGCAGAAGAAGCGCAGGGGAGATGGAGAGCAGGCGGAGGCGCCGCGACGCAGCGAGGAGGACGCGCTCTTTGAGGTGCCCGACCACCTGAACCCAAAGCTGCAGGGCGGAGAGAAGGCGGCCGACGAGGACGCCAGCGGCGGCGTGCTCATCTGGAACACGGGCATCGCAGAGGTCGAGCTGCCCGACTCGTTCGCGCACCAGACGGCCGCGGCCACCGAGCGCGCGCTCAAGCGCGAGGCCGAGGCGCGCTCGGCCAAGTCCAAGCTGGGCGTCGACAGCTCGGCGCTGCCCGCCAACTTCAGCGCCGACTTCGACCGGCACCGCAGCGAGTTCGTGGCCGAGCTCAAGAGCATGAACAAGGGTGCGTTGCGTGTTATAGCGTTGCGCGTGGCGAGCAGAGGGTTTGTGGGATCTGACGTTGTCATGCATATGCATGTGATATGACTCGTGTCGACAGACGACCAGAGAGAGCGCGGCTTCCGCAAAGGTGCGTGTCGAGATGCACTGCAGCGACCAAAGCCGCAGGACTCACTAACCCGCTGGTCCGCTGCCATTTCACCAGTGGGCAAGCACCAGGCGAGCGACGACGCGGCCGTATCGCGCTTCCGCAAGTTCGAGAGCCGCAGGAAGCACCGGTAGTTAGCAGCAGCAGCAGCAGGAAGAGGACGCCATCAACACGGCGGTCTCTCTCTCGTTGTTGTTGCATGTATCAAAGCATCAGCTTCAACATGGCGCGGTACGCAACTGACTCCATGATGTGGTCCACACCTCGTCCATGCGCCTACGTGTCGTGCCGGCACTCTCAATCGGTCCGCAGGCGCCATGAGCTGGCTGTGGGGCAACGAGACGACGGAGCAGGCGCAGATCGTGGTGAGCGCGCTGCAGGGCGAGCTGGACGAGCGCGAGGCCAAGATCAAGGCGCTGGAGGCCGCGCTGCGCCGCGAGCAGCAGGACCTCACCGCCGTGCTGAGTGTGCGTCGGCTGCTGGAGGCGGCTGCGCGGCGCTGACTGACGCTGTGGGCCGCAGGACGAGGTGGCGGCGCTCGAGGCGCGGCGCACGCGCGTGCAGAAGGAGCTGGCGGAGCTCGACGCGCTGATCAAGAGCAAGCAGAAGGCGCTCGCGCGCGCCAAGAACCCCGACAAGAAGAAGGCCAAGAAGCCCAAGAAGCCCAAGGCGCAGGACGAGAACGCGCCCGCGGCCGCCAATGGCGCGCCACAGGAGCCCAAGGGGGACAAGAAGCCCAAGGATGCGGCCGCGGCCTCCGCGACGCCCAAGAAGGCCAAGAAGGAGGCGCCCAAGACGCTGCCCATGGACGCCAACCTCGCCAAGGTGGCCAAGGAGGAGCCCAACGTCGCCTTCATCATCCAGCGCAGCACGGTGCGCGCTCCACGACTGGAAGACTGTAATTGCAATGCTGAACTAACGTGCTGTCCGACAGAACGCCAACACGGTCGTGTACGCGGGCGTCAAGGGGACCGACGGCGCGCTGGACGCCGAGAAGCCGCTCGCCGTGTACTGGATCATGTACGAAAAGGAGGGCAACCCGCGCGAGGACCTCAACATGATCGAGCGCAACACGGCGTACGGCGTGACCACGAGCGCGTCCGACACGCCCGGCCAGTTCAAGGCGCAGATCGCGTCTCTGCGCGACCGCGACTGCATTCTGCTCGTGGACGCGCACGGCAACGTTCAGGCTCTCACGACCATCGCCGGGAAGCCCGGCAAGCTGCTGCGCCGCGTGTACGTGCAAATGACGACGAGTTGGGGCATCCCGACCGTCGACTACGTCGAGATTTTCGGCGTCGACCCCATTACGCTCGAGCCCGTGTACGAGAAGAAGAAGAACAAGTGAAGAGAGCGGTCGGGCGAAATAGGAGGCAATTTTTTCTGTGTGTGGCGTGAGATGAAAGTGGTAACATGAGCATCTTTTTGACAACGATCGGCGGGAGTCAGCTAAAACACCCAGGTGGTCGTGTGCTGCTTCATCCTTCTGTTGAGCCGTCGCTGTATTCGCTCAATCGAAGAGCTGGGTCAAGGCGCTGCTGTTTTGGCTGATCGGCCCAAGACCAATTTGACGAAAGAGCACTCTGCCATTGTCTTGTTCACCTTCTTCATCGTCCTCGGCGTCAAATTCTTCTTCACCCTCGCCATCTTCTGTACGAGAACTGTCTTCGTAAAAGGAACAATACGTCGTCGCCAAGCATTGATTCGTGCCGTCGGTTTCCTCGAGCGCTCTTGCAGCGACATCTTGCATGAAATCATCGCTCTCCAGCTCGAATAGCTTGCTCATAATGCTGGTAAACTGCTGAGGCGTGTCTGCCTTCAGCAGCACATTACCGCAACGGCTTCCTGCTACTTGAGCAAGCTGCGTGCAGATGTCATCCATCAAGGAGCTGCCTGTCATCGGCATCGTTTTGAGCCAGCTGGGCACCCTCGCTGGGCTTGAATTGTTTGCTGCCGCCACGAATACAGGCAGGAACGCAATGTTCCAATCCAGGAACAACCCCAACTCGTCGCCGTTGAATCGCAACGATGGTCTGAGTCGTTCCAGCTATCTCCAGCCATCGTAAGTCTCCAGTATGTCATGCTTCGGAGTGCGCCACAATACGTACCATCGAAAGTGCAGTGACAAACGAGGAGGCTCTTCGCTGGTGTTGGCTTTGTTGCTGCTCCATGACGGATTTCTCCATGACTGATTTTTGCTGATGACGAAAATCCTTGAGAGCTTCGTGCTCTACACCGTGCCTTGCGCCTCGCGGAGCCTTTCTAAACAGCTCGCAAGCTGATGGGATGGTGTCGCCCAGCATCAAATATCTTCCGTTCGCCTCCGTCTTGTCGCTTCGAGCTCCAGATGCACCGGTTGGCGCTTCCATTCGTCTCGTGGAACGGCAAGTTGAGAGGAACGATGAACGGTATGGATGAGCAACTGCGTGAAGAGCTTGAGTCCGTGCTGGAGTTACCTCCTGTGCCTGGGGAGTGGGCGTTTGGTGGTCGGGCTGAGAGCCTGCCGTCTGCGCTGAGATTCCGAGTCGACGGAGAAGGGGACTTCAAGGCGCCGCTAGATGAGGAGTCTGCGAAAACGATCATCTCTCGATGCTCACGTGAAGCATTTGGAGGCAGACACTGCAAGTGCTGGAAGATTGATATGAAGAAGGTGGCCATCTTGAATCCAGAGTGGAATGACGGCATGAACAAACTGTGTGACACGATCGCTCATCGCCTGGGGTACGCTGAGGAGCTGGAGCTCCTTCCCCAGCTGCTCGCTGTTCATGAAGCGGGAGCAAAGACCGTGACGCTAGATGTGGCGCAAGAAGACGACAACGTCGTCGCGGTTCTGATGGTGCAGCCGCCTTCAATTCATACTGGTGGCGCGGTCAG
Source organism: Phytopythium helicoides (assembly GCA_024867545.1). Classification (NCBI taxonomy): domain Eukaryota; phylum Oomycota; class Peronosporomycetes; order Pythiales; family Pythiaceae; genus Phytopythium; species Phytopythium helicoides. Next base: position 217,043 of record JANFNE010000033.1, read on the forward strand.
AGTGTTTTTGGAAGGCGAATGCTCGTACAGCTGCGTTCTTGACTTTGGAGGATCGACCGATGCGGGGCGGTTTGCACCGCACTTTGCAGTGTTTGATACCAGTGCGCGGTGCGAGTTGCAAGCAGTGACAGCGGGGCATCGGCTGATCTTGATGTATGCTGTGAGAGTCTCATCGGGCAGAGTCAGAAGACGAGACCCTGAGATGCTGGAGAAGCTGGTTTCGAAAGTGGAAGGCATCACAAGCATTGTTGTGCATCTCGCGAATTTCTACAAGGACGAAGAGATCGAGAAACAGGGGTGGATGGCACTGAAGCGCGAAGATCGAGGTCGCCTTTGCAGTCTTCGAGAAGCGAACAATCAGCTCACCAGCACCGGTCTCCGGTTGTTTCTTGTCCGCATCTCAAACTCAACCAGGGCATGCGATGAGTGCGGAAAAGAAGAGTGTTTTATCGGTAAATGGCTGGCGCTTGATGGGACGAACATTCCGGCTGAAGCAACAACATACAACGTGCTGCACTACCACCCACTCTTTGATCACAACAACTATTCTTCGTGCTCACGCTACGCGATCGTGGCATGGCCTACAGTGTTCGACGTGATCAACTTCATTTCATTCATGGGGGAACACGCGCTGCTGAATTGCATTCGTGAAGAGCACAAGCGCGACGGAAAGACGGATTTTGCACGGGTTCTTGATGCACTTGGACCAATTCCACACAGAGTTTCGGCGGAATTTCATCGTGGTCTTGCGGAGTTGCTGGTTGTCGAGAACAATGATTTCGCGGCCTCGAGCTACGCTGCAAAATTTTTGTGGGGAATAGATCCACATGCGCAGGGAGTTGCAATGATTCCCGTTGCAATTACTCTTCTGAAAGCCTACCCCAAAGCGATAATCCGGAAGGTAGTTGAGTGGTCCTTCCAGAACTACGTCGCAGAGCTTGTTTGGGCAAAACTTAGCGATTTCGATGAGATTCAAAACTCTTTTGTTGGTGTACTTGAGAGCTGGTTCAATTGCAACACAGAAACGGATATAGAGGCTCACACGGTGTCTCTTCGTTTCGTATGGAAACTGGCACTACAATCGTTCGACTTTGAGCGGTTTGACAAGATTGTTTCTGCTGTGAGGCGTTCCAGGATTAAGTGGATCCAACTGTCCTTGGATGCGATCATCGATCTCAACTTGAAGCTGACACCAGAACGCCGCAAGCTAATCCAAACTCTCGTTGACACTCTCGTCTGCTCGCTCGAAAATGACATCAACGCAGCCAAGAACGTGGAGACCTGGGAGATTCTCGGCGCCAGCTTTCCAGCCGATGCGCAGATCGAGAAGTTTCTCCGCGGACCAGACGAAGCAATGGTACTGCCGAGTTCTTCGGTCAGTGCAGCGTTTCCAACTGCGGATGCTTGGGCTACCAATGAACAAGTGCGTCAATACGCGTTAGAGGGCGAAGTTTCGCTGACCTCACAGCAAGTGACGATCCGCAAAACGAAGAAGCAACTCCAAGTTGATATGGAGAGGATCAACAAGTTGGAAGACGAGCTGCAGAAGATCAGGGTCGCCTTTCCATCTTCCGAAAGCAAGGGGCAAAGGAAGCTGGTGGGGCACAAGCGGTCGCGTAAGGAGGTCGAGGAAAGTGCGTAGCGTTTTCAATAGGCTCAGCAAGTAGGTGTTGGAGTGCGTGCGTAACATCCAGACGAACAAGCCGAAAGCTTCGCCCACGTTGGGTTTGCGATCGCAAGCTGCGTGCATACGCGCACATTCCTCTTCAATTCCTCTCGTAGGCACCTGGAAGATCGGTGCGACCTTGAAGTGGCCAATCAATCAATACCTACCAAAAAAAAATGTCCCCAACACCTTCCCAACGAGGGATTCGCGACTTATTCCGCAGGCGGATTTGGTCGCCGCACACGTTGACAGGCTGTCCACTCGGCCATGGCCGTCAAGTCGGAGGCCGCGGGCGTCAAGGCGGAGGCCGCGGGCGTCAAGGCGGAGGCCGCGGGCGTCAAGGCGGAGGCCGCAGGTGGCGAGCTGCGGTCGCTGCTGGAGCGCGCGCGCGCCAGTCGCACGGCGTCCGCCCCCGCCCCCGCTCGCGCGCGCCACGAGCACCGGCGGCTTCCGTACGACCACGAGGACGTTTACGCGAGCTACTTCCGAGACCCGCAGGGCGGATGGCGCGCGGACGAGGAGCAGTTGGAGCCGACCGGACGGGGCCGAGACGCGCAAGACGCGTACTACGACTACTACCCACAGGCCGACGACGGGCTGCTGCCGACGCCGGTGTGCACGTGTCCGGCCCACGGCCACGCGGCGGCGAGGACGACCGCGCGCTACGCGGACCTAGGGGACGGCCGGGAGGCGGGCGTGTACGACGATCGAAGGCCACAGCACCCAGACACTCATCCACATACGGCCGCAAGATACCAGGTCGCCAGCCACAGCACAGAAGAGAGACGCCCGCGCTACCCTATCGCTGTGGACGAGCACAGCGACGCCTACTACTCGTCCGCACTCCCGGACGACCGCTACTATGAGGACGACGACCCCTACACCCGAGTCCACAGCGCCCACAGCATGCGCAGCTACACCACGACTCGCGGGCTCGCCGTCGGCCCCCGCCGCTCGATCAATCATGACCACAGCTTTGAAGAGTACCCCGCGACTCGAGACTACACCGAGTACCCTGCCACTCACAACTACACCCGACACAGTCGCGTTCTAGACGATGACGAGCTCCTATACGATGACCCAGATGAGGACGAGCACCGCCACGCGCGACTTCGCATATCCGTATCTACCAACTCGTCCACTCGCGTTCTGCTACCTGTGGCTCGACCTGGAAATCACCGCAGCCTTCCATCTTCACCCGAGTCGAGCGCCACGACAGCCACGACGTCGTCGCAGCCCAAACGGAAGCGGAACTCTGCCACTACCCAGCTAATCCACAGCATCGGAGACACTTCGGTTCACACAGCACTCATGCTCATCCCAGCGAACGGAAGCGCGGCACTGCTGGAGAAACGCGGACAATTCATTCAAGCGATCGCAGCCAAGTCGAAGTGCGCTCTGGCGATTCGCGACATACCAGACGAACTTGCCGAAGACGAGGTGGACACACGGCTGCTGCGACTCGAAGGCTATGCAGACGGCATTAACGTGGCAATTCGCCTCGTGATCGAACGCATCCGCGAGTTCCGAGCGAGCAAGCGCGACCCGTACTACGCTCCCATGACGCGCGAGCTGGTGATGCCATTGCCAGACGCGTCTGTCACTCGCGCGACGCTGCTGTGGATGAAGCACTTCTCAAGCAAGACTGCAGATCTCGCCCCTGATCATGACACCGAACGCATCGAGTTATTGCCTGTTGAGGACGCAGATGAAGACACGGTCCAAGCGCTTTGGCTTGTGCGCAAAGACCACGTGGGCCGGATGATGGGCACCAAGGGTTCGATCCTCAGCTCTATCCGTGCCGAAACAGGCGCCGCCGTGCACGTGGCTGACGCAAATGAGAGCGCACCTGGCGCGATAGAGCGACTTGTGACTATAGAGGGTAACGAGACCCAAGTGCTTGCAGCGCTCGAGGCCATTCGTGGTCGCGCAGGAGGTCGCCCACAGCCTATTGTCGGATCCGCAGGTCGCTCTGGACAGTACTTTGCCATCCCATACCACACCGCAGGCTTCCTCATTGGACTCAAGGGCGGTCGCGCACGTGAAATTGCAGCCAAGACTGGCGCGCGGCTACAGATTCCGTCACAGCTCGGATTGCCACTGGGCTGCATCAATCGTCTTGTGCACGTCCAAGGTACACGCAAACAAATCGAGCACGCGGCCCGAGTCATCGGTGCCAAGCTTCGTGACTATCTATCAGGTGAAGCTGAGGAGACCGATGCAGCTGACGACGTTGATGAGCTCGGCGGATCGGTTGACGACCAGGATCCCGTGACTCTGCGCGTCGTTGTGGCTTCCAAGGTTGCTTCCAGTCTTCTGGACGCTCGGGGACGGCTTGTCCGAAGTCTCATGGCCGAGTCAGGCGCGTACATGCGGTTCGTGCAGTCGCCCAAGCAAACACTGCACATCTCGTGTATGCCTCGTGTCTGGTGACCTCCCAAAGGTACTGCTTGGCGTGCAATTGCTGCTGTCTTCTGGAGCCGACTCGGACCTTGCTCCTCGTGTTGCCAAGCGCAAGCGCGAGCACGATTCAGTCGAACGAGTGGCTAGGACAGATGGCAGTGGATGAAGAAATGGAGGAAGAATCGACCCGTGTAGACGTAAATCACGAGCTGCCCACCAAGCGCGGTCGACCAAGCACTCCCACTTCAGGTAGGTTTTCTACAAGTAGACCATCTCCTAGCTCTGGTTTGTCCTCTGTGAAGGTGCGGCGAATTGGTGGCGGTGCAGGAGCAGGGAGCCGCAAGGTACAAGTCGTGAGCAGCGCGCCGCGCCGAGGCGGTCGCCTCACGTGAGTCCTGCTAACTCGTTGATGGATACTATCGTTACGGTGTGTGTATGCGTACTGTACGTCGAATATGAAGTCTTCCTTCCTCGCTGTCAGCGCCGCGCCGTCATCCCAGCTGCAGTTGCGCACGCGAGCAGCAGCGATAGCCCCATGACCACCGGCGCGCCGGGTTTCCTCCCAGCTCCTTCGTTGACCTGGACGTTTGGTCGGTCGTAGATGTCTTTGAGCTGCTCAGGAGGGCTCCCTCGGCCGTCTCGTCGACTGGCAGCTTCGTCTACAACAGTGGTCACCATCCGACGTGGCGATCGCACTTTGTCCATTGCGAGCAGATCGGCCGCTGTCATCCCTTCGTCGTCGTCTTCGGCGTCCGCCTCCCATGCGTTCCAGTCGACCGGCTCGGGTTCGTAAATGGCCTCGTCCTCCGTCTCCTCGTCTTCTGCGACGTCTTCAACCAATTCGTCTGAGTCCTTTCCTCGGTTGTTCGGAGCAGCCGCTCGCACTCCTGCTCGGCCCTCAGCCGCCGGTGCTCCGCGATCTGCAGCTTGGTGGCGGATGCCCGAGCGTCGATCTCAAGCTGCTCGACTCGCCGCTCCCTCTCCTCCAGCCTCTCCCGCGCTTCTCTCAGCTCGACCCTCAGCGTCGCCACGATCGCTCGCTGCGCGTCGCGGACGCCCTCCAGCCTCCTCAGCTCGTCCGCCCGCGCGTCCGCGTCCGCCCGCAGCCCGTCGGCCTCGTCCCTCGCCATCCGTAGCTCGTCCGCGGCCGCCTCGGCGCGTCCGCTCGCCGCCTTGAGCTCTGCGCGCAGCCGTTCCGCCTCGCCCTGCGCTCGCATCGCCTGCGCCTCGAGCGCCACCGCGCGCCTGCGCTGCGCCTCGCACTGCCCGCACGCCTCCCTCATTGCGGACGGCGGCGCCTCGGACCGCCGCCGCGCCGGCCGCGCGTCCTCTCGCTCGTCCACGCGCCGCTCCAGCCGCGCGATGCGCTCCAGCAGCGCGTTGCCCGCGCGCGCAGCCAGCCGCGCCGAGTCGCGCGCCTCCGCCAGCTCCACGAGCGCCGTGGCGAGCGCGCGCCGCAGCCGCGCGGCCTCCTCCTGCCGCGGACTCTGCGGACTGTTTGGACTGTTTGGGCTGTTTGGGCGCTGCGCACTGCGCTCGAGGGGCTCGTGGGGCTCGGCCGGCGCCTTGGCGAACGCGCGCGCCACCAGCCGCTCGACCTGCGCCGCCAGCGCGTCCACGGCCTCTGCCTCGTCCGTCATGACGACCGCAGTGGAGACGCCGCGGTCCATACTGCGATCAAGTGAGCGGGAATGATGGCGAACCTGCGACGTGAAACGACCACCAACGCCGAAACCACCGAGCCACTGCGCGCTCGCCCGGCATGGCCCACCTGAGTGCGCGCTGCTCGCTGCTCGGGGACACAGGACGCCACTGCTCACGAGCTCTGGTCTACGACAGGCGACAGGCACGAGGACGCCAAGCGGCGGCGCGACGAGCTGCTGCGCGAGCGAGCGGCGGCGCTGGCCACGCGCACGGGATACCCGTTCGACCACCAGGCAGCTCGGCGGCGGACGGCCGCGGTGAACAAGGAGCCTCCGCCGTCCGAGCTCTACGAGGCGAGTGGCTCCGTCGTGCTGTTTGAGATCGGAGCAGTTGTCTGACAAAACCGCTCAGCCGCCGCGAAAGTGGACCAAGGAGGAGATCGCCGAGGCCGTGCGTGTGTCGCGCTTTGAATTGCCCACCTCAGGTTATCCTCGCAAGACTAACTTGGAGCTGGCAGAGTCGAATGTGCGAGTTGCGGGTGCACTCGGCGCGGGAGCAAGAGGCAAGGAAGCGGAGAGAAGAGCTCGAGAAGGAGCTCGAGCGGCGGCGGCGCAGCGAGGAGGCCGGGGCGGCGGCGCCAGATCAAGCTGCGAGACGACTGAAGGAGAGGAGAGTGAGAGAGCGACAGCAGCAAGAAGCCGATCTGGAGCTGCTCATCGCACAGCAGTCGTCGTCCATCCGCGCCATGAACATCGCTCGCATGCTCTCGCCGCGATTCGAGGAGCGCGTCACCTTTGCTCCGCAAGTGCCGCGCCGCTCACGAGAGGACGAGCGCGTCACACAGCTGCTTGAGGGTGGTGGCACCATCGGTAGTTTCTACAAGTAGCATCCATCTAGCTGCAATATACGGCTGCGATGCAGCTAAAAGACACCGCGAAGGCTTGCTCGGTTTCGGGCCAACGCATCCCCATACTTTGTGGGGGCCTCATTATGTCGGTGGCGATTGCTCTCAGGCTCGCGTGGCTCAAGCTCTCGAGCGTAAAAGTCGAGCGAAATTGAGTCGAGAATCGGCCAGCAACGAACGCTGCGTTCCGTGTGCGATCACTATCATTGCCTTTACCTTGGCTCTGGGCTTGTGTCCATTGTTCTGCGAGGTCGTGTGTGCGGCTGCGTATAGCTGGTGGCGTCACAGGGGCCAACCGCTTTGAATACTTGCGGCAAATTTTCTTGGTCACTTTGAGCAATTCTTGCTGCAGTAGATCCTCTTGCTTTCTCAAACTCACCCGCCCATCGTCCAAAAGCACCACGCGCGGATTGCTTATCTTGATCTGAGGCTTCAACAATCTATCTGTTTCTGACGTCGACGGGTTTCTCACGACCATGCAATGCTGGTGCAGATTGAGTTGTATTCAGGACAGGTGATAGGCTTGAGGGATGAGAATTTCGTAGATCAGCGAGCTCCGATGGACGCATCAAGCGTCCACCGATGAGCTTTCGCTGTTCGGGAGCATCAGGTGTCTTTAGCAATCGTTGATGAGCTTTTGCTCTTCCTTTTCATCGGCTCGGAGTCCTAATCGATTGAAATCGAGTCCTGCGTTCCGCTGCGCATTCTGATCGATTCCGATGGATACAGTTAGTGGAGCTAATCAAGCGATTTAATGTCGCAACCATCGCACCTTTAGCTCTGTTGCTTTCGGAGCTCAGCACTAGCTAAGAGCCCCATTTCCCGTCGCACATCACTTGGAGCTAGAGTTTGTATCCTTTGGGTTTCCTGTCTGTGAGGTCCGCTTCTTGAGAAAGTCAAGTGTTGACAGCCCCGCAGGTTTTCTCAGTAGCTCATCTACCGCCGGATCCTCATCATTAACTCGATCTTGACTCGATCTCGGCCGCATTGTGGTCATTGGAAAGAAGTGCATTCGAACCAAATGGAAAAGATGCAGTGAACAAATGCCTCCTCTCGACCTGATGAATTCGCATTCCTATAATTAGTGAGGATTTCATTTGTGCCACTTGTGTGCCCAGAACTCGTTGCGTGTGGCGCTCAGACATCGACGACCAGTTGCTGCAATGGACTCAATAGCAAACAAACGGAAGCGAGGCTGCTAGTTGTTGATCGCATTTACGAATCGGAAGCACCGACAACAACCTTTCCAACCACACTCCTTCACCATGATAGTCGCGCCATTGCCTAGAGGAGGCTTGGCGTCACCAAAGAAACCATTGCATGGTTCCGCCTCACCAACCAAGTCAAAATTCCAAGTCAATGTGAGCAAGCCAACAAAGATCGAAGAGCCTCCTCCGCTGTCGCCAAAGACAGCCACACGTATGGCTCGCGTTTTCCGGACCGTCCGTGCAGCCAAGCTCCGTGCGTCGCTTTTGCAGACCATGGTTGCTCTACTTGATCATGAAGATGAACGCGGACTTGAAAGCATCCTTCAAGTTCTCCATGCACTTGCTGAGCTTCCATTGAGTGATCCTCGAGAGAGAGCCCGGTGCCTCGCATGCCTGAAAGCACTAGGTAGACGACGCCATCGGCGACAATCAATGGATGAGACCGAGACCTGACGATCGCAGCAGTGGGTTCTCGAGTGATGGAGACGATGAAGGGGACGGCGAAGATGTTGACGTTGATCTTGACGTCGACGGCCTTGGGACCTTTCGACCACTTGGCTCGACGATGCCACCGTCGTTCGTGCACGAGTATTCGACCCAAGAAGAGCCGATGAGGGATAGTGGTCGACCCAAGAGCGTGAGTTTGCGCCACTGCCGTGCCTTTTTACTCGCTTGCGCCAACGAAATCCACGAACTGGATGCTGAGGACCCGGCATTTGATTATGCTGAAGACACATCGTCAGATGGATCGATGCACGTCCTGCAGCCCGTGACAAACTCCATTCTACAGGATCGTTTCGATGCCAACCGATTTGACTTTGACTACGCTTCCACTGCAATGGATGCATTATCAGTTGCAACAGGGGATCTGAGCTTTCGCATGCCTGAGCGAGCCCTCGAGTTTAGTGTCGATGATGATGACGATGATTTGGCCGCCGATCAAGGATCACAGCTATCCGACGTGCTGCATCGCGCAGAGTTTCTCACAGATGAAGAGCCATCTCCAACACGCAATGCTCGCTCAACTTTTCGCGATCGGTACCCGCACTCATCATCTAAATCCTCAGATACCACAGGAAAAAATCGTGAACTTTGCCTACGTGTTTTCACTGCATGGCGACGTGAATCGAGTGCCAAGAACAACCCAAAGGTTTTGGCCGTCAAGCTACATGCTTTTCGTGCACTCCAACGTGCTCGTGGATTGTCAATGAGCAACCTGGCGAGGAAGCGCCGAGCGTTCCAGAAGCTGAAGACGTTTGACAGATATACTACTCCGACGAACGCTCCATATCAGCTTTTCCCAACAACAGCACTCAAGTCGAAAGACGTCAAAGTTGACAATCCCATCTCAACGTGGGTCCGCACGGCAACTGCAGCTGCTCACGCTACGATCCCGAAGCGAGCGGACATTGCAATGGTGCTTGTCCTTGCCTTCCTCACTAACGCGTCCACCTAGACGATGACTCAATCCATTGGAAATGACTGCTTTAGATGACTGCATATTTTGGATAACGGCCAACAAAGCTGACATTGTTTTACTTTTCATCCTTGTGACCCTCCTTCTCAACCTAGGCGGTATCAGCATCATCTTCCTCCTCCTTCTCCTCAACGATAGACACTTTCACACGGTGCCATGCATTGTTGAGTACACCGCGCATGTTCCAGATTGGCGCAATCGTGTCTGGCTGCACATTGTACGACGAGTCGACTGCCTTACATGAGATGTCAAGGCTTGTCGTGCCGGGAGGCACCTCCACATCCAGCTCCCACGGTGTCCACGCCCATGCGCGGTTGTATCGCTGCCGCTTCCCGGACTCGCTTAGTTCGGCTGGTGTCCACGTCTTTCCACCGTCTACCGACACGTCCACGCGAATAATGTTGCGACCACCGCCGCTCCAAGCGTATCCTTTCACAGTCACGATAGTGCTGTCTGTCGCGTCCTCAACAGTGTGAACCGCACCGTTCTTCGGCTCAGGTGATGGCAGACTGCACCGGGAGCTCTTGGATGGAGTCACCCGCAAACTTCCAGTAGTCGTCGCGGGAGTAGTCGATGTTTGGCGGGAACCCCTTGTAGTCGCGCCGCTGCCAGAAGCTGGGGCTTTCCTCGCGTGCTAGAATGATGCGGTGCACGAACTTGACATTGCGTGCACCGACCGTTCCGGGGACTACCTACTCGCAGCGGATACCCATGGTCGCGAGGGATCGGCTCCCCGTTCATCTCGAATGCCAGCAGCACATCCTTGCGAGGATCCAGTGCGGTTGCAACAGGAATCGACGCTCCGTAGCTATTCCCCTCCGTGTCGACATCCAACCCTTCGAACTGCACGTGCTGGATCACCGAGTTGCAGTCATCGCACGTCTCCGTGTTCTCTGACAGCTTGCAGTCATGGTCTTTACAGCAGTCCTCGTCAGTGATTCCAACACTCGCCAGCACGTCCGAGAGCAAAACACCCGTCCAGTTGGCCTGTCGACAGCGCGGTGGTATCCCAGCTAAGACCGTTCACTTGCTTTACGCCCGACATTTCTGCGCGCCGATTGCCTGCACACTGGATGGTCGTGGTCACCGTATGATGCTTGAACTTGGACTTGAGGTCATCGAGTGTGAATTCGACCACCTTGCCTGGTGTCACAATATTTCACAATGTGAGGCTCCAAATAAATGAATGCACGCCACCAAGATCCTTTCGTAGGGCACCTTTTCCGATGCCAATGCCGGAGATTTTCAGTCGATAGTCCTCAATATTCACGTCCGGGACGGGAAGATGGTTGCGCACGAAGAACAGGTCGTTGGGGGTAATGAACGATTCCATGAGCAGCTCGGCGGGCGGCTCGGCGTTAAACGGCATGCTCGAGTTCACCTTGAGCGCCGGGTGTCGCTGCGGGTCGCGGCTGTAGGGTCCCGTCGCCGTAGCGCTCCTTGCGCAGTTTTCTCGAGCATGACCACGTCTTCGTCTCGGAGGTTGCCGATCCGCAGGCTCTCGAGGATCTCGTGCACGTCGGCGTGGTTGTGCGCGGCGTAGAGCTGCCAGAAGGGCTCAATAGAGCTGCCGGCCTGCCAGCAAGGATCTTAGTGCCGCCTGGGTGCGATGCGATGAACTTGGTGATGTCGTACACGCCGTGACGGTAGACGACCCACGTGCCGTTCTTCTTGGCGCCTGTGTGGCGCTGCACCTCCTCAAACGAGTACGTCGGCAGTTTCGGGTCGGGCTTCCCGGGCTCGATCTTGCCCTTGTGCGCCGCCGCCTCTCGCATCTGGCGCGCCGCCGGAGCTCCATGGAGCCCGCAGCGACTGCCAGCGCGCCAGCAACCGCCAGCCCCGGCGTCCACCGCGTCGCGTGGGGTCGGCGGCCGTAGCGCCGCTCGTACTGGGCCGATTGCGGCAGGACCGACACCGACCGGAAGCCCCTGGCGCCCTCCACATGCCAAGGCGCGAGCACCGCCAGCGCGGGCAGCCCGAAGCGCTCCAGGGACGCCGTCGTCGCGCGCCGGTGCATCTCGAGGCTCGGATTTTTTTGGTGGATAACGTCCGATCAAGTGGACGCCAGCTCTTTCGTCGACGGTACTGTCGCTGCCGATCTTCTCTTACGTGGGCCACGCCATTTTCAGGAATGTTGGCGCCGTGGCACTACGCTTCCAGCCAATCAAAACGGGTATTGCTGTATCCATCACGATAATCGACCAATCAGAGTCCGTTCTCCATCGATTATGGATCGGCCCAGTAAACCGGCGCGGGTGAGGCTGACGCACCCAGGGGGGGTGCGTGGCGAGTCATTCCGGAACTTGCCCCGCTCCCCCCAGCGGTCCAAGCAACAGCTCAAGCACCAGCTCAAGCTCAACCAGCAGCTCAAACAACAGCCCCCAAGCAGCAATGGCGGGCGCGAACTCGACGGCGGTGGCCGTGGCGTCGGCCGCGACGGCCGTGGCGCTCGCGCTGTACGTGGTCAAGCTGCGCGCCGAGCTGCAGGCGCTGGCGGACAGGAAGACGACGACCACCAAGAAGACGGTGACGACCGTGCGCAACGCCAACGGCGAGCGCCTGTGGACGGCCGAGGAGCTCATCGCCACGCGCCGCTCCATCTTCCCAGAGAGCTACGACCCGCAGCGCAAGGTGCCGCGCGAGATTGTCGACAAGATGCTCGAGGCCGCCAACTGGGCCCCCACCCACGCGCGCACCGAGCCCTGGCGCTTCGTCGTCTTCGACGCGCTCGACGCGCGTGTGCGCCTCGGCCAGCTGCAGGCGGAGATCTACAAGAGCAAGGTGCCCGCCGACAAGTTCCTGCAGAAGAAGTACAACAAGGCCGTCGAGAGCAAGAAGCAGTCGTCGTACGTCATCGCCATCTGCATGAAGCGCCAGAACAGCGAGAAGCTGCCTGAGATCGAGGAGGTCTGCGCCGTCGCCTGCGCCGTGCAGAACATGCACCTCGTGGCCACGGCGCACGGTGTCGGCGCCTACTGGAGCTCTGGCCCGCCCATCTTCTCTCAGGAGATGAAGGAGTTCCTCAAGCTCGGCGAGAAGGACAAGTGCATCGGCCTCTTCTACGTCGGCTATCCCACTGGTCCGCACCCCAAGGGTGCGCGCAAGCCCATCGCCGACAAGGTGCAGTGGATCTCCGAGTAGACGCCTGGCCAGTAGCCTCATTTTTTGCCTATAGTAGCGTCGCGCGGCTCCATAACCGCTAGGCCTCTCGTAGCGGAGTGAAAATGTACGTTGCCGATTTGCATGAGACGAATGGCGTTGTGCTGCGCTGCTGCTGTGGTGTGGAGATGAAGGAACGCAGCGCAAGTGCCAGCCAGCCGGTGCGTCAGAGCGCGCGCTCACACGTCGCATGTAGCCATGAGCCTCTCTTATTGGATATATAATGTTATGGAGGCTTTTGCCCCAGCGGCGACACGTAGCGACGAGCGCCTCAAAGGCTCGGACTCGCGCAGTGGTCGACTTGGAGCGGCGGAGATGGCGCTGACGGAGCTGCAGATCGTGGCGGGCGTGGTGACGGCGCTGTGCGCTGCGCTGCTGTTGATGGCGGCGCGCGTGCTGCTGCCGCGGCGGACGAGCGACATCGACGAGTCGCTGGAGGCCATGATCAACGGCTTCGACTTCCAGCTGCCGGACGAGGTGGACAACTACCGCAAGTTCAAGGCCGAGCACGCGGACGAGCCCGACAAGGTCTTCCAGGCGCTCTTCCGCCGCGCCGTGGCCGACATCCCGCTCATCCGGAAGATACAGAGCGAGTCGGCAGGCATCCAGCGCCTGCGCAAGAACGACATCCTCAAGGACGGCTCCTTCCTCAGCTACAAGATGGCCGAGGAGATGATCAACGAGGAGATCAACGACGTGCGCCGAGAGGCAGAGGCGCTCAAGCCAGGTGCGTTCCGAGCCATGCATGCATACAAACACACATATCGCAGACCTGCACTGACCGACTCGCTCCGTGGCGCGCGCAGGCGAGGGATGGCCCGACAAGATCTTCCCGCAGGCCGTGCAGTTCATGAACCAGGTCGCGGAGCAGCAGATGGCCGCGCAGCGGAAAGCCGCCGAGGCACAGATCCGAGCCATGCAGGCCGCCCAGGCCCAGGCGCGCGCGCAGGCCCAGGCCGCTGCGGCCGCAGTAGAGAAGATCGAGGGCGAGGCCGCCGCCGCCGCCGCCGGCGCGGACGAGGAGACGCTGCGGAAGAGAAAGTAGACTCCGCCTGCGGACTGGACGCGCCGCCCCCGCCTCCGGGGGCTGGAGCGCGGCGCACGGCCCCGTCGTTACAGGTTAACAACGTTTTGTTTTGCCCTCTTCTTCGTTCGATGCTACTTGCTGTGTCTGTGGCGCAACCACGCTAGGACACGAACCCTCGCTCTTGTGATCCCCCCCCCCCCCCTCCATGTAATTGGTGTCGCTGTGCTCGCTCCTGCTGCAGTTGCTGTCGCTGTGACAAAGCAATTGCTGCCCGACGTGTGTCGTCACCCTCGAAAGAGGCCACAACTACCCTTGCCAAGTCGGTTGTGCCCTACATTCGTCCAAAGTTGTCAGTGATTTATTTCTGCAGGCACTGCTTCATCTTGCGACTCCAGCTTCTTTTATCGACGTGTCCAGCGCGTTCACACGGTGGCGGCGGAGTCGGTGGGTTTGTTGTTGGCTGGACGTTGCCGGCATCTGGGTCCATAGTAGCGTGCAAAGGCGGGTTGTGTAGGTAACTCGATGCATCAGGGCGATCGCTGTTGCTCACGACAGGAACGATTCTGTCTTCCGCATTGGACATTGGTTCGAGATCGAGAGCAAAAGAACTCTCCGTTGGTGCTGTGATACCCAACTCGGTAGCGATAGCTGAGGAGCGGCCTCATTGTGTCGGAGTATCACTGCGAGCGTGCCGTAGGCTCAACCAGCGCATCAAATTCCTGTACCAAGCCCAGACCAGTAAAGAGCGGACCGAAGCTCCGATTGTACGCTGTTGATTGAGCTGCTTTCGTGTGGAATAATTGTCGACGAAGAAACCTCGTCATCTCAACTGTTTTGATCAATTACCAGCAACTAGAGGCAGGCGGACCCAGCCGCGTCGAAGACGATTCTCCAAGAGTATGGCCACGAGCACAGCTGGATCCGCACTCGATCTCGGCGGCATATAGGGTGCTCACAAGAGGCGTCAAGCTGATGACCAAACGATGATTCATGTGTGTTGGAAACGGTCAGGCGAGAGAAACGCTCATTTCGGTGGCAAGTGGACGGCTTCGGTCATGCAACCAAGGAGCTCACGAGGGACGTGCGGGCCCTTCCTGCAAGCGCTCGCCGCCGCCAGTGGCGGGATCAGGCGACAGACGGGCGAGACTCACGCACGAAGGTGCACTGTCGGCCGATTCGAATGTTCCTGCGAGCTGGTGTTTCCACTTGGTGAAATACGATTACGATTTCGTAGGTGAAGGCGCATCACCACAACTGTGGGCATGCAGTTGGTGACTGCCCGCTCACCATGGTCTCCGCAGCATATGCTGGGCTCAGTATGAGCGGCATGGCGATGCTCTGCTTCAACGCCGCCGCCAGACTTCCACATTGGCGTACTGTACGAGAAAGAGAGATGGTCTTGCGCGTGCGCTCATGAGTCGCCTGCAAGAAGCGACCCCCGCTCTGCTCTCAACTCATCCTACACGCAGACCCACCAAGCTCAGTTCGTGACTCGACACCAAGACTCAAGACACCGCGGGCCGCCATGGAGATGCCGACGTCACATGCGCATGGCGATTTCAGCGACAGCGAGCCAGAGCGGATGTCCGATATCATCCTCGCCTCCGACGACGAAGGTGGAGAACCCAAGTACTTGCAAATCGTCGACGACATTGAGAAGCAGCAGGAGTTCTCGCGGCGATATCTGGCCTACAGCGAGCGGCTTAGCATGATGGACGAGCTCGGCTTGACGCTCGGCCTTGGTCTGCACCAACTCGATTCTATCGACCCCGATGAAGACATGGAGCGCATTGCGGATCCAACACCGCTATCCTCGCTCCCCTCTCGCCAGGGGCACCTAAACCACCTGAACAGCAGCAACGACTACCTTGAATTCCAGTTCATTGACGTCGTATGGCGCGCGTGCGCAATGCTGGATCTTCTATCAAGCGCAGACTATGTGGTAAGCAAGTTTTTCCAGTCGGGGGGATGGTCGACAAAGATGCGAGCAACAGGTCACCAGTCTCTCGAGTGGTGCTCGCATCGACATTCGCTGGCAGCGATCGATCAAGACCACATCGACCGCGCTTGGGACCTGGTCTCAGGTCCAGACAAGTACACGCGCGCGTTTCGGACTTTCTATCGCGACACCAAGGTAAGCGAGATGCGAATCGGCCGCGTTCTGCTGTGGAATCTAACGCGCATGCATTCATCCATCTTCCAGAGGGAAATTATCTCGACTCCCAACGACAGAAGCATCCATGTCGTTACCAGCGAGGTGTGGGTTCCCAATTACTCCAAAACCGATGACTCTATTGACGAAGTCATAATGGTGTCATTGCCATTCAAGATTCGTGCTGATGGGAATTTGTACATTGGAGCGATTTGCGTGGAAGGAGGCGCCGCAGATGTCAGCTACGCTCTTCGAGAGAGTTGTGTACCCGGCGTCATTGATATCCACGGTTTCGTGTTTCGTCAAGACGGAAGCGTCAGCTACGTTGGTGCGTGCCCTGTCGTGGATAACCAACATCAGATAGACGCCATGCTGGTCGACGTGATCAACAAGACGACCCGTTTGGAGCTGCCAATAGCAAGCGAATAGCTGTTGCAGTTTGCGTATTCGTGGATCGGTCGGGTGAATCCAGTGATACTATTCCATTGTGTGTTTGCAGCCAAAGCAGTGGCAGTGATCTTCTCAGCTACGATATGCGTTCATAGCAAGAAAGGCGAGCTGATGCTCGTAGTAGAACGTTATCCATCAGCAACGAGCTACCAAACGCAACTCATACTGTTTGTTGACACCGCGCATATTGAAGTGATGCAGCCTGTGCATGATAGGAACGCTGTTCACACATGAAGTCCTTGGAGCCCAGCAAGGATCCGAGCGTCATGAAGACTGCCTAGGCGACTCAACGGACACTCCACTACTCGACTGGATTTTCTCGGTCGCGTAGAAGGCTTGCCAAGTGCTCATTGGCCGCGTCGTGGATTCCACCGCACAATCCTAAATTCTCTCGGCAGCGTCGCTCCACCGGATCCAATCGGCTCGATGGGACCGTTATGGAGGGTTCCCTCCTTGGGAAGAACGATTGGCTGGCTGAGCAAGCCGCAGCACGAGACGCTCCCTCAGTCGTGAATTTGCAAGATGGAGTCCAAGCGGCCACCATTCCCGGTTCACGACCCGGGGCCGTGCAGCTCCTTCATGGCCATCTCGGCGCCGAACAGCGGCAGCGAGAACGACGAGTTGCCAACGCCCACATCCTGGATGAAGCGAGCGATGTACATGAGACCGTGGTGCATGGCCGGCTGCAGGCACACTCAGAGCGTGCCAATGCAGAAGAAGACACAAGCCGTGAAGACGCATGCGCGGCGGCCCAGCGACCTGTCGTTCACCAAGTTCTACATGTTCGAGGTGCATACGTACATCGTTCGTTGGGAGAACGCCGCAGGCTGCGCTCGGCTAACATTTGGAGACGACTGAGCACAATCGCTGGTTGATTTTATGAGCACGCAGGAGAAGCGAAGCTGTACGAATCCCTTGAGGATAGTAAGCCAGGAGACGCGTTTTCCTTGCGCGCGTGTAGTATGCATGACAAGGTTGAATCGGTTGGCAAATTAATGGTGGTGAATGTGCTCCTGAGTTGCATCAACGAGGCGATGCAGGGTTGCCGTCTTGCTGCAACCACTGCAACGTGATCTTGATGACGCACATGCCCGATGTGTATGGACGGCTAGCCACTCGCCATGGAACAACTGCATTCCAGACGCAATGTCCCAAGATTTGCTCAAGCACGTGCGATCATAAATCGAGTCCTCGCAGCGAGTAATGGAAATCTCGGAAGCACAAGGTTTCCTGATCGTTGAGGAGCTACGACTAGCGTACATTCATTTGCGGTGGCTTCGGCACTCCACCTGGTGGCAAGATCTGTGGATCTGCGTCACGAAAGATTGTAGAATCCATATGTCAAACACCGGTCGCTTCCCACCAGCTGCTAAGACACTGCTGAAGGCGGCGTTGTGGTAGGAGTTTCAGGAGTAGTTGGAGTTGAAGGACACGGTGTGACCGAAGTTCCTGGAGTGCTAAGTGTAGACAGGCATGGAGTCACAGGAGTTCCTGGTGTGACTGGCTTCGTCGGGGAAGGAGTCACAGGCGTCCCTGGAGTGATAGGTGTAGACGGACTCGGAGTCACGGCCGCTCAATTCAATTTAAATTGATTTGGGCCCGCAAGGTGGGGCCAATCAAATATTTGATACAAGGTCGTAGTGCCCGGCGTAGCCGGGCAGTGGGCAAGTTTAATTGGCTAAAATTCTTAAATTTCGACGTCCTATTTAAAATCTTTTGCCGGAAGCAACTAATCATAAGCTGTTTATAAATGTATAAATTTGCCTTTGTTGTGCTTAAATATCAGCACAGTAAATTCAGGACTAAAGCAACATCAATCCTATCTCTGATCTCTGTCTTAAGCTGTTTGACAACGGTCGATTGAAAAAAGAAGTACATACTTCGCGTATGTGCATGGCGTAGCGTAAAAAAAAAGCAAATTTAATAACAACGCACCTTGAAAAGCAAAGAGAAAATGACAGACACATCGCGAAGGGCAAACATGGAAGCATCAATCATTAGCTCCTAAAGGCTGAAATTGAGCCACGTTCTAACAACAACTTCGGACCTTTTATTTTTGTCGTTAAAAACGGAGAAAGAAAAAACAGGAAACAACTCTTTATGAAAATGAAATGAAAGTGAGATGTTATCCTAGTTCACTTCACAAAATCTAAACCCTGAAAACACCCTGCCCTCGTCATGGTGTCATTTTGCGCGGCATAATCAAGAATCGTGTTTGTCGACTTCATAGAGTTTCATATGACCAATCGATGTAGACTTTGCCATGCAAAAAGGAAATGGGTGAGGTGAAATCCGAGTTGGTGACCTGTCATCTCCTGATTAGCGCTTGGTTTCTTTTCACGGTAAAGGAGTAACAAATTGACTCCGCGCTATTGATGATGAGCGGTATTCTCTGGATCATAGCTTCACTACTTCGTTTCCTCAAAATATTGTCATCGCGAGGTGTATTTCTAAACTAATCTTTAGTCTCAGTAAGCAAAAATGAGTTAACAATCACCTTTTCAAGAAAAACTGCATTCCTTGGCGCCTCTATGCAAATAGTTGGTGTCGGATTTAACTCTATTACAGCTCAAAAATCAATAGTTTTATCCGTCGTTTTCAGAAGTAGCCTTTAAGGGCGGAAGCAATCAACAGCTCCATTGCGTTTTTGGAGGTGTTCATTTCAGTCACCAAGCCTAAATTAAAGGTGAAACGTGCAACAAAGGGTCAGTGCCACTACTCTTTGCGTACCCTCAGTGATTCCAACATCATTTGTTAATCTTTCTCTTCTCTCTCCATGGCAATATTCCTCATAACATTCCATTTCACTACTTGATTCGTTGGTATCCCATATTGCTCTTAATCTGTTTACGTTGACAGTGAGCACTATTGCTTTTGTGTGTGGATCATAGACATTGTTAGCTCCCGTCGATGTACTGGCTTCGAAGATGGTAGGGTCTCCTGTTTTCGCGAGGCGCCCCTTTAAATCCTTACAACGCGTGTTACCTTCACGACCTATAGGCGCTATGAGGCGGAGAACAGTAAAAGTTCCAGTTTTTGTTTTCTTCGTTTCTAATTCATGCGTATCATTTTAACCAAAGCGAGTTGGCACACACACACACACACACACACACACACACACACACACACACACACACACACACACACACACACACACACACACACAACAAACAAACAAACAAACAAAACAAAACAAACAAACAAGCAAATGAAAGCAAACGAAAAATATTGCCTCTACACGCAAAAAAAAAAACAAAGCTTAGCAAACAAAAAGCAAAGAAATTAGTCAAAATCAAAGCGAACGATCAAACAAAATAATGCATCACAATGGAAACAACACCACAAAGAAAACCACACGAAAGAATCTAAGTATGTTGGAAAAGACGCAAACAAAATTGTATCCTTGACGGATATGAACTCACGCCGATTGCATGTAAGAGCGGTTCGTGGTCACTTCGAACTAAACATCAGTCAGTGCTTTTACTAAATAAATTTAAATAATCATTTGGAGGGGTGCCTCCGAAAAAATATATCGGAGGCTCGCTCCGACAAGTTCACCTATCCCTAGTGTACAATGATTGGTTAATAACTGAATCCAGAACTATATGATTGGTCAAATATATCGACGGAGCTCTCTGGTTGGCTTAATCCAGTATATTAAGTTCAAGAGGTGTCGGAGCTTTAATGATATTCATCGATACACATTGGACACACCAGAACCGTGTGGTTCATCATCATCATCATTGTCCTTCTTCTTCGCCCCCCCGGGTCGGCCGGTCAAAATGAACCGCAACACCATAGCCGTCCGTCGAGACCTCGCGGTGGAACGTGCCCTTGGCCTTCTTCTCGAGCTTGTCAATGCGGAACAGCTTGCGCCACCACAAACCAGCGAGTTGAGTCCATCGAATGCGCTCTTTGTTGTCGAGAGATTCTGCTAGCGTCCACACTCTTTCGTCATCATCGACCACCACAAGATCACGTGGTACACCCGGACTGCGCAGAATCAGAGAACGGAGGGCGGTCGAGTCGACCTTACAGTACGTGCACACATAGCCTTGCTTGGTAGGCAGCAGGTTGAACCGACGCCGCGCTTTGAATTTGGGCGTCTTCTCGTGGTCTCTGTTCCACTGCTCGATGTACTCAAGGAACTCAAAAAGGATAGGTAGCAAGTGTTCCGGTGCCCAGCTGATCTTCCGCTATCGGTAGTCGATATCTGCTTGTCCTTGATGCGTGTGATCTTCCTGCGCAGTTCCGCAATCACCTGGTCTTGCGCTCTCTTGGTCTGGTCAGGAATGGCTCAGGGTCAAACACCTTGCTGACGACGTCGCGAGCATCCTTTGAGACAAGCTCATACTTGTCCATGACGTGGGTGCGCAGTCTCTTGCCGAAGCTCGATCGGACTGTGTTCTTGGCGTTCGTCGCCATCTCCTTTGCTGCGTTCTGAAACCAGCCTTGGGGCAGATGCCGAGTCTCTGCCCACTCGGTGCCGCCGCGCATCTCGTTGAAAGAGTCCCTGGTCAATCGCCAGTCGTCGTTCTCGGCACCCTTGAGCTTGTACCGTGCTGTTCGTGACGATGCTGAGGCACTTCTGGTAGAAGGCCTGGTCGATCGTGGGCAGCGGCTGGTGGGCTTCGAGCTGACGCAGGACGTAGTAGTTCGCCACGAGGTATGCCTCGGCGATCGCTCGGTTCATCTCGCGGATACATTCGTCCCATGCAAGCTGCTCTCCTTCCGGCCGAGTAAATGCTCGCAGTGTCTGCTTCACCGTGAAGACGTCAATGTCCTTGTTGTGCGCCTTGATGCGTGCGACATCAGGTCGCTTTCGTGCAGGCTCCAGTGGATCGGACAGTGGAGGCGAAGTGCTAACGTTTTGCGAGCGCGGCTTCTTGGTCTGTCCTGGTGGAGGCTTCTCCTCCAGGAGAGATCGCTTTCTCGGCCCCATGGCGAGTCGATGAATGAGGAGACATGGACCAAGCTCCAAGTTGCAGCTCGTTGGTTGTTGCTCATTACGGCAGGCTGTGATTTGATTGGCTAAGTTTTAGCAGGATCAAGTTGAGGTCTTGCCTCTCGCTCGATGTCTATGCTGCAGTGCGACTGCCTCCTCGCCGAGGCGTTCAGATTAACGTCGTCCTCACGATGAGTTAGGCTCCTTGCCTTGGCGATGGTCTCCCACGGCTCCTCCTCGAGGTCGAGATGAATCTCCGTCAAACCGAGGTAACATACCGCGTTTTACATTGCAGTTCTATTCGACGGAGTGCGACGATCGCTGGCAGCCGCTCAAATCGCCACCAGCCTGCCGATCGGATGCAAAATGAGATCTGGTCGACTTTGCACGCGCGTCCCACCGCTATGTACCGCCGAATCAAGTGCGACGTGTCCAACTTCAACCGGATCAAGGGATCGCACATGAGCCGTTTGTTGTCATGGACAGCGCACTGACTACTAACTGAAGGTTCGAGGCTGCACTGGGCCCGAGCGAGCACACTTGCCCGACGTCGCCACGTCAATCTTGATCGGCTCGACTACTCAGTCTCATTCTGCCTTTTGCGTGGTCCCGCACACATCGCCCAACCAGCAAGTCCAGTCTCACCTTGACCAAGTCGCCACCCAAGTCCTCCAAGCAGGGAGCCGCATCAAATAATTGCACCTCTCAAATATCAAATTTTAAATTTCAATATTTGATTGGACGTTGGCCAATTTTGATCACTGAAATCCAATTTCGATCCGCTTCGAAAAGGTTTTTCTGTGCAGGTCCTGCTGAAGTGGACGTATCTAGCTCATGATGTGGTGGCAGACGCAATGGTACGCCTGCACGCTCGAAAGAGACAACCTCGCAGTTGGAGTCAAGTTCAATTGATTAAAAATTGCAAATCTATATATATCAGCTAGCCATGTCCGTCAGTCGGTCAGTCTGTCATTTCATTTCGTCACGCTATTTACCACTTTCCATTGGCTGATAAAATCAGTATACTTACTTAGCACTTCAAATCTCGAAGTGTGTGCCAATGCAAAATATCTGCATGACTATTCAAATGCCAAGTCATTTGCATATCTGCAGCATAACAGCCAGACCTCCGACTCCTCCGAACGCAATGGGAATCGACCAATTGATCTCAGCGAATACCAAGCGGGCGAAAGCAAACGCGTTGCACGCATTCGAGGCGTTTTTGAAGGAGGAGTCTGTGAGCTCCGACTACTTTCGCGCTTGCATGTTTCGAGAAGATGCTGTGCATGTTGCGCTGGCGGTGTTTGACAAGTTTGCAATGCATCTTGCATTCAAAAGGGGCGTAACAGCATGCCCCTGAAGTCGAACACCGTCGGCCAGAACTTCCGCCAAGCAAAACTCTGGCTGCTGGACCAGCATCCTCAGCTACGGCCAGCCCTCGAGCGTCGCCTGCTTAAGATGGGCTCGACGCTTGAAAACTTTTGTGTGGCGCGTCCGTCGGGCGGTTTGGTGAGCAAGGCAGCAGCATGTACGAAGGGATCTCTGCGCCAGCTGATTGTATATTTGTATTCGCATGCATGTTCGCCTACGGACTACCAGGATGCATGTGATGAGGTGAGTCGGGAAAAACCCACGACACCTCGGGTCAGCCGGCTTGCACTAGAGCCCGGCTGAGGAACAGGTATAGAGAGCACACAGGCAGGGGCTGGAGCCTGCGTGAACTCTGAGCAAGCCCTGGGCTATGGGGAAAGTCCGAGGCTCGCTCTAATCAGTCTCACGTTGTGTAACCCCTTGCGAGGAGCAGGCCCATTTGATCGGGTTGTCGTAACACGCCCAGATAGATATCTAGGCTGCCACCACAGCTCACTCGGACACACAATCACTACGCTAGTGACAAGAAGATATGCACGTGCACGCGGCAGACGTATGAACGCAAGCCGCGCGCACTCGGGTGGTGTCTGTTTTTATAGACCCAGACCTCGAGCCTTATACACGAGCTAAAGAATACACGCTCCAAGCCGACGGACACTCGTCGATCCGCCGGCTGAGCACTCACATACACTAAATGTAGAGCTAAGCTACTGTAGAGGGGAGAATACACACCGGGAAGACCGGGAAACAAACCGGGGAGACCTGACTTACCTCTGCGCGAGCGAGCTACCCTCCCGCCGCGCGATACGTAGCACGCCGAGGCTGCGTGCCAGTGAGAGAGGACGCGGTAGCGCTAAGCCTGCGCCGCCGGTGAGCGAAGGTGTCGAACGCCTCCGGGGTGTGTGCTCCAAGGCAAAAGCGGAAATTTTTATTATGTAATATGTAAAGCCTAGACGTAGAGGCAGCCCCCTTGGACGAGCCCCTGTCCACAAGAAACAAATGCGCAAACGCATGGTAAGCAATCACTAGAAGCGCAATGACCAGTTGGTGCCGATCCCACCTGGCGATCCCGGCTCCATGTCGCACTGATGACTGGTGTCCAGAGTCAGGCCGCTGAGTCTCGATTCCTAGGCTCAGACTTGTAGGCCGAGACTTGTAGGCCGAGACTCGTAGGCCCGGGCTTGTAGGCCCGGACTTGAGCTTCCAAAAGTGTCGCAGTGAGACATGAGGGGTCTCCTGACCGTTCCCCAGGAACCTGGGGGTACATCATCACATGCAGCACTTCTCTGTCTACTCTGGTACCTGTTTGGTCGAGCGTCAGATCTCACCAGGATGCGCCGCTGCAACGTGTCGATCAGCGCCGGTGATATCTTCTTCCTGCGCTTTCTTCGACTGAAGACGTCGGAAGAGCAAGGTCTTTCGCTCTTCCCGGACGAAGACTTTGCGACTTGTCCGCTCCTTGCCCTCGCGCTAGCGCTTGCTGTCCAAGCAGCTCCAAGTGCCGCGCTGCTCCAGCAGATCCCGGAGCAGCAGCGAGCGACAGTATATGCAGAGCCAGCTGACGCAGTGCCTCTGATCGACCTGCTGGACCACCCTCCAACAACACTGCAAGTGCCTGACAGCACAATAGCCGGGGATGGTGAAGACGAAGCCGAGCTCCAACCACGTCCACGAGCAAGCCAGACCAAGGCAACCGGTTACTCGAAAAAATTGGCACGCCATCAGGGGTTCCCGTGCGCTTGACGTCGCACTCATTTCGCCGCGGTGGTGCACAGCACGCCAATGAATCAGCAGCGCTTAGTTTAAGCTGGATATTCGACCGCGGGGCCTGGAATATGACAACGACAAATAAGGCCTTTGCGTACGTCTTCAACACGTCACGCGAAGACCACACGGTTGCCAAGGTTCTGAGTGGCTTCGACCCACAGCAACGCGTACCTCTTGCATCGCTGGCTACCTTCGACTCTCAAACTCAAGTCAAGATTCGCTCGGTGGTTGCGCTCCTATTTCACACATGCCGGAAGCTTGAAACTCCGCACTACAACGTCAGCGATCAAGTCCTCGATGTCCTCATGGCGTACCTGCTACGGCACTACCCGTCATTGAAGCAGCTTCAACCGAATAGCCTTGGTATCCAACGTCTTAAAACTTGTGTCACTGCAGCTGAATTTTCTGTCGCTGAGCTACTGGCTCTCACCTGGAAGGCAGACAAACGACGACGACGACAAATCTACAACTGGATCAGGCGATGCAATCAAGGACCATCCACTCGTGCGTCAACAATATTAATCGGTGAGTTAGTAAAGATAAACACTACCACACATGCTCGCTTGTGTGCTCTTGAAGCTTCGCTAGGGCATTCCACTGCCTCGGTGACCAAAACTGCCGATATCAACGTCAAAGAGCAAAAGGTGAGTGACCCGCCTGTGAAACGCAGAAAAGCATGTCAAGTCGTTTGCCTTCGGGACATTTGGTTCTCGTGGTATACCGAGAAGCCGCGCCTGTGGACTTCGAGGGAGCCGGCTCTAGCAAAGAAGAAGTCAGAGTCATGCTGGATCGTCGCGTTCATGAAGCTCTTCTTACCGGATGGCTTCGTGTTAAGTGAATCCTCCTCACGTTATCGCGATGATGCCATTGAGATAGGTATCGAGGTTGAACGGCGCTTGCTCATGTTTTTGAGTACACGTGGTGTCAGATGCAAGGGAAGTTCGGCAGCACTCAAGCACATGCGCGCGGCCCGAAAAGAAGGCCAGCTTGAAAGCACAATTCGGGTCTACCGCGCACTTCGAGCAGCAGGAAAGATTGTTGACCCTGCATCTCCAACTACACATGTCATTACTTGATTTAGCACGTCAAGTCGTCATGGTCACATTGTCGAGAAAAGCCGAAAAATACCTTGTCGAGATTAGCCGAAACGACAGCTTGTCGAGTTCAGGTGGTGACTCCAGCTGGCTGCAAATCTCGAAATGAGGTTACACCACAGGTGCTCACAGCATCTACATTTATATTGGACATGCTTTTTTCTTTTTATCCAATCAAATGATTCAATAAGTTGTCGGGAATAGCAGAAAACGCGTTTTTATGTCCTGACGAGATTACCCGAAAATTTCAGCTGTCACATTTCCGAAAACGAGCCGAATGGCGCAGCGTACCGTCGGCGAGAAGCTCGAAGCTGTATTGAAGTGGGAGGAGGAGGGTTGGGACCCTGACGAAGCATCCAAGCAGCTCGGCGTACCACGCACTACATTGCTCGGATGGCGAGAGTCTAAGCACGACCTTTTCTCGTCATCAGATTCAACCTTCAAGAGCGCCAGGCGTCCCGGGTTATCGGTTTCTACATCCAACTGGGAGCCGGAACTAGTAGCTCAAGTGAAGATAGCAAGGGAGATTGGCCTCGACATGACACGAGCCGATATCATCGATATATGCTGCGAGAAGATTGAAGGATTTCAAGACCGCAAATTTGCAGCTCAGAACTCGTGGGTTACTCGGTTCATCAAGCGTCATGTATTGCAGAATTACGTTGCTCGCTACGTCCAAGTCAAAAAGATCAAGACGCTTCCACTCGGCAGCATATCCACGTCGAGAATGGGCGAAAAACCCAGCCAGTCGCCCGAGCCTGGCGTGTCGAGAATGAAAAAAAAAAAAACCAGCCCGACGCCCGAGCCTGACGTGTCGAGAATGGAAGAAAAACCCAGCTCACCGAACGAGTTTGACCCAGTTAACATGTCAACTATGGGCGAAAACCCCAACATAATTTGCATCTCTGACAACAATGATGACTCGGGCACCAATGTCCAAGTCCCTTTTCGGGTAGACGTGAGGTTTGCAGAACGAAGGCAGTGCTTTTCGAGAAAAACCCAAGCGATTTGATTATAGCGGTCACGGAAGATGATATGGCGACGCTGGACCAAGATAGGTGGGTCAATGGTCTAGTAATCTTGTTTCATGTCCGGCAGCTTACGGGAGAACGTTTTGCTTTGACTGCCAATTATTTGCGCTAATGCTGGCAGCATACAATCGCAACAAACATGATGTCGCTTTGATGTATCGCGACATGTGTGGAATGACGGAAATGTTTCCTTACAAGAATTTTACATGCGACATGGTCCCATTTTGCATGGACAACCGCAGGAGTTTTGTTTTGCTTCAAAATTCTGCTGGGTTTTGGCAAGCAAACCATACTTTCTACATGGTGACTCTTTGCTGGCGCATTCTACAGTGACACTGAAAAAGATCGTTGGAGGTTTCTTCAATTGCGAGCAGGCGATGAAATTTGGAGGGAACGAGGCGATCAAGTACAGCACGAAGACGATCCAAACATCGCCAAAGCAAACAAACTATTTCGACTGTGGAATATTCACGCTGTATTTCATGAAGAGAGTTTACCAAGAGCTGCTTGAAGCCGGCAACGTGTCAATGCTTCTTCTGTCGATCCAGACTTGGTGCACTGCTCCTAGGGCTCTGCGTTTTAACGCGGCCGCTATTCACTCCAGCATCGCCGCTCAGCTTCGTGACGACGCGCTGTATGCAATACTGCTGCTATGACGCTCTTGTGTGACACCTCGCCGCTTCGCTTCGTTCAGATGCTCTGCAGGTAACACACGTAGGATTAAATAACCAGTAAATCAACGTACCGGTTAATCCCAATAAGAAACCCTCGACCGGAATCGAACCGGTATCCTCCAGGGTATGCCTGGCGCTCCGCCAATGAGCTACGAGGGTAGAATCCGTATGCGAAGAAGAGCTGAAGTGTGGCCGACTCGAAAAAAATGAAGAATGAGGAAACCAACGCATTGGCGGCAGCAAGCACGTCGGTATTACCTTAAAACCTAGTTTGACCGGGCCGGTTGAACCGGTTCATAAGGGATATCACAATAGTGGACCCCGACTCGCCTCACTTCTGAATTTGCGTGCAGATGAGCACATGGCTCCGGCCTTTAAAATGCATGTTTTCGTTTTTTGTGTTTTTCTCAGCAACCAGGCCGTTTCAAGCCATTCCGTTGCCACCATCAACGACTGACTAGCTGACTGATTTGTGCCTCCAAATATTATATTTTTCTGAACCAATCATCAAATCTTGCAGGATTTTTGCCGTACCATTTTTACGGTACCGTTCGGAGCTGTTCGGAGCTTTCGGAGCTCTGATGGCATGGCATTCCACAGGCGAAGTGGCCAATGCCAAACCTGAGCGAGTACGATGTGGTCTGGGGTGTCGATCCTGGTCGCACCGACTTCATCACTGCTGTCGGCTTTGATGTGAGCACCATGGAGACCAAGCGGATCCGCTACAGGACGTCTGATTTTCGTCGTGCGAGCATCGGATTTCTTGCCATGGGATCGACAAGGTGCCAGGGCTCCGTCAATTGCTGCGCGACTCGCCAACGAAAAAGACTGCGTCGTCAAAGACACTCTCCGAGGCTATCCGATATTGGTTTGCTCATGGCCCTGGGCTCTTGGCAACGTTCATGGATCCCGTGTACTGGAAGCTAAAGTTCCGCCGCTACGCAGTCAGCAACGCCAAGCTTGACCGTGATTGCTTTGAGTTGGCTGGTCCACGAGGGACTCGAACCGTCGTCGGCTTTAGAGACTCTGAGATGGCAGGTGCCAGCTTCATGAAGGGGTGTGTGGCAGGACCCGTCAAGCGATATGTGCAGAAGCTGGCTCGGTTCTGTGAAGTCGTCGTCGTCGAGGAGTACCTGACGAGCCAGATCCACAGTGCTTGCCGGTCGACAGAGCGACTCGAGCACCCGCGCGTGATGCGCCAGTGCCGCGACGGCAAGACGAGGAATGTCCCGGTCTACAAGGTGCTGCATTGCTTGACCAAGAACGACGGGTGCGGCAAGACAGTCGACTGCGTGTTCAATGCCGCCGAGAATATGCTGGGTATTCTCACGAATCAGCTCATTGGCACGCTCAACTCCAGTGTTCCCACAACTAGGAAGTCTGTGAGACACCAGCACTGAATTCTAGACCAACCAGTAGTGAGCATGTTACTTCATATGGCTCGCAAGTGGAGACTCCGTGTCGGTGGCTAAGCTCTCGCGTTTGGGAGCTGGGGCGACTTTCTGCTGTTTGTTGCGGAAAAAAACTGTTGAACGCCGGTTATTTTCACCCAGAAAAAAAGGAGAAGCACTCATTGTAAGGCATTCTCCACTGCACGCAAACGCTGTGCATTTGGACAAGCCGTGGGTTCCTATTTGTGCACTTTTATTATATGGTGCTCGTTTGCATATGGTGATTATATTAGGTTCTCGAATGCGTCTCTATCGACAAAGAACTCTGTCCGGCCAGTTGCTATATGCATACTGGACAAAACTCTAATTTTCACCATGATATTGACAATTTACACCCAAAACGGAGCGTGTGCACTCCGGGAGAATAAAGATCTGGGAAGCTGCCACCAGGATTTTTGCCGATATGCTGTGCTGTGTGAGGATGCTACCCAAGGCAGCAGTGATTTACTGCGACGCTCTTTCGTCGAAAATGTGGATATCGAAAACAGTGTAATCGTTTGGCTGTCACCGGCGAAATCATGGCTCTTGTCTACACCGTCCGCGCTTTCAGTCGGACTCTTACTCATTGCGGTGTACACTTATGGTTGTGCCGAAAATCGATGACTATAATTTGTGTGTAACTATGGTTCATGACTAATTCTGGTAGAAATTTTTGACTGGATTATCAAAGCTATAGTGTCACTGATTCCAGTGCCCCATCATATCCTTTTTTTTAAAGCGGCAGCTTGCTGTGCAACGAGCTCGTGCAACTCGCGGCTCAGCTGCTCCACCTTTCACTTGCCGCTCTTGTCGACATACAATCCGCACTGCAGCATCGACTTCTTGGCCCAGTTGCGGCCGTCGTTGTTTCACTTTGCATTGACGAGCCGCAAGCACTCGGCCGCCGTCTCCAGGAACAACTTCTTGCCTGGATTCCGCAGGGAACCGGGGCCGTCAGACTTTCAGTCGCTGCACCGAATCGCGTCCATGTTCCTCTGCTTGCACAGCCGCCGTCAGTGCGCCTTAATACGCTGGATCGGAAGCGGTCGGATGGCAGGAGCAGGCCGGTCGTGTTCACCGGGAAGTACTCGATCGTGGTGCGTAGCAACTTCGCAGTCGCATGCACCTCGTCACCACAGTGATAATAGCATCGTCCATCCACAGCACCCTGTCGCCTACGAAGGGTTCACCATGACCCCAACAGCGCACTCCATTTTTTCATGATCTGGCCGTTGATGAAGGCTGTGGGTGATGTACGGTAGATGACTCCGTCAACGGAGTCATGAAGTCCTTGAATAGGGCAATTGCCACTTTGATTTTTGAAGATGAGCATGGGACAGAGGACACTTTTGCATCGCGTGCACCACGAAGCAGCACGCACATCGTGATGCCCTCACGCCCTACCACATCATATATGTTAGAAGAATCAAAATAATAGATCAAATTTGCAAATACCTGAAATAATGCTGGGATATTTGACAGTTTCGGCCCCTCGAAAATCCAGTGTTTTTCCGTCGTCAAGGTCAATGACGAAATGGCTCCCGTCCATTTTGAACTGTAGGTCGGGGTCGAAGGTGCCCTCATTAAAGAGTCTCTTCTCTCGGCCGAGGTAAACTGCGGCAGACTCACGTATTTCAGCTTGCTTTGCGTCACTAACTTGCTTCTTTCCTTTCGGCCTACGGTAGCTCTGTGAAATATTCGATGCGGCGAGTCGTCACTAAATCTAAAAATGCAAGATCGTGAAAGCGAAACGATGTGTTAAATGTATCACGAGTGCTGTTAGAAACTGAAGTGCGTGCAATGTCAAGGAGTAGACGAGCAGACGTCTTGACTCCGGCCTTCCGGAGGTGCTCAGACTCGGCAAGCAAAATGGGGGTACACCCATACCCAGCGCTCGCCGAGCTTGGCGCCTCGCCCAGCCGCCGCTTTCACAGAAAACGGTGACGATTGTCGCCCCCACTGCGCGCGAACTTGCGCTGACGCTCCTCGCCTACCATCTCCTGTGTGGCGAGGTGCTTTCGCCACCAGTCCTCGCCTTGTTGAGGTTGACGCGGCGGTCGGACGAGCGGAAGAGTGCTGGATGGGCGTCGACCGCTATGCCTGCTAGCCCTTTCCCCCTTTCCAGCGCAGCGGTCAACGCCATCCACTCGACGCATTTCATTCGGTCGGTCACCATCACGACGTGCTGCAGCGCGCGACGTCTGTCCTCGGCCATCGCGGCCTCGCCTTCCAATTTCGCACTGCAGCCACCAGTGAAGCTGTGCCTCAGTGACTGATATATGGCTCAAATACTGAATGGTCGACGTTAAGTACGAGGCACAACTGTTTTCGTAGCACAACTAAGTAGCGTGGACGGTGTATTTCTCTGCTGCTATGTTATCGTGCTGCTGCTGTTGATGGCCATTAATGATTTTTTCTGTTTAATACTCGAAAGAAAGCTACCACAATCAAAGAAGATAAAATCAGACCCGTTAACACATCCACATCAACGCGCTCACGGTCTCATTTGCCAGCAACAATGGAACATTGTAGCAAACGCTCACAGCGAAGCGTGTCAAAATTTTACTTCACTGTGCAGTAACCATATCAATAGGCAACTAAAGCAATTCAGAATTTTCATCGAAATAGAGGGCGAACCTGTTGGGCCGCAGTATTAGATTGCAACTTTAACCCTTGTGGTGATGTTGGGGAATCAAAGATAGTGTTGCAGTTATCCGGAATTTGCATATTTTTATATTAAAAGTTACAAAGCGCGGCTTATGCTAATTGGACGAAATTGATGATAAAATGGACATTGACGTATCATATGATTGGCAAAAATGCGAATTCTGAAAGTTTCTTTTTGGACAGTGCCATAAATGGATAAAAGACCGATGCTTCATAATCGACAAATTTCAAATGTTTTAGAAATGAAAAAGAACGATGGAGGTATTTCGTAAAATGGTAGAGGTGCGGATCAGTGAATCGTGAAAGATTTTGATTTATTTCGAGTCGCCATTTTAGTTCGCTAGGTACCACCCATTATCGTGAGCTATACGCCACGTTTTGTTGGTGTTTGAGAAAACACCAGTCTGCGGGCATCAAAACCTGCAAACTCACTAATAACTAGTATTCGCACCTTAAAATCGATTAGAATAACCGTAATTCATCCACTCGGACGCAGTTTGGCGACGCTCCTTCGAGACCTAGCCACCCGAGCAAACTGGTCGACAGTTCATGGCTGGCAAAAGCGCTTTGTCCTGTTTGTGAATATCGCCGCAATTATGTCCATACATGAAAACAAATCGAAATTAGTGCAATTCTTTGCAAAATTGTATAGACAAAGAGGCTCCACCTAATATCGTATTTTGATGCTGTATATTTAGATATTGTTCATCTATGGATTTATAGTCGCATATCATATTATAAGGGGCATCGTGCTGTTTTCACTAAAGAAATGTTGGGCAAATAAACTAGTCGAAGCATGATATTCTTGCTGCGCATCCGAAGAATTACCGTGCAATCAAGATAAAAGGACATGAATGCGGTAATCCGTACAATTTTCTTGGTTAGCTCGTGCATCGCAAATTACACTCACATTCACGTAAAATCTGCAACAACACCTGGAAGAACTACCTAAATGAGGAAATCACGGTGAACGCTTGTCAATTGCACACAGACTGAAGCGACATTTGATTTATGCAAGAATGATCTGGTAGCAACGCAGAATCGCAGCAAAAGAGTACGACAAAGAGCTTGAGTTCGACTCTAGGCGCGTGGATTGATCGAGAGTAAACAATATGTAGTACTTCGTTGTATTGATTGCATCAGTAATTATCCATCATGACCGATATCATTCAGAGTATCAACTGCTCCGCAGCCCCTCAAACCCGCAGACCGATGATCTTCTATCGCCGCCTTGGCGTCGCACGACTACAAGTGGTGGCCCCACATTTCTCCTGCCTCAGATCGCCAACGCCGTCGACCAAGTCGAGATGACCGAGTCGTGGGATGCCGAAACGAAGCAAACCATCGCCTCACACATCATGCGCCAACTCTCAAGCATCTCCAACTCGCCAAACTCGTTGGACGCTGCGGACGCGCACCATTTACTTTCATCGTTGCACTTGGAGCCGGTTCGCGACTTCTCGGCTCCTCTCGCGACTCCCGACAAGTCCGAGAGCAAGCGTGACGTCAGCTACAACCATCACGGCGACAGCGGCAAACACAGCGACAGCGGCAACAGCATCCAGCGACTCGCCATGGCCAGCGCACTCACGCGTCAGCTGGCCAGTTCCATGGGATGCAATAACATCTTTATCGCCACGGCGACTTCGCCATCATCATCATCATCATCATCACCGTCATCAAGCGCCACTCGGGTCCACGCCGCCACGGACAAGTTCCACGTCTTCGATTCGACCCTCGGCGTTGTTCGCGAGTGCTCGGCCGTCGAGTGGGCGGCTCTGCTGGCCAGTGATGTTATGGACAGTGTTCGGAGTCCCGTGGTGGTGCGCGCGAGCGACCTGCGCCTGCTTGAGTGCTCGCTGCTGCGCTTTGAGGCCTCGTGCGTGGCC
This sequence comes from Phytopythium helicoides, assembly GCA_024867545.1. Taxonomy (NCBI): domain Eukaryota; phylum Oomycota; class Peronosporomycetes; order Pythiales; family Pythiaceae; genus Phytopythium; species Phytopythium helicoides. Next base: position 250,001 of record JANFNE010000033.1, read on the forward strand.
CGATCGAGCCTGACGGTCGTGCGTGCCGCCGACGGAGGCTTCTGGGTGTGAGCGTCCGCACCAGTCCATACCTGTCTGTATCCAGGAGCAGTGCCAGCACGAGAACTCGTGCTTCGAATGGATATCGGCACGCCAGAGGCAAGGCAAGGCAAGGCAGGACATGGCGAGACATGCCAGACCCATTGGCAGACCCATTGGTTCCGACACCTCGTAGCTTCTGTGTGTATGTGTGTGTTTGTGCGCGTGCGTAGGTAGCTTGTTCGTTTTTATTCATTTATTTATTGATGATCACAAAAGTAGCAGCATACCACCCTCATTATCCCATCTCGCTTCTACCCGTCGTCGTGAAAGTGACGCCAACACAAACGCTGACGCCGACGCCGACGCCGACCCCGTAGCATGATGGATCCGTATTCCGTCCATCATGCTCCAAAAGCAGCATCCCACTGGGAAGCCTCGAGCATATGGTTTGCTTCAAGGTCGGACCACGACCAACAGCCACACTACGAACAGCAACAGCCATCTGTCTTACACGAACAAACACGCAGTACGGACACAGCGAGCATCATCACATCACACGTGGTGGCTGTTGTGGACTGTGACGGTACATCTTTCTTGTATCCAGTGTGTATAGTCAGTACGTTGCCGTTACCGTTGACGTTGAAGTCGCCCCATCCCCCTCGACAGCACAAGCAATACATCCACGAAGGGAGGGAGGCGCTACAACGTGTTGCGGGACAGAGGTCAAGGCCAAGCGAGGCTTGATCCGATGACCAGAAGACTCCCATACAAGAAGGAGAGATACCGGTCACGCTCTTATTCGTTTCTTGTCCGTCACAAAAGAGTCTCACGGGGTACTCAAGACACTGCCATGACCCTTTCCAACCAGGACACGTGCTCTTCGCGCCAACAGAGAAGTAAAACCTCAGTAACCGAGCCAATTTCCATCACTTTTCAATTCGAAAGTGCGTAAAACCTTGACCCTAGACTGGACCGCGGTCACTTCGAGATCTCCCAAGCTCCGCGCAAGCCAAGCCTCACGCTCGGAACCCGCTCTCTCCAGCTCTCGCTCGCTCTCTCGCCGGTCCTCTTACTCCACACGGACCAACAAGACGACGAGACTGCCATGAACTTCACGCACTCCGTCAACGTCAGTGCCAGCGTCAGCGCCAACGCCCACGGCGTCGCCTGCGTCTCTCTGTGCGGACACCTCAAGCTCCAGACGCTTGGTCTGTTATGGTACGATCCGTTCGCTTTTTCCCTTCCGTTCTGTGTGCGCTCGATGAGCTCGCCTTGCATGTACGGACGAGTGGATCAGGTGTGCTGACACGCGCGTTCTCTCTTTCTCTCTTTCTCTCGCGTCGATCGTGTCGTTAGGCGCCGCACGGCCGTCAGCCTCGAGCTCCCGACCGCCACGGACAGCGCTACCGCGCTCGTGGTCGACCGCGCGGACATGCTGGGCCTCGGCGCACGCATGATCACCATCCCACTCGGCTGTCGCCAGCACCGCGTGCGTTTGCTGACGGACAGCCGCCGCCGCGACCGCAAGACGCACACCTTCACGCTCGAGTACTCGGGCGAGTGCTCTCGTGAGTGCTCCCGTGAGTGCTCTGGCGGTTCCAGCTGCAAGCAAAAGAAGCCGGTGACGCTCAAGGAGATGAAGAAGGTGAAGAAGCACGCAGCCACTAGTGCGAGCGCAACTGCGAAGCCGCACCACCTGCGTCTGCGCCTACGTCTGCGTGCCTCGAGCGAGGACGAGTACGACACGTGGACGAACGCCATCGTCGATGCCATGGAGAGCGCCACCGAGATCAACAAGATCAACAACGCCTCCTCAAGTGCCTCGACTACAGTCGTAGACAACGGCGACGACAGCATCAAGATTTGCTGCCACCCCGATATTGCCGAGTCGCATCGCGCCAGCGTGTGCAGCAGCAGCGCCGGCACACAGCGCAGTTCTGTGAGCTCGGTCGACTTGAGCGACTTGAGCGACTTGAGCGACTTGAGCGACTTGAACGACTTGAACGACTTGAGTGACTTGAACGACCTGGACGTCGACTGCAGCGACATCGATGACAGCGAGTGCTACGAATACTGCGAGATCCATGACATGGATGACTACGACTTCGATGACGACCTCAGCCTCTGCTCGGACATGGAGGACGACGTCAACATGGACTCTCTCGTCGACATGAATACCATCGAGAGCTGCTGCAGTAGCGGCTGTGAGGTCCAAGAGACTCCATGTGCAACCAACAGCGACATCGACATCGAAAGCGAAAGCGACGTGTGTGCTGCGTCACTCACTCGGTCCGCGCGCGTCCTGCGTCAGGTCGCCAACGCCGTCGACCAAGTCGAGATGACCGAGTCGTGGGATGCCGAAACGAAGCAAACCATCGCCTCACACATCATGCGCCAACTCTCAAGCATCTCCAACTCGCCAAACTCGTTGGACGCTGCGGACGCGCACCATTTACTTTCATCGTTGCACTTGGAGCCGGTTCGCGACTTCTCGGCTCCTCTCGCGACTCCCGACAAGTCCGAGAGCAAGCGTGACGTCAGCTACAACCATCACGGCGACAGCGGCAAACACAGCGACAGCGGCAACAGCATCCAGCGACTCGCCATGGCCAGCGCACTCACGCGTCAGCTGGCCAGTTCCACGGGATGCAATAACATCTTTATCGCCACGGCGACTTCGCCATCATCATCATCATCATCACCGTCATCAAGCGCCACTCGGGTCCACGCCGCCACGGACAAGTTCCACGTCTTCGATTCGACCCTCGGCGTTGTTCGCGAGTGCTCGGCCGTCGAGTGGGCGGCTCTGCTGGCCAGTGATGTTATGGACAGTGTTCGGAGTCCCGTGGTGGTGCGCGCGAGCGACCTGCGCCTGCTTGAGTGCTCGCTGCTGCGCTTTGAGGCCTCGTGCGTGGCCCGATCGAGCCTGACGGTCGTGCGTGCCGCCGACGGAGGCTTCTGGGTGTGAGCGTCCGCACCAGTTCATACCTGTCTGTATCCAGGAGCAGTGCCAGCACGAGAACTCGTGCTTCGAATGGATATCGGCACGCCAGAGGCAAGGCAAGGCAAGGCAGGACATGGCGAGACATGCCAGACCCATTGGCAGACCCATTGGTTCCGACACCTCGTAGCTTCTGTGTGTATGTGTGTGTTTGTGCGCGTGCGTAGGTAGCTTGTTCGTTTTTATTCATTTATTTATTGATGATCACAAAAGTAGCAGCATACCACCCTCATTATCCCATCTCGCTTCTACCCGTCGTCGTGAAAGTGACGCCAACACAAACGCTGACGCCGACGCCGACGCCGACCCCGTAGCATGATGGATCCGTATTCCGTCCATCATGCTCCAAAAGCAGCATCCCACTGGGAAGGCTCGAGCATATGGTTTGCTTCAAGGTCGGACCACGACCAACAGCCACACTACGAACAGCAACAGCCATCTGTCTTACACGAACAAACACGCAGTACGGACACAGCGAGCATCATCACATCACACGTGGTGGCTGTTGTGGACTGTGACGGTACATCTTTCTTGTATCCAGTGTGTATAGTCAGTACGTTGCCGTTACCGTTGACGTTGAAGTCGCCCCATCCCCCTCGACAGCACAAGCAATACATCCACGAAGGGAGGGAGGCGCTACAACGTGTTGCGGGACAGAGGTCAAGGCCAAGCGAGGCTTGATCCGATGACCAGAAGACTCCCATACAAGAAGGAGAGATACCGGTCACGCTCTTATTCGTTTCTTGTCCGTCACAAAAGAGTCTCACGGGGTACTCAAGACACTGCCATGACCCTTTCCAACCAGGACACGTGCTCTTCGCGCCAACAGAGAAGTAAAACCTCAGTAACCGAGCCAATTTCCATCACTTTTCAATTCGAAAGTGCGTAAAACCTTGACCCTAGACTGGACCGCGGTCACTTCGAGATCTCCCAAGCTCCGCGCAAGCCAAGCCTCACGCTCGGAACCCGCTCTCTCCAGCTCTCGCTCGCTCTCTCGCCGGTCCTCTTACTCCACACGGACCAACAAGACGACGAGACTGCCATGAACTCCACGCACTCCGTCAACGTCAGTGCCAGCGTCAGCGCCAACGCCCACGGCGTCGCCTGCGTCTCTCTGTGCGGACACCTCAAGCTCCAGACGCTTGGTCTGTTATGGTACGATCCGTTCGCTTTTTCCCTTCCGTTCTGTGTGCGCTCGATGAGCTCGCCTTGCATGTACGGACGAGTGGATCAGGTGTGCTGACACGCGCGTTCTCTCTTTCTCTCTTTCTCTCGCGTCGATCGTGTCGTTAGGCGCCGCACGGCCGTCAGCCTCGAGCTCCCGACCGCCACGGACAGCGCTACCGCGCTCGTGGTCGACCGCGCGGACATGCTGGGCCTCGGCGCACGCATGATCACCATCCCACTCGGCTGTCGCCAGCACCGCGTGCGTTTGCTGACGGACAGCCGCCGCCGCGACCGCAAGACGCACACCTTCACGCTCGAGTACTCGGGCGAGTGCTCTCGTGAGTGCTCCCGTGAGTGCTCTGGCGGTTCCAGCTGCAAGCAAAAGAAGCCGGTGACGCTCAAGGAGATGAAGAAGGTGAAGAAGCACGCAGCCACTAGTGCGAGCGCAACTGCGAAGCCGCACCACCTGCGTCTGCGCCTACGTCTGCGTGCCTCGAGCGAGGACGAGTACGACACGTGGACGAACGCCATCGTCGATGCCATGGAGAGCGCCACCGAGATCAACAAGATCAACAACGCCTCCTCAAGTGCCTCGACTACAGTCGTAGACAACGGCGACGACAGCATCAAGATTTGCTGCCACCCCGATATTGCCGAGTCGCATCGCGCCAGCGTGTGCAGCAGCAGCGCCGGCACACAGCGCAGTTCTGTGAGCTCGGTCGACTTGAGCGACTTGAGCGACTTGAGCGACTTGAACGACTTGAACGACTTGAGTGACTTGAACGACCTGGACGTCGACTGCAGCGACATCGATGACAGCGAGTGCTACGAATACTGCGAGATCCATGACATGGATGACTACGACTTCGATGACGACCTCAGCCTCTGCTCGGACATGGAGGACGACGTCAACATGGACTCTCTCGTCGACATGAATACCATCGAGAGCTGCTGCAGTAGCGGCTGTGAGGTCCAAGAGACTCCATGTGCAACCAACAGCGACATCGACATCGAAAGCGAAAGCGACGTGTGTGCTGCGTCACTCACTCGGTCCGCGCGCGTCCTGCGTCAGGTCGCCAACGCCGTCGACCAAGTCGAGATGACCGAGTCGTGGGATGCCGAAACGAAGCAAACCATCGCCTCACACATCATGCGCCAACTCTCAAGCATCTCCAACTCGCCAAACTCGTTGGACGCTGCGGACGCGCACCATTTACTTTCATCGTTGCACTTGGAGCCGGTTCGCGACTTCTCGGCTCCTCTCGCGACTCCCGACAAGTCCGAGAGCAAGCGTGACGTCAGCTACAACCATCACGGCGACAGCGGCAAACACAGCGACAGCGGCAACAGCATCCAGCGACTCGCCATGGCCAGCGCACTCACGCGTCAGCTGGCCAGTTCCATGGGATGCAATAACATCTTTATCGCCACGGCGACTTCGCCATCATCATCATCATCATCACCGTCATCAAGCGCCACTCGGGTCCACGCCGCCACGGACAAGTTCCACGTCTTCGATTCGACCCTCGGCGTTGTTCGCGAGTGCTCGGCCGTCGAGTGGGCGGCTCTGCTGGCCAGTGATGTTATGGACAGTGTTCGGAGTCCCGTGGTGGTGCGCGCGAGCGACCTGCGCCTGCTTGAGTGCTCGCTGCTGCGCTTTGAGGCCTCGTGCGTGGCCCGATCGAGCCTGACGGTCGTGCGTGCCGCCGACGGAGGCTTCTGGGTGTGAGCGTCCGCACCAGTTCATACCTGTCTGTATCCAGGAGCAGTGCCAGCACGAGAACTCGTGCTTCGAATGGATATCGGCACGCCAGAGGCAAGGCAAGGCAAGGCAGGACATGGCGAGACATGCCAGACCCATTGGCAGACCCATTGGTTCCGACACCTCGTAGCTTCTGTGTGTATGTGTGTGTTTGTGCGCGTGCGTAGGTAGCTTGTTCGTTTTTATTCATTTATTTATTGATGATCACAAAAGTAGCAGCATACCACCCTCATTATCCCATCTCGCTTCTACCCGTCGTCGTGAAAGTGACGCCAACACAAACGCTGACGCCGACGCCGACGCCGACCCCGTAGCATGATGGATCCGTATTCCGTCCATCATGCTCCAAAAGCAGCATCCCACTGGGAAGCCTCGAGCATATGGTTTGCTTCAAGGTCGGACCACGACCAACAGCCACACTACGAACAGCAACAGCCATCTGTCTTACACGAACAAACACGCAGTACGGACACAGCGAGCATCATCACATCACACGTGGTGGCTGTTGTGGACTGTGACGGTACATCTTTCTTGTATCCAGTGTGTATAGTCAGTACGTTGCCGTTACCGTTGACGTTGAAGTCGCCCCATCCCCCTCGACAGCACAAGCAATACATCCACGAAGGGAGGGAGGCGCTACAACGTGTTGCGGGACAGAGGTCAAGGCCAAGCGAGGCTTGATCCGATGACCAGAAGACTCCCATACAAGAAGGAGAGATACCGGTCACGCTCTTATTCGTTTCTTGTCCGTCACAAAAGAGTCTCACGGGGTACTCAAGACACTGCCATGACCCTTTCCAACCAGGACACGTGCTCTTCGCGCCAACAGAGAAGTAAAACCTCAGTAACCGAGCCAATTTCCATCACTTTTCAATTCGAAAGTGCGTAAAACCTTGACCCTAGACTGGACCGCGGTCACTTCGAGATCTCCCAAGCTCCGCGCAAGCCAAGCCTCACGCTCGGAACCCGCTCTCTCCAGCTCTCGCTCGCTCTCTCGCCGGTCCTCTTACTCCACACGGACCAACAAGACGACGAGACTGCCATGAACTCCACGCACTCCGTCAACGTCAGTGCCAGCGTCAGCGCCAACGCCCACGGCGTCGCCTGCGTCTCTCTGTGCGGACACCTCAAGCTCCAGACGCTTGGTCTGTTATGGTACGATCCGTTCGCTTTTTCCCTTCCGTTCTGTGTGCGCTCGATGAGCTCGCCTTGCATGTACGGACGAGTGGATCAGGTGTGCTGACACGCGCGTTCTCTCTTTCTCTCTTTCTCTCGCGTCGATCGTGTCGTTAGGCGCCGCACGGCCGTCAGCCTCGAGCTCCCGACCGCCACGGACAGCGCTACCGCGCTCGTGGTCGACCGCGCGGACATGCTGGGCCTCGGCGCACGCATGATCACCATCCCACTCGGCTGTCGCCAGCACCGCGTGCGTTTGCTGACGGACAGCCGCCGCCAGCACCGCGTGCGTTTGCTGACGGACAGCCGCCGCCGCGACCGCAAGACGCACACCTTCACGCTCGAGTACTCGGGCGAGTGCTCTCGTGAGTGCTCCCGTGAGTGCTCTGGCGGTTCCAGCTGCAAGCAAAAGAAGCCGGTGACGCTCAAGGAGATGAAGAAGGTGAAGAAGCACGCAGCCACTAGTGCGAGCGCAACTGCGAAGCCGCACCACCTGCGTCTGCGCCTACGTCTGCGTGCCTCGAGCGAGGACGAGTACGACACGTGGACGAACGCCATCGTCGATGCCATGGAGAGCGCCACCGAGATCAACAAGATCAACAACGCCTCCTCAAGTGCCTCGACTACAGTCGTAGACAACGGCGACGACAGCATCAAGATTTGCTGCCACCCCGATATTGCCGAGTCGCATCGCGCCAGCGTGTGCAGCAGCAGCGCCGGCACACAGCGCAGTTCTGTGAGCTCGGTCGACTTGAGCGACTTGAGCGACTTGAGCGACTTGAGCGACTTGAACGACTTGAGTGACTTGAACGACCTGGACGTCGACTGCAGCGACATCGATGACAGCGAGTGCTACGAATACTGCGAGATCCATGACATGGATGACTACGACTTCGATGACGACCTCAGCCTCTGCTCGGACATGGAGGACGACGTCAACATGGACTCTCTCGTCGACATGAATACCATCGAGAGCTGCTGCAGTAGCGGCTGTGAGGTCCAAGAGACTCCATGTGCAACCAACAGCGACATCGACATCGAAAGCGAAAGCGACGTGTGTGCTGCGTCACTCACTCGGTCCGCGCGCGTCCTGCGTCAGGTCGCCAACGCCGTCGACCAAGTCGAGATGACCGAGTCGTGGGATGCCGAAACGAAGCAAACCATCGCCTCACACATCATGCGCCAACTCTCAAGCATCTCCAACTCGCCAAACTCGTTGGACGCTGCGGACGCGCACCATTTACTTTCATCGTTGCACTTGGAGCCGGTTCGCGACTTCTCGGCTCCTCTCGCGACTCCCGACAAGTCCGAGAGCAAGCGTGACGTCAGCTACAACCATCACGGCGACAGCGGCAAACACAGCGACAGCGGCAACAGCATCCAGCGACTCGCCATGGCCAGCGCACTCACGCGTCAGCTGGCCAGTTCCATGGGATGCAATAACATCTTTATCGCCACGGCGACTTCGCCATCATCATCATCATCATCATCACCGTCATCAAGCGCCACTCGGGTCCACGCCGCCACGGACAAGTTCCACGTCTTCGATTCGACCCTCGGCGTTGTTCGCGAGTGCTCGGCCGTCGAGTGGGCGGCTCTGCTGGCCAGTGATGTTATGGACAGTGTTCGGAGTCCCGTGGTGGTGCGCGCGAGCGACCTGCGCCTGCTTGAGTGCTCGCTGCTGCGCTTTGAGGCCTCGTGCGTGGCCCGATCGAGCCTGACGGTCGTGCGTGCCGCCGACGGAGGCTTCTGGGTGTGAGCGTCCGCACCAGTCCATACCTGTCTGTATCCAGGAGCAGTGCCAGCACGAGAACTCGTGCTTCGAATGGATATCGGCACGCCAGAGGCAAGGCAAGGCAAGGCAGGACATGGCGAGACATGCCAGACCCATTGGCAGACCCATTGGTTCCGACACCTCGTAGCTTCTGTGTGTATGTGTGTGTTTGTGCGCGTGCGTAGGTAGCTTGTTCGTTTTTATTCATTTATTTATTGATGATCACAAAAGTAGCAGCATACCACCCTCATTATCCCATCTCGCTTCTACCCGTCGTCGTGAAAGTGACGCCAACACAAACGCTGACGCCGACGCCGACGCCGACCCCGTAGCATGATGGATCCGTATTCCGTCCATCATGCTCCAAAAGCAGCATCCCACTGGGAAGCCTCGAGCATATGGTTTGCTTCAAGGTCGGACCACGACCAACAGCCACACTACGAACAGCAACAGCCATCTGTCTTACACGAACAAACACGCAGTACGGACACAGCGAGCATCATCACATCACACGTGGTGGCTGTTGTGGACTGTGACGGTACATCTTTCTTGTATCCAGTGTGTATAGTCAGTACGTTGCCGTTACCGTTGACGTTGAAGTCGCCCCATCCCCCTCGACAGCACAAGCAATACATCCACGAAGGGAGGGAGGCGCTACAACGTGTTGCGGGACAGAGGTCAAGGCCAAGCGAGGCTTGATCCGATGACCAGAAGACTCCCATACAAGAAGGAGAGATACCGGTCACGCTCTTATTCGTTTCTTGTCCGTCACAAAAGAGTCTCACGGGGTACTCAAGACACTGCCATGACCCTTTCCAACCAGGACACGTGCTCTTCGCGCCAACAGAGAAGTAAAACCTCAGTAACCGAGCCAATTTCCATCACTTTTCAATTCGAAAGTGCGTAAAACCTTGACCCTAGACTGGACCGCGGTCACTTCGAGATCTCCCAAGCTCCGCGCAAGCCAAGCCTCACGCTCGGAACCCGCTCTCTCCAGCTCTCGCTCGCTCTCTCGCCGGTCCTCTTACTCCACACGGACCAACAAGACGACGAGACTGCCATGAACTCCACGCACTCCGTCAACGTCAGTGCCAGCGTCAGCGCCAACGCCCACGGCGTCGCCTGCGTCTCTCTGTGCGGACACCTCAAGCTCCAGACGCTTGGTCTGTTATGGTACGATCCGTTCGCTTTTTCCCTTCCGTTCTGTGTGCGCTCGATGAGCTCGCCTTGCATGTACGGACGAGTGGATCAGGTGTGCTGACACGCGTGTTCTCTCTTTCTCTCTTTCTCACGCGTCGATCGTGTCGTTAGGCGCCGCACGGCCGTCAGCCTCGAGCTCCCGACCGCCACGGACAGCGCTACCGCGCTCGTGGTCGACCGCGCGGACATGCTGGGCCTCGGCGCACGCATGATCACCATCCCACTCGGCTGTCGCCAGCACCGCGTGCGTTTGCTGACGGACAGCCGCCGCCGCGACCGCAAGACGCACACCTTCACGCTCGAGTACTCGGGCGAGTGCTCTCGTGAGTGCTCCCGTGAGTGCTCTGGCGGTTCCAGCTGCAAGCAAAAGAAGCCGGTGACGCTCAAGGAGATGAAGAAGGTGAAGAAGCACGCAGCCACTAGTGCGAGCGCAACTGCGAAGCCGCACCACCTGCGTCTGCGCCTACGTCTGCGTGCCTCGGGCGAGGACGAGTACGACACGTGGACGAATGCCATCGTCGATGCCATGGAGAGCGCCACCGAGATCAACAAGATCAACAACGCCTCCTCAAGTGCCTCGACTACAGTCGTAGACAACGGCGACGACAGCATCAAGATTTGCTGCCACCCCGATATTGCCGAGTCGCATCGCGCCAGCGTGTGCAGCAGCAGCGCCGGCACACAGCGCAGTTCTGTGAGCTCGGTCGACTTGAGCGACTTGAGCGACTTGAGCGACTTGAGCGACTTGAGCGACTTGAACGACTTGAGTGACTTGAACGACCTGGACGTCGACTGCAGCGACATCGATGACAGCGAGTGCTACGAATACTGCGAGATCCATGACATGGATGACTACGACTTCGATGACGACCTCAGCCTCTGCTCGGACATGGAGGACGACGTCAACATGGACTCTCTCGTCGACATGAATACCATCGAGAGCTGCTGCAGTAGCGGCTGTGAGGTCCAAGAGACTCCATGTGCAACCAACAGCGACATCGACATCGAAAGCGAAAGCGACGTGTGTGCTGCGTCACTCACTCGGTCCGCGCGCGTCCTGCGTCAGGTCGCCAACGCCGTCGACCAAGTCGAGATGACCGAGTCGTGGGATGCCGAAACGAGGCAAACCATCGCCTCACACATCATGCGCCAACTCTCAAGCATCTCCAACTCGCCAAACTCGTTGGACGCTGCGGACGCGCACCATGTGCTTTCATCGTTGCACTTGGAGCCGGTCCGCGACTTCTCGGCTCCTCTCGCGACTCCCGACAAGTCCGAGAGCAAGCGTGACGTCAGCTACAACCATCACGGCGACAGCGGCAAACACAGCGACAGCGGCAACAGCATCCAGCGACTCGCCATGGCCACCGCACTCACGCGTCAGCTGGCCAGTTCCACGGGATGCAATAACATCTTTATCGCCACGGCGACTTCGCCATCATCATCATCATCATCACCGTCATCAAGCGCCACTCGGGTCCACGCCGCCACGGACAAGTTCCACGTCTTCGATTCGACCCTCGGCGTTGTTCGCGAGTGCTCGGCCGTCGAGTGGGCGGCTCTGCTGGCCAGTGATGTTATGGACAGTGTTCGGAGTCCCGTGGTGGTGCGCGCGAGCGACCTGCGCCTGCTTGAGTGCTCGCTGCTGCGCTTTGAGGCCTCGTGCGTGGCCCGATCGAGCCTGACGGTCGTGCGTGCCGCCGATGGAGGCTTCTGGGTGTGAGCGTCCGCACCAGTTCATACCTGTCTGTATCCAGGAGCAGTGCCAGCACGAGAACTCGTGCTTCGAATGGATATCGGCACGCCAGAGGCAAGGCAAGGCAAGGCAGGACATGGCGAGACATGCCAGACCCATTGGCAGACCCATTGGTTCCGACACCTCGTAGCTTCTGTGTGTATGTGTGTGTTTGTGCGCGTGCGTAGGTAGCTTGTTCGTTTTTATTCATTTATTTATTGATGATCACAAAAGTAGCAGCATACCACCCTCATTATCCCATCTCGCTTCTACCCGTCGTCGTGAAAGTGACGCCAACACAAACGCTGACGCCGACGCCGACGCCGACCCCGTAGCATGATGGATCCGTATTCCGTCCATCATGCTCCAAAAGCAGCATCCCACTGGGAAGCCTCGAGCATATGGTTTGCTTCAAGGTCGGACCACGACCAACAGCCACACTACGAACAGCAACAGCCATCTGTCTTACACGAACAAACACGCAGTACGGACACAGCGAGCATCATCACATCACACGTGGTGGCTGTTGTGGACTGTGACGGTACATCTTTCTTGTATCCAGTGTGTATAGTCAGTACGTTGCCGTTACCGTTGACGTTGAAGTCGCCCCATCCCCCTCGACAGCACAAGCAATACATCCACGAAGGGAGGGAGGCGCTACAACGTGTTGCGGGACAGAGGTCAAGGCCAAGCGAGGCTTGATCCGATGACCAGAAGACTCCCATACAAGAAGGAGAGATACCGGTCACGCTCTTATTCGTTTCTTGTCCGTCACAAAAGAGTCTCACGGGGTACTCAAGACACTGCCATGACCCTTTCCAACCAGGACACGTGCTCTTCGCGCCAACAGAGAAGTAAAACCTCAGTAACCGAGCCAATTTCCATCACTTTTCAATTCGAAAGTGCGTAAAACCTTGACCCTAGACTGGACCGCGGTCACTTCGAGATCTCCCAAGCTCCGCGCAAGCCAAGCCTCACGCTCGGAACCCGCTCTCTCCAGCTCTCGCTCGCTCTCTCGCCGGTCCTCTTACTCCACACGGACCAACAAGACGACGAGACTGCCATGAACTCCACGCACTCCGTCAACGTCAGTGCCAGCGTCAGCGCCAACGCCCACGGCGTCGCCTGCGTCTCTCTGTGCGGACACCTCAAGCTCCAGACGCTTGGTCTGTTATGGTACGATCCGTTCGCTTTTTCCCTTCCGTTCTGTGTGCGCTCGATGAGCTCGCCTTGCATGTACGGACGAGTGGATCAGGTGTGCTGACACGCGTGTTCTCTCTTTCTCTCTTTCTCTCGCGTCGATCGTGTCGTTAGGCGCCGCACGGCCGTCAGCCTCGAGCTCCCGACCGCCACGGACAGCGCTACCGCGCTCGTGGTCGACCGCGCGGACATGCTGGGCCTCGGCGCACGCATGATCACCATCCCACTCGGCTGTCGCCAGCACCGCGTGCGTTTGCTGACGGACAGCCGCCGCCGCGACCGCAAGACGCACACCTTCACGCTCGAGTACTCGGGCGAGTGCTCTCGTGAGTGCTCCCGTGAGTGCTCTGGCGGTTCCAGCTGCAAGCAAAAGAAGCCGGTGACGCTCAAGGAGATGAAGAAGGTGAAGAAGCACGCAGCCACTAGTGCGAGCGCAACTGCGAAGCCGCACCACCTGCGTCTGCGCCTACGTCTGCGTGCCTCGGGCGAGGACGAGTACGACACGTGGACGAATGCCATCGTCGATGCCATGGAGAGCGCCACCGAGATCAACAAGATCAACAACGCCTCCTCAAGTGCCTCGACTACAGTCGTAGACAACGGCGACGACAGCATCAAGATTTGCTGCCACCCCGATATTGCCGAGTCGCATCGCGCCAGCGTGTGCAGCAGCAGCGCCGGCACACAGCGCAGTTCTGTGAGCTCGGTCGACTTGAGCGACTTGAGCGACTTGAGCGACTTGAGCGACTTGAGCGACTTGAACGACTTGAGTGACTTGAACGACCTGGACGTCGACTGCAGCGACATCGATGACAGCGAGTGCTACGAATACTGCGAGATCCATGACATGGATGACTACGACTTCGATGACGACCTCAGCCTCTGCTCGGACATGGAGGACGACGTCAACATGGACTCTCTCGTCGACATGAATACCATCGAGAGCTGCTGCAGTAGCGGCTGTGAGGTCCAAGAGACTCCATGTGCAACCAACAGCGACATCGACATCGAAAGCGAAAGCGACGTGTGTGCTGCGTCACTCACTCGGTCCGCGCGCGTCCTGCGTCAGGTCGCCAACGCCGTCGACCAAGTCGAGATGACCGAGTCGTGGGATGCCGAAACGAAGCAAACCATCGCCTCACACATCATGCGCCAACTCTCAAGCATCTCCAACTCGCCAAACTCGTTGGACGCTGCGGACGCGCACCATTTACTTTCATCGTTGCACTTGGAGCCGGTTCGCGACTTCTCGGCTCCTCTCGCGACTCCCGACAAGTCCGAGAGCAAGCGTGACGTCAGCTACAACCATCACGGCGACAGCGGCAAACACAGCGACAGCGGCAACAGCATCCAGCGACTCGCCATGGCCACCGCACTCACGCGTCAGCTGGCCAGTTCCACGGGATGCAATAACATCTTTATCGCCACGGCGACTTCGCCATCATCATCATCATCATCACCGTCATCAAGCGCCACTCGGGTCCACGCCGCCACGGACAAGTTCCACGTCTTCGATTCGACCCTCGGCGTTGTTCGCGAGTGCTCGGCCGTCGAGTGGGCGGCTCTGCTGGCCAGTGATGTTATGGACAGTGTTCGGAGTCCCGTGGTGGTGCGCGCGAGCGACCTGCGCCTGCTTGAGTGCTCGCTGCTGCGCTTTGAGGCCTCGTGCGTGGCCCGATCGAGCCTGACGGTCGTGCGTGCCGCCGACGGAGGCTTCTGGGTGTGAGCGTCCGCACCAGTTCATACCTGTCTGTATCCAGGAGCAGTGCCAGCACGAGAACTCGTGCTTCGAATGGATATCGGCACGCCAGAGGCAAGGCAAGGCAAGGCAGGACATGGCGAGACATGCCAGACCCATTGGCAGACCCATTGGTTCCGACACCTCGTAGCTTCTGTGTGTATGTGTGTGTTTGTGCGCGTGCGTAGGTAGCTTGTTCGTTTTTATTCATTTATTTATTGATGATCACAAAAGTAGCAGCATACCACCCTCATTATCCCATCTCGCTTCTACCCGTCGTCGTGAAAGTGACGCCAACACAAACGCTGACGCCGACGCCGACGCCGACCCCGTAGCATGATGGATCCGTATTCCGTCCATCATGCTCCAAAAGCAGCATCCCACTGGGAAGCCTCGAGCATATGGTTTGCTTCAAGGTCGGACCACGACCAACAGCCACACTACGAACAGCAACAGCCATCTGTCTTACACGAACAAACACGCAGTACGGACACAGCGAGCATCATCACATCACACGTGGTGGCTGTTGTGGACTGTGACGGTACATCTTTCTTGTATCCAGTGTGTATAGTCAGTACGTTGCCGTTACCGTTGACGTTGAAGTCGCCCCATCCCCCTCGACAGCACAAGCAATACATCCACGAAGGGAGGGAGGCGCTACAACGTGTTGCGGGACAGAGGTCAAGGCCAAGCGAGGCTTGATCCGATGACCAGAAGACTCCCATACAAGAAGGAGAGATACCGGTCACGCTCTTATTCGTTTCTTGTCCGTCACAAAAGAGTCTCACGGGGTACTCAAGACACTGCCATGACCCTTTCCAACCAGGACACGTGCTCTTCGCGCCAACAGAGAAGTAAAACCTCAGTAACCGAGCCAATTTCCATCACTTTTCAATTCGAAAGTGCGTAAAACCTTGACCCTAGACTGGACCGCGGTCACTTCGAGATCTCCCAAGCTCCGCGCAAGCCAAGCCTCACGCTCGGAACCCGCTCTCTCCAGCTCTCGCTCGCTCTCTCGCCGGTCCTCTTACTCCACACGGACCAACAAGACGACGAGACTGCCATGAACTCCACGCACTCCGTCAACGTCAGTGCCAGCGTCAGCGCCAACGCCCACGGCGTCGCCTGCGTCTCTCTGTGCGGACACCTCAAGCTCCAGACGCTTGGTCTGTTATGGTACGATCCGTTCGCTTTTTCCCTTCCGTTCTGTGTGCGCTCGATGAGCTCGCCTTGCATGTACGGACGAGTGGATCAGGTGTGCTGACACGCGCGTTCTCTCTTTCTCTCTTTCTCTCGCGTCGATCGTGTCGTTAGGCGCCGCACGGCCGTCAGCCTCGAGCTCCCGACCGCCACGGACAGCGCTACCGCGCTCGTGGTCGACCGCGCGGACATGCTGGGCCTCGGCGCACGCATGATCACCATCCCACTCGGCTGTCGCCAGCACCGCGTGCGTTTGCTGACGGACAGCCGCCGCCGCGACCGCAAGACGCACACCTTCACGCTCGAGTACTCGGGCGAGTGCTCTCGTGAGTGCTCCCGTGAGTGCTCTGGCGGTTCCAGCTGCAAGCAAAAGAAGCCGGTGACGCTCAAGGAGATGAAGAAGGTGAAGAAGCACGCAGCCACTAGTGCGAGCGCAACTGCGAAGCCGCACCACCTGCGTCTGCGCCTACGTCTGCGTGCCTCGAGCGAGGACGAGTACGACACGTGGACGAACGCCATCGTCGATGCCATGGAGAGCGCCACCGAGATCAACAAGATCAACAACGCCTCCTCAAGTGCCTCGACTACAGTCGTAGACAACGGCGACGACAGCATCAAGATTTGCTGCCACCCCGATATTGCCGAGTCGCATCGCGCCAGCGTGTGCAGCAGCAGCGCCGGCACACAGCGCAGTTCTGTGAGCTCGGTCGACTTGAGTAACTTGAGCGACTTGAGCGACTTGAGCGACTTGAGCGACTTGAACGACTTGAGTGACTTGAACGACCTGGACGTCGACTGCAGCGACATCGATGACAGCGAGTGCTACGAATACTGCGAGATCCATGACATGGATGACTACGACTTCGATGACGACCTCAGCCTCTGCTCGGACATGGAGGACGACGTCAACATGGACTCTCTCGTCGACATGAATACCATCGAGAGCTGCTGCAGTAGCGGCTGTGAGGTCCAAGAGACTCCATGTGCAACCAACAGCGACATCGACATCGAAAGCGAAAGCGACGTGTGTGCTGCGTCACTCACTCGGTCCGCGCGCGTCCTGCGTCAGGTCGCCAACGCCGTCGACCAAGTCGAGATGACCGAGTCGTGGGATGCCGAAACGAAGCAAACCATCGCCTCACACATCATGCGCCAACTCTCAAGCATCTCCAACTCGCCAAACTCGTTGGACGCTGCGGACGCGCACCATTTACTTTCATCGTTGCACTTGGAGCCGGTTCGCGACTTCTCGGCTCCTCTCGCGACTCCCGACAAGTCCGAGAGCAAGCGTGACGTCAGCTACAACCATCACGGCGACAGCGGCAAACACAGCGACAGCGGCAACAGCATCCAGCGACTCGCCATGGCCACCGCACTCACGCGTCAGCTGGCCAGTTCCACGGGATGCAATAACATCTTTATCGCCACGGCGACTTCGCCATCATCATCATCATCATCACCGTCATCAAGCGCCACTCGGGTCCACGCCGCCACGGACAAGTTCCACGTCTTCGATTCGACCCTCGGCGTTGTTCGCGAGTGCTCGGCCGTCGAGTGGGCGGCTCTGCTGGCCAGTGATGTTATGGACAGTGTTCGGAGTCCCGTGGTGGTGCGCGCGAGCGACCTGCGCCTGCTTGAGTGCTCGCTGCTGCGCTTTGAGGCCTCGTGCGTGGCCCGATCGAGCCTGACGGTCGTGCGTGCCGCCGACGGAGGCTTCTGGGTGTGAGCGTCCGCACCAGTTCATACCTGTCTGTATCCAGGAGCAGTGCCAGCACGAGAACTCGTGCTTCGAATGGATATCGGCACGCCAGAGGCAAGGCAAGGCAAGGCAGGACATGGCGAGACATGCCAGACCCATTGGCAGACCCATTGGTTCCGACACCTCGTAGCTTCTGTGTGTATGTGTGTGTTTGTGCGCGTGCGTAGGTAGCTTGTTCGTTTTTATTCATTTATTTATTGATGATCACAAAAGTAGCAGCATACCACCCTCATTATCCCATCTCGCTTCTACCCGTCGTCGTGAAAGTGACGCCAACACAAACGCTGACGCCGACGCCGACGCCGACCCCGTAGCATGATGGATCCGTATTCCGTCCATCATGCTCCAAAAGCAGCATCCCACTGGGAAGCCTCGAGCATATGGTTTGCTTCAAGGTCGGACCACGACCAACAGCCACACTACGAACAGCAACAGCCATCTGTCTTACACGAACAAACACGCAGTACGGACACAGCGAGCATCATCACATCACACGTGGTGGCTGTTGTGGACTGTGACGGTACATCTTTCTTGTATCCAGTGTGTATAGTCAGTACGTTGCCGTTACCGTTGACGTTGAAGTCGCCCCATCCCCCTCGACAGCACAAGCAATACATCCACGAAGGGAGGGAGGCGCTACAACGTGTTGCGGGACAGAGGTCAAGGCCAAGCGAGGCTTGATCCGATGACCAGAAGACTCCCATACAAGAAGGAGAGATACCGGTCACGCTCTTATTCGTTTCTTGTCCGTCACAAAAGAGTCTCACGGGGTACTCAAGACACTGCCATGACCCTTTCCAACCAGGACACGTGCTCTTCGCGCCAACAGAGAAGTAAAACCTCAGTAACCGAGCCAATTTCCATCACTTTTCAATTCGAAAGTGCGTAAAACCTTGACCCTAGACTGGACCGCGGTCACTTCGAGATCTCCCAAGCTCCGCGCAAGCCAAGCCTCACGCTCGGAACCCGCTCTCTCCAGCTCTCGCTCGCTCTCTCGCCGGTCCTCTTACTCCACACGGACCAACAAGACGACGAGACTGCCATGAACTCCACGCACTCCGTCAACGTCAGTGCCAGCGTCAGCGCCAACGCCCACGGCGTCGCCTGCGTCTCTCTGTGCGGACACCTCAAGCTCCAGACGCTTGGTCTGTTATGGTACGATCCGTTCGCTTTTTCCCTTCCGTTCTGTGTGCGCTCGATGAGCTCGCCTTGCATGTACGGACGAGTGGATCAGGTGTGCTGACACGCGCGTTCTCTCTTTCTCTCTTTCTCTCGCGTCGATCGTGTCGTTAGGCGCCGCACGGCCGTCAGCCTCGAGCTCCCGACCGCCACGGACAGCGCTACCGCGCTCGTGGTCGACCGCGCGGACATGCTGGGCCTCGGCGCACGCATGATCACCATCCCACTCGGCTGTCGCCAGCACCGCGTGCGTTTGCTGACGGACAGCCGCCGCCGCGACCGCAAGACGCACACCTTCACGCTCGAGTACTCGGGCGAGTGCTCTCGTGAGTGCTCCCGTGAGTGCTCTGGCGGTTCCAGCTGCAAGCAAAAGAAGCCGGTGACGCTCAAGGAGATGAAGAAGGTGAAGAAGCACGCAGCCACTAGTGCGAGCGCAACTGCGAAGCCGCACCACCTGCGTCTGCGACTACGTCTGCGTGCCTCGAGCGAGGACGAGTACGACACGTGGACGAACGCCATCGTCGATGCCATGGAGAGCGCCACCGAGATCAACAAGATCAACAACGCCTCCTCAAGTGCCTCGACTACAGTCGTAGACAACGGCGACGACAGCATCAAGATTTGCTGCCACCCCGATATTGCCGAGTCGCATCGCGCCAGCGTGTGCAGCAGCAGCGCCGGCACACAGCGCAGTTCTGTGAGCTCGGTCGACTTGAGCGACTTGAGCGACTTGAGCGACTTGAGCGACTTGAGCGACTTGAGCGACTTGAGCGACTTGAGCGACTTGAGCGACTTGAACGACTTGAGTGACTTGAACGACCTGGACGTCGACTGCAGCGACATCGATGACAGCGAGTGCTACGAATACTGCGAGATCCATGACATGGATGACTACGACTTCGATGACGACCTCAGCCTCTGCTCGGACATGGAGGACGACGTCAACATGGACTCTCTCGTCGACATGAATACCATCGAGAGCTGCTGCAGTAGCGGCTGTGAGGTCCAAGAGACTCCATGTGCAACCAACAGCGACATCGACATCGAAAGCGAAAGCGACGTGTGTGCTGCGTCACTCACTCGGTCCGCGCGCGTCCTGCGTCAGGTCGCCAACGCCGTCGACCAAGTCGAGATGACCGAGTCGTGGGATGCCGAAACGAAGCAAACCATCGCCTCACACATCATGCGCCAGCTCTCAAGCATCTCCAACTCGCCAAACTCGTTGGACGCTGCGGACGCGCACCATTTACTTTCATCGTTGCACTTGGAGCCGGTCCGCGACTTCTCGGCTCCTCTCGCGACTCCCGACAAGTCCGAGAGCAAGCGTGACGTCAGCTACAACCATCACGGCGACAGCGGCAAACACAGCGACAGCGGCAACAGCATCCAGCGACTCGCCATGGCCACCGCACTCACGCGTCAGCTGGCCAGCTCCACGGGATGCAATAACATCTTTATCGCCACGGCGACTTCGCCATCATCATCATCATCATCACCGTCATCAAGCGCCACTCGGGTCCACGCCGCCACGGACAAGTTCCACGTCTTCGATTCGACCCTCGGCGTTGTTCGCGAGTGCTCGGCCGTCGAGTGGGCGGCTCTGCTGGCCAGTGATGTTATGGACAGTGTTCGGAGTCCCGTGGTGGTGCGCGCGAGCGACCTGCGCCTGCTTGAGTGCTCGCTGCTGCGCTTTGAGGCCTCGTGCGTGGCCCGATCGAGCCTGACGGTCGTGCGTGCCGCCGACGGAGGCTTCTGGGTGTGAGCGTCCGCACCAGTTCATACCTGTCTGTATCCAGGAGCAGTGCCAGCACGAGAACTCGTGCTTCGAATGGATATCGGCACGCCAGAGGCAAGGCAAGGCAAGGCAGGACATGGCGAGACATGCCAGACCCATTGGCAGACCCATTGGTTCCGACACCTCGTAGCTTCTGTGTGTATGCGTGTGTTTGTGCGCGTGCGTAGGTAGCTTGTTCGTTTTTATTCATTTATTTATTGATGATCACAAAAGTAGCAGCATACCACCCTCATTATCCCATCTCGCTTCTACCCGTCGTCGTGAAAGTGACGCCAACACAAACGCTGACGCCGACGCCGACGCCGACCCCGTAGCATGATGGATCCGTATTCCGTCCATCATGCTCCAAAAGCAGCATCCCACTGGGAAGCCTCGAGCATATGGTTTGCTTCAAGGTCGGACCACGACCAACAGCCACACTACGAACAGCAACAGCCATCTGTCTTACACGAACAAACACGCAGTACGGACACAGCGAGCATCATCACATCACACGTGGTGGCTGTTGTGGACTGTGACGGTACATCTTTCTTGTATCCAGTGTGTATAGTCAGTACGTTGCCGTTACCGTTGACGTTGAAGTCGCCCCATCCCCCTCGACAGCACAAGCAATACATCCACGAAGGGAGGGAGGCGCTACAACGTGTTGCGGGACAGAGGTCAAGGCCAAGCGAGGCTTGATCCGATGACCAGAAGACTCCCATACAAGAAGGAGAGATACCGGTCACGCTCTTATTCGTTTCTTGTCCGTCACAAAAGAGTCTCACGGGGTACTCAAGACACTGCCATGACCCTTTCCAACCAGGACACGTGCTCTTCGCGCCAACAGAGAAGTAAAACCTCAGTAACCGAGCCAATTTCCATCACTTTTCAATTCGAAAGTGCGTAAAACCTTGACCCTAGACTGGACCGCGGTCACTTCGAGATCTCCCAAGCTCCGCGCAAGCCAAGCCTCACGCTCGGAACCCGCTCTCTCCAGCTCTCGCTCGCTCTCTCGCCGGTCCTCTTACTCCACACGGACCAACAAGACGACGAGACTGCCATGAACTCCACGCACTCCGTCAACGTCAGTGCCAGCGTCAGCGCCAACGCCCACGGCGTCGCCTGCGTCTCTCTGTGCGGACACCTCAAGCTCCAGACGCTTGGTCTGTTATGGTACGATCCGTTCGCTTTTTCCCTTCCGTTCTGTGTGCGCTCGATGAGCTCGCCTTGCATGTACGGACGAGTGGATCAGGTGTGCTGACACGCGCGTTCTCTCTTTCTCTCTTTCTCTCGCGTCGATCGTGTCGTTAGGCGCCGCACGGCCGTCAGCCTCGAGCTCCCGACCGCCACGGACAGCGCTACCGCGCTCGTGGTCGACCGCGCGGACATGCTGGGCCTCGGCGCACGCATGATCACCATCCCACTCGGCTGTCGCCAGCACCGCGTGCGTTTGCTGACGGACAGCCGCCGCCGCGACCGCAAGACGCACACCTTCACGCTCGAGTACTCGGGCGAGTGCTCTCGTGAGTGCTCCCGTGAGTGCTCTGGCGGTTCCAGCTGCAAGCAAAAGAAGCCGGTGACGCTCAAGGAGATGAAGAAGGTGAAGAAGCACGCAGCCACTAGTGCGAGCGCAACTGCGAAGCCGCACCACCTGCGTCTGCGCCTACGTCTGCGTGCCTCGAGCGAGGACGAGTACGACACGTGGACGAACGCCATCGTCGATGCCATGGAGAGCGCCACCGAGATCAACAAGATCAACAACGCCTCCTCAAGTGCCTCGACTACAGTCGTAGACAACGGCGACGACAGCATCAAGATTTGCTGCCACCCCGATATTGCCGAGTCGCATCGCGCCAGCGTGTGCAGCAGCAGCGCCGGCACACAGCGCAGTTCTGTGAGCTCGGTCGACTTGAGTAACTTGAGCGACTTGAGCGACTTGAGCGACTTGAGCGACTTGAACGACTTGAGTGACTTGAACGACCTGGACGTCGACTGCAGCGACATCGATGACAGCGAGTGCTACGAATACTGCGAGATCCATGACATGGATGACTACGACTTCGATGACGACCTCAGCCTCTGCTCGGACATGGAGGACGACGTCAACATGGACTCTCTCGTCGACATGAATACCATCGAGAGCTGCTGCAGTAGCGGCTGTGAGGTCCAAGAGACTCCATGTGCAACCAACAGCGACATCGACATCGAAAGCGAAAGCGACGTGTGTGCTGCGTCACTCACTCGGTCCGCGCGCGTCCTGCGTCAGGTCGCCAACGCCGTCGACCAAGTCGAGATGACCGAGTCGTGGGATGCCGAAACGAAGCAAACCATCGCCTCACACATCATGCGCCAGCTCTCAAGCATCTCCAACTCGCCAAACTCGTTGGACGCTGCGGACGCGCACCACGTGCTTTCATCGTTGCACTTGGAGCCGGTCCGCGACTTCTCGGCTCCTCTCGCGACTCCCGACAAGTCCGAGAGCAAGCGTGACGTCAGCTACAACCATCACGGCGACAGCGGCAAACACAGCGACAGCGGCAACAGCATCCAGCGACTCGCCATGGCCACCGCACTCACGCGTCAGCTGGCCAGCTCCACGGGATGCAATAACATCTTTATCGCCACGGCGACTTCGCCATCATCATCATCATCATCACCGTCATCAAGCGCCACTCGGGTCCACGCCGCCACGGACAAGTTCCACGTCTTCGATTCGACCCTCGGCGTTGTTCGCGAGTGCTCGGCCGTCGAGTGGGCGGCTCTGCTGGCCAGTGATGTTATGGACAGTGTTCGGAGTCCCGTGGTGGTGCGCGCGAGCGACCTGCGCCTGCTTGAGTGCTCGCTGCTGCGCTTTGAGGCCTCGTGCGTGGCCCGATCGAGCCTGACGGTCGTGCGTGCCGCCGACGGAGGCTTCTGGGTGTGAGCGTCCGCACCAGTTCATACCTGTCTGTATCCAGGAGCAGTGCCAGCACGAGAACTCGTGCTTCGAATGGATATCGGCACGCCAGAGGCAAGGCAAGGCAAGGCAGGACATGGCGAGACATGCCAGACCCATTGGCAGACCCATTGGTTCCGACACCTCGTAGCTTCTGTGTGTATGTGTGTGTTTGTGCGCGTGCGTAGGTAGCTTGTTCGTTTTTATTCATTTATTTATTGATGATCACAAAAGTAGCAGCATACCACCCTCATTATCCCATCTCGCTTCTACCCGTCGTCGTGAAAGTGACGCCAACACAGACGCAGATGCCGACGCTGACCATGACGAATAGACGTATGCCATCTGGTCCGTCGAGAAGAATGTTGATGGCTTCCCATTGGCACCTCGTCCAGTTTGCGATTTCAGCAAATCCTCAATATCCTCAAATGAATAGATCTCTGTGTCGAGCGCTGCATCCGACGATTATGCCGGTCCGCACCAAACCGCATCCGTTACCTCCGAAAGCGCAGCATGACTGTCAAGTATGAGAGGAATTTCGATATTATGACTGATCTCACATATTATAGTGGAAATAATCGTTGGCGACATCAATTAGTATGGGACTGTGTAACAAACAAATTGTTGCGACAATTCGAATGATTCACGTATATTCGAAATTGCAACATATAAAGATGTATGGCGGAGTTCGCATCAAGAAATGACTGGCGACAACAACGTTTGATCTCGGTCTGTTGGGTAGTTTTAATTCAAAAATTCCCTTGGAGGTAGCAAGCGTCGTCGGCCGGCTGCGTGTGCGCCAGCAGCTCTACTTGCAGAACACGGAGGAGAGTGTGGAGTAGTTTGGCTCGGTGGCAGACTTTGTCGAGGACGAAGCGACGGATTCTGAGTCCCCCATTACGGACTCATACTACTCTCAGGGTGGGGACAAGACCCTGGCGACAATGACGAACTTCTCGCTCAACGAATTCAACATAATCTGGGGCATGGTGGAGTCGGACGTGCTCAACGTGTGGGCGACTGGGCAAGGGCGACGATCTGAGACGACCCCAAAGGACGTAGTCTTCATGGCTTTGGCAATCATGAAACATTATGATACGTGAAACAAGCATGCTTTGACTTTGGCTATAAAGCTACAATACTCGAGAAGTTGATTACAAGGTCCTGAAGGTTATTGTCGCAACTGCCATCGAACAGCACTCGACCTTACCAGCGGACCTCGGAGCCATCTGGTCCCGGGTTTCCGTGAACGCGCTTGCCACGCATCTGCGCTGCTTTCCTCGTCCAGTATCTGGGAGATCAACAGCATTCTACGCTACAGATGTCAAGTTTCAACCATAGTATCGCCTAAAAGGGTAGTTTGGCGAGCAGAAAAACTACTTCAGTGGCAAACACAAGTTGTATGGCTACAAAATCGTGTGCTCAGCGGTATATCCTGGCTTTGCAGTTGACGTTTCAGCGCACATTGCAGTAGGGTTACATAGTTTGTGCAATGAGCTGCACAAACGACTCACAGTTTGTGCTGGGCATAAATCTGTGTGTTGCAGATTGTGCGGAAAGCACAGATCTGCGGAGCAATGGTACGTCACCATGCCTCCGTTCCAAGCGTTGACAGTGGTGAGGGGTTCACCACTGCTAGTCAAGCTCCTGACGGAATAGTGCCGAGTCACTATTCCACTGCGTACGTCCGGACAGCCATTCATGGCTGTCCTCGCTTCTCATTGGCTGTTAGCGGGCACTAATAGCCAATCAGCGTCTTTCATTTTTGGTGCGGCGCTCATGACCACTCATAAGCGCCCGCAATAATGCAAGTATAGTTTCTAGGAGGTCAGGAGCTATTGCGCCCGTCTAGCGGGCTGCTAACAATCAATACAGTTCTCATTTCTACCAGTTAAGTGTCTTTCGTCTCACACTGTACACAGTACAGTGTGCATACGCTAACCAAGTCAACGCTTCCCCCTTACACGCGCACGTGTAAGTCGCGTAACTGGACAGCCCAGTTAAACACATACCTGGTTCTACGTCAGATGTGGCAATCTTCATTAATCGGTAGAGCATTTACCAGTCGCTCCTGAAGAAGCGACAGGGCAAGCTGTCAATTGAACACAGCGAAGAGGGCTCTTCACTTCACCGTCAGTCATGGGCTGTGCAAGTCGACAAGAGGTGCCAGGGTGCTGGTACAGGGTTTCGTACCATTCAACCGAAGCGTGCTCCACACGGAGGGCAGCTCGACTGCCAAGATGTGACACGGAACGCTCGGGTATCATCAGATTTCGGTCGCATGTCGCTCCTCTGGCGGATTATGCATGCCACGTACAAGTGGAGCGAGGCTCGCTATGACATGTTTTCTCGCTTGTTTGTTGCCCTGACCAACTTTCATGTCTCACTCATTCCCCTACGGGCCAAAGACCAAGAGTAGTACTGTGGAGTGCTTGCTCGCTACCTGTCAATGGCAGTAGAGGCCCGTGAGATGTGTGTTCCTCGGCAGCGCAAGTACCGCACTCTACGGGACGAGCGTATGCCAACCCCACCACCACGTCCCACACGTGCCTCTCACCAATCGCCATACTCGCGTCATAGCCAACGCGACGACTCTGAGACACAAATGTCTTACGCATTTTGAATGTGATAATGCCATCGGCATTGCATGCTGGTTAACTCAACGAGACCATTCGAACTTCAACATGCCCTTGCTACCTCTGATTTTGATGATGCTTCAACATACCACTTATTGCAGGTCTTCTGTCGATGCCGGAATTTCGAAATACTCGTACTTCCTATTAGCAATGGCCAACATGATAAATGTGTTGGTACTGCCCAAATACGGCGATCATTCGTAGTTGCACTGTAACTGATCCAAACACGGCAACGGATCAGTTGCTTCGTCAATGAAATTATGGTCTAACGTCTATCACCACGAGTACCGTGGACCAATCCGCCCAATCAGATTGCAGTCACGTGTCATTCACCCAATCAGCGCGCAGGCACAATTCCAAGCATGCGCGCCACGGCACCCACTCGCCGCAAGCACGCGCCAACGCCTTACCGATCGCTGAATGAGCGGCACACTACAACAGGTCGAGACTCCTTGCTTGTCGATACCCGTTCCGGTTACTGCTCCAGCTGTGGCTCCATTTACGACTTCAGCTTCGGTTTCTTCGAACGGCTACAACTGCAACGCCTTTCGAGTCAGCAAACACCCAAGCCTCGCAACCCTTGCAAGCCTCACCAGCGTCTCGACCTGCGGCTAGTCATGGTCGGCTGCGACATAGCATTCGTACCAACTCCAGCTCCAACTCCAGCTCCAACTCCAGTTCATTGACCGCTACTTACACCACGCGCACCACCTACAGGTCGAACGGACGTGCCGGACGCACTAAACTGCCTCGAGATTACAACAGTCACTTCCTGGACATACTGAGATGGTCTAGGCTATTTTGCTCTTATTTCGTTTGACCAGAGCTTTCATTGCACTCTTCATCTTTTTCTGTGCCCCTCGATATAGGCTGTCAAAAGTTCAGGGGTGTCTTCACAAATGACGTTCATTGGCTCTCAATTAACCTTCAATAGCGCCAAGACCCTGTCTGCTGACTTGTACCTCGTATACTCCCCTGTCCTTGCTATATTGGTGGTTGACGAGCGCATCAACTGCGAGCACGATTTCACTGGACGACATATGATCAAGCAGCTTTGTTGTTACGTTCAGAGATTCATCTTCATATAGTTTCAGCCACGAAGGGTGGATAATCACGTGATTAGGTGCTCCACAGAGAAGTAGTACTCCGCACAAGCAACCACACGATACGGTCCAACCAAAGTCGCGACCGATTTGTTGTGATGTAGGTTCGCATTGACGCGTGACCTCAGAATGTGTCACCAACACAGAGAATAACGCTCACTTGCATCGCTGTGTGCTGCTTCTCTGCTGTTCGATGAATAGCTTGCAATCTATCACGAAGGTGAGCCAGTAGGCGTTTATGTCAGGGCGATTGGCTGGAAATGATGCAATCTGCTCCTTCTCGCCGGAAAAAGAGTATTTTCAAGAGTAGTTGGGCAAGGAAAATTAGTAAACAACTTAATTTAACTCCTCGTGACAGCGTTGCGACTAGGGATTGGTTGATACTCGATTGCACAAGTGGTAGGAGATACGGTCAATAGCGCGAGCTCACGTGGAACTCCAGTGTCAAAATCCGCAACACTTGCACAATATCGCAGTTCTCACGCTCAATAGTCCTGTTTGTCCATGACGAGTAGGCAGAAATGAACGTTTTTGTGACTTGAGGCGTCGAAGAAGTTCCGCAATCACTTTTTTGTAAAAAACCAACTCGAATCACTGGTTCACACTGTTTCGACACCGAAACGACTGTTTCAGTCTAGAGGAACTGGCCGATGGTCAAGAAATCCGAGTGCAGTGCTTCATTCCACTCGTGTGTGTGATATTGCGATTAGTATTTGGCGTACACCTACCTCCAATCCACACAACAGCCACCGTCAACGACAGCAGCCTTTTTAAGCGTGGACCCGCCGATTAGACCGACAGACGTTGGTCTCCCCGTTAGAGTCCTTGCCCTATTCTGACCGGGTTGCGTTCTGGTGAATACCACCAGCAGGTGTGCCAACTAACGATACAGAGCCCACGAGCAAAGGGCTCCGCACCAACACACAGATATATACGTCACAAAAACTCGTAGCCCCACTAAAGAGTGCAGCTAACGCTCACGCGCAGTTTACGAGCCGCTAGAGGCAGAAATGAACCCCCAGCTAGCGATCACCGCCTAAATCTCAGCTAGGACTTCGCAGACCTCTCTTCCTATGCACCACACACGTCTCTTGGCCTGCCGCGGTGGTCCCCTCACAAGCTTTCACCTGCCAAAGGTTCCCACGGCAGCCATCAACCACGTCTACGCCTACCCACCTCGTTGGCGCTCGGCGCTTGTTGGAGACCCGGAAGATTCTGCTCTATTTAAGTGTTTCCTAGCGGCGCATGGCCGTTTCCTTTTCCTAGCCGACTCTTGGCGGTCCTCATATACAATATGCAAGTGAAGCAACCTTCCTCTATGCAATCCACCTTGCAACCCTTCGCGCTCGACGGCGCTTCACGCTCCTCCGCGTCCGCTCGACACCTCGGCTGAAGCGCCGTCGGATGAGGCCAGTACGCCTATATCTGTAATATCTTTAATGACTACCTGGACATAACATATTGGCTACCTGGAAGCCCTAGTGCTGTCTGGTCACACCTGGTAAAATCTTCTGCAGCTTTCACGCTGGCTTGGCTATCAGAGTAATTTAGCTACACTACATGGGTGTGATGTTTCTCGAGATTATCTAGCCTATTTTGGCGTGTAGGCATAGCCGGCATTATAGAAAAATGCTCGAACAGCGTCTCCAATATTGTGGACAGGAGAGTTAAGTGCGTCAGCACTACTTGCAGCACAACTGACAGCAGTTCTTCCTCCTGAACGATCGCACGCAAGACTCGGAGAGGCAGCTGCGCGCCAAGGTCGAGCTCAAGACCTCGAAGGCAGACCTCGAGGCCGGGAAGGAGCGCATCGCGAGTCTCGAGGAACGCACAGCCAAGTCTGGTGTGGAGACCAGCCGCACCGTAGGAGTGTGGTGAAGCGGTCACCGATTTCCCAGGGGAACGGTGAGATCGAGGGTGAGACATGTTGCCACTGCCGATAGCCGCCGAAGTCAGTGCTGGGCAATGTTCGTATCCTGAGGTATCGCAACTGGGTATAATCATCCCTTGAACGTCGACCATAGACCATCGACGATCGACCATTGACCGCCATCCATCGATCATCGACCGTCTACCGTCGACCCTCGACTAACAACTGTCAATCATCGACTACCAGAGATTGGCGACTTGTAACTGGTCACCGGCTATCTCTTAATCGACCATCGACCTTCGACTATCGACTATCGACCGTCAACCATCGACCATCGACCATCGACCATCAGCCATCAACCATCGACTATCGACTATCGACCATCGACCATCGACCATCGACCATCGACCATCGACCATCGACCATCGACCATCGACCATCGACTATCGACTATCGACCATCGACCATCGACCTTCGGTCACTGACCGTCGACTACCAGACACGTGGAGAGCCAGTGCGCTGGGCACGTGCCCATGGAAGATGGGCTTCACGATTGCACGACAAGGACTAGGAGTGAGTGGACAGCAGGCAAGTAGGTTAGCACTCAGTTGATAATTTGCCGCGAAGTACACAAGTCCCCGCCTTCTTTGGACTTCCTTGTCAACTCACTCAAGTCAGAGCGCTCAAGGGGAGCGCAAGGTGGTGAAGCAAAGGTATTGGATAATATCCTATTGGCACTGCTCAGCTACATCGGCAGAGCACGACTGGCAACCAGCGCGAGGGAACCCAGTCAGCCCCACACGCCCGCGGAGTGAAGATTTCCACGCCGCGGCCACCCAACCCCACTCTTCCTTGCATAGGCGCGTATCACTACCAGTGAGATCGCAGCCGAGCCCTGCACGCAGCGGGTACACAACGTGATTTCTCTCAGCCGACCGGGGTAACCCCTCCGTTAGCTGACGTCGGGCGCGTGTGTGAGTGGCGAGTCCGCGGTTCTCGGACCCGCGCTACACCACAGGAGCAGATAACGCGGACGATGAGAACAACACAGACAACACGGACAACGTGGGTCTCGACCTCCTCGACCAGGAATTTTTGGTTCATGTGGCTCAATGCGAGCTTAATCTCGATAGGCTGGAGCGCGAAGAGGTGCTCATGGTCGAAGAGAGCAAGGGGGACGAGAAGATGATCCAAGAAATAAAGTGAGCCACTGCAATCTACGACCTCGTGGCTGCGGCATCCACATCACACGTGGACATCGACATCGACGACGTGGATACCGAGGATCTCGATCTCACCCTTGGATGAGCACTCGCACTCAACCGACGGTACTGTTCGCGGCACAGCTGCAAAAAGAAATGAAAAATCCGAAAAAAGCAACAACAAAAAAAGAAAAATGCGAAAAAAAAAGCGAAAGATCCGAATAGGGAGAAAAGAGCGAAAGAAGCAAAGAAGCGAAAGGAGAAAAAGGAGAGAAAGAACGAAGAAGAAAAGAAGAGAAAAGAAAAGGGAGCAACAACATGAAAACAACATGAAAACAACAGAAACAACAACAATAACACATATCACGAGAAGAAGATATGTACAAAGAAAGACAGGGAGTTCTCTGGATTCATCCAGAGTTGTTACGACGATCTGACCGATCGTCTGATTGACCGAAAAGCACGCTGAAAACTAATATTTGTGATATATGCGAAAGTTGACATGGCAGTTGTATATATAAATACCTTTATAAATAGATTGAACCTCTATAATACATGGGTACGTTTTGCGTGTCTTCTCTGGGTCCCGCTATTTTACATTCGCGTCACATTGAACTGTAAAATATAATATAAATCGGTACACATACAAACATATATGCCATTAGTTGATACTAAATACAAATATGAAATTGCTGACTGGGATGGTCTTGACACCCAACTGTGAAAATTTATGAAAGTGATTAATCCGATACAGGTAATCTGCGTGTTGCGCGAACAGCACTGTACAGCAGTGTGGCCCACGTAGGTGGCTGAGAGGTGCGGTGGACTGCGGCTGCCGCCGATACGCTCACTGCGCTCATGGAATCTAATGTTGCCGGCAAGACCTCGCTCATGGACGTCATTGCCAGGCAAGACCGGCGGACAGATCCAAGGCAAAGACCGAGCTGTGGCTCAGTGAGAGCGGCATCCCCATCGGCTCGGTGCTCGTGATCGTGATCGACGGGCAGATCGTGGCCCGCGGCCACAACCGCCGCACGCAGAAGGGCAGCGTCGTGCTGCAGGGTCGGCACGAGATCTCTCAGCGAACAAAAGCGTCGAACACTTATTATATCGTTTGCTTGGGTTCCCACATACCGACTGCGATGCAATGCATGCGATCGACGCACTTAGGTTAGGATTCCATTTCGCTCTGAGACGGCATGAATTGCTGCAAATACCCTCGCTTACAGGGCTCGATGATTGTTCGATCACTCAGCGAAATCGATCGCAATAGAGCCTCGTCCGATCGAATGAGGGCATTTAGACGGTAGATACCAGACACTCTATCAATCTGAAGCTACTTCCAATTGCCACAAACACGACGCCTCTGTCGCTGCACGAAAAGCCAGCACTCGTGACAACGCTGGTCCAGTTTGTCGGGGAGTTGCTGTCCAAGATGTACATGCAACTGGATGCTCCACTGCTGCTATGTCGGCACATGTAGTCACCGTTCCTATCACTTTCGCAACACGCCGCCACAGATGACAACTCACAGGTTCTCGCTCTGCTAGCTCCAATCAACGCCGTCATGCTTCCTCCAAGCTGCCGCCCGACACTGAGAACACATTGACCAAAAGGTTCCCAACAATAGAATGACCTTACGAGCAGCACGCCACTGATAACTGAGCTCGTCGACGTCAGAGATTAAGACTAACCCGGCAGCCCGCGTCGAACTCGAGCCGCCAAACACAGCCACGTGACCACCGTCCGCACTAGACGATCCCACCAACACGACAATGTCACCGGCAGAAACGCTTCTCGCTGACCCACTCGATAGCGTCACCATCTCGGAGCTCGCGCCAGTCGCGCTTGACACGAACACACCGCCCTCGTCGTCGAGCTTGAGCCACTCGACACGCGCACCGTGGCGCAGGCAGTCGAAGAGCTTGTACCGCCCGACACACTCACGTCGCCGCCAGACACCGACAAAGACCCGCCAGTGCCGACAGATGCAGAGCTCACGCCGCCAGAGAAAGTCACATTTCCTCCAGACAGGCCGCCAGAGCCGCCAGACGCGCTCACCACACCGCCAGAAGCAGTCGTGGACACCGACCCGGACGCACCGCCAGATGCAGAGCCGCTTGAAACACGCATGACGCTGCTCCCCACGTCTACATCACAGCGCTTGAACCCACACTCATCTTCACCATGCCACTTGTCATCGACTCGCTTGCTCGCTAGCACTGCTCAGGATGATCACGCTGCCGCCCGCGCCACTCGATGACGCACAACTCGACAGAGAGATGGACGCGCCGCTGCCACTCACGGAAGATCCGCCCGCGACCTCGATCTTGCTGGCAACAGACGACGTCGACGATCCGCTTCCAATGCGCACGGACCCGCTCGACACGCCAGAGTCGCCGCTCGTCACGCTCACGTTGCCGCTGCTGCTACTGCTGCTGCTCGCAGCACCGAGCGTCGAGATCACCACAGAGCCGCTCGTCGGCAAGCCATCGCCACTCGTCAAAGACACAGACCCGCCAACAGAGCCGGACGACGAACCGCCATCCACCGTCACATTGCCGCCCACTCCCTGCGCGTTGCTGGCGCCGAGGATCTTCACAGACTGCGCCGCACTCGCGCTGTCCACCGATCCGCCCTGCAACAATACGTTGCTGCCGACGCTCCTGCCGACGCTGCTTCCCTGGATGATACGGATACCACCTCCAGAGCCGCTTTACGCGAGCACCAAACTGCTGCTTGAGCTGCCGCTTGACACGCTCACGTCACCGCCAGCGCCGCTCGACGAAGAGCCGCTGAACGCACGCACAGAGCCACCAGAGCCGCTCGACGACGACACACCGCCGCTCACAGACACATTGCCGGACGACCCGCTCGCAGAGTCGCCTCCGTTCGCCAACACAGACCCGCCGGATGCCGACGTGCTAGAGCCGCCGGCAACGCGTACAGCGCCGCCGACAGACGTCGCGCTGGATCCACTGCTTACCAGCACTTCACCCGATGCGCCATCCACAGTCGAGCCAGACTGCACTCGAACCGCACCCGACACGCTGCTTCCCGATGACACGGCGCTAGACACGGACACGTCGCCACTGCCGGAAACACCTGATCCGCTCGACACCGACATGGAACCTACTGTTGACTGACCGCATCCGCTGCCATAAACAGACACAGAACCGGCAGTAGACACCGCCGACCGAGCTGCCGCTGCAACTGCTTGTGCTCACAGATTCGCCCGACACCACCGTCGCAGCGTACGACGGTGTGCTTGTTGGGATGCCTATCACCTGTGCACCAATTAGTCGGGCACCCGATCTTGTGAATCCAGAGCTTCTCCGTGCATAGCACGGCATTAGTTGAAAACAAGAAGAAACACGCACAAAAAGAAGAAGAAGAAAACAACAAGCGAAAGAAAATGAAGAAGAAAAAAAGAAAAGAAGAAAAGAAGAAAAGAAGAAAAGAAGAAAAGAAGAAAAGAAGAAAAGAAGAAAAGAAGAAAAGAAGAAAAGAAGAAGAAGAAAACAACAAGCGAAAGAAAATGAAGAAGAAAATGAAGAAGAAGAAAAGAGAATGCCGCGACCCGGGATCGAACCAGGGACCTTCAGATCTTCAGTCTGACGCTCTCCCAACTGAGCTATCGAGGCAACCAAACATTCACTCCAACAAACAAACACTAACGCAAACAAACACAAACACACAACACACAACATACACAACATACACAACATACACAACACACATCACACACACAAACACATTCACACATATTCACACACATACACACTCCCTACTTCCCTCCTCACATACACATGGCTTTCCATATACACGTATACTTACATCTATACCCACACCCATTACAAAACACACACCTACACACAAACACAACAACGCCAACAACGCCAACAACCAAACAACCAAACAACCAAACAACCAAACAACCAAACAAGACAAATAACATGAAAACAAAAGACACGAAACCCAACCAACGAACATACTCACACACACGCACAAAAACACACTACCGAAACGACGCCATCACATGACATGACATGAAAAACAGAAAACAAGAAGAAGAAGAAGAAGAAGAAGAAGAGAAAGAAGAAGACGTTTATGATGATGATGAAAAAGTGAAAAGAAGAGAAAAGAAAAGGGAGCAACAACATGAAAACAACATGAAAACAACAGAAACAACAACAATAACACATATCACGAGAAGAAGATATGTACAAAGAAAGACAGGGAGTTGAAAACAAGAAGAAACACGCACAAAAAGAAGAAGAAGAAAACAACAAGCGAAAGAAAATGAAGAAGAAAATGAAGAAAAGAAGAAAAGAAAGAAAGAAAGAAGAAAAGAAGAGAAGAGAATGCCGCGACCCGGGATCGAACCAGGGACCTTCAGATCTTCAGTCTGACGCTCTCCCAACTGAGCTATCGAGGCAACCAAACATTCACTCCAACAAACAAACACTAACGCAAACAAACACAAACACACAACACACAACACACAACACACAAACGCAAACGCAAACACACATCACACACACAAACACATTCACACATATTCACACACATACACACTCCCTACTTCCCTCCTCACATACACATGGCTTTCCATATACACGTATACTTACATCTATACCCACACCCATTACAAAACACACACCTACACACAAACACAACAACGCCAACAACGCCAACAACCAAACAACCAAACAACCAAACAACCAAACAAGACAAATAACATGAAAACAAAAGACACGAAACCCAACCAACGAACATACTCACACACACGCACAAAAACACACTACCGAAACGACGCCATCACATGACATGACATGAAAAACAGAAAACAAGAAGAAGAAGAAGAAGAAGAAGAAGAAGAGAAAGAAGAAGACGTTTATGATGATGATGAAAAAGCGAAAAGAAGAGAAAAGAAAAGGGAGCAACAACATGAAAACAACATGAAAACAACAGAAACAACAACAATAACACATATCACGAGAAGAAGATATGTACAAAGAAAGACAGGGAGATGAAAACAAGAAGAAACACGCACAAAAAGAAGAAGAAGAAAACAACAAGCGAAAGAAAATGAAGAAGAAAATGAAGAAGAAGAAAAGAGAATGCCGCGACCCGGGATCGAACCAGGGACCTTCAGATCTTCAGTCTGACGCTCTCCCAACTGAGCTATCGAGGCAACCAAACATTCACTCCAACAAACAAACACTAACGCAAACAAACACAAACACGCAACACACAACATACACAACATACACAACATACACAACACACATCACACACACAAACACATTCACACATATTCACACACATACACACTCCCTACTTCCCTCCTCACATACACATGGCTTTCCATATACACGTATACTTACATCTATACCCACACCCATTACAAAACACACACCTACACACAAACACAACAACGCCAACAACGCCAACAACCAAACAACCAAACAACCAAACAACCAAACAAGACAAATAACATGAAAACAAAAGATACGAAACCCAACCAACGAACATACTCACACACACGCACAAAAACACACTACCGAAACGACGCCATCACATGACATGACATGAAAAACAGAAAACAAGAAGAAGAAGAAGAAGAAGAAGAAGAAGAGAAAGAAGAAGACGTTTATGATGATGATGAAAAAGTGAAAAGAAGAGAAAAGAAAAGGGAGCAACAACATGAAAACAACATGAAAACAACAGAAACAACAACAATAACACATATCACGAGAAGAAGATATGTACAAAGAAAGACAGGGAGATGAAAACAAGAAGAAACACGCACAAAAAGAAGAAGAAGAAAACAACAAGCGAAAGAAAATGAAGAAGAAAAGAAGAAAAGAAGAAAAGAAGAAAAGAAGAAAAGAAGAAAAGAAGAAAAGAAGAAAAGAGAATAGAGGTTTTTAGCAGAACCGAAAAGTTGCTTTGTTCGGTTTGACCAGATGGCGATCTGGCACTTGAACCGAAAAAACGAACCGTCAAGACCACTGGGAACCGTCCAAAGTTGGAACATTTTGCGGTTGATAAATTAAAAGTTACGGTTTCGATGGCATAGCTAAATCGTCGTCTTCGTCCTCTAAATCGGTTGTTTAGATCAGAACGCAGGAGGCAAGCAAGCGGCATGGCTGGCACGAGAGGCAGCGAAGAAATGGGCGGTGCGGCCTGCCTAGCAATGGATAACGAGATCAAATGGATTTGTCGTTCGATGACGCGTGGTGTTGGGCGGTACTCGAAGAGCGCGTATCTCTTTCAACGTTGGATTGCAGCTCAAGAGGATGGCGAGACAGTCGAGGCTGTGATTATTTTTGCTACTCTTGCTGCTGAGTCTCCAGCGCAACCACCAGCTCGGGTACCGTTCAATTTTAATGCACTCAGTGATGAGACCTGCGTTCAATGTTTTCGGTTCAACAAGAGCGAAATTTGTACCTTGGTAGACCTGATGGGCTTACAAGATATCACTACAAGAGAACGCACAAAAGCCTCTCCGATTATGGCAATCTGTGTTGTGCTGTATCGGCTTGCCGTTTCTGCCCGATGGATCGATCTAGAAGGGTTTTTTGGTCGCTCTTCAAGCGGACTTTCCAACATCTTCTTGCATACAATTGACTACATTGACGCGCGATATTATGAGCGGCTATCGTTCTGTGGCAAAATCATTGGACCTCGTTTGAATTCGTATGCAGAAGCAATCTTCGAAGCAGGAGCTCCATACACAAACCTTTGGGGATTCATTGACGGGACTGTTCGGGGAATATGCCGCCCTCAGCCGCGAAAAGTGAGTGGTAAACGCAAGTACATGAGCCAACAGTCCGTATACAATGGACACAAACGCAAGCATGCTCTCAAATTTCAGTCGGTTGTTACCCCTGACGGTCTGATAGCACATCTTTTCGGCCCGTTTCCGGGTCGCAACCATGACATTAAAATGTACACTAAATCGGGACTCACCGAGTTCATCAGATCAGACACGCGCTTTCGTGATTTCCGCGTCTTTGGCGACTGTGCGTACGGTCGTGACGATGTGTTGCTATGCCCATTTGATGGTGCAGTGGGGAATCTAACACCACCACAACAGCAGATCAACAGTCAGATGAGTAAAGTTCGTGTCTCTGTTGAATGGCCGTACGGGCAAATAATTTCCTACTGGAAGATGCTAGACGTCAAGTCTAATCTTCGTGTTGGTGTTCAACCTGTCGGCCAAATGTATCGAGTTGCTGCTCTGTTAACGAATTGTATCACATGCTTCCATGGTGGTAGCACTACAAGTGATTACTTCAATCTCAAGCCGCCTGATATCAGCGAGTATTTGCGGTTGGATTGAATGCAGTGGATTAAAACATGCAAAAGAGACTAGTCATGCAAAAGATCCTAGTCATTCTTTGCTAGTGCTGAGCTGAATAACTTCGCGCACTCGAGGATCAGAGCTCGATTGCTCTGCTGGACTCGCTCTTCAAACCGGAGTCGGTCTTCAGCTATTTTTTTGTCGAAATGTAAGCGCTGCTCAAATTGTTGTTGGGCTTGCTGTAGCTCTCGCTCCCGTAGCTCTAGGTTCAACTTTTGACGCTTTTCTTGCCTCCTCACCTCTTCCAAAAACGCGTTTGAACGCTTCGCAGGCGTCCGCGAGGATGAGCGAGTAGACGTGCTTGAGATCGTGCTTCCAGAGTCACTATCAGCATCATTGTCGTCTTCTGATCCCAAAGAGTTGCGTTTAGCGCGTCGCCGAGTGCTCTCCTGCACAATTGCCTCCGCGCACCGAGCTAGATCTTCCTCTTTTTTTTTGCTTCTTGTCTTTCACTGCTTGAGTGTTGGTTTTGTGTGCCTGCTCAAGGGAAATGTATTCCAGTACATACCCATCCCTTTCAGTGTAGTGACTTTGCACATTGACAGCATCCAACGAGTGCTCAACGCCACTTTCAATACGCGCAGCACTCTCAACCTCCTGACAGGTCTTTTTAAGCAGCTTAAGCCGATCACGTATCTGCTTTGCATTCAATTCCACACCGATAGCGGTCGACAAGCACTTTGCCACCTCCTCCCACACAGCAACAGTCGTTCCACGTGGTGCTGAGAACGGCTTCAAGCGCAAAAGCTCCCGCATCATCTCCTTGTCATGCTCCTCCGAGAAGCGAAACACCATAGTTTGATCGAATCGGAGCAATACTGAAGTGACTGGAGGCATTGCGCGGGTGCTGGTGTCTAAAACGGGTCCTTATTTTTACCTCGTCAACATCTGCAACAACTGGTCTAGTGAACGCGATGCTAAAAGTAGGTTAGCGTTTGGTGGGTTTGCAGTGGTGAACCGTTCGAAGAACCCACCAGTTCGCGCTTGCTAAAAACCTCTAATGCCGCGACCCGGGATCGAACCAGGGACCTTCAGATCTTCAGTCTGACGCTCTCCCAACTGAGCTATCGAGGCAACCAAACATTCACTCCAACAAACAAACACTAACGCAAACAAACACAAACACACAACACACAAACGCAAACGCAAACGCAAACGCAAACACACAACACACACAACATACACAACATACACAACACACATCACACACACAAACACATTCACACATATTCACACACATACACACTCCCTACTTCCCTCCTCACATACACATGGCTTTCCATATACACGTATACTTACATCTATACTGTGGTGTAGCTAAATTACCTCCGATAGCCAGGCCAGCGTGAAAGCTGCAGAAGATTTTACCAGGTGTGACCAGACAGCACTAGGGCTTCCTGGTAGTCAAGATGATACTTCCAGGTAGTCATAAAAGATATTACAGACATAGGCATACTGGCCTCATCCGGCGGCGCTTCAGCCGGGGTGCCGAGCGGACGCGAAGGAGCGTGAAGCACCGTCGAGCGCGAAGGGTTGCAAGGTGGATTGCATAGAGGAAGGTCGCTTCACTTGCATATTGTATATGAGGACCGCCAAGAGTCGGCTAGGAGAAAGAAACGGCCATGCGCCGCTAGGAAACATTTAAATAGAGCAGAATCTTCCGGGTCTCCAACAAGCGCCGAGCGCCAACGAGGTGGGTAGGCGTAGACGTGGTTGATGGCTGCCGTGGGAACCTTTAGCAGGTGAAAGCTTGTGAGGGGACCACCGCGGCAGGCCAAGAGACGTGTGTGGTGCATAGGAAGAGAGGCCTGCGAAGTCCTAGCTGAGATCTAGGCGGTGATCGCTAGCTGGGGGTTCATTTCTGCCTCTAGCGGCTCGTAAACAGCGCGTGAGCGCTAGCTGCCACTCTTTAGTGGGGCTACGAGTTTTTGTGACGTATATATCTGTGTGTTGGTGCGGAGCCCTTTGCTCGTGGGCTCTGTATCGTTAGCTGGCACACCTGCTGGTGGTATTCACCAGAACGCAACCCGGTCAGAATAGGGCAAGGACTCTAACGGGGAGACCAACGTCTGTCGGTCTAATCGGCG
This sequence comes from Phytopythium helicoides, assembly GCA_024867545.1. Classification (NCBI taxonomy): domain Eukaryota; phylum Oomycota; class Peronosporomycetes; order Pythiales; family Pythiaceae; genus Phytopythium; species Phytopythium helicoides. Next base: position 289,895 of record JANFNE010000033.1, read on the forward strand.
GGTCCACGCTTAAAAAGGCTGCTGTCGTTGACGGTGGCTGTTGTGTGGATTGGAGGTAGGTGTACACCAAATACTAATCGCAATATCACAACTGGTGCGCATGCCCGGATTGTGCTCTGGTTGTTTGCTTCCTACAGGTCCGCCAGCTAACAAAAACAACCAACAAGTACGAGCGAGAGAGAGAGAGATGGTCAAGGCAAAATTCAGTGCGAACACTCCAGCTACGCCAGTCAAGGGTTCGAGTTCGGCGACGGCCGGAGTTTCATCCAAGGCAGGCTCAGCTAGCGTGGCCAACCCGACGGGGAAGAGCGCGTCAACTGGGAGTGGCGACGAGAGTGACCACTGGGAGGGTCGCCTTGACGAAGATGAAGAAATGGAAGAAGAGAAGGCCACGGTGACAAGTGGCAAAGCAACAGGGGTGAAGTCGAGGGGACGTTCAACCAGCCAAGCGAAGGCAGGTGGAATGACTCGCGACGAATTTTACTACGCGGGCACCGATGTTCCAGCTAACACCCCAGCTGCAAACAAGGTGGTTGGCCGAACGGTCAACATGATGTGGAAATCCCCGTGGATGAGGCTCTTTGAGCCTGAACTGGTTCTTCATCCGGACTATCCCGCCCTCTGGAAGGAAATTTGGACTCACATTGACGAAGTTGGGATCCGGAAGGTGGCCGAAAACACCATCGAGGTGCTGAGGTGCCTTGGATGCAAGGTAGGAAGAGTGCCGCATCAAACTGAACTAGACGAGATCAAGATACAAGATGCGCGCTGGGAGCTGGGTTCGTGGAAGCTGCAAATTCTTCAAGCTTTAGGATGGACGACCGAGCGTGGTCCCCATGGAATGCCTCCACCGAGCACGGCAAAATCCCAGCTGGCGATGCCAACGAGCGCGAATCAGCCCACACCAGATACTGTTGGACCAACCGCGCAGAAAGCTACCCAAAGGCTTGCAATAGCTTCACCAGATGAGACAGAGCTCAAGCCAACACGTCTGGACTTCAACACGCCAAGCATCAACAGCGGTAGTAACCATGGCGGTAACACCTCATCCGGCTTCTTAGGGAAAGGATCACACCCATCGGTACTCAGTGTATCGATGATGGATGTGGATAGCGACGACGACTACAACCCGATGGATCAATTCCAAGAGTTGCGCGAAATGGCCTCCAACAACTATCAACGAGCAGGTTCAGCTGGAAACACAATGATGGTAAGCACTCCGGTGCCGCTCGACAAGATCGAGCTCTTCTACGGCGATCGAAACCGCAGTGATGAAGCGATGACCTGGCTGAAGACTTTTGTAGTAACAATGAAGATGACTCAGCTACCTCCCGATCAATGGATTGCAGCGTTTGAGCTGCGCCTACGCAGTGGAGCTCTGCACTGGTTCAAGCAGTTGAGCAGACGCACGTCCCGCAAGTGGGAACTGTTGTCGGAAGCCTTTATCCGTTACTATGGCGTCAGACGGTCGACAACCGCCGAAACTCAGTATTACAACGCTCATCGCCGGAGCAATGAACACATTCTGGACTACTTACTCCGCCTAAACCACTACGCAAGGCGTGCAAAGGTCAATTACAGCAAGAGCGAGCGCGGGAAAGAGCACATCCGCCAATTCCTGTCCACATGCGGTGATGATGAGCTAATGGATCGATTCTACTATATGCAACTGGCAGATGTAGATCAACTCGGTGATATGATCCGCATGAAGCTGCACGGAGACGAATCTAAACGACGCCGAGGAGGCTCAAGCCGCTCCCGTGAGGCCAGTTCGCGGGATGAGAGCTCTCGCCGCGATCGCCACCGGGATGACTCCCGACATCAGCCGCGAGTCACTCTGGCTGATGCTTCACTGGACGATTTAAGAGGAGATACGCGCTCGAGAGGAGGAATACACTTTCCGCAGTCGCGGACCAGCTACAAGTGCAAATCCCAGTCAGTGGCGCGCACACGATCGCTACATTGATGACTATTCGGACGATGAAGACGAGGACGATCACTATCTAGACTCGGCACAAGCGGAGGAAAACGACCGTCGTCCGGATGGAAATGATCCCGACTCTCGGCGGACGAATGAATACCGCCGACAAACCGACAGAGCTTATCCGGGACAAAGAAGCCCCTACAATCCTCAGCTAGCGCAGTATGGGCGCGGTCAATACGGGCAATACAACTCCCAATACCCTCGCAGCCCTCGACGGGACAATTATCAGCCAGATATAATCTGCGGTGCATGCGGTGGCAAGAACCACCACGCACACGAATGTCGCAAGCGCTGTCCAGCTTGCGGACTCGTCCACCGACCTGGTGAGTGCGAGAAAATGCAGCAAATGTCGGCTCTGATGAAGTTTGTAGCGCGAAAGTTCAAGGATGACGACTTACCAGATGAGATCAAGGAGATCCGAGGCCATTTAAACTAGCAAGCCCGCCAACTGCAACTGGGTTGGTCACCAGCGGGCTGCCACAGTTATCTGAGCCTGTGATGGAAGCACACTATGTGTGTGCCTATCTGGGTGATGAAAAATGGCTGGATGAGTCGTCAGATGATAAGAGAAGTGAACAATGTGGGAAAAATGAAGAGAGAAGTGACCGCGACTGCGCAAATGAGAATGCGCAAGTGTGGAAGTTGTTTGAGAAGGGTGCCAGAGCACCGGATGAGACTAGAGTGTCGAAAAATGGCGCAGGAATGAGTTTGAGGTGTGCCACAGTCAGACAAGACGATGGAAGTCGGTCTGGTTGGGGCAATGGAGGTGAATTGAAGAAGATGGTGCTTCACGCGAACGAAGTGCGTGGTTGGTGGTCGCAGAAGAAGTTTGATCGAAGAATCAGGATGCGTGCATTAATCTCCGGTGCCATTAATGACCAGAGAACACGGATATTGCTGGATACAGGAGCAAACATCAGCGTGGTTAGTGCCAAGTTTGCTCGCCAACACCAGCTAAGACGATATGCACGTACCGACAAGAGTGTGAGCGTAAAAGGATTCACCAATGGTCAGCTAGGTACTCAAGAGCGCGTTTTGGTGAAAATCACGCTTGGATGGAATGTTGTTTATGCCTTTGAAGTGTGGATTATGGATCACGAAGCAGGTGTTGATGTTGTGCTTGGTACCGACTTTATGATCCCGGCCGGAGTTCGGTTGGACTTGTTCGATGGAACTGCTCAAGTTCCTGATGAGATTGTGATACCGCTACTAAAAACTGCAAGTATGAAAGAGAATGAACCAAGAATAGAGGTCACGAGTGGGCCTACACACACAATGCTAATATCAGCACATGAAGTCGAGAGTTTCACTGTTCGGCGAAGTATGCACCCGTCAGTCGATACTCACGAGTTGTGGGTCCGAAGAACACATAAGCTAGTGCCTACAGTCGTATGGGGCGGACAACATCGTGTAAAGAAGGTGTTACTCACGAATGTGACGGCAGAGTCATGTTCATGCCCCGCCCACTACGTGTTCTTAGCGTGGGTCCCGATCGGGATGCTGCCTAGGAGCAGTGGGTTTGTGAGAGTGCGTTCGCGTCGATACACCGACTGGCAGGTGCTAGCATTCGAGTCGGCGCGGGACAAGACGCTGTTGAAGCGTGAACAAGCGATCTACGAAGACTGGCTGCGCTCACAGCCGCGCGCAGTTGAGCGCCACGCGTACAGTGTACCGAGGAGCATTCAGCAGCGAGATGGACTCTGGCAGCAAAGACACGCAATGATTACTCCCAATGATTGCGCGGAGGAGACGGGCGGACTAGTCCGTCTCCAGGAGGATGGTGAGCGACACGTGAGCGAGATTAACGAATTAATCGAGGAGCACAGACGTGCGCCTGGTACCACCGGGGGCAGTCGGGACACGCACCCGGCGATACAGGAAGACGGGGACGAACAGCCCGTCGAAATGGAGCTCGAGAGGCGGTACCTTGCTGCCGCGCAAGCGGAAATGTCTGCTGAGAGCCTCGACGAAGGCTGTACGTACGAACACGAAGGGAATGAGATAGTATTCGAGGATTACGCCCACGAGCTCGCGTTTTTGCCCGAGGTTGGTGGTGTAGAAAGCACCGAGCTTGACTATGGGGGTGGAAACGTAGTCAACCCCGACCTGGACGACGATCAACAGTGCAGACTGGTGGAGACGCTTCGGAAGCACGAAACGATAATGATAGCGAGCGCCAACGCACTACCGCCACCAGCATACGGTGTCGTGTGTGATATCAATGTCGAAGGCCACCCGCCAATCAAGCAGAGATCGCGGCGGGTGCCGCTGAAGTACTTGGGCAAACTGTACGAGCTATTGAAGGGATTATTATCAGCAGGCTTAATTGCCTTCTCGGATAGAGAATGGGCATCGCCGATTGTGATAGTGCCGAAGAAGAACGGTACTGATATACGCTTGTGCATCGACTATAAGCGAGTCAACGCAGTTACAGTGGCGATAGAGTACAGTATGCCGCTAGCTGACGATCTACTCACCGAACTTGAAGCGTACCGATGGTTTTGTTCATTGGACGCAGCTAGCGGATTCTGGGCGACAATAATGACACTACGAGCACGGAGAATCTCAGCTTTTATCTGCCCATTGGGTCATTTTGAATGGCTGAGAATGCCGTTCGGCCTAAAAAACGCACCCATGATCTACCAACGGATGATAGATAATGCTCTATGGGGATACGTCCAACCGATCGGCGGATGGGAGTTGTTTGCGGAGAAAGTAGCCACGGCTGAGGCTGAAGCCAAGAATCGACGAGACCAAATGACGCAAAACGCAGATGACAGTAATGTGACTCTGCCAAAGTACGAGAAGGACCTCTTGGAGTCTGGATTGCTGCTCCAAGCTGGCGTATTAGACGATTTGATGAGCCAACCGGAGACGGACATGTTCACACACGGAGAATCAGACCAATCCAATCATGTACCGGTCTTTGGAAGGCGTTCGTTCGTGGATGACATTTGCTTCGGAGGGGCGACCTTCGATGAATGCTTACATACACTGGATAAGCTGCTCACACGCTTTGAGGAGTGTCGGATTAGCATCAGCTTCACCAAAAGCCTATTTTGCAAACGAAAGGTGACCTTCCTGTCGCACGTCGTGTCTGATGAGGGGATTGCGGCTGATCCAAAAAAGCTCGATGGTATCTGTAAGTTGCCATTCCCTACCAGCAAAAAGGGAATGCAGTCATTCCTAGGGGCGTTGAACTACTATAGTCGCTTCATACAGGACCTACCTGTCTACGGAGGGGTTTTGTACCGGCTGAGAGAGGAAGATTTCGGTCCGAATGGTGATTTGACCACGGCTAAAGCTGCGTTTGAGGTGCTCAAGAAAAAAGTTGCTGACGCTCCGCTGCTGGTACATTTCAAAGAGGAACAAGACGTGCATGTGATGCTGTACGTCAATAGTTGGGCAATCAGCGGTGCAGTTATGTAGATGAGAGATGACAAACTGCATCCGGTCCGATTCGTCGGGCGCGTACTTCACGACGCAGAAACGAGATATTATCCGGCTGAGCTGGAAGTGTTAGCCCTGCTGAGGGTGCTGCGAGTGTGCTACACGCAGCTGTGCGGCAAGAGGATCATAGTTTACACCCGGTTCTCCACGCTAAAGTGGATATTCGAGAAGAACACCATGTTTGGACGCTCAGAACGTTTTGCAGCGCTGCTATCTCCTTGGCATCTGCGAATTCAAAAAGTCAATACGAAGGATTACAAGTTCATGCAGCTGCTGCACGCGTCAATCACACCGTCAGTGTCCTTGGATGACAGTCTGGCCGGATTGGAACCACCAGCCAAGCACAACGAGAATGTGGCAAGAATAGACCCTAAGCTAATGTATGCTAAGCTCGACCCCAGTTATGACGGACATGTGGTTACGTTCGATGGGTCAGCGAAACCAGAGAAGAGTGGACGCACCGGCAGCAGTGCGTGGGTCCTGTGGAAGCTACCCAGTTGGACAGTGGTAGAAGCAGCGACTGTGCATCTCCCATCAGCAACAGTCAACGAGGCAGAATACATAGGGATGAACAAAGGTGTTGAGGCGGCTCTCAGCCGGGGAGTTACCGAGCTAGTGATAGTCGGAGATTCTCGGCTGGCTATCCAGCAGGCGATGGGTGCTATCCACTGTCACAAAGATTCACTCAAGTGTCATCTGATGCAGCATCAAGTATTGACAGCCAAACTAAGGAAAGTGCAGTACCGACACGTGAGCCGGGAATTCAATGCTGCTGCAGACTCACTAGCCGGGGAGACACTGTCGACACAAGTTAGCAAGGTTGTGCTGGATGAAACCAGAAAGCAGCAGCTAGTGACGCTAAACCGAGTCCCCGAGGTGATCTATGCCCAAAATGCGTCAGCTAGTGCTACACCCCAGCTACATGATGAAGATCAAGATGAGGAGGAACCCCAGGTTACCGTCCTCACTCGGAGCAAGGCGAGACGCCAAGTGCGATTTGTAGAGCCAATAGACAAGGGGTGTGCACCACCAGCAGATGTGAACCCCGTGGTATCAACTACGGATGATGAAGCTACAGATATGCCCACGGCAGAACGCATGAGTGCCTATAATCCTGACGAAGACCCATTAGAAGCTCACCGAGAGCGGATGAGACGGATAACAGTTGCTCAGGATGAAGAATTGGAGTGGAACCAGATGAAGGCATATCTCCGAGGTGAACTTGACCAGATGACGTACAAGCAAGCTAAACGCTGCGGTAAGGTGGCAGAGCACTTTGTGCTGAACGAAGACGATCTATTGTACTACTTGGATGAGAGCAGATCGGGTACAGGCGAAGATGGAGGAACACCAACTCTCAAATTGGTAGTTCCGACGACTCTCATCTACGAAATACTCCATTCCTGCCACACTTCGATGGAAGGAGGGCACCAAGGAATCGTTCGCACATTCATGAAGGCGAAGAGACACTACTACTGGCGAGGGTTGTATGTGGACTGCAAGATGTACGTCCAGAGCTGTCCAGATTGCTGTTCCGGCAAGGGTAAACCTCAGTTGAGAGGATTCTCGCCGGGGAATATCCAACCAGAGCGACCTTTTCAGCTAGTATCGATGGATTTTGTCATCCCGCTGCCAAAGACGACGCGAGGCAACGTTGCGCTTCTTCTATTCCAGTGTACTTTTACCGGATTCGTCGTGGCTAAGGCCATGGGCGACACGAGTGCCCTCGAGGTGGCGAAAGCCTTCGAGGAATGTATTCACAGACGCTGGGGAGCACCAACTATCATCCGACACGACAGAGATCCGCGGTTTATGAGCGAAGTGTTCCGCGCGTTTAGAGATATGATGAGAGTCCGATCCAGAGCGACTCTCAGCTACCGTCCTCAAGCAAATGGGCAACAAGAACGATCTGTCCAGTCGGTGGTCAATGCAGTGAGAGCCTATGTAGAAGATCCACTACAGCAAGACTGGGATGACATCGCAGAGCGTCTTGTAATGGCGATCAATACGTCACTAGACACTACCCGAAAAGAGACGCCATTCTATTTGGTCCATGGATGGGACCCGCACACCATGATGGATGCCATGACTTCTTCGTTCAAGGGGCGTGGCAATTGCTCAGATGCTGCAACATGGCGCAGGGAGATCAGCCGACAGCTCGAAGTGGCTCAACGGCTAGCTAAGAACTACCAGAGGGAAGAGCAGAAGCGCAGAGCTGATGAGAATAACTCCCAGCTTAGCCAGCTGGAGTTACCACAGATTGCAAATGATGCTGATGATGAAGTAGCTCAGCCAGTCAATGCGTTCGTTCCCAAGCGACTCGTGTGGCTATACATGGCTCGAGTCAAGCCGGGTTTAACGAAGAAGCTTGCCCATTTGTGGCACGGACCTTTCCGCATCCGCAAACAGGTAGATCAGTTTGCTGTGGAGCTGGAGTTACCAGATCGAAGCGGGTATCGATTCCATTCAGTAGTTCACATCGCTCGACTCAAGCTGGTAAAAGATCATCCAGAAAGACCACAGGTGCGGCTAGCAGAAGGAATCGACCGGGATGAGAGGTTTGATTTCGATGAAGAGTTGTTACCAGAGGATAGCTGGGAGAAAGAGGCACAAGTCGACGAGTATGAAGTCGAAGCCATCCTGGATGACCGTCAGCCGGTGTCGACACGAAGTGGTCGAGTGCGCAGAGAGTTTCTGGTGAAGTGGAAGGGATACGATGAAGCCACATGGGAACCAGAGTCTCATCTAGCTTGTGGAGGATTGCTTTTCGACTACTTACAGGAAAAAAGGCGAAGGAGCAGGCTGCAAATGGTTCAGAGTGCGGATGAGAGCTAGTGAATGAGCTCTCGTCAATCTATACAGCACCAAAGAGAAGAATGAGACAATGAAATACCAGAAAAAGAAGAAAACTGCAACCAAAACGAAAACACGACATGTATTGAACGCATTAGATGAGAAGAATCGACCGAAATCAAGAAGCACAGCCACTTAGCAATGTGATACAACACCCAACTGCCTAGATCGTAGCAGTCGAGCCATCATCTTCCATAACCCGCACAGCAGCGAGAGGGGCTTTACTCTTCCCGGATGTGACCACACCCGACGAGATGGACAAGCCGGTTTGCTCCGGAGTACGACCTCCTGGTGACATGCTTGAGTCGCTCCAAGCTACTGAAGGAGTGTTACCACCGAGCTGGATAGACGAAGAGCTTGAACAAGCGCTGGCTGAGGACGAGAGTGTTGAAGTGGTCGTCAGCGAGGGGCTGGTGGCTTGACGAATCGGTCATTCCTGCATCAGCCTGGAAAGGATGGATGGCACGCCACGCCTTGTACGAGCCCAGGGATGGGGAACCCAAAATTAGAGAATCCTGAGCTCGCCTGTTTTTGGAGGAGCCCGCAAAACAAAATATCTGGGCTCGTTCAATTAAGTACGAGAGCCGGGAGCCCGACGGCAGGCTCGCACCCTCCCGGCTCGTGCGAGCAGTCGCCGGAAATAAGAGGAGCTTTTGGGCTCCTTTATCTAGCGCTTTGATTGGACACAATTTAAAAAAATTCCCTGGAAATCAGTCGAAATGTTTGGCGGCCTTTCATGATCACAAGAAGCGGCGCCATGGGAACGCCACGTGCGCTTCGGCATAAGCTCTACAGACTCCATTCTGCGAGAAGACCAACTAGACTGAGCCCTGACGTGTGGCAAATCTCCCTGGCGGTCACTAGTCACATCTACTGCGTCTACGACCTGGGAGCACAAGCACAATCTACAGAGCTCATTGGGGTGGTAGGATCCCATCGACAGCTATCACATCAGCAATTCCACTGGTCTAATTACTCCTTGTTTGTGCAGCAGGAAAGCCGTACCATGCCGCTAAGAGGGCCTACGGCCCCTCAAGCTGTGAAATCTGCCATTAGTGCATTTCAGTCTGCGCCAGGCTACGAAGTGAAGCCGCCTAGTGAAAGCGAGACATCGTTCATCTTTAACTGGGGCGTCCGCCTGGAGCACCAAGATGGCGATAAGACGTACATTGCATGGCTGTGTCTGGCGAGCGACACCTGCCGTCAGTCTCGTCGAAACATTTGTATTCTTTCTGGAGGGAGAACATCCAAAGCTGTCAAACACCTCCGCGAAGAGCACAATGTCGTTTCTAATAAGACAACGACCGAGTTTGAACGTCAGCAGAAGCGAAATGACCTCGTCGAACACCTTCGAGCATCTCCGCTTTACAAAACTAACCCTCGACGTTTAAATCTACTCATCGAGACAACCCGGATCATTAATCACAACCTGCCCCTTCGAGTTGGAGAGTATGAGGAATCTAAGCTGAAAGAGGCTCTAGTTTGCCGAGAAGAAATGCGCACCACGATCAACGCTAGACTCATCACTCACTCTGTGATTGAACTCTACGCATCGACAAAACGCGAGGTGATCAGTTATCTACGGGAAAACCAGCTCAGTGGATGTGCGAGCTTGACTGTCATGGCAGATTTCTGGACTTGTAAAACAACGTCATTCAAGTACTTAGGTGTGCGGATCTACCTAGTTGACAACAATTATCAGTTCAAATCAGTGTTGCTGGGTACTCGACGATTCAACCCTTCCTTTGGCGAGCGAGATCGTGGAATAAGTGGTCCATTCGCTGCTTGGATTCGTCACATGCTCGAAGATTTTAATATCCAGTCATCTATGCTGTTTGGCTCGACTAGTGACGCTGGATCGGACGTCAAGAGTATGATGACAACGAACTTGGGGCTCCGTTGGGAATGGTGTGTTGCGCACTTGGCTCATGCAGCAGCCAAGGCAGCGTGCGGACTAGAGCCCGATATGAGCAGTTCATCCAACCCTGAGATGACTGCTGTGATACTTCGTCTGCGCAAAACAATCTACCAAGTCCGATCTGTCGAAAAGGTGGGGGACCTTTTCGCTCAACTGTGTAGAACTCGTACCGATACACCTACAATCCGTCTTCTTGGGTACGATTCGTCTCGGTTTTTGAGTGCGTCGACTTCTATTCGACGCGTTCTTGATAAATGGCAGGCTTTGGTTGACTGGTATGAAGCGCGACGTCAGCAAGCACTCCGAGAGCGAGTGGCCCCGCCTTCATTTCCTTTGGCAAGCGACAAAACCACCCTAATCCAGCTATTATCGCTACTTTCACCAATCTCGCTCCTGCTTCGTCAATGTCAGAAAGAGGCAGCAAACCAAGTATCCGTGCTGCTAAGGCTCTACAAAATTCGACTTCGTACGCTGCACCTCGGTGAATCACTCGACCATTACCTTTCTACACATGAGAAACCGATGTTTATCGAAGTCGACACACTCACCCCTTTGATTACAAACACCCGACGTAGGCTTCGAGATGCATTCGACAATCGTTTTTTCAATAGGTACACGGACGATCAAGCCATGATGTCTGCGACATTCCTCTTTGAGATGCAGCAACGCTTACACCCCACTTTTAAATGGCCCGAGCAATCGCTTCATCGAGTAATTCGACTTTGTTGCCGAGACAAAAGCATGTCAATGGAAGTCGCTCGTCGACGTGTTGCCCGGGTGAGCGAGCTAATATCGTCGAAGCTACGTGAGGTGATGTCAATGGTTGCAGGCCGGGATGAAGAAGATGTAGCGATGCGTGAGCCTGAGACTCCATACTCAAATGATGATGAGCTGGTGAATGAGTTTGCTCGACCGTCCGTACAGGCACAGGTGGTAGATCCAACGCCTAGCCGAATATCACTAGAATTGGATAGATGGATGAACGATACTCGACCGCTACAAATTCCACCTGATCAAGTTGAACCTGAAACAATACTGGAATTTTGGAAGCGGATGGAGGAACTAGGTGAGTACCGTATTCTCCCACGAGCGGCTCGCGTTCTATTTGCACTTCCTGCATCTTCAGCACAGATCGAGAGGGATTTCAGCGTCAGCGGGCAAATGGTGTCAGCTCAACGCACATCACTTTCGCCTAAAAACGTCGACATGTGTATCTTCCTTAATCGCAATCAAGCGTTTGTGGATTTTGAGCAATGCGAAGAAATTAGCAAAGATGATGCCCACCTGCACACACCCCCCACAATATCCTTTGCGGTCGAGGCAGTCACCGACTTTTTCGATGATTTGGATGACATGGTTGTAGATACCTATTCTACTTCTACCATGCCCGACGAAGGCGAGGATATGGCGTGAGTCCAAGGCTTACGTTAAAGATAGCAATGCAAAAACGTGGTGTAGTCTCTCAACAACTATGGCAATTGCGCTGGAGACGGAGATTTAAATGAAGGGAACAACAAGTGCGGCCGGACTTTGGCGAACTTGGTGATGGCGATCACGACGACTGACAGGTGGATAAGCGCTGTGGCAACGTAGCAAGAGCGAGCTCTCACGACGAGGAACGAGTAGAAAAGCAATGGTAACGTAGCGAGGGTGGGCTCGAGGCCACTCGTGTATTTTGCTGCGGAGGTGTTTCCTACTAATTTGAGGAAAAGACGGAATGGCAATGTAAATGCATAGGTTTGATTTGGTTTCCATTCGCACATGAGCATCCAGCATCGTTGTGGTCATCATTAATGCTTCGATCATTCGATGTGTACAACAACCCGACGTTGTGGCTGGGCACCACAATTGTAGCGTGCAGCTGCCGCTTCAGCGCGGTTGCGAACTTCAAGCTGTACAGCTGCAATGATGTCTTGCTTACTCATGCGAAGCGCTGGACGTTTTTTGCGTCGTGTTGATGGTTCCTGGTGCTTCTTGGCGATACCAAGCAAGCTTTTAACCTTCTCTTCTAGTCTTGCTGCTTTAGATTCAGCATCACTTGCGAACCGAGTAGCCAGAGCATCAATGCTTGCCGTGGCTTGCGATAGAGCAGTGCTTATTCGACGATTCATTTCGGCCTCTGTATCGTGCTGCGTTGGCTTCAGAGTAGTTTGTAGGCCAAATTCCGAAGGCGATGCCTGCGTGGGGGAATTGATTTTGAGCGTGGTTGGTATTTGCATTTCCAGAGCTCTGACTCGAGCTTGTATTGATTGGCTTTCCGATGCATTCACCGATTTTTTCTCGAGGGCTTCAAGTCTCTCATGAAAGTTCTGTGTTGCGTGAACTTTTTTTTCAATTGCATCCAACCGAGAAGCGAGACCAAACGAATGCTGACTGGTTGCAGCTGCACGCTCGACTGATGTGATGCGAGAAGAGAGCGAATCAAGGCGTGAGTGTACATTAACTTCGTGTGCATCCAAGCGTGTTCGTAGCTTAGACGTTTCAGCAGCGTGCTCTTTGAGCTCTTTGCGAGTCTCATCGTGAGCTGCGAACAACGCGCTGCGTAGCTTCTCTTCAATTCGACGCTCAGCTTCGTCGCTAGTCACGTGAACTAAAGCCTCCACATCGCGGCGCATAGTTTTCTCTCGAGCTCGCGCTTTGTCTTCAAAATGTAACACAAACTCGTGCTGCGATTGCTGGAGCGCGAGTCTCATGCGTTTTTCAATTCGATCTTCAACGACTTCTGCCGCCTCGTTTACCATCACAGAAACTACTTCTTCAGGCGGAAGTGCTCCGTAAGGTCTTGACGAATCCATCGCAGAAAGCACCAATCCTTCTACTTGTTGTGAGACAGCTTCATGAAGTGAGCCGAGGCGAGCGTCGAGTTGTCCTGAAATCACGCTACCTGTACTCTCATCTAACCCGTTGTTACTCACACGGTTACGACTGCACAATTCAGAATGAGCTTGATTTAAAGCAGCTGCCATACGCTCTTCGACTAGTAGTATCGCTTTTGCTTGCTCATCAACCATTGCCTGAGAACTTTTTTGCGCCTCTTGTAGCACTTGCTGTAACTTTTGATCGACGTCGAGACGGATTGCATTCCCACAATCATTTTGGTTCTTTGCTAGCTGTTGGAGTTGCCCAAGAAGCGTGTTTCTTGTTTCCACAAGTGCATTATGAATTGCCAGCTCCGTTGCTCGCTGATATCCCGCGAGCTGCTCAACATTTTGCTGGGTATTAGCTTGGAAAGCGTGGAGAGCTTCCTGTTGGTTTTGAGCTTGTTGTTGCTGACGGGCAAGAAGGATGGCGTGTGCACCGGCCAATGTCTCTGTCCGACTGCAGAATGCACCGACCATGCGTTCGATATGTTCTTCTGCAGATAAAGGTGACTCGACATTGTACGATGAAGCAGGAACATTCAATTCTTGGTTGCTGTGTTGCACCTCCGCCACAGTGACGTCTACATGATTGTAAAGCGGCATCACAGCAGTGTTGGCATTCGGTAGATGTGATTGAGATTCAAATGTAGCGTCTTGCGTAGAGACACCTTGCGGCACCACCGCAGATATTGCCTGTTCCCTTGGTTGGGCGACTGCAGCTGGCACATATTCAGCCTCTCCGAGCGTTCGACCCGAGCGAAGGCGCATTTTGAGCTCAGTGGCGCGTGAAGACGGAGCCGAGGCGTTGTCGAGGTGCAGAGGATCGAGAAGTGGAATCTGGAAAAGCACGTTCCATGAAGCGACGCGTGAATTCAGGCAAAACATTTCGAAAGATCTCAAACAACATAAGCTTTTTGTCCAATCGAATGCAGGGCGATATATTGTCCAATGGCTTTTTGAGAGCTCGAGAGCCTTGAGAGCCCTAACCGATATTACCTCTCGGCTCTCCTCCAAAACTTTATCATATCTACGAACCTGTTAAACCTCGAGAGCCCTGCTCGTAAGGTTTTAAGGCTCTCCCCAAAAGACGAGGAGCCCGACTCTCCACGGGCTCGTCCCAGGCGTGTGGCACGCATCGGAGAGAAGCATTAGCGACTATATGTGTGACGAACCAACCAGAGGTGGACAGCAGAACGGGTGTCTACGCTCCATGAAGATGCGCGAACGTCGGCAAGCGGAGCAGCAGCAGATGACACTTCGGATGGGAGAATTTTGGAGAGGAGATGCTGCCGTTGGTACAGCTACCCGGTTGAGTTCGCAACCCTCGCCAAGAAGGTTCGGATTGCGAAAGGGGCGGTTGTGGTGTAGCTAAATTACCTCCGATAGCCAGGCCAGCGTGAAAGCTGCAGAAGATTTTACCAGGTGTGACCAGACAGCACTAGGGCTTCCTGGTAGTCAAGATGATACTTCCAGGTAGTCATAAAAGATATTACAGACATAGGCATACTGGCCTCATCCGGCGGCGCTTCAGCCGGGGTGCCGAGCGGACGCGAAGGAGCGTGAAGCACCGTCGAGCGCGAAGGGTTGCAAGGTGGATTGCATAGAGGAAGGTCGCTTCACTTGCATATTGTATATGAGGACCGCCAAGAGTCGGCTAGGAGAAAGAAACGGCCATGCGCCGCTAGGAAACATTTAAATAGAGCAGAATCTTCCGGGTCTCCAACAAGCGCCGAGCGCCAACGAGGTGGGTAGGCGTAGACGTGGTTGATGGCTGCCGTGGGAACCTTTAGCAGGTGAAAGCTTGTGAGGGGACCACCGCGGCAGGCCAAGAGACGTGTGTGGTGCATAGGAAGAGAGGCCTGCGAAGTCCTAGCTGAGATCTAGGCGGTGATCGCTAGCTGGGGGTTCATTTCTGCCTCTAGCGGCTCGTAAACTGCGCGTGAGCGTTAGCTGCACTCTTTAGTGGGGCTACGAGTTTTTGTGACGTATATATCTGTGTGTTGGTGCGGAGCCCTTTGCTCGTGGGCTCTGTATCGTTAGCTGGCACACCTGCTGGTGGTATTCACCAGAACGCAACCCGGTCAGAATAGGGCAAGGACTCTAACGGGGAGACCAACGTCTGTCGGTCTAATCGGCGGGTCCACGCTTAAAAAGGCTGCTGTCGTTGACGGTGGCTGTTGTGTGGATTGGAGGTAGGTGTACGCCAAATACTAATCGCAATATCACAATACCCACACCCATTACAAAACACACACCTACACACAAACACAACAACGCCAGCAACTTTAACAACGCCAACAACCAAACAACCAAACAACCAAACAACCAAACAACCAAACAAGACAAATAACATGAAAACAAAAGACACGAAACCCAACCAACGAACATACTCACACACACGCACAAAAACACACTACCGAAACGACGCCATCACATGACATGACATGAAAAACAGAAAACAAGAAGAAGAAGAAGAAGAAGAAGAAGAAGAAGAAGAGAAAGAAGAAGACGTTTATGATGATGATGAAAAAGCGAAAAGAAGAGAAAAGAAAAGGGAGCAACAACATGAAAACAACATGAAAACAACAGAAACAACAACAATAACACATATCACGAGAAGAAGATATGTACAAAGAAAGACAGGGAGATGAAAACAAGAAGAAACACGCACAAAAAGAAGAAGAAGAAAACAACAAGCGAAAGAAAATGAAGAAGAAAAGAAGAAAAGAAGAAAAGAGAATGCCGCGACCCGGGATCGAACCAGGGACCTTCAGATCTTCAGTCTGACGCTCTCCCAACTGAGCTATCGAGGCAACCAAACATTCACTCCAACAAACAAACACTAACGCAAACAAACACAAACACACAACACACAAACGCAAACGCAAACGCAAACGCAAACACACAACACACACAACATACACAACATACACAACACACATCACACACACAAACACATTCACACATATTCACACACATACACACTCCCTACTTCCCTCCTCACATACACATGGCTTTCCATATACACGTATACTTACATCTATACCCACACCCATTACAAAACACACACCTACACACAAACACAACAACGCCAGCAACTTTAACAACGCCAACAACCAAACAACCAAACAACCAAACAACCAAACAACCAAACAAGACAAATAACATGAAAACAAAAGACACGAAACCCAACCAACGAACATACTCACACACACGCACAAAAACACACTACCGAAACGACGCCATCACATGACATGACATGAAAAACAGAAAACAAGAAGAAGAAGAAGAAGAAGAAGAAGAAGAAGAAGAAGAAGAAGAAGAGAAAGAAGAAGACGTTTATGATGATGATGAAAAAGCGAAAAGAAGAGAAAAGAAAAGGGAGCAACAACATGAAAACAACATGAAAACAACAGAAACAACAACAATAACACATATCACGAGAAGAAGATATGTACAAAGAAAGACAGGGAGATGAAAACAAGAAGAAACACGCACAAAAAGAAGAAGAAGAAAACAACAAGCGAAAGAAAATGAAGAAGAAAAGAAGAAAAGAAGAAAAGAAGAAAAGAAGAAAAGAAGAAAAGAAGAAAAGAGAATGCCGCGACCCGGGATCGAACCAGGGACCTTCAGATCTTCAGTCTGACGCTCTCCCAACTGAGCTATCGAGGCAACCAAACATTCACTCCAACAAACAAACACTAACGCAAACAAACACAAACACACATCACACACACAAACACATTCACACATATTCACACACATACACACTCCCTACTTCCCTCCTCACATACACATGGCTTTCCATATACACGTATACTTACATCTATACCCACACCCATTACAAAACACACACCTACACACAAACACAACAACGCCAGCAACTTTAACAACGCCAACAACCAAACAACCAAACAACCAAACAACCAAACAACCAAACAAGACAAATAACATGAAAACAAAAGACACGAAACCCAACCAACGAACATACTCACACACGCGCACAAAAACACACTACCGAAACGACGCCATCACATGACATGACATGAAAAATAGAAAACAAGAAGAAGAAGAAGAAGAAGAAGAAGAAGAAGAAGAAGAAGAAGAAGAAGAAGAAGAAGAAGAAGAAGAAGAAGAAGAAGAAGAAGAAGAAGAGAAAGAAGAAGACGTTTATGATGATGATGAAAAAGCGAAAAGAAGAGAAAAGAAAAGGGAGCAACAACATGAAAACAACATGAAAACAACAGAAACAACAACAATAACACATATCACGAGAAGAAGATATGTACAAAGAAAGACAGGGAGATGAAAACAAGAAGAAACACGCACAAAAAGAAGAAGAAGAAAACAACAAGCGAAAGAAAATGAAGAAGAAAAGAAGAAAAGAAGAAAAGAAGAAAAGAAGAAAAGAAGAAAAGAGAATGCCGCGACCCGGGATCGAACCAGGGACCTTCAGATCTTCAGTCTGACGCTCTCCCAACTGAGCTATCGAGGCAACCAAACATTCACTCCAACAAACAAACACTAACGCAAACAAACACAAACACACATCACACACACAAACACATTCACACATATTCACACACATACACACTCCCTACTTCCCTCCTCACATACACATGGCTTTCCATATACACGTATACTTACATCTATACCCACACCCATTACAAAACACACACCTACACACAAACACAACAACGCCAGCAACTTTAACAACGCCAACAACCAAACAACCAAACAACCAAACAACCAAACAACCAAACAAGACAAATAACATGAAAACAAAAGACACGAAACCCAACCAACGAACATACTCACACACACGCACAACCGAAACGACGCCATCACATGACATGACATGAAAAACAGAAAACAAGAAGAAGAAGAAGAAGAAGAAGAAGAAGAAGAAGAGAAAGAAGAAGACGTTTATGATGATGATGAAAAAGCGAAAAGAAGAGAAAAGAAAAGGGAGCAACAACATGAAAACAACATGAAAACAACAGAAACAACAACAATAACACATATCACGAGAAGAAGATATGTACAAAGAAAGACAGGTAGATGAAAACAAGAAGAAACACGCACAAAAAGAAGAAGAAGAAAACAACAAGCGAAAGAAAATGAAGAAGAAAAGAAGAAAAGAAGAAAAGAAGAAAAGAAGAAAAGAAGAAAAGAAGAAAAGAGAATGCCGCGACCCGGGATCGAACCAGGGACCTTCAGATCTTCAGTCTGACGCTCTCCCAACTGAGCTATCGAGGCAACCAAACATTCACTCCAACAAACAAACACTAACGCAAACAAACACAAACACACAACATACACAACATACACAACATACACAACATACACAACACACATCACACACACAAACACATTCACACATATTCACACACATACACACTCCCTACTTCCCTCCTCACATACACATGGCTTTCCATATACACGTATACTTACATCTATACCCACACCCATTACAAAACACACACCTACACACAAACACAACAACGCCAGCAACTTTAACAACGCCAACAACCAAACAACCAAACAACCAAACAACCAAACAACCAAACAAGACAAATAACATGAAAACAAAAGACACGAAACCCAACCAACGAACATACTCACACACACGCACAAAAACACACTACCGAAACGACGCCATCACATGACATGACATGAAAAACAGAAAACAAGAAGAAGAAGAAGAAGAAGAAGAAGAAGAAGAAGAAGAAGAAGAGAAAGAAGAAGACGTTTATGATGATGATGAAAAAGCGAAAAGAAGAGAAAAGAAAAGGGAGCAACAACATGAAAACAACATGAAAACAACAGAAACAACAACAATAACACATATCACGAGAAGAAGATATGTACAAAGAAAGACAGGGAGATGAAAACAAGAAGAAACACGCACAAAAAGAAGAAGAAGAAAACAACAAGCGAAAGAAAATGAAGAAGAAAAGAAGAAAAGAAGAAAAGAAGAAAAGAAGAAAAGAAGAAAAGAAGAAAAGAGAATGCCGCGACCCGGGATCGAACCAGGGACCTTCAGATCTTCAGTCTGACGCTCTCCCAACTGAGCTATCGAGGCAACCAAACATTCACTCCAACAAACAAACACTAACGCAAACAAACACAAACACACAACACACAACATACACAACATACACAACATACACAACACACATCACACACACAAACACATTCACACATATTCACACACATACACACTCCCTACTTCCCTCCTCACATACACATGGCTTTCCATATACACGTATACTTACATCTATACCCACACCCATTACAAAACACACACCTACACACAAACACAACAACGCCAGCAACTTTAACAACGCCAACAACCAAACAACCAAACAACCAAACAACCAAACAACCAAACAAGACAAATAACATGAAAACAAAAGACACGAAACCCAACCAACGAACATACTCACACACACGCACAAAAACACACTACCGAAACGACGCCATCACATGACATGACATGAAAAATAGAAAACAAGAAGAAGAAGAAGAAGAAGAAGAAGAAGAAGAAGAAGAAGAAGAAGAAGAAGAAGAAGAAGAAGAAGAAGAAGAAGAAGAAGAAGAAGAGAAAGAAGAAGACGTTTATGATGATGATGAAAAAGCGAAAAGAAGAGAAAAGAAAAGGGAGCAACAACATGAAAACAACATGAAAACAACAGAAACAACAACAATAACACATATCACGAGAAGAAGATATGTACAAAGAAAGACAGGGAGATGAAAACAAGAAGAAACACGCACAAAAAGAAGAAGAAGAAAACAACAAGCGAAAGAAAATGAAGAAGAAAAGAAGAAAAGAAGAAAAGAAGAAAAGAAGAAAAGAAGAAAAGAGAATGCCGCGACCCGGGATCGAACCAGGGACCTTCAGATCTTCAGTCTGACGCTCTCCCAACTGAGCTATCGAGGCAACCAAACATTCACTCCAACAAACAAACACTAACGCAAACAAACACAAACACACAACACACAACATACACAACATACACAACATACACAACACACATCACACACACAAACACATTCACACATATTCACACACATACACACTCCCTACTTCCCTCCTCACATACACATGGCTTTCCATATACACGTATACTTACATCTATACCCACACCCATTACAAAACACACACCTACACACAAACACAACAACGCCAGCAACTTTAACAACGCCAACAACCAAACAACCAAATAACCAAACAACCAAACAAGACAAATAACATGAAAACAAAAGACACGAAACCCAACCAACGAACATACTCACACACACGCACAAAAACACACTACCGAAACGACGCCATCACATGACATGACATGAAAAATAGAAAACAAGAAGAAGAAGAAGAAGAAGAAGAAGAAGAAGAAGAAGAAGAAGAAGAAGAAGAAGAAGAAGAAGAAGAAGAAGAGAAAGAAGAAGACGTTTATGATGATGATGAAAAAGCGAAAAGAAGAGAAAAGAAAAGGGAGCAACAACATGAAAACAACATGAAAACAACAGAAACAACAACAATAACACATATCACGAGAAGAAGATATGTACAAAGAAAGACAGGGAGATGAAAACAAGAAGAAACACGCACAAAAAGAAGAAGAAGAAAACAACAAGCGAAAGAAAATGAAGAAGAAAAGAAGAAAAGAAGAAAAGAAGAAAAGAAGAAAAGAAGAAAAGAGAATGCCGCGACCCGGGATCGAACCAGGGACCTTCAGATCTTCAGTCTGACGCTCTCCCAACTGAGCTATCGAGGCAACCAAACATTCACTCCAACAAACAAACACTAACGCAAACAAACACAAACACACAACACACAACATACACAACATACACAACATACACAACACACATCACACACACAAACACATTCACACATATTCACACACATACACACTCCCTACTTCCCTCCTCACATACACATGGCTTTCCATATACACGTATACTTACATCTATACCCACACCCATTACAAAACACACACCTACACACAAACACAACAACGCCAGCAACTTTAACAACGCCAACAACCAAACAACCAAACAACCAAACAACCAAACAACCAAACAAGACAAATAACATGAAAACAAAAGACACGAAACCCAACCAACGAACATACTCACACACACGCACAAAAACACACTACCGAAACGACGCCATCACATGACATGACATGAAAAACAGAAAACAAGAAGAAGAAGAAGAAGAAGAAGAAGAAGAGAAAGAAGAAGACGTTTATGATGATGATGAAAAAGCGAAAAGAAGAGAAAAGAAAAGAGAGCAACAACATGAAAACAACATGAAAACAACAGAAACAACAACAATAACACATATCACGAGAAGAAGATATGTACAAAGAAAGACAGGGAGTTGAAAACAAGAAGAAACACGCACAAAAAGAAGAAGAAGAAAACAACAAGCGAAAGAAAATGAAGAAGAAAAGAAGAAAAGAAGAAAAGAAGAAAAGAAGAAAAGAGAATGCCGCGACCCGGGATCGAACCAGGGACCTTCAGATCTTCAGTCTGACGCTCTCCCAACTGAGCTATCGAGGCAACCAAACATTCACTCCAACAAACAAACACTAACGCAAACAAACACAAACACAACACACAAACGCAAACGCAAACGCAAACGCAAACACACAACATACACAACATACACAACATACACAACACACATCACACACACAAACACATTCACACATATTCACACACATACACACTCCCTACTTCCCTCCTCACATACACATGGCTTTCCATATACACGTATACTTACATCTATACCCACACCCATTACAAAACACACACCTACACACAAACACAACAACGCCAGCAACTTTAACAACGCCAACAACCAAACAACCAAACAACCAAACAACCAAACAACCAAACAACCAAACAACCAAACAAGACAAATAACATGAAAACAAAAGACACGAAACCCAACCAACGAACATACTCACACACACGCACAAAAACACACTACCGAAACGACGCCATCACATGACATGACATGAAAAACAGAAAACAAGAAGAAGAAGAAGAAGAAGAAGAAGAAGAAGAAGAAGAAGAAGAGAAAGAAGAAGACGTTTATGATGATGATGAAAAAGCGAAAAGAAGAGAAAAGAAAAGGGAGCAACAACATGAAAACAACATGAAAACAACAGAAACAACAACAATAACACATATCACGAGAAGAAGATATGTACAAAGAAAGACAGGGAGATGAAAACAAGAAGAAACACGCACAAAAAGAAGAAGAAGAAAACAACAAGCGAAAGAAAATGAAGAAGAAAAGAAGAAAAGAAGAAAAGAAGAAAAGAAGAAAAGAAGAAAAGAAGAAAAGAGAATGCCGCGACCCGGGATCGAACCAGGGACCTTCAGATCTTCAGTCTGACGCTCTCCCAACTGAGCTATCGAGGCAACCAAACATTCACTCCAACAAACAAACACTAACGCAAACAAACACAAACACACAACACACAACATACACAACATACACAACATACACAACATACACAACACACATCACACACACAAACACATTCACACATATTCACACACATACACACTCCCTACTTCCCTCCTCACATACACATGGCTTTCCATATACACGTATACTTACATCTATACCCACACCCATTACAAAACACACACCTACACACAAACACAACAACGCCAGCAACTTTAACAACGCCAACAACCAAACAACCAAACAACCAAACAACCAAACAACCAAACAAGACAAATAACATGAAAACAAAAGACACGAAACCCAACCAACGAACATACTCACACACACGCACAAAAACACACTACCGAAACGACGCCATCACATGACATGACATGAAAAATAGAAAACAAGAAGAAGAAGAAGAAGAAGAAGAAGAAGAAGAAGAAGAAGAAGAAGAAGAAGAAGAGAAAGAAGAAGACGTTTATGATGATGATGAAAAAGCGAAAAGAAGAGAAAAGAAAAGGGAGCAACAACATGAAAACAACATGAAAACAACAGAAACAACAACAATAACACATATCACGAGAAGAAGATATGTACAAAGAAAGACAGGGAGTTGAAAACAAGAAGAAACACGCACAAAAAGAAGAAGAAGAAAACAACAAGCGAAAGAAAATGAAGAAGAAAAGAAGAAAAGAAGAAAAGAAGAAAAGAAGAAAAGAGAATGCCGCGACCCGGGATCGAACCAGGGACCTTCAGATCTTCAGTCTGACGCTCTCCCAACTGAGCTATCGAGGCAACCAAACATTCACTCCAACAAACAAACACTAACGCAAACAAACACAAACACAACACACAAACGCAAACGCAAACGCAAACGCAAACGCAAACACACAACACACACACAAACACATTCACACATATTCACACACATACACACTCCCTACTTCCCTCCTCACATACACATGGCTTTCCATATACACGTATACTTACATCTATACCCACACCCATTACAAAACACACACCTACACACAAACACAACAACGCCAGCAACTTTAACAACGCCAACAACCAAACAACCAAACAACCAAACAACCAAACAACCAAACAAGACAAATAACATGAAAACAAAAGACACGAAACCCAACCAACGAACATACTCACACACACGCACAAAAACACACTACCGAAACGACGCCATCACATGACATGACATGAAAAACAGAAAACAAGAAGAAGAAGAAGAAGAAGAAGAAGAAGAGAAAGAAGAAGACGTTTATGATGATGATGAAAAAGCGAAAAGAAGTGAAAAGAAAAGAGAGCAACAACATGAAAACAACATGAAAACAACAGAAACAACAACAATAACACATATCACGAGAAGAAGATATGTACAAAGAAAGACAGGGAGTTGAAAACAAGAAGAAACACGCACAAAAAGAAGAAGAAGAAAACAACAAGCGAAAGAAAATGAAGAAGAAAAGAAGAAAAGAAGAAAAGAAGAAAAGAAGAAAAGAGAATGCCGCGACCCGGGATCGAACCAGGGACCTTCAGATCTTCAGTCTGACGCTCTCCCAACTGAGCTATCGAGGCAACCAAACATTCACTCCAACAAACAAACACTAACGCAAACAAACACAAACACAACACACAAACGCAAACGCAAACGCAAACGCAAACACACAACATACACAACATACACAACATACACAACACACATCACACACACAAACACATTCACACATATTCACACACATACACACTCCCTACTTCCCTCCTCACATACACATGGCTTTCCATATACACGTATACTTACATCTATACCCACACCCATTACAAAACACACACCTACACACAAACACAACAACGCCAGCAACTTTAACAACGCCAACAACCAAACAACCAAACAACCAAACAACCAAACAACCAAACAAGACAAATAACATGAAAACAAAAGACACGAAACCCAACCAACGAACATACTCACACACACGCACAAAAACACACTACCGAAACGACGCCATCACATGACATGACATGAAAAACAGAAAACAAGAAGAAGAAGAAGAAGAAGAAGAAGAAGAAGAAGAAGAAGAAGAGAAAGAAGAAGACGTTTATGATGATGATGAAAAAGCGAAAAGAAGAGAAAAGAAAAGGGAGCAACAACATGAAAACAACATGAAAACAACAGAAACAACAACAATAACACATATCACGAGAAGAAGATATGTACAAAGAAAGACAGGTAGATGAAAACAAGAAGAAACACGCACAAAAAGAAGAAGAAGAAAAAAACAAGCGAAAGAAAATGAAGAAGAAAAGAAGAAGAAAAGAAGAAAAGAAGAAAAGAGAATGCCGCGACCCGGGATCGAACCAGGGACCTTCAGATCTTCAGTCTGACGCTCTCCCAACTGAGCTATCGAGGCAACCAAACATTCACTCCAACAAACAAACACTAACGCAAACAAACACAAACACACATCACACACACAAACACATTCACACATATTCACACACATACACACTCCCTACTTCCCTCCTCACATACACATGGCTTTCCATATACACGTATACTTACATCTATACCCACACCCATTACAAAACACACACCTACACACAAACACAACAACGCCAGCAACTTTAACAACGCCAACAACCAAACAACCAAACAAGACAAATAACATGAAAACAAAAGACACGAAACCCAACCAACGAACATACTCACACACACGCACAAAAACACACTACCGAAACGACGCCATCACATGACATGACATGAAAAATAGAAAACAAGAAGAAGAAGAAGAAGAAGAAGAAGAAGAAGAAGAAGAAGAAGAAGAGAAAGAAGAAGACGTTTATGATGATGATGAAAAAGCGAAAAGAAGAGAAAAGAAAAGGGAGCAACAACATGAAAACAACATGAAAACAACAGAAACAACAACAATAACACATATCACGAGAAGAAGATATGTACAAAGAAAGACAGGTAGATGAAAACAAGAAGAAACACGCACAAAAAGAAGAAGAAGAAAAAAACAAGCGAAAGAAAATGAAGAAGAAAAGAAGAAGAAAAGAAGAAAAGAAGAAAAGAGAATGCCGCGACCCGGGATCGAACCAGGGACCTTCAGATCTTCAGTCTGACGCTCTCCCAACTGAGCTATCGAGGCAACCAAACATTCACTCCAACAAACAAACACTAACGCAAACAAACACAAACACACATCACACACACAAACACATTCACACATATTCACACACATACACACTCCCTACTTCCCTCCTCACATACACATGGCTTTCCATATACACGTATACTTACATCTATACCCACACCCATTACAAAACACACACCTACACACAAACACAACAACGCCAGCAACTTTAACAACGCCAACAACCAAACAACCAAACAAGACAAATAACATGAAAACAAAAGACACGAAACCCAACCAACGAACATACTCACACACGCGCACAAAAACACACTACCGAAACGACGCCATCACATGACATGACATGAAAAATAGAAAACAAGAAGAAGAAGAAGAAGAAGAAGAAGAAGAAGAAGAAGAAGAAGAAGAAGAAGAAGAAGAAGAAGAAGAAGAAGAAGAAGAAGAAGAAGAAGAAGAGAAAGAAGAAGACGTTTATGATGATGATGAAAAAGCGAAAAGAAGAGAAAAGAAAAGGGAGCAACAACATGAAAACAACATGAAAACAACAGAAACAACAACAATAACACATATCACGAGAAGAAGATATGTACAAAGAAAGACAGGGAGATGAAAACAAGAAGAAACACGCACAAAAAGAAGAAGAAGAAAACAACAAGCGAAAGAAAATGAAGAAGAAAAGAAGAAAAGAAGAAAAGAAGAAAAGAAGAAAAGAAGAAAAGAGAATGCCGCGACCCGGGATCGAACCAGGGACCTTCAGATCTTCAGTCTGACGCTCTCCCAACTGAGCTATCGAGGCAACCAAACATTCACTCCAACAAACAAACACTAACGCAAACAAACACAAACACAACACACAAACGCAAACGCAAACGCAAACGCAAACACACAACACACACACAAACACATTCACACATATTCACACACATACACACTCCCTACTTCCCTCCTCACATACACATGGCTTTCCATATACACGTATACTTACATCTATACCCACACCCATTACAAAACACACACCTACACACAAACACAACAACGCCAGCAACTTTAACAACGCCAACAACCAAACAACCAAACAACCAAACAACCAAACAAGACAAATAACATGAAAACAAAAGACACGAAACCCAACCAACGAACATACTCACACACACGCACAAAAACACACTACCGAAACGACGCCATCACATGACATGACATGAAAAATAGAAAACAAGAAGAAGAAGAAGAAGAAGAAGAAGAAGAAGAAGAAGAAGAAGAAGAAGAAGAAGAGAAAGAAGAAGACGTTTATGATGATGATGAAAAAGCGAAAAGAAGAGAAAAGAAAAGAGAGCAACAACATGAAAACAACATGAAAACAACAGAAACAACAACAATAACACATATCACGAGAAGAAGATATGTACAAAGAAAGACAGGGAGTTGAAAACAAGAAGAAACACGCACAAAAAGAAGAAGAAGAAAACAACAAGCGAAAGAAAATGAAGAAGAAAAGAAGAAAAGAAGAAAAGAAGAAAAGAAGAAAAGAGAATGCCGCGACCCGGGATCGAACCAGGGACCTTCAGATCTTCAGTCTGACGCTCTCCCAACTGAGCTATCGAGGCAACCAAACATTCACTCCAACAAACAAACACTAACGCAAACAAACACAAACACACAACACACAACATACACAACATACACAACATACACAACACACATCACACACACAAACACATTCACACATATTCACACACATACACACTCCCTACTTCCCTCCTCACATACACATGGCTTTCCATATACACGTATACTTACATCTATACCCACACCCATTACAAAACACACACCTACACACAAACACAACAACGCCAGCAACTTTAACAACGCCAACAACCAAACAACCAAACAACCAAACAACCAAACAACCAAACAAGACAAATAACATGAAAACAAAAGACACGAAACCCAACCAACGAACATACTCACACACACGCACAAAAACACACTACCGAAACGACGCCATCACATGACATGACATGAAAAATAGAAAACAAGAAGAAGAAGAAGAAGAAGAAGAAGAAGAAGAAGAAGAAGAAGAAGAAGAAGAAGAAGAAGAAGAAGAAGAAGAGAAAGAAGAAGACGTTTATGATGATGATGAAAAAGCGAAAAGAAGAGAAAAGAAAAGGGAGCAACAACATGAAAACAACATGAAAACAACAGAAACAACAACAATAACACATATCACGAGAAGAAGATATGTACAAAGAAAGACAGGGAGATGAAAACAAGAAGAAACACGCACAAAAAGAAGAAGAAGAAAACAACAAGCGAAAGAAAATGAAGAAGAAAAGAAGAAAAGAAGAAAAGAAGAAAAGAAGAAAAGAAGAAAAGAAGAAAAGAAGAAAAGAGAATGCCGCGACCCGGGATCGAACCAGGGACCTTCAGATCTTCAGTCTGACGCTCTCCCAACTGAGCTATCGAGGCAACCAAACATTCACTCCAACAAACAAACACTAACGCAAACAAACACAAACACACAACACACAACATACACAACATACACAACATACACAACACACATCACACACACAAACACATTCACACATATTCACACACATACACACTCCCTACTTCCCTCCTCACATACACATGGCTTTCCATATACACGTATACTTACATCTATACCCACACCCATTACAAAACACACACCTACAAACACAACAACGCCAGCAACTTTAACAACGCCAACAACCAAACAACCAAACAACCAAACAACCAAACAACCAAACAAGACAAATAACATGAAAACAAAAGACACGAAACCCAACCAACGAACATACTCACACACACGCACAAAAACACACTACCGAAACGACGCCATCACATGACATGACATGAAAAATAGAAAACAAGAAGAAGAAGAAGAAGAAGAAGAAGAAGAAGAAGAAGAAGAAGAAGAAGAAGAAGAAGAGAAAGAAGAAGACGTTTATGATGATGATGAAAAAGCGAAAAGAAGAGAAAAGAAAAGAGAGCAACAACATGAAAACAACATGAAAACAACAGAAACAACAACAATAACACATATCACGAGAAGAAGATATGTACAAAGAAAGACAGGGAGTTGAAAACAAGAAGAAACACGCACAAAAAGAAGAAGAAGAAAACAACAAGCGAAAGAAAATGAAGAAGAAAAGAAGAAAAGAAGAAAAGAAGAAAAGAAGAAAAGAGAATGCCGCGACCCGGGATCGAACCAGGGACCTTCAGATCTTCAGTCTGACGCTCTCCCAACTGAGCTATCGAGGCAACCAAACATTCACTCCAACAAACAAACACTAACGCAAACAAACACAAACACAACACACAAACGCAAACGCAAACGCAAACGCAAACACACAACACACACACAAACACATTCACACATATTCACACACATACACACTCCCTACTTCCCTCCTCACATACACATGGCTTTCCATATACACGTATACTTACATCTATACCCACACCCATTACAAAACACACACCTACACACAAACACAACAACGCCAGCAACTTTAACAACGCCAACAACCAAACAACCAAACAACCAAACAACCAAACAACCAAACAAGACAAATAACATGAAAACAAAAGACACGAAACCCAACCAACGAACATACTCACACACACGCACAAAAACACACTACCGAAACGACGCCATCACATGACATGACATGAAAAATAGAAAACAAGAAGAAGAAGAAGAAGAAGAAGAAGAAGAAGAAGAAGAAGAAGAAGAAGAAGAAGAGAAAGAAGAAGACGTTTATGATGATGATGAAAAAGCGAAAAGAAGAGAAAAGAAAAGAGAGCAACAACATGAAAACAACATGAAAACAACAGAAACAACAACAATAACACATATCACGAGAAGAAGATATGTACAAAGAAAGACAGGGAGTTGAAAACAAGAAGAAACACGCACAAAAAGAAGAAGAAGAAAACAACAAGCGAAAGAAAATGAAGAAGAAAAGAAGAAAAGAAGAAAAGAAGAAAAGAAGAAAAGAGAATGCCGCGACCCGGGATCGAACCAGGGACCTTCAGATCTTCAGTCTGACGCTCTCCCAACTGAGCTATCGAGGCAACCAAACATTCACTCCAACAAACAAACACTAACGCAAACAAACACAAACACAACACACAAACGCAAACGCAAACGCAAACGCAAACACACAACACACACACAAACACATTCACACATATTCACACACATACACACTCCCTACTTCCCTCCTCACATACACATGGCTTTCCATATACACGTATACTTACATCTATACCCACACCCATTACAAAACACACACCTACAAACACAACAACGCCAGCAACTTTAACAACGCCAACAACCAAACAACCAAACAACCAAACAACCAAACAACCAAACAAGACAAATAACATGAAAACAAAAGACACGAAACCCAACCAACGAACATACTCACACACACGCACAAAAACACACTACCTAAACGACGCCATCACATGACATGACATGAAAAACAGAAAACAAGAAGAAGAAGAAGAAGAAGAAGAAGAAGAGAAAGAAGAAGACGTTTATGATGATGATGAAAAAGCGAAAAGAAGAGAAAAGAAAAGAGAGCAACAACATGAAAACAACATGAAAACAACAGAAACAACAACAATAACACATATCACGAGAAGAAGATATGTACAAAGAAAGACAGGGAGTTGAAAACAAGAAGAAACACGCACAAAAAGAAGAAGAAGAAAACAACAAGCGAAAGAAAATGAAGAAGAAAAGAAGAAAAGAAGAAAAGAAGAAAAGAAGAAAAGAGAATGCCGCGACCCGGGATCGAACCAGGGACCTTCAGATCTTCAGTCTGACGCTCTCCCAACTGAGCTATCGAGGCAACCAAACATTCACTCCAACAAACAAACACTAACGCAAACAAACACAAACACAACACACAAACGCAAACGCAAACGCAAACGCAAACACACAACACACACACAAACACATTCACACATATTCACACACATACACACTCCCTACTTCCCTCCTCACATACACATGGCTTTCCATATACACGTATACTTACATCTATACCCACACCCATTACAAAACACACACCTACACACAAACACAACAACGCCAGCAACTTTAACAACGCCAACAACCAAACAACCAAACAACCAAACAACCAAACAACCAAACAAGACAAATAACATGAAAACAAAAGACACGAAACCCAACCAACGAACATACTCACACACACGCACAAAAACACACTACCGAAACGACGCCATCACATGACATGACATGAAAAACAGAAAACAAGAAGAAGAAGAAGAAGAAGAAGAAGAAGAGAAAGAAGAAGACGTTTATGATGATGATGAAAAAGCGAAAAGAAGAGAAAAGAAAAGAGAGCAACAACATGAAAACAACATGAAAACAACAGAAACAACAACAATAACACATATCACGAGAAGAAGATATGTACAAAGAAAGACAGGGAGTTGAAAACAAGAAGAAACACGCACAAAAAGAAGAAGAAGAAAACAACAAGCGAAAGAAAATGAAGAAGAAAAGAAGAAAAGAAGAAAAGAAGAAAAGAAGAAAAGAGAATGCCGCGACCCGGGATCGAACCAGGGACCTTCAGATCTTCAGTCTGACGCTCTCCCAACTGAGCTATCGAGGCAACCAAACATTCACTCCAACAAACAAACACTAACGCAAACAAACACAAACACAACACACAAACGCAAACGCAAACGCAAACGCAAACACACAACACACACACAAACACATTCACACATATTCACACACATACACACTCCCTACTTCCCTCCTCACATACACATGGCTTTCCATATACACGTATACTTACATCTATACCCACACCCATTACAAAACACACACCTACACACAAACACAACAACGCCAGCAACTTTAACAACGCCAACAACCAAACAACCAAACAACCAAACAACCAAACAACCAAACAAGACAAATAACATGAAAACAAAAGACACGAAACCCAACCAACGAACATACTCACACACACGCACAAAAACACACTACCGAAACGACGCCATCACATGACATGACATGAAAAACAGAAAACAAGAAGAAGAAGAAGAAGAAGAAGAAGAAGAGAAAGAAGAAGACGTTTATGATGATGATGAAAAAGCGAAAAGAAGAGAAAAGAAAAGAGAGCAACAACATGAAAACAACATGAAAACAACAGAAACAACAACAATAACACATATCACGAGAAGAAGATATGTACAAAGAAAGACAGGGAGTTGAAAACAAGAAGAAACACGCACAAAAAGAAGAAGAAGAAAACAACAAGCGAAAGAAAATGAAGAAGAAAAGAAGAAAAGAAGAAAAGAAGAAAAGAAGAAAAGAGAATGCCGCGACCCGGGATCGAACCAGGGACCTTCAGATCTTCAGTCTGACGCTCTCCCAACTGAGCTATCGAGGCAACCAAACATTCACTCCAACAAACAAACACTAACGCAAACAAACACAAACACAACACACAAACGCAAACGCAAACGCAAACGCAAACACACAACATACACAACATACACAACATACACAACACACATCACACACACAAACACATTCACACATATTCACACACATACACACTCCCTACTTCCCTCCTCACATACACATGGCTTTCCATATACACGTATACTTACATCTATACCCACACCCATTACAAAACACACACCTACACACAAACACAACAACGCCAGCAACTTTAACAACGCCAACAACCAAACAACCAAACAACCAAACAACCAAACAAGACAAATAACATGAAAACAAAAGACACGAAACCCAACCAACGAACATACTCACACACACGCACAAAAACACACTACCGAAACGACGCCATCACATGACATGACATGAAAAACAGAAAACAAGAAGAAGAAGAAGAAGAAGAAGAAGAAGAAGAAGAAGAAGAAGAGAAAGAAGAAGACGTTTATGATGATGATGAAAAAGCGAAAAGAAGAGAAAAGAAAAGGGAGCAACAACATGAAAACAACATGAAAACAACAGAAACAACAACAATAACACATATCACGAGAAGAAGATATGTACAAAGAAAGACAGGTAGATGAAAACAAGAAGAAACACGCACAAAAAGAAGAAGAAGAAAAAAACAAGCGAAAGAAAATGAAGAAGAAAAGAAGAAAAGAAGAAAAGAAGAAAAGAAGAAAAGAGAATGCCGCGACCCGGGATCGAACCAGGGACCTTCAGATCTTCAGTCTGACGCTCTCCCAACTGAGCTATCGAGGCAACCAAACATTCACTCCAACAAACAAACACTAACGCAAACAAACACAAACACACATCACACACACAAACACATTCACACATATTCACACACATACACACTCCCTACTTCCCTCCTCACATACACATGGCTTTCCATATACACGTATACTTACATCTATACCCACACCCATTACAAAACACACACCTACACACAAACACAACAACGCCAGCAACTTTAACAACGCCAACAACCAAACAACCAAACAAGACAAATAACATGAAAACAAAAGACACGAAACCCAACCAACGAACATACTCACACACGCGCACAAAAACACACTACCGAAACGACGCCATCACATGACATGACATGAAAAATAGAAAACAAGAAGAAGAAGAAGAAGAAGAAGAAGAAGAAGAAGAAGAAGAAGAGAAAGAAGAAGACGTTTATGATGATGATGAAAAAGCGAAAAGAAGAGAAAAGAAAAGGGAGCAACAACATGAAAACAACATGAAAACAACAGAAACAACAACAATAACACATATCACGAGAAGAAGATATGTACAAAGAAAGACAGGTAGATGAAAACAAGAAGAAACACGCACAAAAAGAAGAAGAAGAAAAAAACAAGCGAAAGAAAATGAAGAAGAAAAGAAGAAGAAAAGAAGAAAAGAAGAAAAGAGAATGCCGCGACCCGGGATCGAACCAGGGACCTTCAGATCTTCAGTCTGACGCTCTCCCAACTGAGCTATCGAGGCAACCAAACATTCACTCCAACAAACAAACACTAACGCAAACAAACACAAACACACATCACACACACAAACACATTCACACATATTCACACACATACACACTCCCTACTTCCCTCCTCACATACACATGGCTTTCCATATACACGTATACTTACATCTATACCCACACCCATTACAAAACACACACCTACACACAAACACAACAACGCCAGCAACTTTAACAACGCCAACAACCAAACAACCAAACAAGACAAATAACATGAAAACAAAAGACACGAAACCCAACCAACGAACATACTCACACACGCGCACAAAAACACACTACCGAAACGACGCCATCACATGACATGACATGAAAAATAGAAAACAAGAAGAAGAAGAAGAAGAAGAAGAAGAAGAAGAAGAAGAAGAAGAAGAAGAAGAAGAAGAAGAAGAAGAAGAGAAAGAAGAAGACGTTTATGATGATGATGAAAAAGCGAAAAGAAGAGAAAAGAAAAGGGAGCAACAACATGAAAACAACATGAAAACAACAGAAACAACAACAATAACACATATCACGAGAAGAAGATATGTACAAAGAAAGACAGGGAGATGAAAACAAGAAGAAACACGCACAAAAAGAAGAAGAAGAAAACAACAAGCGAAAGAAAATGAAGAAGAAAAGAAGAAAAGAAGAAAAGAAGAAAAGAAGAAAAGAAGAAAAGAGAATGCCGCGACCCGGGATCGAACCAGGGACCTTCAGATCTTCAGTCTGACGCTCTCCCAACTGAGCTATCGAGGCAACCAAACATTCACTCCAACAAACAAACACTAACGCAAACAAACACAAACACACAACACACAAACGCAAACGCAAACGCAAACGCAAACACACAACACACACACAAACACATTCACACATATTCACACACATACACACTCCCTACTTCCCTCCTCACATACACATGGCTTTCCATATACACGTATACTTACATCTATACCCACACCCATTACAAAACACACACCTACACACAAACACAACAACGCCAGCAACTTTAACAACGCCAACAACCAAACAACCAAACAACCAAACAACCAAACAACCAAACAAGACAAATAACATGAAAACAAAAGACACGAAACCCAACCAACGAACATACTCACACACACGCACAAAAACACACTACCGAAACGACGCCATCACATGACATGACATGAAAAACAGAAAACAAGAAGAAGAAGAAGAAGAAGAAGAAGAAGAGAAAGAAGAAGACGTTTATGATGATGATGAAAAAGCGAAAAGAAGAGAAAAGAAAAGAGAGCAACAACATGAAAACAACATGAAAACAACAGAAACAACAACAATAACACATATCACGAGAAGAAGATATGTACAAAGAAAGACAGGGAGTTGAAAACAAGAAGAAACACGCACAAAAAGAAGAAGAAGAAAACAACAAGCGAAAGAAAATGAAGAAGAAAAGAAGAAAAGAAGAAAAGAAGAAAAGAAGAAAAGAGAATGCCGCGACCCGGGATCGAACCAGGGACCTTCAGATCTTCAGTCTGACGCTCTCCCAACTGAGCTATCGAGGCAACCAAACATTCACTCCAACAAACAAACACTAACGCAAACAAACACAAACACACAACACACAACACACACACGCAAACGCAAACGCAAACACACAACACACACAACATACACAACATACACAACACACATCACACACACAAACACATTCACACATATTCACACACATACACACTCCCTACTTCCCTCCTCACATACACATGGCTTTCCATATACACGTATACTTACATTTATACCCACACCCATTACAAAACACACACCTACACACAAACACAACAACGCCAGCAACTTAAACAACGCCAACAACACCAACAACGCCAACAACCACAACAACTTTAAAAGCTTACACCTTTGAAAAACGTCAAAACGGAGTATGCAAAAACGAAAAATTGCAAAAGATGGATAAATTGAAACTTAAAATAAGCGTAAACATGTAACATGAATAAAAAACTAGAAGACAAGGAAAACTAGCACTACGAAGTTTGCGCGTGCAAGTTTTGCAACAAAGAATTTTCATTTAAATACGGCACATCTGCTGCACTTCCCCGCTTACGAAAAATGCCTCCTGACAAGTTTGTGATCGGCGTGGCAGCACCAAATCAACTGGAGGAGACGGCAGGAGCGGTTTGTATTTAAAAGAAGCAGTTATTACAGCTAAACAAGCTGAAACGGCAAGACCATGAGTACAAACAGCAGGACCATCAGCAACAGTAGCGGACGCAAGATAACTCACCGAGGTCTGTGGCAGAGCCTATTTCTATTCAACTAGATGGTCACTCGATATGATCGTGCGCTCGAGGTGATCCCACACAGCTTGGCACCAGTCGGATCATAATCTCGCACAATATGTAGCACCACAACGACGAGCTGCCAATGTCGATGCGATCGAAGCTCTTCCACCAAAAGGCGAACAAACTCGTCGAAGGTGGAAATGTCAAGGTTCTGAATAAAGCAAATAAATTGGAAAACAAAACAAAAACAAATCGTACATGGAGAAAAAGCGGAAAGGACCCGGAATCCCGGCTCCTCAAATTCGCTGGTCCAAGAAATAGAGAGTCAACGGTTGACTGCACTTTGCTATCGGCCACCACTTGTCCCCTCCATCCTGGCGGTGCGGCTATCACCTCCTGTGACGCGCGTGTCTTCGAAGCAATGATGCGGCTCCGGCCCGTCTCCGCCCTCCAACCCGGGCCCGGGCCCGCTCGCTCGAGCCGGCCCGCCCGATCTGTCTGCGCGTTCGTATGCCCTCCAGACCCGCCGGCCCACCCGTCACCTCTCTTCTTGGTGCTTGGAGCTGCTCGCCTCCACCCCACGCGACATTCTGCTCCCCTCTCCGTAGCCGCCGCTCGCCGCCCATGCGCCGCCTGCTCGTGCTCCGCTCGGCCGTCCGCCCGCTGCCGCTGGCGCGTCGCTCGCCCGTGGCGCGCGCCTTCTCGTCGCTGCCCGATGGCGTCGAGGCGCTGGCCATGCCCGCGCTGTCGCCCACCATGGAGACAGGCTCCATCTCGGCGTGGCTCAAGCGCGAGGGCGAGGAGGTGCAGGCAGGCGACGTGCTCTGCCAGGTCGAGACCGACAAGGCCGTGGTCGACTACGAGGTACAGGACGACCTCGTCCTCGCCAAGATCGTGCGCCCCGTCGGATCGGCCGACGTGCCCGTAGGCGCCACGCTCGCCTTCACGGTCGCCGACCTCGACACCTACCAGAGCCTGCTCGCCAGCGGCGCGCTCGCCTCGCTCTCGGCCGACGCCGACGCCCCAGCTGCCGCTCCGACTGCGGCTCCCGCGACCGCCCCCGCCGCCGCACCAGTCGCCGAGCCCGCGCACGAGGAAGGGGCCCGCGTGCCGCTCATCAAGTTCCTGGGCAAGCGTGATCTGCTGCCAGAGTCCTACTGGGCCAGCCTGGAGGCGGCCAAGCCGGCGCCTGCTGCTCCCGCCGCGTCTCCTGCTGCTGCGGCTGCTCCAGCGGCGGCGGCCCCCGCGCCGACCGTGGCCGACGCCGAGTTCGAGGACATCGCGCTCTCCAACATGCGCAAGATCATCGCCAAGCGCCTCACGGCGTCCAAGGTCGAGGTGCCGCACCACTACACGAGCATCGACTGCGAGATCGACAGCATCATGAAGCTTCGCAAGACGCTCAAGAACGTGCACAGCGTCAAGGTGTCGCTCAACGACTTCATCCTCAAGGCCGTGGCGCTCGCGCTGCGCGACGTGCCGGAGGCCAACTGCTACTTTGACGTCAAGACGCAGGTGGTCAAGCCCAACCCGGCCATCGACATCTCCGTCGCGGTGGCTACGGCCGCGGGCCTCATCACTCCCATCGTGCCCAAGGTTGATTCCAAGGGCCTGAGCGGCATCAACGAGGTATTTATGGAGCTCGTCGGCCGCGCGCGTGCCAACAAGCTCAAGCCCGAGGAGTTCCAGGGTGGCTCATTCACCATTTCGAACCTTGGGGGCTTTGGCATTGACGGCTTCACGGCCGTCGTTAACCCGCCGCAGGCGTGCATCATGGCTGTCGGTCGCGGCCGCCGCGAGGTGCTGCCGCCCAAGACCATCAAGGAGGGCGTCGACCCAGAACCGCGCATTGCGACGCTCATGAACGTGACGCTCTCGTCGGATCGACGCGTGGTGGACGACGTGATCGCGGGCCAGTTCCTCCAAGTGTTCAAGAGCTACATGGAGAGCCCGGAGCTGATGGTGCTGTAATCGATCTGATTCTGGCGAACGAAACTGTAGCGAGCGAATAGCTGGCGCGACATGCGTGTCAAACGGTTGCGCCTAGTTGCCGATTTGCACGTCTTGTCGATGGTAACCAATCTTAAAGTCGCAGAGGAGCGGCAGATCTGTCTCCACCGCGGCTTGTTTTTTTTTTTTTTGAATTGGGATTGTTCAGTCTTTGGTGTTGTGGAGACTCAAGGTTGATCAGGCTATGGCGTCGACACTGGCAATATGATAATGACAATGAGCCCAGGTTCTTGCCCATGTCAAGCAAAAAGGCACTCGAGCGTGAAGGACGCACCATCGTCGAAGCGTGAACACGAAAACCAGGGCGATCGCTAATGGGGCCGATGTATTGACGATTGAAAAGAGAAAAGTTTCCCAACATTTGCCACCAGCTAGCCGTATAACCTTGAAAACAGCAAGCGAAGAGAATGTTTGATCGGTGAAGGGGATTTGAGCAGGCGAAGGTGAAAAGGCTACAGCTGTATAAGACCACGGCTTATCATGCTGCAACCATACTGGAAGAGTTCTTTTGCTCACCATCCGCAACCCTGTTCTACTCTAGAGTGCCTACACGGAGCACTCGAGGTCCTCAAGCTGCCGTTCCAACTCGCGCTTTTGCTTAGCGAATTTGCTCGCGAGTTCCTGACACTCGCGCTCGTACTTGTGCTGAAGCTCTTCCAACTGGCTTCGAAGAGTGGTCGCGTTCTTGGAGCCTCTTTCAACACAGTCAGCCGGTCTCATGGATTCGCTCTTGTCATGCACGTCGTCCACAGTCGGGTCGTCACGGCCTTGGTTCTGCCGAAAGTACTTCATGAAGGATGGCTCAGTACCGTCGTCGACACGAGCAATACCCTTACCAGCATCCATTGAGGACTTCATCGCTCCGGTGGCGCACTCGCCCCTCTCATGACCAGTGAACACCATCGTCCCCATCGCCATGGATGCATTGTACGGAACTGGGGCAGGCGGCGCAGTCGCAAGTGACGGAACCCATGTCCCGTACAGATCACTAGAGGTAAGACCCGCAGACGCCTCCCTGCTTGAAGCTTGTCTTGAATCGGAAAACACCATTGTTCCACAGGATTCTGCAGCCCACATTGGAGTGGTCCCTGCAGATCCGGTCGACTTCTCGGACAAATTTTCACTAGCAAGGCGCATGGTGTCGGTGGAGCAAGAAGAGAAGCGAATAGTGTCCGATGCGCCGACATCTGTAACATGTGATACCATGGTGTTGAGAGCGGACGAACCACCTGAGCGCAGCATCGTGCTGAGATCGGCAACCGAGAGTGAGCCATCCACGCGACCAGTTGTGGCGCTACGGAATGCATACTCGTCCTGTGCATTGACTTCTCGCGACTCATGGACTAGCTCTTGGCTTTCGTCAACAAGCTCCTGAAGGATAGCCAAACCAGAGCTCGATACGCGCAACTTGTCCACCTCTCGTTTGATAAATGGGTGAGTCAACAGCTCGCTGGCAGTGGGGCGCTCACGTGCGTCCTTCTTGAGGCAAGTCGCCAAAAAGTCGGCGAACACGGGAGAGAAGTCAGGTGGATTCTTGAGCGTCGGTGGTGGACGATTCGGGATGAGGAAGATGGCGCGCATCGGGTGCATCTGTGCGAGTGGTGGCTCGCCCTCAGCCATCTCGATGGCAGTGATGCCAAGTGACCACACATCCGCCTTGCCGTCATACTGGGACTCTTGAATAACCTCCGGGGCCATCCAGAACGGCGTGCCAATAACCGTCTTACGCTTGTTGATAGTGCTTGTGAGCTGCGCTGACACGCCAAAGTCAGCGAGCTTGGCGTAGCCGTTTGATGCCAACAGAATGTTGCCAGCTTTCACATCACGGTGCAGGTTGCGATTTCCGTGAAGATACTCGAGCCCGAGCGCGACGTTTGCACACACTGCAGCCACTTGGCGCTCATCAAGACACCGGCTGCGTAGCGTCATAAGGTCCGAGATCGACCCAGCGGCGCAGTACTCCATCGAGATCCACAAGTGCTCGTCGTACAGGAAGCTGCCAAAATACTGGACAACGAACGGTGAAGTGCACGACTCGAGGATGGCGATCTCGCGCGTGACGCTTGCGCACTCATCACCTTCGAGCGGCACGAGCTTGAGCGCCACAACCTGAGCTGTCGTCTTCATCACGGCCTTGTAAACTTTGCCGTAGGAGCTGCAGGACAAGTAAGCACATGGTCGCAACAACCGCGGTCGGAAACTACACACATACCCCTCCCCAAGGCGCTCGAGCACCTCAAACACGTCCTCCGGGTCCGCATCGCGCTGAATACTGCTCATGGCAGCACTAGTCCAGGAGTCTGGGGGTCGGCTGAGGCGATTGACGACTACACCCGATGCCATGGAGGAGTTGGCAAAGCAACAAAGATAGCGACCCTATTTCAAGGTGAACACGCACTTGGATCACAGCGCGCATCCACCCGCAAACCAAATCCAAAACAACACCGCATCAGGACAAATGGCTCGGTCAAATTCAAAACTTCAACATCTCTCGACGCTCTGTTTCGCTCGGCGGGCTCTTTCTTGTCTGCCGCCTTCTTCTAACACACGCCGGGCCTCTCGCCGGCGACACATATACACAGCACAGCTATATGGATACGCACCCTCTAAAGGGGCAACTGGACTCGGCGATGACCGGCAGGCGGCGGTGGGCTCATAGTAGCAGGCGGCGGGGAGGTCACAGAACGGCAACGCCGTGCTCCCGTGCCCGCCCACCCTCTCGCCATCGTCGTTCGGATCGACTCATCGGCGTCAGTCTGCATCTACGACGCGCTCACACCCTCCCTGGAACACCATCGGCCACGGCCACAACAGTTAGTTTCATGATAATCAATAGCTCTATGATCCCCACATGCAGTTAGTGCCACTCACTTTCGGAAGGCTTCGGCGATGCGGTGCGAGTCAAACGTGCAGTGGATACTCGAGATTGCGCCGTTCGTCACGTTCACGATGTCGCACGACTCCTCAGTCACGATCTCGCTGTTCCGCAGGATCCGGTACGTCGTCGAGGTCATGACTACAGCTGTGCTTTCATCCTCGTCGACCACGACGCGGAGAACACGCCCGCTGCTGCGCTCGACTGTCTCATCGCGCGTCTTCCAGTAGTCACACAGCCGCTTGTAACCATGGAACTCTCCCCAATACGGGACGCAGTCAGGAAGGTTGGACCGCAGCACGCAAGACTCGCTCACAGGGTCGATCTTCTCTTCCATCCAGAACGACGCTGGGGCGTCCATCGGCGACGTAAACTTCAGGCTCGGGCCGTACAGGTTCTTGTAGAACTCAACGACCAGATCCTTGAGCTCCTGCTTCGTAAGCTTCGTTGGGGTGGCGTGGAGCGAGTGGCGTCCTACAGGCTCGCTGTGCTCGCTGCCCGAACCAAGCAGAGACAGACGCTGCTGCTGCTGCTGAGCTGATGCCGAGACAATCGCGACGATTTCGGTCAACCACGTAAGGCGTGTGTCAATCGAATCCACAAGAACCATGAAGCAGCCGTGACCCTGGGTGTTGATCTGGAAACCATAGACGCTGTGCTGGCCACTCGAAACGTGAACGGGAATGCCCTCCGACACACTCAGCGGGCGCGACGTGCCACGCACGAATGTACGATCCTTAGCGTGCGTCTCGCTAATGTAGTAGCTCAGCGATCCGTCTGCACGGTTCAGCACAAAATAATACCGCTCCCACAAGTGCCGCTGACCAGTCTCCGGGAGTTTGCTCTTGTACATGTAGCCCGCGGTGATGACATTAAGGCCATTCGCTCCATTCGACTGCTTGGTAGTTGGGAGAGCAACGTCAGTGACTGACACGCCACCGTCACGATGAACGAACGTCGTGACATCCTCGCCCTTCGACGTATCAACAACAAGCACTTCAGTCAAACGTGGAGCCACTGGTGGCCCAGCAACGCCAGTCGACGACGACGACGACGAGGCACCAGAAAACGGCTCGTTGCTCAGCGCTAGCAACTTCTTCTCAGGCTTCTCATTGTGGCTTGTCACAAGGGACTTTCGGAGCTTCTTGAACATACTGTTCCAACCGAACGAGTTTCGTGTTGTCGTATTCGATGAGCTTCCAGACTGATGGTCCGAAGACGAAGCAGAGTGAGTCTGGGGCGACGGCGTCTTGATCACGCCACCCAGGCGCATGGGCGTCTTGAACACAGGCGACTGAAGAACCTGCTTCAGATAGAAAGAGGACTTGCGCATAGGCTCGCCCTCCGACGAACTATCAGACTCAGGCTTTGACTTCTCGCTGGAAGATGACCGCTTTGAACGGTCCTTCTCCGACGAGCTAGCGCGACCTTCGTCGGCCTTTGACGACTCGTCCTCCGCCACAGCTTCTTGCTGGTTGTCAAGACCCAGCGTCGAGGCACGCGGCTTCTCAGCGTCGTCTTCGACATCATTCGCCTTGCCAGTAACCGACACACGCTCCACAGTCTTCTCGTTCTCAGGAGTATCGCTTGAGCTCACAGACGAAGGCTCAGAGGCACTAGTCAACGTAACAGTAGCTTCAGCTGTGACAACTTCTTCCTTCATCTCAACCTCCTGCTTCTGGTCGTCCTCAACAACGACGACGACAGCTTCGTCCTTCTTCTCATCTCCGTCGTTCAGGAGATCCTCTTCCTCCTCAACAATCACGGCCGACGAGACACGCTCCTTCAGTGAACTCGATCGCTCATCAGATCCGCGCTCCGACGACGAGGATGTCTCGCTGTGGGAGGCACCAGTAATCTTAAGCAGCTGTTGCCACGACTCGCTGACCTTACAGTGCTCCATGATGCGTATGTTGTTATCTGATGGAGTCTGCACAGCCAGCACCTCATCCAGCACATCATGAAGAATCGCCGCGTAAATGTCCAGAGCAGGGAGCTCAGTCTTCGCAAGTAGCAGCACGTCCACGATAGTCTCCTCCCGATTGAAGAGGTCGGAAGTCAGCAAACAGTCTGCCGAACGGGTGCTGTCGGCATCGCGGATAATAAACGAAACCGCGGGAACCACGTGAATCAGCAGCATATCAAACGTCGAGCGTTTCTTCAGGATGTTCAAGTACGTTTGAATCAGACCAGCCTCATGCAACTTGGCGTCAATCTTCGCAACGTGGAGGGTAACCAAGGCATTCAAGTACTTGGCGAGAGAGATTTCAACTGACGATGGAAGTCCCTTATCAAGCTGGGCGACGAAGTCAGGCGCCGTGCGCTGGGCAACCTCACGAACATGGCTCCAAAGACCACGACTACGCGCAAGCGCTGCCAAGTTATACATCGAAGTCTCCGTAGACGATTCGCGCGGGGACGTCGGGTATTGATCAAAACTCGAGTACGAAGAAGCATACGCCGATGACGATGACCGCCGCTTCTCGTGCTCACGCTGGTTGTCGCTATCATCGTTCTCTTCTTCATTCTCGCTGTCCGCTGTGTACAGCTTGGCGCACAGTACAAGAAGTTCCGTAGCAATATGCACATTCAGCGCTGTTCGATTGCATCACTAAAAGTCAGACACATCAACCATCAGTCATAAACACACAAGTACGCACCACTCGCGGCGTCCTTCTGGGCTCGCGCACGCGTCGACTTGAGCTCGTGCACAGCGTTAGCGAAAAGCTCATCAACAATCTCGGGGCGCTTGGCAAGCTCTTCGAGCAGCATGTACTGCAGGAAGTTGTGGTACCCGTGTGTCATCGACTCGAAGCCACGGATCGTGCCAAACTGGTCACGAACAAAATACTTGGAAAGGTATACGCCGCCCTCACGACGGCAAAAGGCACCAAGACGGTCTGCCTGGTTGGCCTGAAGCATATCAACCAGCAAGTTGGATGTGTTCTCCACGAGTGCGAAATTCTCCGGAGTCATCTCCGCCTCGGTTTCAGCGATGCGTGTGGCATGCGCTAGCAGCGGAGCGACGATTTCCATGGCATCGTTGCGACCCGTGATAGGGTGAACGCTTTCGTAGCTCTGCAGGATAAGTGTCAGCATGTACTTGATCGTGTTCGAGTACAGGTGCGGCACAACGCGAGGCAGGAACGGCTTTAGGACGTTCGAAACATAGCCCTCCTCGAGACAGAACCCGTCGTGAAGGCGCACCAACGCCTTGCTGAAGAACAGCAACTGCATCTCGTCCAGCGGCTTGGGGTTGTCAAAGATAGAGTACAGCAGCGCCCACTTCTCAATGTCCTCATCCTCCTGACAGCCAAACACGGCAGTCGTGGCGGTCGACCCCGACGACGAGTCCGACGAGAACGACTCGTACAAGTCCTCCTCGCCCGTGTACAGCTTCATGATGATCTCCGAGCACAAAAAGTGCTTCTTGTAGTAACCGTACTCTTCATGCGGCTCACCGGTGAGCACGGGCGGCGTGACAAACTCGGCCAGCACCTCCTTGACAGTCTCTGGCTGCATGAGCCAAAGGCGAATGTCCGAGTCCGTGTCCTCGAGGATCTCGAGCACGGGGTCGATGGCCATGTCGAGGAAGTTCTCGAGCGTCATCTTCTTGCGTCCGTGGCCGGGGATTCCGAACTCTTCAGGGTACGAGGGCAGCGACCGTCGGCGGAACGAGTCGGCGTCGTCCAGGAACTTGGACAGGCTGCCGGAGCGCCCCCCGCGGTTGGTCACCACCTCCATCTCGTTGACCGAGAAGCTGAGCGTGGGCGGCACCACCGCCGGCAGCCGGTCCATCAGCGCAGGCTCGTCGTCGTCTTCCTCCTCCAGGTAGTCGCCCGTGATGGGCTCGTGGAACTCGTCGTCGTCGTCGTCCTCCTCCTCCTCGCGCTTTTCGCCCGGATGCG
Organism: Phytopythium helicoides; assembly: GCA_024867545.1. Taxonomy (NCBI): domain Eukaryota; phylum Oomycota; class Peronosporomycetes; order Pythiales; family Pythiaceae; genus Phytopythium; species Phytopythium helicoides. The sequence continues at coordinate 334,735 of JANFNE010000033.1, forward strand.
CTGCCTCGTCCTCCTCCTTGTCGCTGGCATCGGCCGCCTCGACGGCCTCCTCCTCACCGGCGTCGACCGCTTTCTCCTTGTCGCCGGCGTCAGGCGCCGCCTGCTTCCGCACGTCCGCGGCTTCCTGCGCTGGCTCCGGCTCGTCGCTCACGGCCTCCAACTGGTTGCCGCCCAGCGGCTCGAGCGTCGCGGGCGCGGGCGGCGCGGCGGCCAGCGGCGCGGGCTGCGGCGCGACCAGCTCCATGCTCGGGCGAGGCCTGCGGCGGCGGCGGGCGTCTCTGCTACTGAGCGCTGCGCTGGCGTGGCGGGGCGGAAAGGACGCGTTTCCCCCCTCGACACTTGCGAACTGTATGGGCCGCCCAGCTCTGCCGCGTCGCCGCGAAAAAGGGGGCGGCGCGCGCCCATTGGCGCAAAAGGCCGAGGAAATGCCCCACTCACTCGCGGGATTGGCCCAAATGGGAGTCAGCGCCGCCCATCGGGGGCGCCCATTGGCGGAAACAACTGTGCGGGAAGGGTGGGTGCGGCGCAAAACCGGTACTACCGGTTCTTGGTTCATCAGAGCTGCAGGATCCAGCAGGCACAGCCCAAGGGAGAAGCAATTGGCTCGCCCGCCGCCCGCCGCCCGCCGCCCGCTGATGGGCGCGTCGCGTTGCTCTGCAGGCCGGAAGTGCGTCAAGAGCGGCGTTTCAAGTCGCCAGATCAGCCGGCCCCGCCGTGGGCTGTCGAAGCAACGATAGGCTTGCCAACAACCGGTAGCGTCCAAGATTGAGTAACAGGTATTCAGTACGTGTCGATGTTGAAGAGCCACTTTCGGATCGCAACTGGTGGTGCCAGAGCTCAAATGGTGGGCAGGAGCAGCTCCGAACGCACTTGGCGCGCACTCGGTGGATCCGATGAGTGGTAGCTCAGGTCCTGACCCCACTTGCAACGACAGACAGAGGCGATTGTGTGGAAGTACGCGACGGAGCAGGAGCTCGCGCGACTGAGCGAGTGCTACGCGGTGGACGACTGCAAGCGGTGCGGCTCCATTACTCGACCATAGCCCACACGATCAGTGACTTAGCATCTAGATGGCACTTGACTGCCGCTCAGAATGTTGGGCGAGATCTTTGCACGAGGCGACGACCGAGACAACGAGCGCAACGCCTTCCTGCTAGACTTTCAGTTCCACAACTACTCATATCCTCCCACCGCGACATGCATTGCATCATTTTACACACGCTACATCCATATCGTTATCCATGTCTTTTTGCTTGCCCTTACTACTAGCATTGAAAGATCACGTTTTGCAGGCAGCAGCTTTTTTCAGCAGAGCAAACGTCGGCGTTGCTGGGTATCTGCCACGCGCTCATGGCAAGGGACTTTGACGTGGACAGCAACACGGCTCTAGCGGACAGCTACGCGCATTTTGAGGCTCTACTACTTTCACACAGTGTCAATCGATCTCCCAAGAGGTCTGTTTGTCATCAGTACTCAGCTTATGCGCTTTCGTCGGGCTAATCCTACTTCAAATTCAACAGTGTGCTGGTGTTCTCGCCGGAGCAGGTCGCGTCGATCGTGGACTTTGTCACCCATACGTACTTTCGACACTTTGAGCTGTACAAGAGCATCTATACCCCACACAAGCACGTCTTTCTCACCCAGCGCGAGGTCAACGATGTCCAGGTGCCTCGGATGCCAAGACCATTAGTCGATGGGCTGCTGCACGCGCCTCCAAAATATGAAGCACCAGTCGTTGAGGGAGAAGGCGTCAAATCGGAACAGATGCAAGCGTGAACGTGGAGTCATCGCAATCGATTTGGGGACATTCCATTCTAGAATGTCACTCCACGCGCATAGTCTAACAAGGTATAGTCAAAGCATGGTCATTCGACTGGCCCCGTCCATCGCACTCGCTTCGAAGGTGGTGCAGCATCAAACTCTTCTTCACTTGTTGTATAATATGTCTCCTTGATCTCGGCAAGCTCTTTTTTTTTGGAGCTCGACAGCAATCTTCGCATTTAGTTCTTTGCATGTCATCAGTCTCGGAAATAACGGAATAGTACATCCAGCATCTCCCAGTAGATTGTTGGGTTGCCTAGCTTTTCTATCTTCTCTTCAAGCCACCAAGTGCGCCGTTGGATGAAGATTTGTAATATTCATTCAGATCGCTGGGAAGTCCATCTTCTCTTCTGCAGCATCATCGTGGATACAGTAGCCGGAGGCAAACTACAGTAGCGTCGAGAGTCTCAAGCGGATGCACAAACAACTTGAAGGCAGTATAGTCTCAAGTAATCATCACAGGCTCACATAGTAACAGCAGCTTACTCGGCAGGTAAGGTGCTTGAGGTGCCTCATCAGCATACATCGAGTGTTCGAAACTCTTCTTAGCATCCGATAGACCATGCAAGGGAATGAACATTCTTCATAAGTGGCGGGACACGATTCTGTAGAGCCCATATCTCAACATCCATCATGATAGTATTTTGATACGCAGTTCCAAGTCCGATCATGGAGGCGGCAACAACCCACGTATCTCCAGGATCTTTATCAGGATAGAAGAGATGAGCTACAAAATGTTCGGCAACTAATGGATCACAAGCTTGTACCAACAGATGAATCAAGTTGCGGTGGAATTCTGCACTCACACGTTGTTTTTGCATCCCTTAATTGCTTGCAGCGGCGAGCTCGATCAACTCCTGGAGCCCATCAATAGCCTCTCGAACTTTCAAGTCATGAAAGCACCGTGGACACGCGGGCTCTCCGATAGAAGCGACAAGTGAAGCTGAAATGCTGAATCTTCGGCAGTAATACAAGCGCATACTGCTGAGCATGGGAACAACACGTTCGATTAAGCGACAACGATGACAAGCCATCAACTATGGAATAATTTCGCCATCGATTTCACATCACTAGTCTTTGAAGGGTTGTTCGATGCAAAGCGCCTATTGTCCCTGGACTTGAGTTGATAGTAGTCAATAGCCACCGAGCATAAGCTCCAGTCGATATTCCGCAGCTGTGCCAAACACTCCGTATGAGACGATTTACGGGCTTTGCCCCTCCGGTTGCCTTAGTGGTGCCTGAAGCAGTTGGAGTAGACGATGATCTCTCCACCAACATGGGTCGACGGTGACCGTGCCACCAGCAGCGCGACCTTCGTCTCTTCGTGAGCGTTGGTGCGAATCCCGACGGCGGCAACCCCAGGCTCTTCTGCGACCATCTATAGCGGGACGAGCTGAAGTGGAGACGGGTAGCCGAGGTGGCGAGTGACCAGTCTGCGCATTCCATAATGTCGTCCTACCAGTTGGAGCGCGTGGACATGACCTAGTCCATGGCCATCTGTCTTCGCAGGTATACGTCGCTCCCGAAAGGCTCCCTGGATCAGAGTGCAATGACTTGCCGGGCCGTGTCCTTGAACACCGGCATCGCCGCCTCCCCGGCTTCCTCGACGTGCAGCCTCACAGCGGCTGGCAGAGCCTCGATTCCGCCACGAAAAAAAAACTCGCCCAGCATTGACGGCGGGACGGATCTTTTAGCGCCATCGAGATGGTGTCTTTGCCACTCAAGATTCGTACCGGCGGGAAATTGTTCATCGAAACGGTTCGCACGGGTCCTGGCTACGATATCAGTGGTGATCTTCCGCGGAAGTTGCATACCCGGCACCGTGGATCGTCATGAGATTCGTGCTTTTTGTCCGGGCGGGAGCATCTGCAACGTTGGCGCGTGCCCAGTCGTGGTCAACCGGTAGGTTGCTAATTGCATGGATCGGTCATACCACCGCAACAAAATTGCGTTGTATCTCCGCCGCCACCGCAGCTCAATGATGATCTCGGCGCGCAGCTCGTGTCAATGTCATGTTGAAGTGCGGAGTTGCTCAATGAGGGTTCTCAAAACGGCTCCACCGAGGGAACTTTGCACCACGTTGCCGAAAAGGGGGCAGCACTCCAAGACTTCCCCCCGCCGAGAAAGTGCACGCAGCATGAAGGCGTTCGTGAACGGCAAGATCTGGCAGTGGGCGGGCGCGCCCGCGCGCTGGATGCTGGTGGCGGACGACGGTGAGATCCTGCGTGTGGGCGCGGGCGCGCTGCCGGCCGAGGCGGAGGGCGAGGGCGTGGCGGTCGAGGACCTGGGCGGCCGCCTCGTGCTCCCGGGGCTGCACGACGCGCACATTCACGCCTATGGGCTGGGCGAGAGCGCCGAGTACCTCGACTTGCTGGGCTGCGAGTCGTTCGAGGACCTGGCGGCACGGCTCGCGGCCTACGACGCCAGACACCCGGACAAGGCGTGGGTTGTGGGCTTCGGCTGGGCTCAGGACAAGCTCTCGCCCTCGGCGCGGTATCCGTCGCGCCACGACATTGACACCGTCATCAAGGACCGCCCCGTCATACTGCACCGCGGCTGCTGGCACATCGCAGTGGTCAACACCAAGGCGCTAGAGATTGCCGGCGTCGACGTTGCGCAGAAGCACCATGAGGTCGAAGGTGGGGTCATCGACGTGGACGACAGCGGGGTCACAGGTATCCTGCGCGAGTCGGTGGGCTCTCTCGCGGATGCCTTGTGCCGTGGACGGAACTAACTCCCTCATCGTTCGTACCTTAGGCGGTGGAAATTGTCATGAGACACGCTAACGAGCCGTCCCTAGGTACGCTTGATCCTGGCTGCAAAGTGAACGGTTCTTACTAATCAACACTTTGTCGAGCCGCAGACCTCCGCCTCAAATACCTGAAGAGCTCGCTGCACCAATGCGTTCGCTTTGGTTTGACTGCAATTCACTCCAACGACATTGACGGCTGGAAGTTGCACTCGAAGCTTCAACAAGACAGCGGGTTGCCACTGCGGGTTTTCATGACGCCGGGTGCCGACGAGATCAATAGTCCAGACGTACCGAAACCTGGGACTCGAGTTGGCCGCCTTTCGTGCGATCGTGTCAAAATATTCTCTGACGGCAGTCTAGGCGCGGTACGAGTTGACAACACTGACGAATGCCAATTGTCAGTCTGATGCCACGATTTTGTTGATTACAGGAGACTGCTGCGGTTCGAGTCCCTTACAAAGGCACGGAAAATAAGGGCATACTCATGCACTCAGATGCTGACTTGATCAAGAAAATCTCCGAAGCGACGGAGAAAGGCTATCGTGTCGAGATTCATGCGATTGGTATAGTCACCTTGCGGTTGTGTGTTCTTGCCAGTTGATCAATCTTACTGATGGCGTTGATGTGTGTATGCAAGAGTAGGCGATCGAGCTGCTGAGCAGGTACTCATGGCTCTGCGTGAGGCTGACGTTCCACCTTCGAAACGCCCGATTATGACGCACTGCCAGATCCTTGGGGATGATTTGATCAAGCAGATGCGCGACCAAGGTGTCATCGGTGATATCCAGCCATCGTTCGCAATCACGGACGCTTCGTTTGCGCGCAAACGTCTTGACGACCATGTGCTGAAAACTTCTTACTGCTGGAAGACTATGCTCAAGAACGGCATCGTCTGCGCTGGTGGAAGCGATGCTCCTATTGAGACAAGCAATCCTTTCCAGGGAATCTTTGACGCCATTTATCGTCACAAGCCTGACCAGCCGGACTCGGTATTCCTACCTGACGAAGCGCTTACATTCGACGAGGCGCTGACGATTTACACCCGAAATGGAGCGTATGCTGCCATGGAAGAACACCGCCTTGGGGAGCTCGCTCCAGGGTTCCGCGCCGATTTTGTCGTGCTGAATGAAGATGTGACGCAAAATCACAGCGCTTTGTTGCGTCAAGACCTCGTTGACAGCGTGTGGATCGATGGTGTTGTATCGTATCAGTTCGACCGTGACCACGCGTTACAGCCTTCTCTCCAAGCGCACGATCTCTCGGCGAGTTCATTGCCCGGTAAGAACGGTTCGATTCGCCTGTGCCATTGCTGCAGACGTTAGCAGACGTAAGGCACGAAGAAGCTTGCTTTTTCACCCCGAATTGCAAAGTAACATGCCGTTCCAATGCAAGCTCACGGCACCTCAATGTTCTGTAGTCGCACATAATACCATCCATATTTGCTGAGGAAGGCTGCGCAGATGATCGGATACGTCTACAAAACAAAACAAAACAAAACAAAAACCATCATTGGACAAAGTACACAAGTTTACAGCTTATCGGAAGTGACACAGGCGTTCGCTGCTCGAAGTGACTCGGTCACGGCTGCGATGTGCTCTAGTGTCTCGTTCCGCACTCGATTCAGCAGCTCTGGCGATAGCGTCGACGGCAATGGCACTGCACACACACTGTCGTCCACATCCGACTTCACTTTCTTGCGCGACACCGACAGATCAGTCTCGTTGTTCATCCCGCACCGAACGCTGATACGATGTAGTTCCTGCATGGCTATTTCTTGGGTGCGCTGCTGTAGCTGAAATCGCTCCATACGCTCATCAAGCGATGCAAACGCCCAGTCACCGAATTCGAGCGCGTGGTGGATGTACATGCGCTGTCGTACTGGCGCGGCTGCAAGCGTCGTCCTGCCTTCGGATCCATCAGGGAACACAAACTTGCACAACTCACTGTTCTGTTTGATCTGCAGAATGGTGCGGTCGGCAAACACGACGCGAACTTTGCCGTCGCGGTAGGCGCGGAAGCGGCCGTGCTCATTCTCGACCTCCTCAAGGATCGTCGTCGACGCGGCTGGGTCCACCTCCTTACAGAAGCAGACGATTGAATGGTAGAGTTGTAACGATGAGATCCCTTCGACGACAAATTCTCAACACTAAAGCAATCCGACCAACAGCGTACCTCATCAGCGGAGTATGAAGAGGCGGCTTCATCTCTACTTACCTGCGCTTGGCGCAAGTATTGTATGTGCTGGCACAGCGATGCAAGCGTCGAGTTCGAGCTGTGAGAATTGACCGCACACAGACACAATGACACTCAGATACAATGAGACCGCCCCTCAACGCCGCTACCGATCTATTACAGCAGCAGCAAAACTGCAAACCCTTACCTTTCTCTCGAACTCAAACCAACGTCTAACACGGATGGCGGAATCGTTTCTGTCGTGAACTGCTGCGATCGTCCCGACGCATCATATAGCCTGAAGAAATCGCCCTTGCACACCAGCAAGGACCTTGTAATCGGCAAGGAAACCTTGAAAATGCGTCAGTTTACATCCGCGAGTCCATCAGATTCCATCACCATCTTACCAACGCGCTGGATCCGTCGCGAGGAACGAAAAGCGTCGTATCGTCCTCTTGAACCTCCACCACCACGCGCCTGTAGAGCCACTTGGACGGCATCGTCCCGACTCGCAGGATCTCTTGGAGCGGGGTGCCTCCGCTGGAAGAGTCCGTGGATGCAGCAAGCGTCTGCGCCTGCGGATCGATTAAGGAGAACTCTGGGCGAGTCGAGAGCGCTGCCGACTCTGGGAGCGAGGTCACGAGGCTGTACCGATCCCTGTCGACCTCGAACTCGAACCCCTTGTCGCCGCGGTCGATCGCGGCCTTGGCGCGCAGCAGGATGGCGACCGGCAGCGCGAACCTTTCTGGCGTATGCTCGACCGGGAACGTCTGGTGCACTGTCGTGTAGTACGCGAACGCCGAGTGGCTGTCCGCGTCCGCGCCGTCGCCCGCCGTCGTCGCGGCCTCCATCACCACGAACAGGTCCACGAGCAACCCGCTCCGGTGCAGCCTGAGCTTGGCGAGCCCCTCAAGGGACTGTAGCTCTAGGCAGTCGGCGTCCCGATTGACGAGCGCTTCCGTGTCGAACGCCGGGCCGCCGGGCCAGCGCGCGCGCATGGAGCGGATGCGCCGCTGGCGGCGCAGCGAGGCTGCGTCCAGCAGCGCGACGTGCAGGAACGGACGCGCGCCTGAGAGCCACGCGAAGCGGTTGCGCAGCGTCACGGCGGCCGCCACCAGCGCGCGTTGCGAGGCCCGTGCGGAGGGCGTCAGGTGCCTCGAGAGCGCGCCGCCAGGCCCCACGAGCGAGAAGGCGGCGCCCGAGCGCTCCAGCGCCAGCGCCAGCGACGCGTGGCCCGCCGACGCGCTGCACACGGCCGAGCCGTCGGCCAGCAGCACGCAGCGCCGCCGCCGCAAAGGCTCCATGAAGGCGGCGGTTGCGGGAAGGGAGGCGACTGGGCTGAGACACGGGGAGGTGGAGGACATGCGATCACTTCAACGCAGTCAACCCCACGCACGCTCGGGAACCACACACCGGAGCACACGAGTGACCCGCGGAGCTGGAACACTCAGCACTGACGACCAACGAGGTCAAGGCCAATCGTAGTCTGCAGCTGTTCTACAATACAAACACACCACTCGAAGCATTCTCTGAGCATTCATGCACCACCCTCTTTGTCATTTGTTGGTCGAGCTGCAGATTGTGAACGCGATCGCGACTGTCACCTACTTTGAAACGACCAATCGATCGATATGCAACGCGGCGGAGACGCTGGACGCGGAGTTGTCGCCTTCACTGGAAAAATGCACTCCCTGGAGGACAAGTATCCACATGATAACATCGACCATGGCAAGGCAAAAGACCAGTGATGCATGCATTATTAGTCATCGCGGCGGCGCTTACTAGGCTTGAACACCCGCGTCTTCGGCACTATCGTGACGAGTCGAATGCTTCGGACGTGCTGGATCCACCGCAAGTTTAGGAGCGGCTCGATCTGGCACGGAGGACTCTCGTCCTCCTTGTACCTCTGGATGACTGCGGGCATGATGTAGGGACCAAATGCACCAACTGCAAAGCAATGTTCCCGTCCACCTCCTCCCGCGAGGACGAGGTACCAACCTGGGTCCAGTTCCCGGGCAACATCCTCGAAGCGCTCGGCATTTGGCACTCCAGTCTTCAGGCGATTGGGACGGATTTCTTTCATGTCGATTCGCGTCCCGTTGCGGTGGAGGTAGCGGTAGAACTCGTTGATTTCTCCCTTCCAAACACCAACCGACAAGTCCTTCTGCACTGTGCGCATCTGCCAGGCCAAAAACGCCTCCCATCGTGAAGTCGGAAGTAGCTCAGGCACTTTTTGCGCGAACACCGTTGCTTGGAAGGCCTCGTAAAAACAGCGGTTAGGTACCAGGGGCTTGCGCTGCGACTTGCCAGGGTTGGACGGCACGGCAGGCGATGGTGAGGCGACAGACGCAGATGGACGCACTGACGAATTTGGCGGGTGCGAGGACTGAAGCGACGGCAACGCGTTCGTCTGGTGCGACGACTCGGACGAGGAAGCGACCTGGGGCAACTGAGGTGGTGGAGGCTCTTGTGAAGACTGGGACGACGACGACGTTGCCGAAAGTGTCGACGGAAGTGATGGCTGGGCTGAGCCGAACCTGGAGAGGCGGTGATCGAAATCCATCGGCAAAAACGGAGAGCCGAGATCACGAGTACGCTTCGGGCTGTGGGGCCGGTTGCTGCTGGTGTTGGTGGTGCGTGAAAGATTGAGAAGTGACTAGCGGATCTTGCTGTCGGAGATTGACCCTCTCGCGGATGATAGCCTCGCATCCCTTTGCTGTGGTGGTTGAAAGTTGAAGTTGAAGCAATTGGCGACACCAGTTGATTCGATTTTGTCGCTGAGTCGATCCCCGCCACGAGTTGCACACGTCCGCCAGAGGAATCGGAAGATCTACCCCGTGAATGCGCCTCGGTCGGCCCTTGGGCATTCAGCACGAAAATTTGATGGATTTTACGCATCGTCAAGCTCCGTGGGGGTTGGTCCTCATCTCCATCGCGTGAGCGTTGACCGGACTTTCGCTATCGTTGACGGCAATATCTTTTCTCTGTGTTGAGTCATAGAGGATCGACTTGAGACGATCTTCGTCACTCACTGATGCTGGAAGAACCAGGTTGACGTGCTGTTCCATTCTGCAAGCGTCGAACACCACACAGCTTTTTTTTTTTAGCAGTTTCCGTCGTTCCACTAGCTATTGGATCGCTCGCACAGTATTGCACTCCAACCACCAAGCTATCCGTCGGGATCCACGGATCGACTGAGCTCGAGTCGCAAGAAAAGGCACGTTACGGTGGGAGGAGCCATGGTCAAGTTGGTCAAGTCCAAGTCTGCGATGGAATGAAAGGCATGCGCACATACAGTGATCGGAAGGTCTCCCTCTACCCGTGACCCTCTCCAGGTCTGTTGCTGTCGAGCTTGCATGGTGCTCGCGGGCTACCACGGCGAAAGCAGAGTGCTTGGATTACTTTTTTTCCCCCGGTACGTTGAACATATTGCGCATATTAGTGCGCTGTGCAACTTTGCTCATGCCAAGAGCCTATTGGTCTGCATTACCGAGAAAGGACGCGCCAGGACGCGCCAGGACGCGCCAGGACGGGCCGCCACGCCACACCACGCCAAGCCACGCCGCGCTCCTCCTCAGCATGCACGTCGAGCAGGTGGCGGTGAGTGAGCGCTGCAGCGCGCATGCCGTCTTGAAGGAGAAGGAGCGCTAACGATAGTTGCTCGCTGTCTTCCAAAACGCGCTGCAATGCAGAAGAAACAAGATGCAAGAGGTCTGTGCATCCAGCGAGCTGCGGTGCTTGAGCTCAAGCACAAGAAACAAGGAGAACGAACTTTGGCAATTCCACGAGCTCGAGCTGCTCGAGCAGCATCTCCGGAGCGCCTCCATAACCAAGAGGGCATCTTTTCTCCACCGGCATACACACGACTAACCAAGTGAACGAGGAGTGCTCCGACCCACGGACACGTTGCTCGACGGTCTCGATGGTCTCGACGATCCCCACCCAAGAGTCGAAGCGTCGAAGAGTCGATGAAGTGCACGCCGTCATCGAGTGCAACGACCAAGCCTCATGTGGCGTTACCTCACCTCACCTGACATCACCTGAGTGACCTGACCTCGCGTCCGCATGATTCGGCCAGCCGGTGTGAGAAAGTGTGCCAATCCATAGCACGATCCGTACTCGTTCATTGCGGTTCGCCGCTTTGAGCAGTATGCTGGATGTGATGGACTTGGTACGCCACCTCTTCGGCATCAAGCGTCAAGCAAGCATCAAGTCGTGTCGGTCGACGCCAAGTCGTGTGCGATGATTCTGTCTCCGGTATGCTCGCCGCAGTAGTCGCTCCAGCTCTCTTCCCGTCGTATGTATCCGGCCGTCGTCGTCATTTTCCCTTCCTCACCTCAGACACCAGCTTTCTGTCAGCTTGTGGTGTTCGATCCCAATCTGCGCTCTGATACAGATGCTCTGTGGCTCTATGTTCTGGGCCGAACATCGAGTGACGGATATTCACGACGGTCGCAGTCGCGCGGAAGCTGTCGACTTTCGTTTGGTGCCGCTTCTGTGAGTTTCCTGGGTTGCTGTTGATTCTTTCCGTGGGCAACGTCAGCTTGAGCTCGTTTGTATTCCTGTTGACATCAGCCGTGCCTGGCATTACCATCTCGACGTCCGTTTCGTTCGCCTCGGCACTCCATCTTTGTCATGTTCACTGGTATCATCATCATCGATATGACATCACCTGACATCACCTGAGTGACCTGACCTCGCGTCCGCATGATTCGAGCAGCCGGTGTGAGAAAGTGTGCCAATCCATAGCACGATCCGTACTCGTTCATTGCGGTTCGCCGCTTTGAGCAGTATGCTGGATGTGATGGACTTGGTACGCCACCTCTTCGGCATCAAGCGTCAAGCAAGCATCAAGTCGTGTCGGTCGACGCCAAGTCGTGTGCGATGATTCTGTCTCCGGTATGCTCGCCGCAGTAGTCGCTCCAGCTCTCTTCCCGTCGTATGTATCCGGTCGTCGTCGTCATTTTCCCTTCCTCACCTCAGACACCAGCTTTCTGTCAGCTTGTGGTGTTCGATCCCAATCTGCGCTCTGATACAGATGCTCTGTGGCTCTATGTTCTGGGCCGAACATCGAGTGACGGATATTCACGACGGTCGCAGTCGCGCGGAAGCTGTCGACTTTCGTTTGGTGCCGCTTCTGTGAGTTTCCTGGGTTGCTGTTGATTCTTTCCGTGGGCAACGTCAGCTTGAGCTCGTTTGTATTCCTGTTGACATCAGCCGTGCCTGGCATTACCATCTCGACGTCCGTTTCGTTCGCCTCGGCACTCCATCTTTGTCATGTTCACTGGTATCATCATCATCGATATGACATCACCTGACATCACCTGAGTGACCTGACCTCGCGTCCGCATGATTCGAGCAGCCGGTGTGAGAAAGTGTGCCAATCCATAGCACGATCCGTACTCGTTCATTGCGGTTCGCCGCTTTGAGCAGTATGCTGGATGTGATGGACTTGGTACGCCACCTCTTCGGCATCAAGCGTCAAGCAAGCATCAAGTCGTGTCGGTCGACGCCAAGTCGTGTGCGATGATTCTGTCTCCGGTATGCTCGCCGCAGTAGTCGCTCCAGCTCTCTTCCCGTCGTATGTATCCGGCCGTCGTCGTCATTTTCCCTTCCTCACCTCAGACACCAGCTTTCTGTCAGCTTGTGGTGTTCGATCCCAATCTGCGCTCTGATACAGATGCTCTGTGGCTCTATGTTCTGGGCCGAACATCGAGTGACGGATATTCACGACGGTCGCAGTCGCGCGGAAGCTGTCGACTTTCGTTTGGTGCCGCTTCTGTGAGTTTCCTGGGTTGCTGTTGATTCTTTCCGTGGGCAACGTCAGCTTGAGCTCGTTTGTATTCCTGTTGACATCAGCCGTGCCTGGCATTACCATCTCGACGTCCGTTTCGTTCGCCTCGGCACTCCATCTTTGTCATGTTCACTGGTATCATCATCATCGATATGACATCACCTGACATCACCTGAGTGACCTGACCTCGCGTCCGCATGATTCGAGCAGCCGGTGTGAGAAAGTGTGCCAATCCATAGCACGATCCGTACTCGTTCATTGCGGTTCGCCGCTTTGAGCAGTATGCTGGATGTGATGGACTTGGTACGCCACCTCTTCGGCATCAAGCGTCAAGCAAGCATCAAGTCGTGTCGGTCGACGCCAAGTCGTGTGCGATGATTCTGTCTCCGGTATGCTCGCCGCAGTAGTCGCTCCAGCTCTCTTCCCGTCGTATGTATCCGGTCGTCGTCGTCATTTTCCCTTCCTCACCTCAGACACCAGCTTTCTGTCAGCTTGTGGTGTTCGATCCCAATCTGCGCTCTGATACAGATGCTCTGTGGCTCTATGTTCTGGGCCGAACATCGAGTGACGGATATTCACGACGGTCGCAGTCGCGCGGAAGCTGTCGACTTTCGTTTGGTGCCGCTTCTGTGAGTTTCCTGGGTTGCTGTTGATTCTTTCCGTGGGCAACGTCAGCTTGAGCTCGTTTGTATTCCTGTTGACATCAGCCGTGCCTGGCATTACCATCTCGACGTCCGTTTCGTTCGCCTCGGCACTCCATCTTTGTCATGTTCACTGGTATCATCATCATCGATATGACATCACCTGACATCACCTGAGTGACCTGACCTCGCGTCCGCATGATTCGAGCAGCCGGTGTGAGAAAGTGTGCCAATCCATAGCACGATCCGTACTCGTTCATTGCGGTTCGCCGCTTTGAGCAGTATGCTGGATGTGATGGACTTGGTACGCCACCTCTTCGGCATCAAGCGTCAAGCAAGCATCAAGTCGTGTCGGTCGACGCCAAGTCGTGTGCGATGATTCTGTCTCCGGTATGCTCGCCGCAGTAGTCGCTCCAGCTCTCTTCCCGTCGTATGTATCCGGCCGTCGTCGTCATTTTCCCTTCCTCACCTCAGACACCAGCTTTCTGTCAGCTTGTGGTGTTCGATCCCAATCTGCGCTCTGATACAGATGCTCTGTGGCTCTATGTTCTGGGCCGAACATCGAGTGACGGATATTCACGACGGTCGCAGTCGCGCGGAAGCTGTCGACTTTCGTTTGGTGCCGCTTCTGTGAGTTTCCTGGGTTGCTGTTGATTCTTTCCGTGGGCAACGTCAGCTTGAGCTCGTTTGTATTCCTGTTGACATCAGCCGTGCCTGGCATTACCATCTCGACGTCCGTTTCGTTCGCCTCGGCACTCCATCTTTGTCATGTTCACTGGTATCATCATCATCGATATGACATCACCTGACATCACCTGAGTGACCTGACCTCGCGTCCGCATGATTCGAGCAGCCGGTGTGAGAAAGTGTGCCAATCCATAGCACGATCCGTACTCGTTCATTGCGGTTCGCCGCTTTGAGCAGTATGCTGGATGTGATGGACTTGGTACGCCACCTCTTCGGCATCAAGCGTCAAGCAAGCATCAAGTCGTGTCGGTCGACGCCAAGTCGTGTGCGATGATTCTGTCTCCGGTATGCTCGCCGCAGTAGTCGCTCCAGCTCTCTTCCCGTCGTATGTATCCGGCCGTCGTCGTCATTTTCCCTTCCTCACCTCAGACACCAGCTTTCTGTCAGCTTGTGGTGTTCGATCCCAATCTGCGCTCTGATACAGATGCTCTGTGGCTCTATGTTCTGGGCCGAACATCGAGTGACGGATATTCACGACGGTCGCAGTCGCGCGGAAGCTGTCGACTTTCGTTTGGTGCCGCTTCTGTGAGTTTCCTGGGTTGCTGTTGATTCTTTCCGTGGGCAACGTCAGCTTGAGCTCGTTTGTATTCCTGTTGACATCAGCCGTGCCTGGCATTACCATCTCGACGTCCGTTTCGTTCGCCTCGGCACTCCATCTTTGTCATGTTCACTGGTATCATCATCATCGATATGACATCACCTGACATCACCTGAGTGACCTGACCTCGCGTCCGCATGATTCGAGCAGCCGGTGTGAGAAAGTGTGCCAATCCATAGCACGATCCGTACTCGTTCATTGCGGTTCGCCGCTTTGAGCAGTATGCTGGATGTGATGGACTTGGTACGCCACCTCTTCGGCATCAAGCGTCAAGCAAGCATCAAGTCGTGTCGGTCGACGCCAAGTCGTGTGCGATGATTCTGTCTCCGGTATGCTCGCCGCAGTAGTCGCTCCAGCTCTCTTCCCGTCGTATGTATCCGGCCGTCGTCGTCATTTTCCCTTCCTCACCTCAGACACCAGCTTTCTGTCAGCTTGTGGTGTTCGATCCCAATCTGCGCTCTGATACAGATGCTCTGTGGCTCTATGTTCTGGGCCGAACATCGAGTGACGGATATTCACGACGGTCGCAGTCGCGCGGAAGCTGTCGACTTTCGTTTGGTGCCGCTTCTGTGAGTTTCCTGGGTTGCTGTTGATTCTTTCCGTGGGCAACGTCAGCTTGAGCTCGTTTGTATTCCTGTTGACATCAGCCGTGCCTGGCATTACCATCTCGACGTCCGTTTCGTTCGCCTCGGCACTCCATCTTTGTCATGTTCACTGGTATCATCATCATCGATATGACATCACCTGACATCACCTGAGTGACCTGACCTCGCGTCCGCATGATTCGAGCAGCCGGTGTGAGAAAGTGTGCCAATCCATAGCACGATCCGTACTCGTTCATTGCGGTTCGCCGCTTTGAGCAGTATGCTGGATGTGATGGACTTGGTACGCCACCTCTTCGGCATCAAGCGTCAAGCAAGCATCAAGTCGTGTCGGTCGACGCCAAGTCGTGTGCGATGATTCTGTCTCCGGTATGCTCGCCGCAGTAGTCGCTCCAGCTCTCTTCCCGTCGTATGTATCCGGCCGTCGTCGTCATTTTCCCTTCCTCACCTCAGACACCAGCTTTCTGTCAGCTTGTGGTGTTCGATCCCAATCTGCGCTCTGATACAGATGCTCTGTGGCTCTATGTTCTGGGCCGAACATCGAGTGACGGATATTCACGACGGTCGCAGTCGCGCGGAAGCTGTCGACTTTCGTTTGGTGCCGCTTCTGTGAGTTTCCTGGGTTGCTGTTGATTCTTTCCGTGGGCAACGTCAGCTTGAGCTCGTTTGTATTCCTGTTGACATCAGCCGTGCCTGGCATTACCATCTCGACGTCCGTTTCGTTCGCCTCGGCACTCCATCTTTGTCATGTTCACTGGTATCATCATCATCGATATGACATCACCTGACATCACCTGAGTGACCTGACCTCGCGTCCGCATGATTCGAGCAGCCGGTGTGAGAAAGTGTGCCAATCCATAGCACGATCCGTACTCGTTCATTGCGGTTCGCCGCTTTGAGCAGTATGCTGGATGTGATGGACTTGGTACGCCACCTCTTCGGCATCAAGCGTCAAGCAAGCATCAAGTCGTGTCGGTCGACGCCAAGTCGTGTGCGATGATTCTGTCTCCGGTATGCTCGCCGCAGTAGTCGCTCCAGCTCTCTTCCCGTCGTATGTATCCGGCCGTCGTCGTCATTTTCCCTTCCTCACCTCAGACACCAGCTTTCTGTCAGCTTGTGGTGTTCGATCCCAATCTGCGCTCTGATACAGATGCTCTGTGGCTCTATGTTCTGGGCCGAACATCGAGTGACGGATATTCACGACGGTCGCAGTCGCGCGGAAGCTGTCGACTTTCGTTTGGTGCCGCTTCTGTGAGTTTCCTGGGTTGCTGTTGATTCTTTCCGTGGGCAACGTCAGCTTGAGCTCGTTTGTATTCCTGTTGACATCAGCCGTGCCTGGCATTACCATCTCGACGTCCGTTTCGTTCGCCTCGGCACTCCATCTTTGTCATGTTCACTGGTATCATCATCATCGATATGACATCACCTGACATCACCTGAGTGACCTGACCTCGCGTCCGCATGATTCGAGCAGCCGGTGTGAGAAAGTGTGCCAATCCATAGCACGATCCGTACTCGTTCATTGCGGTTCGCCGCTTTGAGCAGTATGCTGGATGTGATGGACTTGGTACGCCACCTCTTCGGCATCAAGCGTCAAGCAAGCATCAAGTCGTGTCGGTCGACGCCAAGTCGTGTGCGATGATTCTGTCTCCGGTATGCTCGCCGCAGTAGTCGCTCCAGCTCTCTTCCCGTCGTATGTATCCGGCCGTCGTCGTCATTTTCCCTTCCTCACCTCAGACACCAGCTTTCTGTCAGCTTGTGGTGTTCGATCCCAATCTGCGCTCTGATACAGATGCTCTGTGGCTCTATGTTCTGGGCCGAACATCGAGTGACGGATATTCACGACGGTCGCAGTCGCGCGGAAGCTGTCGACTTTCGTTTGGTGCCGCTTCTGTGAGTTTCCTGGGTTGCTGTTGATTCTTTCCGTGGGCAACGTCAGCTTGAGCTCGTTTGTATTCCTGTTGACATCAGCCGTGCCTGGCATTACCATCTCGACGTCCGTTTCGTTCGCCTCGGCACTCCATCTTTGTCATGTTCACTGGTATCATCATCATCGATATGACATCACCTGACATCACCTGAGTGACCTGACCTCGCGTCCGCATGATTCGAGCAGCCGGTGTGAGAAAGTGTGCCAATCCATAGCACGATCCGTACTCGTTCATTGCGGTTCGCCGCTTTGAGCAGTATGCTGGATGTGATGGACTTGGTACGCCACCTCTTCGGCATCAAGCGTCAAGCAAGCATCAAGTCGTGTCGGTCGACGCCAAGTCGTGTGCGATGATTCTGTCTCCGGTATGCTCGCCGCAGTAGTCGCTCCAGCTCTCTTCCCGTCGTATGTATCCGGCCGTCGTCGTCATTTTCCCTTCCTCACCTCAGACACCAGCTTTCTGTCAGCTTGTGGTGTTCGATCCCAATCTGCGCTCTGATACAGATGCTCTGTGGCTCTATGTTCTGGGCCGAACATCGAGTGACGGATATTCACGACGGTCGCAGTCGCGCGGAAGCTGTCGACTTTCGTTTGGTGCCGCTTCTGTGAGTTTCCTGGGTTGCTGTTGATTCTTTCCGTGGGCAACGTCAGCTTGAGCTCGTTTGTATTCCTGTTGACATCAGCCGTGCCTGGCATTACCATCTCGACGTCCGTTTCGTTCGCCTCGGCACTCCATCTTTGTCATGTTCACTGGTATCATCATCATCGATATGACATCACCTGACATCACCTGAGTGACCTGACCTCGCGTCCGCATGATTCGAGCAGCCGGTGTGAGAAAGTGTGCCAATCCATAGCACGATCCGTACTCGTTCATTGCGGTTCGCCGCTTTGAGCAGTATGCTGGATGTGATGGACTTGGTACGCCACCTCTTCGGCATCAAGCGTCAAGCAAGCATCAAGTCGTGTCGGTCGACGCCAAGTCGTGTGCGATGATTCTGTCTCCGGTATGCTCGCCGCAGTAGTCGCTCCAGCTCTCTTCCCGTCGTATGTATCCGGCCGTCGTCGTCATTTTCCCTTCCTCACCTCAGACACCAGCTTTCTGTCAGCTTGTGGTGTTCGATCCCAATCTGCGCTCTGATACAGATGCTCTGTGGCTCTATGTTCTGGGCCGAACATCGAGTGACGGATATTCACGACGGTCGCAGTCGCGCGGAAGCTGTCGACTTTCGTTTGGTGCCGCTTCTGTGAGTTTCCTGGGTTGCTGTTGATTCTTTCCGTGGGCAACGTCAGCTTGAGCTCGTTTGTATTCCTGTTGACATCAGCCGTGCCTGGCATTACCATCTCGACGTCCGTTTCGTTCGCCTCGGCACTCCATCTTTGTCATGTTCACTGGTATCATCATCATCGATATGACATCACCTGACATCACCTGAGTGACCTGACCTCGCGTCCGCATGATTCGAGCAGCCGGTGTGAGAAAGTGTGCCAATCCATAGCACGATCCGTACTCGTTCATTGCGGTTCGCCGCTTTGAGCAGTATGCTGGATGTGATGGACTTGGTACGCCACCTCTTCGGCATCAAGCGTCAAGCAAGCATCAAGTCGTGTCGGTCGACGCCAAGTCGTGTGCGATGATTCTGTCTCCGGTATGCTCGCCGCAGTAGTCGCTCCAGCTCTCTTCCCGTCGTATGTATCCGGCCGTCGTCGTCATTTTCCCTTCCTCACCTCAGACACCAGCTTTCTGTCAGCTTGTGGTGTTCGATCCCAATCTGCGCTCTGATACAGATGCTCTGTGGCTCTATGTTCTGGGCCGAACATCGAGTGACGGATATTCACGACGGTCGCAGTCGCGCGGAAGCTGTCGACTTTCGTTTGGTGCCGCTTCTGTGAGTTTCCTGGGTTGCTGTTGATTCTTTCCGTGGGCAACGTCAGCTTGAGCTCGTTTGTATTCCTGTTGACATCAGCCGTGCCTGGCATTACCATCTCGACGTCCGTTTCGTTCGCCTCGGCACTCCATCTTTGTCATGTTCACTGGTATCATCATCATCGATATGACATCACCTGACATCACCTGAGTGACCTGACCTCGCGTCCGCATGATTCGAGCAGCCGGTGTGAGAAAGTGTGCCAATCCATAGCACGATCCGTACTCGTTCATTGCGGTTCGCCGCTTTGAGCAGTATGCTGGATGTGATGGACTTGGTACGCCACCTCTTCGGCATCAAGCGTCAAGCAAGCATCAAGTCGTGTCGGTCGACGCCAAGTCGTGTGCGATGATTCTGTCTCCGGTATGCTCGCCGCAGTAGTCGCTCCAGCTCTCTTCCCGTCGTATGTATCCGGCCGTCGTCGTCATTTTCCCTTCCTCACCTCAGACACCAGCTTTCTGTCAGCTTGTGGTGTTCGATCCCAATCTGCGCTCTGATACAGATGCTCTGTGGCTCTATGTTCTGGGCCGAACATCGAGTGACGGATATTCACGACGGTCGCAGTCGCGCGGAAGCTGTCGACTTTCGTTTGGTGCCGCTTCTGTGAGTTTCCTGGGTTGCTGTTGATTCTTTCCGTGGGCAACGTCAGCTTGAGCTCGTTTGTATTCCTGTTGACATCAGCCGTGCCTGGCATTACCATCTCGACGTCCGTTTCGTTCGCCTCGGCACTCCATCTTTGTCATGTTCACTGGTATCATCATCATCGATATGACATCACCTGACATCACCTGAGTGACCTGACCTCGCGTCCGCATGATTCGAGCAGCCGGTGTGAGAAAGTGTGCCAATCCATAGCACGATCCGTACTCGTTCATTGCGGTTCGCCGCTTTGAGCAGTATGCTGGATGTGATGGACTTGGTACGCCACCTCTTCGGCATCAAGCGTCAAGCAAGCATCAAGTCGTGTCGGTCGACGCCAAGTCGTGTGCGATGATTCTGTCTCCGGTATGCTCGCCGCAGTAGTCGCTCCAGCTCTCTTCCCGTCGTATGTATCCGGCCGTCGTCGTCATTTTCCCTTCCTCACCTCAGACACCAGCTTTCTGTCAGCTTGTGGTGTTCGATCCCAATCTGCGCTCTGATACAGATGCTCTGTGGCTCTATGTTCTGGGCCGAACATCGAGTGACGGATATTCACGACGGTCGCAGTCGCGCGGAAGCTGTCGACTTTCGTTTGGTGCCGCTTCTGTGAGTTTCCTGGGTTGCTGTTGATTCTTTCCGTGGGCAACGTCAGCTTGAGCTCGTTTGTATTCCTGTTGACATCAGCCGTGCCTGGCATTACCATCTCGACGTCCGTTTCGTTCGCCTCGGCACTCCATCTTTGTCATGTTCACTGGTATCATCATCATCGATATGACATCACCTGACATCACCTGAGTGACCTGACCTCGCGTCCGCATGATTCGAGCAGCCGGTGTGAGAAAGTGTGCCAATCCATAGCACGATCCGTACTCGTTCATTGCGGTTCGCCGCTTTGAGCAGTATGCTGGATGTGATGGACTTGGTACGCCACCTCTTCGGCATCAAGCGTCAAGCAAGCATCAAGTCGTGTCGGTCGACGCCAAGTCGTGTGCG
The DNA here is from genome assembly GCA_024867545.1 of Phytopythium helicoides. Lineage (NCBI taxonomy): Eukaryota > Oomycota > Peronosporomycetes > Pythiales > Pythiaceae > Phytopythium > Phytopythium helicoides. The sequence continues at coordinate 355,352 of JANFNE010000033.1, forward strand.
ATGATTCTGTCTCCGGTATGCTCGCCGCAGTAGTCGCTCCAGCTCTCTTCCCGTCGTATGTATCCGGCCGTCGTCGTCATTTTCCCTTCCTCACCTCAGACACCAGCTTTCTGTCAGCTTGTGGTGTTCGATCCCAATCTGCGCTCTGATACAGATGCTCTGTGGCTCTATGTTCTGGGCCGAACATCGAGTGACGGATATTCACGACGGTCGCAGTCGCGCGGAAGCTGTCGACTTTCGTTTGGTGCCGCTTCTGTGAGTTTCCTGGGTTGCTGTTGATTCTTTCCGTGGGCAACGTCAGCTTGAGCTCGTTTGTATTCCTGTTGACATCAGCCGTGCCTGGCATTACCATCTCGACGTCCGTTTCGTTCGCCTCGGCACTCCATCTTTGTCATGTTCACTGGTATCATCATCATCGATATGACATCACCTGACATCACCTGAGTGACCTGACCTCGCGTCCGCATGATTCGAGCAGCCGGTGTGAGAAAGTGTGCCAATCCATAGCACGATCCGTACTCGTTCATTGCGGTTCGCCGCTTTGAGCAGTATGCTGGATGTGATGGACTTGGTACGCCACCTCTTCGGCATCAAGCGTCAAGCAAGCATCAAGTCGTGTCGGTCGACGCCAAGTCGTGTGCGATGATTCTGTCTCCGGTATGCTCGCCGCAGTAGTCGCTCCAGCTCTCTTCCCGTCGTATGTATCCGGTCGTCGTCGTCATTTTCCCTTCCTCACCTCAGACACCAGCTTTCTGTCAGCTTGTGGTGTTCGATCCCAATCTGCGCTCTGATACAGATGCTCTGTGGCTCTATGTTCTGGGCCGAACATCGAGTGACGGATATTCACGACGGTCGCAGTCGCGCGGAAGCTGTCGACTTTCGTTTGGTGCCGCTTCTGTGAGTTTCCTGGGTTGCTGTTGATTCTTTCCGTGGGCAACGTCAGCTTGAGCTCGTTTGTATTCCTGTTGACATCAGCCGTGCCTGGCATTACCATCTCGACGTCCGTTTCGTTCGCCTCGGCACTCCATCTTTGTCATGTTCACTGGTATCATCATCATCGATAGCTCGCTTCTGGAGTATTTTCACGCGGCTCTATTCGTTCACTTTGGCGAGTTGGTTTGTTCCGATCATCTGTCTCCGACTCTACGAATATGGCAGTATTGAGAACTCCATCGAACCCAGCCTCAAGGTGTGCGAGCACTATCCGAGCCTGATCGACCTCAAGTCAGAGGGGTATTTAGGTCATCGACACTCTCATCTTTCTTCATTGTGGTTTCCTGCGTCGCTTCTCTAACTCTCGCGTTTTGCTCGAGTGTATTCGCTACGAGGCAACTGCGACTACTAGTTGTTATAGCGGAAGCAACACAGAGACGCGGCAACAATAGCTCTACAGCTACAGCTACACGATCTTGTGATTTTTACGAATTGCATCTTCGTCATCTTCGGCAGCCGCCACCAGCGACGACACGACAACGGCGAGACCATTCTTAGACTCGGAGGCAATGGTACTAAATATCCACTGCTGTGACTGTTGTCGATGTGATCGTGACCCGGAAGATTGGAGGCAAGATCGCGGATATAAATCCTACTGAACGGCTACGAGGTGGACGACCTGACTGTCTGCCGCGCGTGGGTTACTTCGAGTAGGCGAACATTCAAGTTGGGGCCTCACCGGTCTGCGAGGTTCTGACGCTCCACATATTCTTGTAGCGAGATAAGAGCATCTTGATCAGCGGCCACACGTTGGACGGCAAGGTAGATGAGGTACTAGTGCTGCTGATAGAAACGGACGGCATCGTCGACGCGGGGTCCGGCCGCATAACCGGCCAAGATGATTGTAGACGGCGCGCGCAAGATGATGAAGGCGAACTGGAGCCACATACCGGTAGAAGTTAGTGTGCACGATCTATCAGCCGTTATCGGAGGTTTCTCCTGTTCCGTAGCCTGCTGATGTTGAAACGTGGTGGAGAGACTCTATTCTTCGGCGACCTTCGTCGACCTGAGTCACTTGGTGGACTACTTCGAGTCGTTCGTTTCTGGTGTGTTCAAGTTCAAGTGTCTGCACACACTCAATCCCACGACGTGTATGCTGAAGTCGATTGCCGATTATCGAAGGGGTGGGTGCTGCCACTGCTAGTGCTGCTGCGATGCCTGGAATGCCGACACTCACACATCTATGGACCTTTTGACTATGTGTTCGACAGCGATCTAGTGCTCACAGCCATCTCCTTTCCGCTGGTGCAGCTCCCCGCACTCCGATAAGCTCATGGTTTGGGTGTCCAAGTGAGCGCTGCGGTACGCAATCTCGACAAGGATATGGGAGCAAGTTGTCTTTGTTTACCTCCCTCGATCACATCGCTTGTGGACCTGCATCAGTGAGGTTGTCCTGCGAGGTTGCTCGCAAACAGAGTCGCTCGACCTGCTTTGATTTGAAGGCTGGATTGATCTCGAGCATGCAGGCTAACGCGGCTAGCTACTTCGTTGCTTGAGGACGGCGTCTAGAAGAACAACATCAAGAGCGTCGAGGTGGAGGTGATGCAGGATGCAGACATATCCATACCGTTCGCGGTTTTGCTGCAGACGAGTTGCTGTGTACTACATGGTGCTTGAGAGCTTGTGTTGCGAAATCTGAATGCTGCGTGAAAGGACTGTTCTCCGTGGGTGGCATCGCAACAAGCCTCATGTCGAGCCAAGTTGAAGTGGAAGTGGATTCGTTCACCGTACTGACACATGGTGAACAGATAGCTCTCGCGCCGCTTTCCGGTACAAGTGCGCTGTGCAAGCATCGCGACCATTTTCAAACTTTTGAAGCCGAGAAAGTACACACGGCTTTTCTCCTCTTGCTCGTGGTCTGCATTACCGAGAAAGGACGCGCCAGGACGGGCCAGGACGGGCCGCCACGCCAAGCCACGCCACGCCAAGCCACACCAAGCCACGCCACGCCGCGCCGCGCTCCTCCTCAGCATGCACGTCGAGCAGGTGGCGGTGAGTGAGCGCTGCAGCACGCATGCCGTCTTGAAGGAGAAGGAGCGCTAACGATAGTTGCTCGCTGTCTTCCAAAACGCGCTGCAATGCAGAAGAAACAAGATGCAAGAGGTCTGTGCATCCAGCGAGCTGCGGTGCTTGAGCTCAAGCACAAGAAACAAGGAGAACGAACTTTGGCAATTCCACGAGCTCGAGCTGCTCGAGCAGCATCTCCGGAGCGCCTCCATAACCAAGAGGGCATCTTTTCTCCACCGGCATACACACGACTAACCAAGTGAACGAGGAGTGCTCCGACCCACGGACACGTTGCTCGACGGTCTCGATGGTCTCGACGATCCCCACCCAAGAGTCGAAGCGTCGAAGAGTCGATGAAGTGCACGCCGTCATCGAGTGCAACGACCAAGCCTCATGTGGCGTTACCTCACCTCACCTGACATCACCTGAGTGACCTGACCTCGCGTCCGCATGATTCGGCCAGCCGGTGTGAGAAAGTGTGCCAATCCATAGCACGATCCGTACTCGTTCATTGCGGTTCGCCGCTTTGAGCAGTATGCTGGATGTGATGGACTTGGTACGCCACCTCTTCGGCATCAAGCGTCAAGCGTCAAGCGTCAAGCAAGCATCAAGTCGTGTCGGTCGACCCCAATCGCCTTCCCTGTTGTCTCCGTGCCGTTTTAACCACCCGGCCTCTACCTCGGCGTTCGTCACCGGTGTCCCAGCTCGTGGTGAACGGTTGGTAGTGATGCTGGAAGAGGTTGACAATGAGGACGACCGCTTCCGCGCCTACCGCGTCGCGCTTGCCGACCGCACCATTCTGCAGATCGGACGGAATAGTGAATTGTGCAAGTTTGTGTTCCCTGATGGATCCAAGGCAGGACGACGCCTGCAGCCGCTCCAGTACGACAGCACATGTACATCCACCGCGCGCTCGAATTCGACATGTCGCTTGATGGGCGTATGGAGTGATTTCAGCTACAGCAGCGCTCCCAGGAGATATCCATGCAGGAACTACATCGCATCAGCGTTCGGTGCAGGGTGTGATCCGTCGGTGTCGCGCAAGAAAGTGGAGTCGGATGCGAACGGCAGTGTGTGTGCGGCGCCATTGCCGTCGACGTTTTCGCCAGAGCTGCTGAATCGAGTGCGAAAGGAGATACTGGAGCACATCGCAGCCGCGAGTCACTTCCGATAAGCTTACTGTAGTCCGATCTTGCTGTGTTGTTCGATCATCGAGTGCTGAGCAGCCAGCAATCGCTCCTTGATCCACTCGAAGGCGTAATGCACGTGAAGGGCGATCCGTCAGTCGGTTCCCGGCGCCAAGCTTGATTTCCGTGCAGTAGTCACGCAGTCTAGCTCTGGTGCGGCTCCTTTTGCAACCCGAGTCTCCGCCGCCACTGCCACGCCTGTACTGTGATGGCAGCGCCGACCACCAGCAGTGAGCCCAAAGGCAGTTGCAGATCAGACCGCTCGCACCCGTCCATGGGTTCAACTTTGCGGGCCATACAAACGCCAAGTCTGCCGAAGGCCAGTTTGCCCCATCAGGGTTTTGTTGTGCGGCCACTTTGCGACTCGCCAGTCCCACGTGGCGTGGCGATGACCCGGCGGCTGTGGCTCGTGGCGGCGGCGGCGGCGGCGGCGCTCGCGACCGGTGCGTGCGTGGGGACCTGTTGGCGCCGAGCGGCGGCTCTCGCTCTGCGGATGGCGGACTGACGGCGTTCGCGCTCGCGCACAGCGTCGGCGGCCAGCTCGGACGTGTGCGAGGCCGACGAGTGCTACGTGGGCAGCTCGACGACCAAGACGTGCGACCGCAGCAAGCAGAAGTGCAACCCGTGTGTGGCCGAGGTGGAGGACGACTCGTTCTGGGGCACCATCACCTCCGTCTTCTCCTCGGCAGAGTACGCCTGCTACGCCTACGACTCGCGCGGCGCGTGCCCCAAGAACACCTACGACTGCAGCGGTGCGCCTCGATGTGGGCGACTCGGCGCCCCACCAGACTAACGGTCTACGCGTCCGCGTTCGTGTTTGCGTTTGCGTGTAGCAGCCAGCAGCGACAGCGCGTCGGCCTCCGACTCGGCATCCGACTCGGCATCCGACTCGGACGAGGGCAGCAAGTCGGCCTCCGACTCGGCCTCCGACTCGGCCTCGGGAAGCAAGTCGACCTCGGGCTCCAAGAAGCACCGCGGGTCCGACAGCGGCTCCAGCTCCGCATCGGGTGCGTCGGCCTCGGACTCGGCCAGCGGATCGTCTGCCAGCGACTCGGGCTCGTTCTCATGGTCGTCGTCTGCTTCTTCAGCCAGCGACAGCGACAGCAAAAGCGCCAGCAGCAGCAGCAGCAGCAGCAGCAGCAGCTCCGCGTCGGGCTCCGATAGCTCGTCTGGACTGGTCGCGACAGTCACGCCGACCCCGACCCCGACCCCGACGCCCACCCCCTCCGAGGCTTCGTCGCAGACGTCGTCGGGCTCGTCCGCCAATACTGCAGCTAATACTGACACCTCGTCGGGTACCAATGTCGGCCTTATCATCGGCATCATCGCGGCTGTAGTGGTGGTGGTGATCGCCGCGATCGCCTTTGTGATCTGGAAAAAGAAGCGGGATGAGGACGAGGACTCGGACGAGGAGGACAACCGGCGGCTGGACCCTCCCGCCGGAGCCTACAACCGGCCGGCTGCAGTGGCAGGCGTGGGTGCGACCACCTACAGCTCGCAGCAGTACCAGCGCAACGCACGGCTGCCTGCGCCGCAGATCCCGATCACCAAGGTCACGTCGCCCGTCGCAGGCTCTGCAGCTATTAACTACTCGCTCCCTGCATCTCCGGACAGTGCAGCCAAGCCCGCGACAGTGGCGGCTGCGGCCGGCGGGGCCGCGTCGTACTCGCGAGACGGCAGTTACCACTTTAGCGACCGCGGCAGCGACGCCGAGGGCGACGTGTGGGGCCATGAGGTGGGGAGCTACCGCGAGAAGCGGACGCACAGTAACGTGTCGGTGGAGTTTTGATTGAGGTGGTCGAGCATAAGTCGCTACAGCATATGAACCTCGAGCGTTCGCTTCGTGTTCAACACTGTTCGTGGTCCATTGCAGATCGGGTCGGAGCTGCTCGTCTTTGCCGCACCATCTCACTTGGGCTCTTGACGAGATTGGCGCGCTCGGTGACGACCGAGTCCTCAACAACACCCGCTCGATCACTCAGGGGCGTTTGATCCACCACGCGTGGCCGTTCTATCGCGCTTGCAGCGCTTTTACGCGATTTCCCAGTTGGAACTGGGAAAAACTCGCGACTGACTCGCATTTAGTATGTTTGTACATAGGTCTCGCCCATCCGGTGATGACAAAGTCGCCTCTCCTCCCGCGCGCGCACCGGCGGCGCGGGCACTTTCGGTCGGGCGGCGCAGGCTCCAGCCCAAGCCCAAGCCCAAGCCCAAGCCCAAGCCCAAGCCCAAGCCCAGGCCCAAGTTTCTGGACGAGCCATGGTCCTGCGTCGGCATGCGGCGCTGCTGGGCGCCTTGGCCGCTGGTGAGCGTCCGCCGGTGCACAGGACGAAGAGGTGGTGACTGACAGCGTTGTGGCGTGGCGACGGCAGTCGCGGCGGGGGCGGTGAGCGCGCTGGGGGACGCCACGTGCGCGGCCGCCGAGGTCTGCTACGTGGACGGCGGGTCCACGACGTGCGACCGCACGAGCACCACGTGTCCGCAGTGCATCGGAGAGATGAGTGGCGGCAAGTACTCGTGCTACAGCAAAGACGACGACTGTCCCGACAGCACGCAGGAGTGCAGCACGTGTGCGTTGCGCGTTCAGGTCTGCGTGGTTGGAGTGAGGACTCACGGTGAAACTGTGTTGCACTTGCAGCCCTCACGGGAAGCAGCGGGGATGATGATGACGACGATGGTGACGATGACACACCGGCGCCGACGACCAAGGCGCCGGCCACCACCACCAAAACCCCGACAGCAACTACAAAAACGCCGTCTACCACCACGAAGACGCCGACTGTGACAACCAAAGCACCGACGGCGACCACGAAGACGCCAACCACGACCACGGAAACGCCGACAACAACAACCAAAACCCCGACTGCGACTACCAAATCGTCGTCGACCACGACGACGACATTAACCTTGACCTCGGGCAACAGTGAAAGCAGCAGCAGCACTACGACATCCAGCTCGTCGACGAGCTCGGAGCACTCTGCGTCAACATCTTCAGGCTCATCCTCGACTACCAGTGGTAAGTCAGGCATCAATTGCGAAATGTCTGCTAGCCATGAGCTCACTCTCATCTGTCAACACCAGCAACTGGCACTGTCAAGCCATATACAGAGAGTTTGGGGTCGGGGGACTCATCCGCGGACAACACATCGACCAATTCGGCCGCGACTGGAAGTGACCCGGACTCAGACGGCACCGACAACGACGAAAACAATTCACCTACTGTCATCTCTTCAGCGAACGGCGGCTCCACCACGAGCGCGAGCCGTGAATCGGGGTCGTCCACAAAGCTCACGAGCTCGACTAGCTCAAGTAGCAACCTCGGACTGATTCTCGGTGTTGTTGGTGCGCTCGTGGTCGTCGGCGCTATCTTCGGGTTCGTGCTGTGGAGCAGAAACCAGGATGATGATGATAACCACGACGACGACAGAAGTGTGGAGCCCCGTGAGCCGAGCGACTTCGACTCGGCCATGGGTCAAGGGGCGGCGTTTGCGGCAGCCCCAGTTCCGGTACAGCCTGCACTCGCCAAAACAACGTACGCGAGCCAGAACTACATTTACCAGGGCAATGCGACCGTGCCGCCGATCGAGCCATCGTCGTTCCCGGTCTCCGAAATCGATTATGACAGTCCGTCAGCCATTGATGCAACGCGACGCACTGACAGCATCCTTGGCGGCTCAGGCGTCAGCCACATCAGTTTTACCAGCACGGCGAGCTCCAACGACTGGGGCACCCACGCGAGCCCCAAGCGCAGCACACTCTCGGTCGAGTTCTAGATCCCCACCGTCAATCCTGTCGCCGCCCGCGCGCGATGTAAGCGATATAGCCTTCCCATCGCCTTTGAAGCACTACACACCAGGGCTGTCATCCTATTTGTTTTGTCTCCATGACGTTCGTTCGTTTGTTGTCTAGGATATCTCAGTAATCAACACTGTTGCATTCATTGCTTCAGATGCGTCTAGCCGCCCCTCATGTCGTGTCAGTCTATGCTCTTGCTGTTGTTGCTACGCTTACTCCAACGAGTAGAAGGTGAATGCGAGTTGCGAGCCGAAGCCAGCAGCGAATCGCAGCGCATACTTGTGCGGGTGTGCGCCACCCTTGGCAAGGTTGAGCTCACCCTCGCCCAAATTGCCATCGTGGGTGGAAAAGTTGACCACAGGGGGCACCACGCCACGGCGCAGACCCTCAACCGCCACCACATCTTCAAAAGACACCGCCATCGGATGACCGGTGATGCCCTTCGTGTTCGCAACCACCAGCTTCCGAAGTAATTCATCGCCCAGAGCCGAACGAAGCGCCGTAACCTCGGCAAATGCACACGAGGTTGTGGCCGATGCGTTCGTGCCCGTCTCATGACTGTAGTACACTCCATGAGCGGCAAAGTCCGCACGTGACACGCCAAACTCGCGCTCGACACGGGTCAACAGCACGTTGAGCTCCTTAGCGATGTGGTCGGGGTCCAATGATGCGCCGTGGTATGCTGAGTTGCTAAAATGAGACGCTAGCAGCTTGACGCGAGGATGTTGGGTAGGCGATCTTCCCATTCGAGCTTCATAAGCCACGGGCGACTCGAGTACGACACCGATGGCGCCAGCGCCAACAATCATACCATTACGCTTCACGTCAAACGGAAGGGCGGCTTGCTCCGGTGTCGGAGCGATGGACGCCGCGCCAAGAACGCGGAAACCACCCCCAATCCATGGGAAGAGCTCGTTTGAGCTCGCGCTATCACTCGAGACAACAAGCACGCGCTCGCATTTTCCCGTCGTAATCCAATGCTGTGCCATCCCAATCGCCTGAGAAGCACCAGCACACGCAGCATTGACCTGCGTGTTGGGTCCCCGTGCACCCGTGATCTGAGCTAGCTGCGCGTTCGCCAGCACCAAGAGCTTGAAAAGCACCTTGCGGTCCAACTCGTACCCGTCCCCCTTGCTCTCTTCGCCAGGCATCTTCGACGCATAGAATCGAGTGGCCTCCGTCACAGCAGCTTGCATCGTCGGGTACGAAGTAGCGTAGATGATTCCCATCCCGTCACGATGGTTGTCGCTTAGGCGCCATGAAGGAGTTCCACTCGCCTCCGGTTTGACCAGATCCGCGTTCTGAAGAGCCTTGAGACCCGCAGCAACAGCGAGCTGCGTGGGCTCATCCATCCCACACACCATTGCGGCCGGAAGGGCGAACTCCGACGATGTCAGGTTGATTTGAGGCATCACGGCCGCCACTTGGACACATTGGTCACGACGCAACACATGAACTGGGTCCGTAGAGCCCGTCACAGACTTGCGGAGCTGAACAATATTCAAGTCCAACTGGGCGTTCACCATCTCATCACTCAGCTGCTCAATGCAATTCTTGCCTTCCAAGACGGCATCCAGTGCTTCCTGGCCAAACGGAGAAGAAGACCATAGCGTCTTCAGACCAGGAATACCCGCACTAGTACCAGACACATAAACAGCTCCAGACAAGTTGTGCACTCGGCTACTGATGTGTGCCGTGCTCAAGCTCTGACTAGAGGCCGAAGATGGATACTCGGCACCCTCAAGGGGACGACGCTCATACTCGCGACGACCCTTTGAATCCACATGCTTGAGATAAAATGCACCAGGGGCGATCGAGGTAATATCTTGAGTCAGCTCAACGCTGGTATGGCCCGATGGAGTGCCATACGTGCGTTCTCGCAGAGCCATGGTTGCCGTGTACGCTTCAGGGGTCAGCTCGGTGCGTTGCGCGAGCTTTCCAGCAAAGTCTAGCACCTGAGCCATCTTCTCCAGGGTGAACTTGCTATTTGTTTGCCGAGCGTGGATTGTGAAAACGGACGCAATGCTACCCGAGCCGTAGGAAAACAGTAGCAGACGCTTGCCAGCGAGGTCCCCGCCGATGGTGTGGACTAACGTGGCGAGATTCACATACACCGAGCCGGTATAGCAGTTGCCAACCTGCTGGGAAACAGAGCAACTTGGCTGAACTTTTACCGCATAGTCACGCTTTGCGAAGGAGCGCGCCGCCAAGTCGAGATCGCGGTCAAAGAGCGTCTCATTTGGGGATTTCTCCAGCCACTTTTGGAGTGGCTCATACTTGTCCGAGATTCCAGCTCCTTCGCTGCTACTGGAACGTGCACGAACTGCATCAAGATACACGAGCTGGGTGAACATTGGGCATTGTTAGCGACTAACGAGCAGAACCTCCCAGAGAGCACGGACGCACCCGACCGAACGACTTCTGGACCTGCTTGTTGAAGGGGGAGTGGAAAACCGCATAGTCGACGCTCGACAGATCCCACGTGCCTGGAGTGTTGAGTTGAGCAAGCCGCTTCTCGTTCTTGGCACAATAGCCCAGGTAGCACTCATCGACCGCGTGGAGATAGCTCGCGAGCGACAGCGCGCCGTCGACCGTGGCGTACTCGGACGTCGGGTCGGGCTTGTAGAAGTCCCAGATGTTGGTTGAGTGCGTCATTTTGGTAGAGAGGTCAAGCGCCAGCGGCGCATTGGGGCCGATGAGCATGGCGACGGCGCCGCAGCCGCCGCTGGGCCGCGCGGGGCCGCGGCGGTAGACGGCGATGTCGGATGCGACGACGATGGCGTAGCGGCCGTCCCACGCGGAGCTCTCGACCCACGCGACGGCGCTGAGCAGCGCGGCCGTTGCGCCGTAGCAGGCGTTGATGGTCGTGGCGCCGTCGATGTCCGTGTTTCCGTGCGGCTCGAACAACTGCATGAGCACCGTCTTGGTGGACTTGGCCTTGTCCACGAGCGTCTCGGTGCCGACCTCGAGGCGGCCGACGTCTCTCGGGTCGATCTCGAACCTCTCGAGCAGCCGCGCGACGGCCGTGAGCGCCAGCGCGTTCACGTCCTCGCGGTCTCCGGGCAGTGCCATGGCGAGCTGGCCCAGCCCGATGGTGTACTTGCCCGCGGCCACGCCGTCGTGCCGCTCCAGCGCCGCCTGGTCCACGAAGAAGGCCGGGAAGTGCGCCTCCATGGCCAGCACGCCCACGTGCTCGGGGCGCTGCATGCTCGCTGCGGTCGGCGGAGGTCGGCGGTCGGCGGAGGTCTGCGGTCGGCGGCGGCCACGAGCGCGATGATGGGTGAATGGATAGCGCTCTCTTGCGCTTTGTATACCCGAGAACCTCCCTCTCTTTATCCCTTGCACTTGCCGACCGACCGCCGTTGGCACCAGCTCGAGCGGAGATGGAGGCGCGCGGGCGCATCTCGGTGGCCGACACGCGCTGCGCGCACGCCGACGTGATCGTGAGTCCCGCGGCTTGCGCGACTGCGAGGCTGCAAGACGGCTGGCCGACCGACTGAACGCCGCTGGTGCAGGGGAGCGAGGCGCTACGCGGCAAGCTGCTCGGGTCCGGGCCGATCCTCAAGAAGATTGACATGCTTGTGGCCGAGATCGCGCGCATGTGCGTTGCTGTGGGCTGTGACGGCGGCTCATCCGCACCGGTGAGCTCGTCGACTGACTTGTGACGCCGAGACGCTGCAGCGTGGCGCAGAGAACCGTCGTGACGGTGGCGTTCGACACGTTCAAGCTACTGCGCCCCGTGTTCCACGGAGACTTTGTGCGCCTCGAGGGCCGCGCGCTGAGCATCAACTCGTCCTCGATCGTGTGCCAGGCCAGCGTCTACCGCCGCGACTTCGCCACGGGCGAGTTCCAGCTCACGCACAACGCCATCGTGACGTTCGTCGCGCTCGACAAGAGCGGACGCCCGAGTGGCGGGCTGCCGGAGTTGTTCGATCCCCAGCGACCCGTGCAGTGCCAGCAACTGCGGGACATCGCGACCAAGCGCAAGGAGCTCAGCACGCGCTGGCGGAAGGCACAGGAGGATGTCACGGCTCTCGCGATGACGCAACCCATCACGCACGACATGATCCCCGTGCTGGACAGCGACGCTACCGCACCCGCGCGCAAAGTCAACATCCAGGACACTGTGATCGAGACTCGGAACAACTTCCTACTCAAGCACGCCAACCTCAACCGAAACGTATTTGGCGGTGTGCTCTTGGACTGGATGGTGAAGCTGTTTTGCGTGAAAAGCGGTTAGGCTCAGGGAGAAGGAGGGTCTTACGAATGTTATGTCTGCATTCGGCAGGACCGCGCAGCGCTTTACTGTGCGCGGAACTTCACCAAGAACTACAACATGGTGACTGTCGGCATGAACCGCGTGCACTTCAAGCTCCCCATCAACCTCGACAACCTCGTGAGCATTCGGTCGCGCGTGTGTCGGGTCAAGTACGTTGTCGAGTCGTTCAACGCTTTCCCTGAAGGACGAGGATCGACCGTAGCTAACCCGCTCCGTGTCCAACATGGCATCGCCCAAACCAATGCAGGAAGTTCTCGGTCGAGATTGAGATCGCAGTGTACCGCGTGGAGCTCCCTCACAACGTGCAGAAGCTATCGCATACGGGGTGGGAAAGCTGTCCGATGGCTGTCATGGTGCCACCACCGCTGACGACGCCTGTATGTGTTTTTTTTTTCAGCTACTTTGAGGTGCTGAATCTGGAAGAAGACAACCGCCGACGCGAGATCCATATCGGAGTGACCGCTTCGGAAGCAGACCAAGAGGGAATGGCTGCGCTCATGCGCGCGTGCCGTCGACAGCAATTCGAGCAGGAAGACGCGGAGTTGCTGTCCATGCCACCGATCCCTGTTGCGCTGTCCAACAAGTTCGTCGATGACAGTCCACGGTCGAGTCTGTAGACTCTGAACCGGAGACTCGAGCGAGGAGCTTCCATGTACTGGGTCGGACGTTATCACAGTCCGATGTGTTAGCTCACAGTGCTCACGCAAGTCGGCGTCGGTGTCGACCCTGTGGTCATTGTTTTGTGGTCGACTACGTTTTATGTCTTTTTACATGATTCACCGACGAGAAGTGCTAAAAATCCGATTGGCTTAAATTATGCTTGCTTAGAATTTTTGGTATTCGTCCAGTTTAACTACCAAGAAGTCCATTATCGACTACCAGGTAGTCCATACTAATACTAAAGCAAGGTATATTTTTAACCTCATTTCAAAACACGGTGTACATACGGCCGCCTTCCGCGTGTCTGATTGGTCGCTCGAGGACCCTGACCCACCCATCAGCAGTCAGAAAAGCGTCCATATTTGAAATGCAGTTAAAACCACACCTAGTTTTGTTTCGACTATCGGATAGTCAATATTTGACTTCCGGGTAGCCATGTGGTTGTGCGGATTCCATAAGTGATAATATTATTAAAGTAGTGATACTGAACTTCTTTCGCGCACAAACGTCCTTACTGGTGGAGTAATGTTCATTACCATAAGAGACTATGTTTTAAGAAAGTATGCTAGCTGATAGAGGTGGAATTCAAAAGTGAAGAGCTCTACAGAAGTTTTGGCGAAGCAGAGTGTGGGTGGTGCTTGGAGAGTCGTAGTGGGAGAAATCGCAAGTCAACAAGTTGGAGGCAATAGAACTGGTAACGCGACCGCACCTTGAGATTTTTGAACCCGCGTTCTGTTGTCAATCAGTGTGTGGTAATGGGGTCCGATGGTACCACACCGTGCCTTGCTTGGGATGGTTTACTTCTTTGAGTCTATGGCAGCCGTGTCTGGATCTTGACTTTGCGGTGTGAAAATGTCGATGAAGAATAGGTTTCCGGAAGGGTCTGATCGGCAGCGCATGGAACATCGAGTTGTTGACGAAGTGCGACTTGGGAGAGTGCAAAGTCGTCATTGGTGATGCTGGGGACCGCTTGATATAAAGTTAGGTGAATTACTTACGCAATATAGGCACTTGATGTTGGCGCTCAAGTTGGAGATATTTGACTTGGTGGCGGTTGCAGAAAGTTGTCTTGATTGATAGCTCTCTTTGTTTTTAATTGAAGTGTTGATGCTTGCCGCATATCTCGTACTTAAGCGGGAATTCCAAGAATAGTATCCAGTAGCAGAATCACTGGGATCATGGGGGAGTGTTGGGAACAGCGTCAGGAGAAATACCGGGCCGAATGGCATCAAGCTTGGCGACCCATATGGTTTCCGAGGTCTTCAAGGCTGGACTGGATCATGTTGGAGAGGGGAGTAGAATGTTCGCGCAAATCATCCGTGGAAATCAGGTATGTTGGGCGAAGGTTGTGGGAGTAGCCGTAAAGGACCGACGGAGCCGCCTCACCCATCATTTTAGAATTTGCCTCGCACCTATCAAGTCGCCAGAGAGTCGCCGAGTATGTGGGTTCGGCGTGGTTGAGCAGAATGCGCGTACTAATCGAAGATGTCCGCAGGTTCCTTCAGCATAAGCACCAGCAGCGTCGCTCAACGCGCTCGCACCAACATCCTTCTTGGTGCAATCATGACGACACCAGCCACCGCCACCGCAATGCCTGATGGCACAGGACATTCGATCCCTCGCCAACTGTGGTGAAGCAAATTTCAATTCTGACCAAGGTCCCGGACAATTTAGCGGCCGGCCGGACAGGCACCCGAAGAAATTGCAATTATGACCAAGCGCCGAGGCTATCAGGCGGGCGTTCCAGTGTTGGCGAGAAATTATTTGCACTTCTGGCCAAGTGCTCGTGGGTTGTCCGAGTGTCGCCGGGAAGCTTGGGTACACCAGCCGGTGGCGGGTATGTACCCTCAGACGGTGACGGTCGGCAGTGCCAGTAGACAGGTACACTGGCTGGTGGTGGGTATGTACCCCGGACGGTGGCGCCTGGACAGTGCCCGTAGCTGGGTACACTGGACGGTGGACAAGCGTGTACAGCCGACTGTGACAAGTGGCCGGTGGCGACAGTCTGGCCGGGTGAGCGGGCGGTGGCAGGAAGGTCGCCCAAGCTGCCATACAAAGGCCAGTCAAACGGCCCAAGGGACAGATGAAGAGACACCGCTGCTGGTCGGATGCGACTGCTCAGCGGAAGTAGGATTTTTATACTTGCATATTGTATAGGAGACAGTAGGAAGATGATGAAGCTATAAAGTAACCAATACAGAGCGGAATTTTCCAAGTCCGACGCAAGCATCTGCGCAAGGTGAGTCGTGGGTGTGGGCTGGATATGACCGCCGGCTGCACCGACGCACATTGAGTGTCGTGGTTGCGCCCAAGGTCAGGCCAAGAGTTTAGAGTGCTTGGTGGCCCTGTGTGTGGGCCGAGCCGCTTTTAGTGCGGCGAAAGACCCTTCAGCTGAGGGATTTCGGTCCGTCAGCTGCCGTGTAGTGCCTTGTGCACGTCGTCAGCTTCCTAGCTGAGGGCACGGAGTGCGAGTGCAGCTCGCTGGCTTGCTCGTAGCCAGCGGAGCGGTGTGTGTGTTGCTTGTTGAACCCTGTTCATACGTGTGCAACCCGGCTTATAGGGAAAGAACCTTGCCAAAAGGGAACACAACGTGAGGGGGGTTCGATACGCCTGTATTTTATTCAGTCACTATATCACAACTGGTGCGCATGCCCGGATTGCGTTGTCGTGCGAACAGGTTCAGCAAGCAACTTACGAGTGAAGAGGAGAGGATGGTGAAGAGCTACTCGCGTGCGACTTCAGCCAAGTCGGCAGCTCGAGCGGTGACGACTGCGCGGGATGAAGACGAAGAGCTGGCGGAATTCGGCGATCAGGTCACTCCGGACCTGTTCGAGGAGAAGCCAGCAGCTGAAGAAGGGCGTGAGGAGCTGGAGGAGAGTGACCAAGATGAAGAAGAGGTGTTGGTGAGCAGCGGAAGGGCTGCAGGCGGTGCTAGGAGCGCTCCAGGGGCGCCAGCACGCGCTGCTGGAGGTGCTTCAGCCTCTGGGAGAATTTCCGCTGGTGCGACTTCCCCGTCGGATCTACCTGTCGACGTCCGTCTGGCGGAATTGTCGCTCGCGACCGAGTCGAAGCCGAAGGACTCGCCAGCAGCGGAAAAGACGCTGTTCCGCTTGGCGAAGCAGATGCGAAGTGCGCGGTGGATGGGCTTATTCGATCCCGAGTATGCCGTGAAGCCGTCTTGGGTATCCGCCTGGGAGAGTCTGTGGGAGCCACTGACGGTGGAAAACATCAGTCTGCTCGCCCTCCAGACGGAGAGACTGCTTCTGTCGCTGGGGATGCGGTGCAACGCTCGTCCCGACGTCGAAACGCTCGCCAAGTACGACTTCAAGGAGGTCCGAGACCAAGTGAAGGAGTGGAAGCGGCGAATCGTCGAAGAACTTGGCTGGAGCGAGATGTCAGGGCCTAGCGGAATCCCCCCATCGAGTGGGAAGTCCACGCATCCGTCTCGGATACCTGGAACCGACCAACAGAAGACTCCATCGACCGTATCAAAAAATTCCGCCAAGAAACCAGCAAGGAAGACGCTTACCTTCTCAGATGAAGATGAATATGATGAGTTTGAAGAGAAGAAGCGAGGGAAAACGCCGTTTCAGCTACCTTTCAAGGCGGAAATGGACAAGGAAGACGTTGAGATGGAGAGTATCGATGGAGACCGCGAAGATCCTTTTCAGGAAGTGCGAGAGGCCTTTTCAGCTCACCCAGGAGTCGGAACAGCGCAGACAATCCAGATACAAACGCATATTCCGCTGGACACCATCGCATTATTCTATGGTGATCGCGACCGCGGAGAGGAAGCCACGCAGTGGCTGAAGATGTTTGTCTACGCTATGAAAGGATCGAAGCGGCCGCAAGATCAGTGGGTCGACACGTTCGAATTGCGGCTGCGCAAAGGAGCTCTTGACTGGTTCCGCCAGCTATCGCCGAAGACGAAGAGGAAGTGGACGTTGCTGTGCGAGGCATTCCTCGAGTACTACTGCAAAAACGCCAGACAAACTCCAGCAGCCAGATATTACCAGGCTGCCCGTCGGACAAACGAGCACGTTCTCGACTATCTACTTCGGCTGAATGGATACGCCAAAGCGGCAAAGATCCGCATCAGTTCGTCCGATGGAGGAGCGGAACATGTCCGCCAGTTCCTCATGACTTGTGGAGACGACGAGCTGATGGATCGCTTTTATCCGCTCGGTATCACTCAAATTGACGATCTCGAGCGGATGATTCAAGAGAAATTACGCGGTGAGGAGCGGAAGAAAGCGCGGAGCTCAATGGGGCGTCGACGACCAGAACGAGACAACGAACGTCGTCGCGATGAGCATCGAAACCCGCCAAGGATCAGTCTGGCGGAAGCAACAGAGAGTGAGTTAATTGACGCGCTAACAACGCGCCGAACTTCCAGCGGAAATCGCGTTTCAGCTAGTGCGAATCGCATCCCAGACCGTGGTCGCCGAGTACAGACATACTACGATGATGAATACGACGACGGAAGCTACTGGGACCACTGGGACCACGATGACCGACGAGCTGAAGACGAGGAGTACGATTCGGATGGATATTTCGTCGATTCCGCTGAACAGGAGCCCAACAGACAGCCTCCACCTTCATACCAGGGGCGGCATCAAGTACCAGACGGACGTCGCATGGGGTACCCGCAATATCCGCCTCGCAACCGCGAGCCGCGAGAAGACTGGAGCCAAACGACCTGTGGAGCATGTGGGAGAATGGGACATCCGACCCATCGCTGCTTCCAGCGCTGCAAAATGTGCCTGCAGGTCCACCCAGCAGGGCAGTGCGAGAAGAACAAGCATCTCGAGCGTCTAATTAAGTTTGTCGGCACCAAATTCGACCCCAACACACTTCCCGACGACATCAAAGAGATCCACGAGTCTTTAAACTAGCAGGCCCGCCAGCTGAAACTGGGCTGGTGTAATGGGGCGCTGTCCACGACAGTCCCCAAAACACGGCACACACGCTTGCGCTTGAGGAAGACTTGGTCTCTCCCGACTTGGAGGGAGGAGGAAGGAGACTTGAGGTGAAGACGGCAAATTTGCAACTGAATTGAAAAGCTTATGGTTCCTGAATCCTACGAGCATAAAACCACTAGGGTCCTATGGGGTTAAATGCAATCAACCTACAAATGCAATATAAAACCTTGGGTTGAATCAGGTTGAACTTGAAGCTTGGACCAGGAGAATGTTCTCCAACTTGAACTTGAAAACTTGAGCTTCGGGTTCTTCAACAAAGAACCTCTCTCCCGCCACGTGGCACGTTGTGATTGGTTGAAACCACTAACATGTACTCACAATGACACGTCGGCTTCGTCACTAGATAGAAATCCAGCAGGAACCATCTTCATGCACAGAGACACGTGTGCAGAGAGCACTCGAGAATGCTTCGAGAACATTCCGTGCGGTCGCAATCATTGATTGCTCCCGTGAGTGTGTCTCACACCAGTCTGCTGCCACAGACACCAATCTGTGACCAGATTGTGTCATGTAATGGACATGGGGCCCATTACATCATCCCCCCTTAAAGTAGCGACCACTCGCTCTCTTTGGGGTGCTTGACTCACTTTCGAAACCGCCATGAAGCGATCAAGTGACCAAGCATCTCTCGAAGAACCCGCAGTGCGCAAGCACCAGCGCCGGGCTCCAGAACTCTTCGATGTGACTTCCATCCGCCGTCGGGTGGGAGACACGGAGTACTATAAGGAGCGGTTCTTCCGTTGGCGTCGGATCAACAATCGCGATGATCCGGACCAACCTATCATAGCCAAGGCAGACTCTTGGCGAGCCTTTGTTCGCCTTGAGAACGAGGGCAAGATGGAGCGCTTGCTCAGCAAGACTCCAAGTCACGACAAGGCAGCCCATGGCCTTCGTCGCGGTAGCGTCTCCAGCGACGCTACAAGCTTGCCTCGTAGCTGCGGACCACGTCGGGAATATCAGACTCGAGAGTCTGTCTCGGTTCCCACGTGTCCGAACTCGGTGGGTAGCCGCGCCACCGAACTCGGTAGAAGCGTTGACGAGTCAATCGCTTCTTCCCACGAGTCTGTCGGTCCTCGTGACCAACAATCGACTCCACGATCCATCGACGCTCTCCCTGATGATCGATCAGAGGAGGTGGGGCTGAACGCGAAAACGATCGAGCGGCTCTGGAAGTGGAAGAGCGCTCATCGTGCGCAGATCGAGGCACTGGAAGTTCGCGACGCGGTTCTCGCTGACCGGTGCGACAGCCTCGAGGACCAGCTGAAGGAGCAGGAGTCAATACTTGACTCGCTGTCCGATGGTCCAGCCCAGCGTTCGGCATTGGAGTCCCGTTTTGAGCAACGGTTCGAGCAAGTCCAGGCCGAACTTGAGCGACTCCAGAAGACTCAGAAGGCTCGAGAGGCATTCCATGAGCGTCTGCTTCGCTCTGTGGAGGAGGCAGGGACTGCACTCGAGGTACTTCGTAAGGAGTACCAATCTCGCCTTCTTGCGTTGGAAGCAGTGAAGGAGGAGTCCTTCGATGTGCTTCAGCGCCTCTATGCCGAGAAGAAGCTCCATGACGATGAGTTGAAGACTCTTCGCCACCAAATGGAGCAGCTTCATGATCGTATGGATCACTCGCGCAAGGCTCACTAGGGTCTGCGGACCCACTCGGAAGGTAAGGCTTTAGTCTGCCCACGTAAAACGTTGGGTGCAGACGCATGCTCGTTGGGATGTCTAGTGTGTAGGCATCACCATTGCATTTCACCACCGTGAACGGTCCAATGAACCTTGGCAGAAGTTTCGAACTTCCCAGGTTGGACACTGCATGTTCAGGCAGGTTCGCCGAACTAAGCAATACAAGATCATTGACCTTGAAAGATTGCTTGTTCTTCCTTCCACTCTTGTCTGCGTTTTGCTTTTGCAGATCCTGAGCCTGTGCGATTGCGTCTCGAACAAACCTCACAACGGCTTGTCTCCGCACGACAAAGTCATCGACTAGCTGCTTCTCGCGACCAGTTAGTTCATCTAACGGTCTCATCGATTCAAAATTGGCATTGAACTCGATAGCAGCATTCAGGTCATCATCTGACTGCGGCGTATTGTCATTCGCCGTAGTCCCTCCCCCACTTAAGGTAGAGACCTCTCCCACTAGTGACGCTGGTACTCTCGGATGGAGACCGTAGTTCACATAGAATGGGGAGTGACCCGTCGAGACATGCGTGGAATTGTTCAACGCAAACTCGCAGAGAGGGAGAAATTCACTCCACTCTCTAAATGACGTAGCGTAACTACGCAATACGTCTTCAAGGACACGATTCACTCGTTCCGTTTGACCGTCCGTTTCAGGGTGCGCCGCTGTTGACATGGACAGCTTGGTGCCCAACAATTTGAACAATGCGCGCCAAAACTTGGATGTGAAGCGGGTGTCACGGTCTGACACGATCTCAGTTGGCAAGCCGTGCAAACGGAATACCACATCCAAAAAGACCTTGGCTGTCTTCTCGGCTGAGATCTTGTCCGAAACAGGAGCAAGATGGACCATCTTGCTGAATCGGTCCACAAACACCAGGATCCCCTTCCTGCCGTGTTTGTCTCGCGGAAGTCCGAATATGAAATCCATGCTCACGGACCTCCAGCTGTCCTGGGGGACAGGCAATGAACGAAGTGGGGCCTGCGTGGAGCCTGAAGGCTTCACTCGCTGGCAGATCTCACAGGTCTTCACATACTTGCGAACCCACTTGTACATGTGTGGCCAGTAGTAATCTCGGGAAAGACTGAGAAACGTCTTCTCTCGTCCGAGATGGCCACCCGAAGGGCTGTCATGATACTCATACAAGAGTCGATGACGCACACCTTCATCGTTGGGAACAACAACTCGTTCTGTATCCCCATCTTCAACCGCGTAGTACAACAACCCATTGTGTACTCGAAAGCGGTGAACGCGCGATCTTGTTCGCGCTGGGAGACCTTGCAGTGCCTTGTCAGAGGGATTCTTGAAATACTTGAGCAAGTCCTGACAGGTCTCGTCAGACTTGTATCCCTCGATGATGTCTTCGCGCACTGAAGTCGAAGCTTGAACTGCGATCGCTTGAACATCTTCGCAGAGTCGACACGCTTCGTCCGGATCCTCGTTCTTGGACTTGGGATCATAGTCCGGACGTCTTGACAAGGCGTCGGCTAGGATGTTCATCTTGCCTGGCTTGTAGTGCACAACAAAGTTGTACTCCGCAAAGAAGGAGAGCCACCTAGCCATCCTTTGGGACAAGTGAGGAGTCTTTACCGCTGTTCGCAGCGACGCATGATCTGTGTAGATCGCAAAGCGCTCCTCGCCAAGCAAGTATACGCGGAACTTGACTAAGGCATACTTCATCGCAAGAAGTTCCTTGTCATGAACTGGGTAGTTCCGTTCTGCGGGTCGGAGTTGTCGTGATTGATACGACACTACTCGCTCTCGGCCCTCATCATCGTGTTGCATCAAAGCGCAACCGATGGCATAGTCGCTTGCATCACAGACGACGTGGAACGGCTTGTTGTGGTTCGGAAGAGCCAGCACAGGAGCTTCACGAAGACTCCTCTTGACCTCTTCGAACGCCGCTTGGTGATCTTCAGACCACTTCCACTCAACGTCTTTCTTCAATAGTTGTGTGAGAGGCTGCACTAACGCTGCATAATTGCGCGTGTACTTGTGCAAGTAGTTGGCCAGACCCAACCACTGTCGTAGCTGTTTGATGTTCTTAGGCACGGGCCAATCATCAATAGCTTTGACCTTCTCCGGATCGACTCGAACACCGTTCTTTCCCACAAAGCAACCGAGAACAGGAATCTCAGGGGCAAAGAACACGCACTTCTTCAAGTTTGCGTAGAGCTTGTTCTCCCGCATGGCCTGGAATACTTGACGAAGATGATCAAGATGAACATCAACATCAGATCTTCCGTCCACGGCCTTACTATGAACGAATATATCGTCAAAGTAACTTGGTGCAAATGTTCGCAAAGGGCGAAGAACATTCGTGACCATGCGATTGAAAGTCGCAGGTGCATTCTTCAGTCCTTGTGGCATCACTAACCATTCCCACAGCATACCACTCGGGGTACTCACTGCGGTTAGTGGGACATCGCTTTCGCGCATTCGAAGCTGATAGAACCCATCCTTCAGATCGATCGCACTGAAAACGGTGCTGCCAACCATTCCATCAAGGATCATGTCCTTGCGTGGAACCGGAGTCTGAGCGGGAATGGTTGCGTCGTTCAGCTTGTTGAAAGCATGAACGATGCGCCATCCGCCAGTCGCCTTCTTCACACAGAAAGTGGGGCTGCAGTGCGGGGACTTGCTTTCTCGCACATGACCAGCCTTTGCGCGTTGTGCAAAGAACTCGTCGATCGCATCGACTTGCTCCTTTGGCAACGGCCACTGTCTAGTGATACAGTACTTCGTGCCAGGAAGTACATCAATCTCATGACGAATGCCTCTGTCGAACGGCAGTTCGTCCGGCACCTTGTCGGGGAATATGTCCTCAAACTCCCGGACAAGCTCATACACGGGGTTCTCCTTGAGGGCATCCCATGACTGCTCCTCGAACCTTTCTTTCCGTGTCTTCTCGTGCAACACATCAGCATCCACACTCGATGCTGTGTTGACGAGGTCTTCGTCGATTGCCTCAACAATCGCGCAAAGCTGCGAAATTTCGCCTTTCGCCAGGCTACGCATAAGCGCCTTCTTGCTCATTACGGGCAAGGAAACCAAATCTTCGACTGAACTTGGAGGATTTTCAATCTTCACGTGACGGAACACATCGACGTCACCATCTTCACCGTAGACCACGACGTTCGCATAACTGCTTGTGATGCCTCTCTGTGGGTCACCACCTTCATCGCCTTGACTCGCATCTTGATCAGGGATGCTTGACGACGGAAAACTCTCTTCGTCGGGTTTCTTCATATCTTGGGAAGGATCTTCACACTTCACGCCATGACGAGCTTTCTCGTCACCAATGGCAAAGGAGACAGTCTTTTTCTGGCGCCTGACTGCTCCACCTCCAGTAGTCGTCTCGGGCTTGTCTTGTGGGATTGAGGGGCCATCGCACTCCTGAGTCCCATTCGACGCATCTTCCATAGACGCATACGCCCAAATCACTTCACCTGCTGCAACGCAGCCCAGGTCTTCGTTGACACTCTTGTCGACGGAAATCTTCATCTTCATCCAGTCAATGCGAGGTTGGTAACGCTTCAACCATGGCATGCCCAGGATGATGTCAAACTTGTCATCGAGATCGAGGAGAATGAACTCGTCCTCGCCTCGGAAATCTTCAAACTCGATTGCCAAGCGCACGGTTCGCTTTGGCATCTTCACAGTCGACCCATTGGCCAACCGAACAACCATCTCTTTCGTCGCATCGTGAGGAGTCTTGTAACTCCCGATCACGACTTTCGCTCGAACAAAATTATTTGACGCACCAGTGTCAACCAAAGCACGTAGAGGCGTTTCAATACCATCTACATGGACTTTGAGCATGATCAGAGCAGTGCTCTGACTGACACTTCCATCACTCCTTGTGGAAACTGCACGTGCCTCATGCACATCGGGGCCAGAGTCCTGTGTCTCCACATCATTCACAGTCCTCTTGTCGGGCCCAGTAGGGAGCCCCGCCCCTACTGGTCGTTCCCGTTTTTTTACCCTTGGGAACGGTCGAACCGGCGGCCGAAATTTCGGTTGCTGTTCTGGTTCGAACGCGATCCTTGTGTCTCTTGCCGATTCGGCAAGGACATCTTGCAGTTTCGAGCGATATGACCCGGCTTCCCGCAACGGAAACATTTCCCATCGTTGCGAGGACGCTTGTTGTCGGTATGTTGGACATACGACAGATCCATCGGCTCTGGTCCATTGCTCGGCGACGACGTCACGCGGACTTGACGTGGAACTGGTCCACCGAACTTGGCTTGCTTGATGCTGAATTCTTCTTGCATCGCTCTCTCGATGGCTTGATCCAGCGTCGTCGGGTACTCGCGGAACAGTTGGTTCCGGATCGGTCCATCGTCCAGACCGGCCATGAATGTGACAACTTGTGTTGCCATATCGATCGGCTGATCCACAATGCACGACACGAGATATCGTACGCGTTGTGCATACGAGTGGAGGTCTTGGCGTCCTTGTCGAAGCTTGAGAAACTCGGCACGAGCACGGAACTCGCTCTGCGGAGGCTCGAACGCGCGCTTCAGCTCTTGCTTGAAGTCGTCGAGGTTGTAGAAGCATGTTGGCTCCGCCAAACGCTTCCCATACGCCCAACTCTTCGCTCGACCCGCAAGGTTGGACATTGCGAACAACACTTGCTGCGTCGGGTCCCGGAGCTGTCTTGCAGTCACTGCTGCATCCAACTCAACGAACCATCTCGCCAGAGGTTCGTTCTCTCCACCGCGATACGGGGAGATGTCGAGCTTCAGAGGCGTTACTCTCATCGTCGAGACAGGAGTTGCGGGCTGTCGACGAGAGTCCATGACCTCATGGTGCATGAAGCTCACTGCCGCGCTTCGCTGCTCATCCGGAGAGGCTGATCTCAACAGTGTGATCACAGCTGCCTCACCGATGACTGCGCTCATCCGCTCGAGGGCTGCCCACTCATGACCGGACAAATGAGGAAACTGCTCATTCGTCAGCGTCACTTGGTCTTCGTGCAGCACACTCGTCGGAGTCTCCATCCCTTCTGCTGTCTGTGCTATAGACAGGGAGAGTCTTGAAAGGAAGTGCACAAAGGGCGAAAGCCTCTTTGTCAATCCTCTTCTAGAGCAGGGTTCACGAAGTGCTCAGCGCAACTTCGGCAATCCCTTCTAGGAAGGTCGCAGGAAGGACCTCTCGAAGTGCTACCAGGTGTAATGGGGCGCTGTCCACGACAGTCCCCAAAACACGGCACACACGCTTGCGCTTGAGGAAGACTTGGTCTCTCCCGACTTGGAGGGAGGAGGAAGGAGACTTGAGGTGAAGACGGCAAATTTGCAACTGAATTGAAAAGCTTATGGTTCCTGAATCCTACGAGCATAAAACCACTAGGGTCCTATGGGGTTAAATGCAATCAACCTACAAATGCAATATAAAACCTTGGGTTGAATCAGGTTGAACTTGAAGCTTGGACCAGGAGAATGTTCTCCAACTTGAACTTGAAAACTTGAGCTTCGGGTTCTTCAACAAAGAACCTCTCTCCCGCCACGTGGCACGTTGTGATTGGTTGAAACCACTAACATGTACTCACAATGACACGTCGGCTTCGTCACTAGATAGAAATCCAGCAGGAACCATCTTCATGCACAGAGACACGTGTGCAGAGAGCACTCGAGAATGCTTCGAGAACATTCCGTGCGGTCGCAATCATTGATTGCTCCCGTGAGTGTGTCTCACACCAGTCTGCTGCCACAGACACCAATCTGTGACCAGATTGTGTCATGTAATGGACATGGGGCCCATTACAGCTGGGCTCAAACGGGCTGCCACAGTTAGCCGAACCAACGCTAGATGCGAATTACATTTGCGCCTATGTGGGTTCGGCTGAATGGCTGCTAGCGGAAGACGAGTTGGGACGAGAAGAAATGGAGACTGGTGAGCAAGAAGTTGGAAGGAAGAGAGTAAGGTGGTGGGATTCGACAGCGGAATTCCCGACCAAGTGGCACGGAGCTGCATCCAGCCGTCAAGTGAGTGAGGACGACGCAGATGCGGCACAGTTGCTCCAGATGGAGCGGGTCCTTGAGCTGAAAGATGGAGAACGCCGAGGATGGTGGGCCTCAAAGCGGTTCGACAAACGGATCAGGATGAGAGCGCTGGTTAATGGCGCGGTGGATGACACTCGGCTGAAGATTCTGTTGGACACTGGAGCAAACGTCAGCATGATCAGCAAAAAGCTAGCGGAAAGACTCAACCTGTCCAAAGCTATGAGAAGGAATAAGGTCATCACGGTGCAAGGAATCAACGATAAGAGCGGCGTCGCCGGGGGACGCGTCCTGGTGAAGATTACCCTCGGCTGGAACACGGTGTACGTGTATGATCTGTGGGTGATGGATCACAACGCAGGAGTAGATGTGGTCCTTGGGACGGATTTCATGATTCCAGCCGGTGTACGGCTAGACATGTACAACCTGAAGGCAAAACTGCCAGATGAAGTGGTGATTCCGCTCGTGAAATCGGCAAATGCAGCCGAAGAGCCCGAGACGGGAGAAGAAGTGTTGTGTGTGCCGACAGAGCTGTTGACTATTGAACCAAGAGGCTTTAAAGACTACCGAGCACCGAAGAATCAGCCCGGAACGACAACCCATGAGCTTTGGGTGAAGCGCACAGAGAAGCTCGTCCCCACGGTTATTTCCGCTAGGTCAGGGCGAGTGAAGAGTGTGAGACTAACAAATGTCACCGACAGCGGGGTGTGCTGTCCGCCGCGAGCGGAAATGGCTGTGTGGATTCCACGGGGGCGGATGCCTCAACAGGAAGGATATGTTCGAGTCCATTCGCCAAAATATGTCGACTGGCAAGTGATAGCTTATTCCGCCGCGAAAGACAAGCAGCTATATCATGTGGAAAAGGAGATCTACGATCAATGGCTCGCTAGGCAACCACCTGTCGTCACGAAGCCCGAGTATCCGTGGCCAAAAGCGATTCTTGGAAGGCCAACAGCTCGAGCGGAAACAGTAGACGCTCGGGCGAAGGTACAAGATCCAGCGGAGCCTGTCTGCGCCGCTGCCTTTGCTGCGAATTCACCCGTGGAAGCGTCGGAGTTTTCAGCGGAAAATGAAGGAGCACCGGTCTTCACCCCGACCAGAGAGTGCTGGCGAGTGAAAGACTCCCTCAGCGAACTCGAAGCAACATACTGTTCAGCTACTGCCACAGCAAGTGGCGAGAAGCCCCTCGATGAAGAACCAGGAGATACGTTCACCCGGGAAGGAGAGCCGATAATGATGGAGGACTATGCACACGAGCTCGCTTTCCTCCCCGAGGTAGACAATTCCGGACAGAATGAGCTGGACTTTACAGCGGAAAATGTGGTCAATTCCGAGCTAACCGCAGAGCAACAAGCGCGGTTGGTAAGCTGTCTGGAGAAGCACAAAGCAATCCTAATTTCCAGCGGAAATGCGCTTCCACCGCCAGCTTATGGCGTAGTGTGCGATATAGATGTGGGGGATCACGCACCGATCAAGCAGAAGTCACGCAGGATTCCGCTGAAGCACATGAAGAAGTTGTACGAGCTGCTGAAAGGATTGTTGAGTGCTGGGCTAATTGCGTTCTCAAGTAGCGAGTGGGCATCTCCAATTGTGATCGTCATGAAGAAGAACAAGGTAGATATCAGGTTGTGCATCGACTACAAGATGGTCAATGCGGTCACAAAGATTTTGGAGTACGCTATGCCACTCGTGGACGACCTACTCACGGAGTTGCACAGCTATTTGTGGTTCTGCTCGCTTGATGCAGCGAGCGGATTCTGGGCTATCGTCATGTCCGCACGTGCGAGACTGATATCAGCATTTGTTTGTCCCCTCGGACACTTTGAATGGCTCCGGATGCCATTTGGACTGAAAAATGCGCCGATGATATACCAACGGATGATTGATAATGCACTGTGGGGCTTTGTAAAGCCAGATGAAGGTTGGGCCGAACGAGCGCAATGTCGTAGAACCACCGGCAAAATTTGCAGCTCGGACAAGACCTATGTAGAGATTCGGAGCGGAGAGAGTGCGATGTGAGTGTCTGCACGTTCCTGGAGCGTGGTTGACGTCGTCTGCAAGCGTGGATCGTAGATCAGAAGCGTAGATCTTAGAAACGGAGCGCCGATCTTAGATCAGGCGCGTCCGATCTTAGCCTTGGAACGTCCGATCTTAGACAGCGAAGCGCCGATCTTAGATTCCACAGACGATTGAAGCTACAGCAACGCAGGGTACGCGTTTGCCCAGCCAAACCAGTCGCAGAAGTGCCCAGAAGAAGTCTCCTCCGATCAGTATCCGGGTCCGCGGGAACCGGGAGTACTCTGAGATCGGAGATCGTCTCGGCGTCAGGTCGTGAGTCTGACGCCTCTGCCTTTAACACGTGTGTGCGCCGACGATTAGGACGCAAGCAGCACGCGGTTGCCACGGGTATATCCGTGGGCTTGCCCGGCGGGAAGCGGATCGCCGCAACAGGCCGGGAGATTGGTCGGGTCGGTTTAACGTCACCTCCTGGGTTGAGGGGTTGACTGCACGGGCTTGCTACACCGTCCGGCTACTGTTGGCACACGACTTGTGGGGTAGAAGGGAAATTCCGGAGTGTTATCCTCTGTGTCCTACGATATGCATGCCTACTGGATTCTCTGCCTCTCCTTTACCTACGATCGGTCGACCTAACTGACTCTCACTTGCCTATCTTCAAGGATTTGCTTGTGGTGCCTGAGATCCGAGTCCAAGATCTAAGATCAGGCCTGTGATCTAAGATCAGACGACGGAGATCTAAGATCGGGCATCAAGGATCTAGGATCCGAGCCTCAGATCTAAGATCGGTCAGCCATAGTCGATTTCGAGCGCTCTTCACCCGTTGCCGATGCTTGACGTGGGCTTGGGGCGATAATCTGAGCGTAGAAGCTGAGATCGGGCGATAGAATCGGAGATCAGGGTCCTCGAACCGGAGATCAGAGCCATATATCTGAGATCGAGCTTCACACGCGGCCTCCTGCGCCTCGCCGTCACTTCACCCAAGCTGTTGAGTATCTCTGCACCTTGGGTTGGCTGTCTGTGGGCGTGTGCCCTGTTGGCGTCGAAGATCTTTGCATAACATCGTTGATCGGGAAGCAAAACCGAAGATCCGTGTGCAGAACCTGAGATCGAGGCGTTGAATCGAAGATCTGAGGTCGTTTGCGACCCGCTGTGGCTGTTTACTGCTTCTGCCTTGTCAGTGCTGTCCCCACTCGTTCTTGAACAACGATTAGCTGCCAAGTTGCTCTCGATCTTGGATTTCCCGATGATGATCTTCGATCTTGGCGCCGTTGTGCCAGTTCTGGCCTTCCACACATGTCGCACGTTCTCTCGGTGCCCTGTCGCCCAGCGTGGTAATTTTTCACCTCGTTCTACCACAGCCGCCCCTTCCACGTAGATAGTGAAAGAAAGATTCGCTGTCTGCGTGGATGCTTACAGCTCATTTCTCGAGGGACTTCACGGCCGCACTTGTGCTTCTGCAGTTCGCCATGAGCGCTCGCACGCCTTCACCGTCACGCACAGCAGCGCCTAGCGCCACACCTCCACCGTCCGACGACCACCGCGCAGCGTCGCGTGCCGCAGCAGCGCCGCCGTCCGATTCCGAGGCTGCCACAGCCGCGGCCGCCCCTTCAGGTACGCGAACCTCGTTGCTCGATACGTTAAGCTTGTACTCGTTGCTGACTCTTCCCGTTGCGTTGTATCTTCACATCCTGCCTTCCTGACATCCACAGACTCGAGTGGTAGCTCAGCGGGGTCTCCGCGCGATGCAGATGTCGCCCGTGCAAGCCCGCCGAGCTCCACCGTGAGGAAGAGCCCGCTCCCGCCAATTTCTGCTGTGAGTTTTGGCGACAATGGTTCGGTGCGCATCCTCGAGCCGATGGGCGATGCAGCTGTGTCAAACGGCGTTGCTGAAGGCGCAGGAGGAGTATCGTCAGCTCGCGGGTCGCCAGATCCTAGCTTTCCAGCCTCCGATCTTGGCTTGCCGTCTGATCTCAGCTCAGCGGCCTCTGATCTTAGGCCCATGGTGCCTGGTCTTGGATCTGTTACTGCTGCGCGGTCTTCCATTGATGTTGAGTCGGTGGTTACTGCTGCACTGAAGCTCGTCGATGATCCCGCGGCTCCTCCTCCCGGATCTTTGCCAGTGCGCCGTCAGTTTTCTCATCTTGAGTCGAAGATCTTGGCGATCGAGGAGGATGTATCACAAGCTCGTAACCGGATGTCGCTCGCTGCGATCTCTGCGGTTGAGTACGCGGTAGATGCTGTCGCTCGAGCGTTGGCTCATCCCAATCTCAGAGCTCTCCCATTGGACCAAGCCGTGTTCAGGTCGGAGCTTGCGACTGCAGCATCGAAGATCAACTTCGATCCAAGACTTGAAGCATTGCTCAAGCGGGTGATCAATGACGCTGGAGTCGCAGACACCTCGCGCGAGCAGCTGGAATTGATACAGCAGCTCCGATCTTCGATCCGCGACTTGATCTTCGTCGCCGCCGAGTCTCAGAGCAGGTTGGACAAGGCTCAAGCTAAGATCGAGCAGCTACAGTCGAAGATCTCGACCAAATCCCAGGTTCCCGTGACTCTCGCTGGCCCTCGCAGCAAAGATCGGATCCCTCCTCTTGCTCCGGCTGGTCGGTCGTTACAGATCAGCGATTTCACGAGCCCAGTCTACGACGATCTCCATCGTCTGTACCGAGTCGCCGCCGAATCGTCGCGTAAGGATCATGAGGCCGAGATCCAAGCATCGATCTTGGCTCGCGACGCTGCGCAAGCAAAGATCTCGCAGCTCGAAGCCAAGATCAAGCTCCTGAACGAAGATCGCGACGAGCTTGACAACGTCGTCGGCGGGTTCTTGGCTGCCGCGTACGGGACGTTTGGCCTACTTGCCGGGCCACTGTATGCTGCCGAGGACAAGTTCACGTTTCCAACCTCGAGGACCGGTACTCTGCCTCCCGAAGCCAAGCCAATCGTAACCGGTGCGGCTGCCATA
The DNA here is from genome assembly GCA_024867545.1 of Phytopythium helicoides. Classification (NCBI taxonomy): domain Eukaryota; phylum Oomycota; class Peronosporomycetes; order Pythiales; family Pythiaceae; genus Phytopythium; species Phytopythium helicoides. Next base: position 385,910 of record JANFNE010000033.1, read on the forward strand.
CTCGCGAGGCCGCCGGCAGCAGAAGGTGATGGCGAGTCCAAGATCTCTGGCGCTCCCGTTGGTGTGACCAAACATCGCCCCTCGTCGAGTATGTCTGACATTCCATCAACTGCGCCGCGTCGAAATCCACGACCTGCCGCTCGAAATGCACAAGCGATCAACGCGGCATTGACATCTGAGGTACGATCTTGGGTTTTCTCTTGCTGAAATGTTTCGATCTTAGACTGACATCTCTTGTGGCGTTGCTTCTTTCGTTCAGAGCGCCATGATCGACTTGACTGGGTCTAGTTCAGGTGAAAACAAGATCAAGATCGAAGATCGGAGCCGAGGAAAGACTTCTGGGCTAAGATCAAGCTCGAAGAACTCGAAGGTGCATGGATCCAAGTCCAGTTCGGGCAAGCGCAAGGCGCGCGCGTCTTCCAATGAGTCCGACGACGACGAAAGCTCGCCCAAGCAGCGCAGGACGTCCGACACTATGTCTGTGCTTCCGATCTTTGATCTGTCGATTGCTTACGTGGCAAGCAATGATCTACCCCCGATCTCAGATGATGGAGTACTCACTATCGAAGATCGACTGGCTCCCGCTGACCAGACCCAGTGGCCGTTCATTTCCCCCGACAAGGACCCGAAGATCGCCCGATCTCCGACTGCGGAGCAGCTGAGGACGCTGATCGACACGCGGATCCCGTTCTATTCGCACACCCAGCTTCCGTACCAACGGTACCCGAAGATCTTGGCTTCACGCAACCTGCCGACGCTTTCCAAGAGCCAGTACAATGCATACCAAGCGACTGAGCCTTGGGAGGACCTAGCGGCTTTGCTTCCGAAGGCTCCGATCACATTCTCGCTGGATAACTGCGCTCCCGAGCTCAGATCCTTCTGGAATCGGCTTTCCAAGTTCAACCGCGAGAACATTCAGTGGTTTTGGGAGCGAACCCACCACTTGATCGTCGTGTCAACGGCGTCAGAAGAACGGAAGCAGCGTCACACCCACGCCAAGGACATCTACTTTCGGCTGTTGGATTCGGCCGCAGATTTGATGCGCCGTGGGTTCGCAGACGTCGATCTGCTGCTGGAGCCGGCGTTTTTGCGCTATCTGCACACGCCTATGCCGGTATTTGTTGACGGAGCTACGTCGGAGAAGATTGCAAAGTGCGTCACCAAAGTCGACAAACGTTGGCCCGAGCGCACGTATCATCTTGCTTGGCCGGAGCTACATGTGACGGCCCACCCTCTTGTCGGTAATCGGATCGTCGGCAAGTTCGACGAGCAGGGGTGAGGCGAGGATCCGGTCGTCGGCGGTGCCCTGTATTCGCGTCTGTTGCGTGTGGTAGCGATTGCTTTACACTTCTAACACGATTGCCTCTCTTTGAACGTCATCTTGTTGTCTTCTCACTTGGTTCTTTCACTTTGATCGCCGATCTTAGGTTAATCGTTCTCCACGTGCCTCGATCTTCGATCTCAGACGTCAATTGACCGTCAATAGCAACGTGATGGTGCATAGTTACGCTGATCTTCGTTGTTGGCATCCAACATTGCGATATTTATCGCCAAAACATCGACAGAGCCACGATCTTCGTACTCCTCCACCTCCGTTGTCGTTCACTTGCTAGAATCTTCGAACACACTGTATGATCATGGATCTTAGACTCTGGTATCCGATCTTCGGTGCTGATCGCTTGATCTTCGCTGCTACATCCTCCTTCACGTCTCTGCACTCCCGTATCACCACTCACGCATGCAGATCTTAGATTCTCATCTCCGATCACAGCCGTATTCGTCGATCTACGACTTCCCTCTGCTGATCTTCACTTCTGCTCTGCTCCACACCTCCAAACTCACCATTCTCACTCCCTCAGTTCCACTGACCATCGTCGGACTGCTGATTTGTCGTTCCGGCTGCTGATCTTAGATCAACGCTGCCGATCCTCGATTTCACACGTCCGATCTTAGCCAAAACTTGGTTTTGGGTTGTTAGTGAGCTTGTTCAGCCTCTTCGGCGTCAACAGCTTCCATTCTGCCGCGCGCCTTGAGTCGCTCTTCGAATTCGAAGATCAGAGCACCACAGTTGAGCGAATCTTCACTCATCCACTCGTCTGGGTATTCTCCCTTCCAGACGACGAGGTATTCGCGGATTCGCCGTCCATAACGAGTCCGCTTGGTGAGTCTACGGTCAAGAATGGCTTCAACCTCGTATTCATCGTCTTCAGCTCGCGGTTCCCAGCTATCTTCAGGCAGAAGTGCTTCATCAAAGTCGAACCGATCTTCGGGTGGAACAGTAAGCTGATCTTCGGGTCGATCTTCGTACACGCGTCGAAGTTTCACTCGGGAGATGTGTACCAGTGGAAAGAACCTGTAGTCTAGGCTTCCAGCTTCGAGTCGAAGCATGTAGTCACCCACACGATCAGCGACCCTGAATGGGCCATGCCAAAGGTGCGCTAGCTTTTTCGCGTAGCCTGGCTTGGTGCGATCGAAGTATAGCCATACCTGAGATCCGATCTCGATCTCAGGGTCATTCGCAGCCTCTTCGTTGGCTTCATCGCGTCGATCCTCCATGGCTTCTCGTAGCAGCTTGTTTGCTGCCGCGCGAGCGTGGGTATACGATCTTTGCAACTTATTCCGCCAGATCTTAGGGTTTGTGATCGCCAGACCACGGTCGCCCCTTGGGATCATAGTCTCGAGCGTAGATCGAGGATCCCAACCGTGCACCAAGTAGTGCGGGGTCTCTTGTCGTGTCCGATCGTAGGCTGTATTGAGTGCGAACACCAGTCGCTCTGCATATTCGTCCCAATCGCGCTGATCTTTGTCTTGGACGTACATCTTGATTGCTCTTGTGATCGTGCCCACCATACGCTCTGTCATGCCGTTTGCTTGAGGTCGGTAGGCCAGCGTAGCTCTGCTTTGCTGTCCGATAAGCCGGTTAAAGGCTCGGAAGACCTCAGACATGAAGCTGGGCTCACGATCGTGCCGAATGACCTCACTCGCACCAAAACGACGGAAAACACAGCGTTCGTAGGCTTCGGCGACCGTTTGAGCTTCACGATTGGGGTTTGCCGACGCGATCACATAGCCGGAGTGCTGATCAATCCACAACAGAAGCTCCGTATTCCCCAGATGGGATTTCGGCAACGACGGTATGTGATCCATGCCGATTACTTGGAATGGGTAACTTGCGACGATATTACCCGGAGATCGGCCCCTGATCCTAGGTTGGCCCTTGCCTGTCGAGCAGTCGGAGCACGATCCCACGTACTGTTGTACGGATCTATGCATACCGCGCCAGTGGAAGTACTGGGACACCTTCTCATACGTTCTTGACACACCTTGATGACCTCCGACCAAGCTGGAGTGGTAGTGATGTAAGATCTCACGGTGCAGAGTGGTTGGTGCGACCAGTCGAAACTGCAGATCACGGCCTTCAACTCTCTTGCGCTGTCGCTTTCCTAGGAAATAGAGCAGATCGTCTTCACCAACGTCATACCGATCTGCGATCTTAGAGCATGCGTCGACATCTTCGGTGGTCAGATCTTCGATTTTGCCGAGGATAAAACACTTCAGATCTTTGATCCACTTCTCTTCGTCTTGAGCTTGGCGGATACGATCGACGCGGATACGCTGTGTAGCGAGCAGATCTTCGGTTTCCTGTGCCCGACGGCTGCCTTGACGTGTCATTATTGCTGCGATCTTAGATTTCCGCGGTTCTTGATCTAAGATCAGGACTTCATCGAGGCGATTGAGCGTGCGCAGATCTTCGAACTCGGACTTGTCGACTGTTTCACCACATTCACGTTGCATTGACTTGCCGGTGATATGATCTGCGGCCGCATTGAAGTCACGCTTTACGTGAACAAGCGAAACCTTGGTAAAACGTTCGATCTTTCGCGATGCGTCGATCCAAAGCAGCTTTAAACCCGGAGTTCGACACTCGATCTCCCCTCGAAGCTGTTGTATGACCAACCTTGAGTCTCCAACGACAATAACTTGGTGTAACCTAAGATCGGTGGCGATCTCAAGTCCCAAAAGCAATCCACGGTACTCAGCTTCGTTGACCGTTGCGTCAGGCGTGAATACCGACCGCGCCTCAACGACCTGCCAACCTGGGAGCTTCCACACGATCGCAGCGTAGGATCCTCGGCTGCGCTTTGGCTTTGCCGAACCGTCGAAGGAAATTACGTAGGTTTCTTCGTTAGGATCGATCTTAGGCACAGCAGGATCTAAGATCGAGCGACGGATGATCCGTCGCGGCTCGATTGACTCGAGTACGCTGTCGATCTTAGATGTAGGTGTCACCGAGGCTACGAGGAGACCGCAGATCTCCTCCTCACCCTTAGGTGCCTTCTCCACAGTGAGATCCCAGGGTGAAAGAATGGCAGCCCATTGCTGCAGCCGGCCTTGGAGACCCTTGGACCGAAATAACCAACTCAGCGTAGAATGCCGTGTGATAACGCGGATCGGCCGTCCCACAACCATGTTATAGCAAAGATCGACGACCTTAAGCAGCGCCAACACTTCTTTTTCGACCGGATCATAGCGTACTTCGTGGCTCTTGAGCACACGACTGGCAAATCGTACCGGCATCCACACTCCACCATGTTCTTGCATCAAAGATCCTGAGATCGCCCAGGCACAAGTATACACCACGATCACAACCTCTTTCCTAGGATCAAAGTGACGAAGCAACGGCGCATCGATCAGTTTCTCCTTTAGAGCTTCGAACGCTGTCACGTGCCTCTTCAGGTCGTCCGATCTTAGCTTGAAGTCAGATTCGGTGAGCTCGTAGAGGATTGCAGCGTACACACCGAAGTTTTCGATGAACTTGTTGTAGTAATTCAACGATCCTAGGAAAGACTGCATCCCTTTCAAAGATCTTGGGAACGGCAGGTCCCGTAACGCTTCCAGATTCTTTGGGTGAGTCCTCAACCCGTCCGGGCTGACTTCGTGACCAAGATACTCAACATTCCGCTTTCCAAAGAAGCTTTTTGGTATGCTGATCGACAGCCCCCACTGATCACAGGCCTCCAGCAGTTTCTCGACCATTTCACAAAGATCGTCCCACGTAGCTGCTCCCATGAGTATGTCATCGATGTATGATCTTCGCTGTAGCACCGATCTTTGATCTACGGGTGCAGGAACGCCATCAGTGAACACGTTCGCATCCGATCTTAGATCATCTTCACCCTTGAGTCGAAGAACACCGTAGAGTGCGTTGTCTATCAGACGCTGGTAGATTTGTGGTGCGTTCTTGAGGCCAAACGGCATACGAGTCCACTGGTACAGGCCGAATGGGGTGATGAAAGCTGAGATCAGCTTGGCGCGTTCAGTCATACGCACAACCCAGAACCCACTTGCCATATCCAACGAACAAAACCACAGCATAGCATCAAGATTCTCGAGTAGATCGTTGACGAGCAGCATGCTGTATACCATCAGTCGAGTCAAATTGTTGACTGCGCGGTAGTCGATACACAACCGGATGTCGACGCCGTTTTTCTTCATGACGACAACGATCGGTGACGCCCAAGGGGACTCCGATACCTCGATGATCTTAGAGTTGAGCAGACCTTTGATCAGTTCGAAGAGCTTCTCGAGGATCTTAGGCGGGAGCTTGCGGACCCTTTGTGCTATGGGTTTAGCATCACCGACGTCGATATCACAGATCGCCCCTTTGGCAGGCGGAGGGAGAGCATTTCCTTTGCCAATGCAAAGATGTCGCTTGGCCCACACGATATCCTTCATCTTCTCGATCTCCTCTGGGCTGTTGATCTTAGGATCTCCGACTTGAATGTCGTCGCGAGTAATCGGATCATTAGGGCTAAGATCTGTTTCGGGTATCACTGCTAGTTCTTCTGCCACATCTTCAGCATAAAGCTCAGATCCTTCGTGAACATACACAGGGTCGTCCATTTGGCTCTGATCGACCCCAAGGTCCACCACGGTAGCCGCCTTCAGGACCCGCGACATCGTCGCACTCAAGGATCCATCATCAGCGTCCACCTCGGTAGGGTTTCTTGTGAGTGTCGATGCGTGACTCGATCTGATTTTCGGCATGTCGTCCAAGGTCGTGGCTTCAGCGTCACTGATCTCAGCATCTGCAATCCCGATCTCAGCTTCTACACTTCCGATCTCAGCTTCTACACTTCCGATCTCAGCATCTGCACTCCCGATCTCAGCTTCCACCGTACTGCTGTCTCTGATCTTAGACTCAGATGCCTTCGGTCGTCGTAGAATCTTTGTCGGAGTCACGTACGTCGGCTTATTGACTGCAGGCAACAGCTCAGCGTAGGCCTCGGCCTCTGCTTGAGCCTTGCGACTCACAAAGATTGGATCTGACGTAGCTTCAAAAGCGAGCGTCTGCCATTCAGCGTATCGACGAGATTCTCTTGACACATAGCCTGGTCTTCGCGGGACATGGTCTCCGGTCAATCACATACCGATCTCAGTGTGTGTGCTGAGGTAAATGTCACCGTTGCTCACATTCGTCACTTCGATCGCGATGGGTCGCTTGTTTCGCACACCGTAAATGATCGTTGGGACCCATCCATCTCCTCGACGCACCCAAAGTCGCTGCCGATCCTTGTTGTGCAGTTCCACCGTAGTCGACTCACCCGATCTTAGCCTTACCGACTGATCGGGATACACTGTCCTCGTCAGCGACGGGTAGATCATAGATCTCCGCCCCTCGCACGGCACGCGGATCTCGTCCGGCATACAGAGAGATTCATCAGCGACATCGAGGCGCACTCCGGCTGGTCGCATGAAATCGGTCCCGAGTAGTGCTTGGGTGTTGTCGAGTTTGCCAACCCACACCGTATAGAAGTATACTAAGTGTCCTGCAAGGGTGATCTTGACTGTAGCTTTTCCTTCGACGTGGTACGTGAAACCACCGACACCAGCGGCACTGGTGGCTTCCGACGTGTCGATCTCAGCTCCTATCTCACGCGCAAAGATAGAATCTAAGATCGACATGTCCGCACCAGAATCCATGAGGATCCTAGCTTTGTGGCCGTTGATCAGCCCCTTCACGATAGTTTGTCGGGGTACTCGCTTGGATTCGTTCCAGTACCCGCGCCTTTCACCCGATCTTAGGACTAACTGCTGCGAAGCGAGCGTCCGATCATAGATCGAGCAAACACGGGACACCTTCTTGACAATCGGATCTTCGTCAACCGAAACGTGTATTGAAGAGACTTTACCAGCGCTGATCTTGGGTGAAACCTTGGTCGTCGCTGGATCCTTCTTGGCAACATATGCATAAATGCAAACGGGAGATCGCCCGGCGCGTACTAGCTCCCCAGCTAGCAGGCGATCTCGTTTAACCACTTCTCCACGTCCGGTGGTAGTATCCCAGCGTGTTGGCTTGGCTTGTACCAGATCCGAATGCGGTTGATCATGTCTTCGACGTGACATTTTCCCCGATCATGGATCTCACCACATGCGGTGCAGATCCGGAAGCACTTATCCGACGGGTGGCCACGACGACCACAATGTTCACATGTGAGACGACGCCAGCAGTCGAGATCACGATGTTTCTGCGACCCACAGTGGGTGCAGGGCTCTTCTTGATCTTCGTGGTTGTTCCGATCTTTGAGGCTGGCACCCTTATTGTCTCCGATCTTAGAGTTGTTTGTCGCCACGAATGCGCGAAGGAGGTGCTTGATCTCCGATCTTTGATTCCTGGATAGGTTTGGGCCCCGATCTTCGCCGGATGACGCCTCCTCGCTCTGATCTTCGACATCTGATGCCTGATCTTCGTCAGATGAGCTCTGATCATAGAATGAGAGCTCCGATCTCAGGTCTTCATCACTTGATGAGTCGTCCAACGCTATCACAGCACGGTTGCGTCTTGTAGAACGAAGATTAGTCTTTCGACTCGGTGATCCTCGATGATCTTCGTCCTGGTTACGCCTTGACTTCATCACTAACGCTTGTACTCGTGGTTTTTGACGGTCTGTGGTCGTTGGCTTACCCGATCTTAGATCTGGGCGTCGATCCACGATGCGCTTGGCGTTTTTCGTCTTTGGATCTTCGTCGCCGTTGAATTTCTTCCGTTCTTCGGCACGTCGGATTGCTACGAGCACTTCCTTGAGAGTGTCCACGTCACGTATACAGAGCGGTGTCAACGTCTTGACCAGCTCCCGATCTTGGACAGAATTCAGATACTGTTGCACATGCTCTCTGGCTTGAACGCCGTGATCATAGTCGCGATTGGCGCGTCGAGCTTGGGCATTCAGGCGGTACAGATAGTCCACAAAGTCTTCGGTCGGCATACGACGCATCTCGTAGTACTTGTGTAGCGGCGATATTGCGTCACCACAAAACTCCGACTGGAATTCCTCCAGCAAAAACCTCCATGTGGCCTTCGTCGTAGTCTTGAGCTGGCGATACCAGTTCTTAGCTGGACCTTCAAGCAATGCAGGAAACTCCATGCACATCTGGTCCGCTGTCAACTCATCACGCCGAAATGCAGCCTTGACCGATGACAACCAGTTGCGGGCTTTGGCTTCACTTTTGTCCTTGTTTGTGAATGACTTCAGATCGGCAGTCGCAGATCCTCGGTATCGAGCTGATGCGACAGCACGTGGCGAAGGCTCGTAACCTTCGAAGATGTCAGATCTGTCGTCCATATCAACGTCCTGTGCTTCTGCAGGTGTGAACACCGCTGCATTGGCCGTCAGATGTGACATTGCTGCTCCGATCTTAGGTTCCACCACGCCCCTTGTCGACTTAGTCGTGAATTGACGAGCGATCTTCGATCCTTGAGTCTTTTTCGCTGCTTTCTTTGGCTTTGACGCTCTGATCTTAGGTTCCCGTGCTTGCCAGTCTTGGATTTCGTCCTCGATCTTAGATTTGACACTAGGATCTCTGAGATCGGGTTCTCTTTCAGACCGATCTTCGTCTGAGGAGGCAAGAGCTTCAGCGATCAGCGACTTTCGCAGTTCCAGCGAGCTTGTTCTCACTCCACCAGGGGTGGTAGATGTCGCCTGTGCGAGTCTTGATCGGTTTTCGGCATGTAGAGCTCGCTTGTTCGCAGCATCCACTGCTTCGGCAGCCGATCTCAGCTGATCTTCGAGTTCTTGAACCCGGGCACGTTGGTTTTCGGCTTCCTGTCGGTATTGAGCGCCAATAACGATCGATTCCAGGTGCTTGGCCGTGCTGATCTTAGGTTCTTGTCGCTGATCCTTGATACCTTTGCGTTTATCCAGAATATCACAGAGCAGACGATAAGATGCTGCACCGGCAGCCACCATCTCCGTCACATCGAAGGTCTCTAAGCGTGGGTAGCTTCTAATCCTCGGCACAAAACCCGCAGATAGGAACATCGTCACCAACGCGTTGATCACAGACCTTGGGGGAAGGGCGTGAACCTGCGGATCATAGACCCGGTCGGTCGCAGAGAAGTGTTGCAGGTTGAACAGCTTGAGAAACTCGTTGTGCTGTATCAAACGAGCAAACTCGACCTCGGGATCAGAGAGAGGATCCAGCGTAATGTGCGCTCCGTTCAACCGAACGAAGAGTGACGCGCGAAATGCGTCCACGGCCTCATCAGCCTCGGTCTTGATCCCAGCTCGGTGGATGGCAAGAGGCATCTTCTCATCGTAGATCTCAGACGGTGGGTTATCCAACGCAAAGGAAAACTCGTCGAGATCACCTTCATCTTCCACCTCGCTCTTGATCTTAGCCTCGTCGCTCTCGACGCCATCGGCGTTGCCGATCTTAGCTTCGCTAGTCTCCTCTGAGTCCCGATCTTCGATCTCAGTGATGCCGCGAGGCTAAGATCCGTCTTCCACTCCTTCTTTTTCTTCTTCTTCCATGTCGCCAACTTGATCTTCATCAGTTGCGGGTCCTTCGACACGGGTATCTTCTTCAACATCGTTGCTGCCATCTTCGGACCCGATTCCAAGGGCAGCCACGCGAGGTCTTGATCTTTGATCTTCGATCGTGTCGTCCGTGACCTTCGAGTCGGACGATACGCGAGGCCGTTGTTTGTTACCGCTCCTGGCCCTCGATGGGAGCGGGTTCCGTGTAGTTCGGGGAGTCTTCGTCATTGTTGTCTTCTTGGATCTCTCCGATCCGGGCATGCGCACCACTTGTCGTAGAACCACCGGCAAAATTTGCAGCTCGGACAAGACCTATGTAGAGATTCGGAGCGGAGAGAGTGCGATGTGAGTGTCTGCACGTTCCTGGAGCGTGGTTGACGTCGTCTGCAAGCGTGGATCGTAGATCAGAAGCGTAGATCTTAGAAACGGAGCGCCGATCTTAGATCAGGCGCGTCCGATCTTAGCCTTGGAACGTCCGATCTTAGACAGCGAAGCGCCGATCTTAGATTCCACAGACGATTGAAGCTACAGCAACGCAGGGTACGCGTTTGCCCAGCCAAACCAGTCGCAGAAGTGCCCAGAAGAAGTCTCCTCCGATCAGTATCCGGGTCCGCGGGAACCGGGAGTACTCTGAGATCGGAGATCGTCTCGGCGTCAGGTCGTGAGTCTGACGCCTCTGCCTTTAACACGTGTGTGCGCCGACGATTAGGACGCAAGCAGCACGCGGTTGCCACGGGTATATCCGTGGGCTTGCCCGGCGGGAAGCGGATCGCCGCAACAGGCCGGGAGATTGGTCGGGTCGGTTTAACGTCACCTCCTGGGTTGAGGGGTTGACTGCACGGGCTTGCTACACCGTCCGGCTACTGTTGGCACACGACTTGTGGGGTAGAAGGGAAATTCCGGAGTGTTATCCTCTGTGTACTACGATATGCATGCCTACTGGATTCTCTGCCTCTCCTTTACCTACGATCGGTCGACCTAACTGACTCTCACTTGCCTATCTTCAAGGATTTGCTTGTGGTGCCTGAGATCCGAGTCCAAGATCTAAGATCAGGCCTGTGATCTAAGATCAGACGACGGAGATCTAAGATCGGGCATCAAGGATCTAGGATCCGAGCCTCAGATCTAAGATCGGTCAGCCATAGTCGATTTCGAGCGCTCTTCACCCGTTGCCGATGCTTGACGTGGGCTTGGGGCGATAATCTGAGCGTAGAAGCTGAGATCGGGCGATAGAATCGGAGATCAGGGTCCTCGAACCGGAGATCAGAGCCATATATCTGAGATCGAGCTTCACACGCGGCCTCCTGCGCCTCGCCGTCACTTCACCCAAGCTGTTGAGTATCTCTGCACCTTGGGTTGGCTGTCTGTGGGCGTGTGCCCTGTTGGCGTCGAAGATCTTTGCATAACATCGTTGATCGGGAAGCAAAACCGAAGATCCGTGTGCAGAACCTGAGATCGAGGCGTTGAATCGAAGATCTGAGGTCGTTTGCGACCCGCTGTGGCTGTTTACTGCTTCTGCCTTGTCAATGCTGTCCCCGCTCGCTCTTGAACAACGATTAGCTGCCAAGTTGCTCTCGATCTTGGATTTCCCGATGATGATCTTCGATCTTGGCGCCGTTGTGCCAGTTCTGGCCTTCCACACATGTCGCACGTTCTCTCGGTGCCCTGTCGCCCAGCGTGGTAATTTTTCACCTCGTTCTACCACAGCAACGAGTGGCTCAAGCGGAAAAGCTAGCGGAAAACCCTGCTGAAGGAAGCGAGACAGTGAATGAAGTAGCCAATGACATTTTCAGCGAAGGAGCGCCTGAAGACTCAGTGCTAGTACCAGTGTTTGGCAGAAGATCATTCGTGGACGACATTTGTTTCGGCGCGAAGACTGCGGAAGAGTGCCTGGACATTTTAGAGAGGCTGCTTGCAAGATTCGAGGAGTGCAGGATCAGTGTGAGCTTCACAAAGAGCTTATTCTGTAAGAACGAAGTCGACTTCCTGTCACACAAAGTCAGCGGAAATGGTCTGTCCGCTGACAAGAAGAAGCTTGGACAGCTGAAAGACCTGCCATTCCCCTCCACAAAAAGGGGCGTTCAAGCATTCCTGGGGGCGTTGAACTACTACAACCGGTTCATCCAGGATCTAGCAGTCTACGGAGCAGCACTCTACCAGCTGAATGACGAGGATTTCCTGTCAGAAGAGCGACTGGGACCAGCCCGAGCGGCTTTCGAAATGCTTAAAGCAAAAGCTGCAGCCGCACCTGTGCTGAAGCACTTCCAGCCAGATCTGGAAGTCCACATAATGGTGTTTGCGAACAATTGGGCGCTCAGCGGAACTGTTATGCAGATACACGATGGGGTATTACACCCTGTGCGGTTCTGTGGTCGCGTGTTGAACGACGCAGAGACGAGATACCACCCGGCGGAAAGGGAGGTGCTGGCACTGCTTCGGGTGCTGAAAGTCTGCTACGGACAGCTCGCTGGACGACCGATCACGGTGTACACGCGATTCTCCACGCTGGAATGGGTGTACAAGTCGAAGAATCTCTTTGGACGGACGGTTCAGTTTGCAGTGATGTTGTCCCCGTGGAGCCTGACAGTTAAGCGGGTGAAGGAGAAAGACACCAAGATCGTTCAGCTGGTCCATGCATCGATTACACCGTTCATATCGCTGGAAGAATCGCTAGCGGAATTCACTCCGCCTAAAAGTTCAGCCGCACCTGTTCCAATTGACCCGCAGCTGATGTATGCTCGACTTCCACGGTCGTACAATGGACACGTGCTGACGTTCGACGGGTCGGCCAAGCCTGAAAAGAGTGGCGGAACAGGGGCGTCGTCCTGGATCATCTGGAAATTGCCCGAGTGGGAGATTGAATTTGCCGCTTCCGCTCACCTCGACGCCGCAACTGTGAACGAAGCAGAGTTTATCGGCATGAATCGAGGAGTCAAGGAGTGCGTGTCGAGAGGAATCCAGGAGCTTGTCATCGTGGGCGACTCACGGCTGGCAATTCAGCAAGCCATGGGTATCATTGCTTGCCACAAAGACTCGCTCAAAATCCACCTGCAAGAGCACCAACTGCTAGTAGCGCGGCTAAAACGAGTACGCTATCGACATGTAGCTCGCTCGTTCAACGCAGCAGCAGACTCGCTGGCTACTGAAGCGCTAACCACGCAGACAGGGTGGGAAATCGTCAGCGAGCAGCGAAAAGATGGGCTGAAAGCACTCAATAGTGCGCATAAGGAGCTATACGCTGACGAAGACGATGAAATGAAAGCGGAAGAGCATGCCGAGAAGCTCAAAGGAGCTGAACTACCAGCGGAAGAAGCGATGGCACAGCCCCAGCAACGAGTTGGACCAGCGGAAGTCGAACAACCGCCTGAGATCGTCTCGGCAGTAACCAGGAGCCAATCACGGACCAGCGGAAATGGTGAAAAGAACCACCAGTATGGTGAATATGTCGAGGAGGCACCGCATAACCCGGTAGAAAAGGCAAAGGGAGTAGCAAAGAGTCGCCTGCCGCCAGCGGAAGCACCAGACGAGCAAGAAGGAAGTAGATCCGACCCTCAGGAGCGGTCAGCGGAACAGCAGCTCAACGGCCTGACCCTTGCAGAGTCAGCGGAAACACTGCAGCATGCATTAGAGGAACGGCTGAAGCGCATTGCAGCAGCACAAGATGAGGAATCAAGGTGGAATCTGCTCAAGAAATACCTGCTGGGTAACATCAGCGAGCTGAGCTACCGTGAAGCGAAAGACTGCTCAAAACTGGCCGACAGATTTGTCGTAGATGACAAACAGCTGCTACATTACCTTGACAAAGGGAGGAAATGGTCAGTGGAGGAAGACCCTACACCTGAGCTGAAACTAGTCGTCCCGACCACCCTGATACCTGAAATACTTCAAACGTGTCATGAGAGCTACGAAGGCGGACACCAAGGAATCACTCGAACGTACCATCGCGTTCGACAGGAGTATTATTGGGTGGGATTGTACCGAGATGTCGTTGATCACGTGAGAGGGTGTGCTGATTGCAGCTCAAGCAAAGGAACACCACAGCTGAGTGGTTATTCCCCTGGAAACATCCTAGCGGAAAGACCGTTCCAGCTGGTTTCGATGGATTTTGTGATTCCGCTGCCTGAAACCAGCCGCGGGAACACCTCCTTGTTGCTTTTCCAATGCTCATTCACAGGATATGTCATCGCTAAACCCATGAGAGACTCAGGGGCGTTAGCTGTAGCGAAGGCCTTCGAGGAGAAAGTGTTCCTTCAGTTCGGAGCCCCAAGCATGATTCGGTCAGACAGAGATGGAAGATTCATTGGTGAGGTTTTCAGCCACTTTAGAGACATGCTGGGGGCGCAGGCTCGAGCAACGCTGAGCTATCGGCCGCAAGCTAATGGACAGCAAGAGCGATCCGTTCAATCAGTTATCAAGACTGTTCGCATCTATGCAGAGGATCCATTGCAGCGTGACTGGGATGATATTGCCGAGAAGGTGGTATTTGCAATCAACACGTCGATGGACGCAACACGGAAGGACACACCATTCTTCTTGGTGCATGGCTGGGATCCCAAGAACACAATTGGTGCGATGCTATCTCTGTTCAAGGGCCGAGGTGATCAATCAGATGCAGCGAAATGGAGGCGAGAGATATGTCGACAGCACGGAGTAGCACTGATCTTAGCCAAACAGTACCAAGCCAAAGAGAAAGCACGGCGAGCGGAATTGCACAATGCACAGCTCACTGAGGCTGAAATTCCAGCGGAAAATGGCGAATCGGATCACTCTGCTTTCGCAGAAGGTCGGCTGGTATGGCTGTACATGGCAAGAGTTCGACCAGGTTTGGTCAAAAAGCTGGCACACTTGTGGCATGGTCCTTTCAAAATTCTGCGACGGGTGGATGCGTTTGCTTTCGAGTTGGAACTCCCAAACAAGAGCGGGTATAGGTTTCATCCAGTCGTCCACATTAGCCGGCTGAAATTGTACCGAGACTATCCAGAGAGACCTACCGTTCCGCTGGTAGATGGACTGGCGGAAACTGGCCGACTTGACTTTGATGAAGAACTGCTACCCGAAGACAGCTGGGAACGAACCCGTCGAGATGGAGAATTCGAAGTTGAAGCAATTTTGGAGGACCGGCTACCGCTTTCGACCCGAAGCGGCCGCCAACACCGTGAATTCTTGGTCAAATGGAAGGGGTACGAGGACCCGACGTGGGAACCGCTTTCGAATTTATCGTGTGGAGGTGTCTTGTACGATTACCTCCTTCAGCGGAAGCGAGACAACCGACTCCAGGTGGTGCAAGTTGCTGACGAAGACTAACAAGTGAAAGAAGACGCACCACCAAATGTATTAACTTGCATATGCATTAACTCATCCTACGACGTACGAGCGGAAACGAAGAAACGACCCCTCAAATCTCAGCGGTGTCTCCACCATCGTCGGAGAGTTCACGAGCGGAAGACTGGGAAGCAGGCCTTGGTGGCTGAATGATGGCCATGGTGAGCAGATCTGGCGCGAAACTGTCGCCCAGCGTTGGGCGGAAAACAGTCTGATACGGATGGGTCCACCTCGATGTCAGCCACGACCCTCGGTACGACTCGTCCCTATACAGGATACGCAATTCCGCCAACCAATCTGAGGTCTGAGGAGTCCATATCAAGGGAGAAGAACTGTAAAAAGGGAGAGAAGGATCAACCAAGACACGGAGATCCAGCTTCTCCTCCTCCAGCAAAGAGTGCGCCTCGTAGAGGAATCGACCGTAATGGAAGCGGAGCGAGTCAGCACGAGCTTTCCGCTGGCTGACGTAAGCCCTCCATTCACTCTTCAGACGGGGGTTCGGATGCTGGCGGAGATACTTGAGGACGGCCGCTTGCGGGATCCAGAAATCTCGCTCCCAGAATGCTTGAAACTCTTGATCTCGCAGTCGATTCCACTGCCGAACTAACGTCTTGAGGCCAGTTTGCGTCGAGTTGAAGAAAAGTGGCTGCTGGAGCTGCAGACCTCGGAACGATTCCCATGGCTTGGCAGAAAGGAATGAAGAGAATGAACTAGCGGAAATTGGCACAACTGCAGACCCGATGCTGGAGCTCTCATCCCCGAAATTCCGAAACAAGCGCACGTCATTCCAGTAGTGCTTGCCGGAAGGCGTCTGGAACCTCAAACCGCGCAGAACTTTGGTGATGGCATCACCAGTGAGGGTCCTCTTGTCTGTGGGTTGAGGTTCAGGCCATAGATCAAGCGTGAGCTGATCGGCCACCTCGAAACCAGCCGTCACCAGTGAACCACCCCGCTGAGGCACCGGCGTTGCAGGAGTGGCAGTTGCCGAAGCTGAACCGGTGCCACTAGAAGGAGCAGACACCACGTGCGGACCAGCGGAAGGCTGTGGAACATTGGCCGAGGCTCTTTTCTTGCTAGAAGAACTCGTCGGGGTGGTGCTGGGGGCTTTCCGCTGGCGAGTTGACGAGTTGGGTGCATCAGAAGACTTGTTTGTCGCCGGAGATTTCCCTTTCTTCTTGGCGGAAACTGCTGGAGCAGCGGGGAGAGAGGGCGTGACGTCATCACCAGCGGAAGATGCCGAGGTTGCCCGTGGCTTCTTGCGAGTGGCCGGAGAACTCTGTGTTTCCGCTGGTGCAACGCGCTTCCTCTTGCCCTTAGCAGCGGAAGTTTTCTTGGGAGTACTTGTTGGCTGGGGCAGAACAGGCGGCGGTTGGTCCGTCAGCTCAAGCTGCGCGATACGAATGGCATCGTCGCGAGCCTTGCGACGAGTACCGACAACTTCAGCAGAATTCTTGCTAGAAGTCGCTGCATGAACGGAATCACCACTCTTGTCAACGCCAGCAGCAGCAGCAGCAGCTTCCGTGGACGCAGTGGCACGATTTTCAGCCAAGACTTGAGCAGCAGCAGCAGAGAGAGCACTCAAAGGGACCGTAGAGTCGTCAGCAGAAAAAGTGCCACTTGCAACGTGGACTTGGTCGGGGGAATCTGGCTGAGTCGCGTGAGAGCTATCATCGAAACGAAATTCTTCCGCTGCAGAGGAAGCTTGACTGCGAACGGAGTTTCCGGCAGAACCTGGTGCAGCACGGTCGACACCAGCAGAAGAAGAGCTTCCTTTCCGCACATCGCTCATCGGAGAGCGCGAAGTCGACTTGTTACTGGCTGTGGAAGGTTTTCCGCTGGGTTTTCCTGCCGGACTCTGTGGTGAATCAACGCTAAAATGTGAAACAAGGGACTGGAGAAGAGATTCAGCAGCAGAAATACGTACATCGGCACTAGAAAAGCCAGCGGAAGCTTCAGGGGCGGCGCGAGACTTGGCTGATCGAGAAACAGGTCGCTTGCTAGCCTCTGAGCTGGTGTCAGTCGATTTGTGACCAGCTTCAGAGCGCATTCGGCCGCCAACGAGACGTTTCTGTCTAGCGGAACTGCGCGCCGGAAGAGGAAACTGGTCATCGCTGTCTGAAGGATAGCTTTCAGTGGCCGAGCAGCTTGGAGATCGATCACCAAGCGGATCTGGTCCAGAGGGCCCGGGTATGGATGAAGCTGCAAGCTACAAGTGAGAACAAACCCAACGAAATCCACGAAATCAGCGACAAAAGACAACTTACCGCGATTTCCGCTGGGTCGATTGCCTTGGGGAAGCGGCTGAATAGGCCGCCGAACGCTTGCCAGCTTGACTCGAGCCCGTTGGAGCTGGGATTCCACCAGCCGGAGCTTATGCGAGTCACCATTTGCAGCAGCGAGCTGAAGCTGGGTGCACTCTGTAGCTTTCCGGGCCGCATACTCTTGAATTGCGCGGAGCTGCTGGCCGAGCGACGCGATGGTGGCTTGTTGAGTGTCCAACTCGGCCTGGAAGCGAGCATGAAGCCTCTCATGCGACTCCGCCAGCCTCGAGAAGTGCTCGCACTGAGCAGCTGAAGTTGCCTGGGAGGCTCGAGAGGCCGTCAGCTCACTGTTGAGCGACACCACCCTAGCGGAGAGCAGCTTGTTGTCGGAGTCCGCGGTCTTCAGCTGGGCTTCGAGGGCGGAAATCCGGCGCTGCTGGACCGCCGATTGCTCCCGCAGGTCACCCACGAGCTTTTTCAGCTCGCTGGTTTCCATTCGATCCACGTCAGCAAGCGATGTGATCTCACCGGGCTTGAAGGCGTCCTTCACAACCCGGTACAGGCTGCGGAAGTCCGTCGAGCCCAGGCAAGCATTTGCCTGGCTCACCGTGAGGACATCACGGCAGGAGTGAGCTAGCGCCGCCCCAATGACTGGGGCGACCTGCGCCTCGGCGCGCTCAACCACCCGGTGGAAGAGCGCGGAAGAGATGACGGAGTCGGGGCGCCGAGCCCCAGGGAACGAGGTCATAGCGCGCCCAACGTCGGCGGAATCCGAGCCGACGCCGCCTGGCTGCGCGAGCAACCGACCCGAGTATTCGGCGAGGGTGAGCCGCTCAGGAGGCTATGGAGCAACAACGAGACATCAGACGACGGAGCCACGTTGCGCACGGGTAGAACACACCACGGCGCACCTCGTCCTGGACGCGCTGCGGCGGAGAACCACCAGAAGCCATGCGCGCGGAGGAGATCGAGCTTCGGCCGCGTGCGGTTGATGTGAAGAGCCGGCTGAAATTTCTGATAGAACCGTCACCGACAGAAAAGTTTGCCGCGCGACTCACTGATTGGCTCGTCACGCGCCAGGGGCGGTTGTGGTGAAGCAAATTTCAATTCTGACCAAGGTCCCGGACAATTTAGCGGCCGGCCGGACAGGCACCCGAAGAAATTGCAATTATGACCAAGCGCCGAGGCTATCAGGCGGGCGTTCCAGTGTTGGCGAGAAATTATTTGCACTTCTGGCCAAGTGCTCGTGGGTTGTCCGAGTGTCGCCGGGAAGCTTGGGTACACCAGCCGGTGGCGGGTATGTACCCTCAGACGGTGACGGTCGGCAGTACCAGTAGACAGGTACACTGGCTGGTGGTGGGTATGTACCCCGGACGGTGGCGCCTGGACAGTGCCCGTAGCTGGGTACACTGGACGGTGGACAAGCGTGTACAGCCGACTGTGACAAGTGGCCGGTGGCGACAGTCTGGCCGGGTGAGCGGGCGGTGGCAGGAAGGTCGCCCAAGCTGCCATACAAAGGCCAGTCAAACGGCCCAAGGGACAGATGAAGAGACACCGCTGCTGGTCGGATGCGACTGCTCAGCGGAAGTAGGATTTTTATACTTGCATATTGTATAGGAGACAGTAGGAAGATGATGAAGCTATAAAGTAACCAATACAGAGCGGAATTTTCCAAGTCCGACGCAAGCATCTGCGCAAGGTGAGTCGTGGGTGTGGGCTGGATATGACCGCCGGCTGCACCGACGCACATTGAGTGTCGTGGTTGCGCCCAAGGTCAGGCCAAGAGTTTAGAGTGCTTGGTGGCCCTGTGTGTGGGCCGAGCCGCTTTTAGTGCGGCGAAAGACCCATCAGCTGAGGGATTTCGGTCCGTCAGCTGCCGTGTAGTGCCTTGTGCACGTCGTCAGCTTCCTAGCTGAGGGCACGGAGTGCGAGTGCAGCTCGCTGGCTTGCTCGTAGCCAGCGGAGCGGTGTGTGTGTTGCTTGTTGAACCCTGTTCATACGTGTGCAACCCGGCTTATAGGGAAAGAACCTTGCCAAAAGGGAACACAACGTGAGGGGGGTTCGATACGCCTGTATTTTATTCAGTCACTATATCACACAACGATGTGGCATTGGCCACAGCCATTGCCGGACGACCCGCCGTCCGAGTCCGAGTAGGCATGGCGCCGAGCTGGAGCTACATCTCGGCGACGACCCAGAGCTGCTTGTCCACACCGAGCTATGACAACTACGTGCAGCCGCAAAGCTTGGATTTCGTGATGCCGCCGAGACAGAATACCTACCTGAACCACCACCCGAGCGAGCCGAGGGCGAACCACCAGAGTATGTGTGGGGAGGCGAAGCTCCTGAGGAGTGAGATCAAGTTGTTAAACCAGCAACATCTCATGAAGTCCCAGCACCAACTTCTCCAGATCCAAGAACTGAAAACTCCAATTCAGACTCTGAAGATGGACCTAAGGATCAAAGATGCAGCTCTACAGCAAAATAAGACCGAACAAGAAAGGAAGCGAAAGCGCGATGCCTCTCCCTCACAGCTCAAGAAGAAGGCCAAGATTATTCCTACTCTTTCCGGCATAGACCCTCAGCTACGGAAACGATTGACTACAAAAGAACTCAAGGCTCTGTTTACTGACCAAAAGCACAATCCATTGGATGTGAAGATAAGGGGTCACGTGCCGTCCAAAGTGTTGTATGTTAATTCTGAGCAAGTGGCGCACGTGTTCCAGTTCCCTACGTCGGCATTCAATACCAAACAATTCAAGCACGGGAACACGACTACGTGTATTTGCCATGCAACCATTCTGGGTAACCTGTGCGATTTTTGACGATCCATGGTTTGTGAAAAGCATGTTCCTTCATCAAAACCGAGAAAATAACAGCCGAGCTTTATCTGCTGTACTTGTCGTCGCTCCACAAATTAGGAAAAACTTGCAACTTCGATCGGCGTGTTGGTGAGCTTTCGGTGACTACAGGTTTTTTTTCCTATTGTGTTGAAGCGGGTGTTGAATGGCGATAATTTTTCTCGTGGTGAAAAGGCCTTGAACAAATACCTAAAAGACCAAGAGCTGTACTGTGCGACAACTTACCCGTCCGAATTGTGCCAGCTGAGGTGTGACAGCGACTTGCACAAAGTTCTTAGTTTTATGGACTCGCTTCACAACGATCTTTGGTTTGAAGGCGACGAAGATACTCCCATTATTGTACGATCTCGTCCGGAGACAAATTGCTATTCGGAAGAAAGCGAGTGGACCATGGTTTGGCAAAAAAAAACTTGCGGGGAGATGGCTCATGCTCGCCGAGTTCAGAGTTGGTTTTCTCCGCTGGGTACTTGCGATTAGCTCAATAGGTCTATCCTCGCCTGGAATTCGCCTTGCCAAAATGGCCACTTTACCAACCAGTGCATACTTCGATGCTTGCATACTCAAACCAAGTAATGTATAAGGATATACAGGTGCCAGTTGCCTGGACTCACGATATATTTGACTTTTTCGTAATTCAGTACAGCGGAGTTAGTTGGGCACAGCAGCAGCATACTTAAACCAAGTTACGTATGGAATCACGTACTCTTTTCATAACTCAGTCTCAGTGAGTGCCTTTCTTTTTTGCTGAAAATCACATTGAAGGTGACCGCCGTTGGCACCAGCTCGAGCGGAGATGGAGGCGCGCGGGCGCATCTCGGTGGCCGACACGCGCTGCGCGCACGCCGACGTGATCGTGAGTCCCGCGGCTTGCGCGGCTGCGAGGCTGCAAGACGGCTGGCCGACCGACTGAACGCCGCTGGTGCAGGGGAGCGAGGCGCTACGCGGCAAGCTGCTCGGGTCCGGGCCGATCCTCAAGAAGATTGACATGCTTGTGGCCGAGATCGCGCGCATGTGCGTTGCTGTGGGCTGTGACGGCGGCTCATCCGCACCGGTGAGCTCGTCGACTGACTTGTGACGCCGAGACGCTGCAGCGTGGCGCAGAGAACCGTCGTGACGGTGGCGTTCGACACGTTCAAGCTGCTGCGCCCCGTGTTCCACGGAGACTTTGTGCGCCTCGAGGGCCGCGCGCTGAGCATCAACTCGTCCTCGATCGTGTGCCAGGCCAGCGTCTACCGCCGCGACTTCGCCACGGGCGAGTTCCAGCTCACGC
This sequence comes from Phytopythium helicoides, assembly GCA_024867545.1. NCBI lineage: Eukaryota > Oomycota > Peronosporomycetes > Pythiales > Pythiaceae > Phytopythium > Phytopythium helicoides. The sequence continues at coordinate 407,442 of JANFNE010000033.1, forward strand.
ACAACGCCATCGTGACGTTCGTCGCGCTCGACAAGAGCGGACGCCCGAGTGGCGGGCTGCCGGAGTTGTTCGATCCCCAGCGACCCGTGCAGTGCCAGCAACTGCGGGACATCGCGACCAAGCGCAAGGAGCTCAGCACGCGCTGGCGGAAGGCACAGGAGGATGTCACGGCTCTCGCGATGACGCAACCCATCACGCACGACATGATCCCCGTGCTGGACAGCGACGCTACCGCACCCGCGCGCAAAGTCAACATCCAGGACACTGTGATCGAGACTCGGAACAACTTCCTACTCAAGCACGCCAACCTCAACCGAAACGTATTTGGCGGTGTGCTCTTGGACTGGATGGTGAAGCTGTTTTGCGTGAAAAGCGGTTAGGCTCAGGGAGAAGGAGGGTCTTACGAATATTATGTCTGCATTCGGCAGGACCGCGCAGCGCTTTACTGCGCGCGGAACTTCACCAAGAACTACAACATGGTGACTGTCGGCATGAACCGCGTGCACTTCAAGCTCCCCATCAACCTCGACAACCTCGTGAGCATTCGGTCGCGCGTTTGTCGGGTCAAGTACGTTGTCGAGTCGTTCAACGCTTTCCCTGAAGGACGAGGATCGACCGTAGCTAACCCGCTCCGTGTCCAACATGGCATCGCCCAAACCAATGCAGGAAGTTCTCGGTCGAGATTGAGATCGCAGTGTACCGCGTGGAGCTCCCTCACAACGTGCAGAAGCTATCGCATACGGGGTGGGAAAGCTGTCCGATGGCTGTCATGGTGCCACCACCGCTGACGACGCCTGTATGTGTTTTTCCAGCTACTTTGAGGTGCTGAATCTGGAAGAAGACAACCGCCGACGCGAGATCCATATCGGAGTGACCGCTTCGGAAGCAGACCAAGAGGGAATGGCTGCGCTCATGCGCGCGTGCCGTCGACAGCAATTCGAGCAGGAAGACGCGGAGTTGCTGTCCATGCCACCGATCCCTGTTGCGCTGTCCAACAAGTTCGTCGATGACAGTCCACGGTCGAGTCTGTAGACTCTGAACCGGAGACTCGAGCGAGGAGCTTCCATGTACTGGATTGGACGTTATCAGGCGACAGAAAATGAAGCCGCATGCCTGTATTTTTCCACTCCATCCATTGGACGTTTGTTTGGTCCGCACAGATGTGGACACAGTCCGAATGTGTCGGGTCACAATCTAGTCCGTTCAAATGGTATTTGCACACAGTTTTGCTGAAGCACATTAGCACATTTTGGTGCCACCGCCCTGCTCACGCACCTACACCATAGTGAATCCAAGTGAAATCTATGGTTTTATTTCCTGGTGCCCCCTGTCGCCTCGTGCCCATTAGAGAGGTCTAATGTAGGTATCGAATTCACTTGGATTTAGTATTGAAGCTGCTTCTGAAACCAGCCAATCAGAGGCCGCCTCTTACATATTTACAGTCGGACCAAATGAGTTTCAATTGACAACAAACCAAGCAGAAAACGGACACGAGTCGAGTCGCCGCGTCCGCCTATCATCACACTTGAAAATTGTATGAGGTGATGGTTTTTTGGCCTCAACCTATTTCTGTGGCAACATTACGATATGAAAAATAAAGGTTCGACTATCTCGCAGGTCTCTCACAACCGCGACACGTTTTGTGCTGTGCAGCACTCTTTTTTGGCAGCGGTGTGATCCCATGTGTTGCCGCCGTTCACTTGCTCTTCGCGAAAGAAACCACCGACAATATTGGACAGCTGCGAGAGACTGATGATTTTTTTCCCTCACTCGCCGAGAACTTTCGCTCGCCGCGGGTTTTTACATGTCGGTCAGAGATGACCGCACGAGACGATGCTTTTGGATCTGGGAGTCATTTGGAGGTGAGATATTATGCTGTCCAAAGATTGGGAGCAAAAGCGTCGTCGTCACCCGCCTTTCCGCCTTGACAGCTCTGTGACGCTGGTGAACTTTAGGCGTGATTTGCTGTTGCAGCGAGCGAGAGAGAGAGAGAGAGAGAAGGCTGTGAGTCAAGTTTACGTGTGTACACGCAGTGAGGCTGTGTGGATCGATGACGCTGGTTGCTTGGTAGAGTCTTGGCCGGTTTGCTTACTTTGTCTTCATCATGAGATCGTGCGGTGTTTCCCGAAATGATTGTACCGTATCCCCGCGGTGTCTGTCTGACGAGGCGAATGAATGGGCTACATGTAGCTAGCTGGTTGGAAGCGCCTGTCATCTTGTCGGTGCGGTTGCGGTGAGTAGCGCGGGAGGTGGTGGCTCGTGAGATCTCGAATGGTGCGTTGTAACGTTAGTCCAGAGGTTGCGCTGGACCATGATCGTCCCAAGTGCAGTGCTGCACCGTCGCTTCTTCAGATCGCTTCTTCAGCTTGGGTCGCGATGAGCTTCAGATGCGGACGGATCGGATTTTTTTGCTGGATCTCGAGTGAACCCATTGCTCTCTCCCTCCCACTGCCATAGGGAGCTATGTAGTTTGTTCTAGTGAGCGATGGTCACAGCCACCCCATCAAGCCAAGACGAGCAAAAGTCCAGCTTGCATCTACAGTACATCGTGTCTAGAACAGTTTGATTGGATTTATAGTGTACGACGGGGTCGTCTTTCATGATAGCTTGTGTCGGTCTTGTACGCACCCCGAGTGCGTTGGGAGGGAGGTGATTGATGCGATTCCAACCGCGTCATCGCGAGAGCTTCATGGCGGGGAGCGGCGCTGGACGATCTCTCGTCGACTTGCCTTTGCTGCTACTCGACCCGGAGGCGCTCTTGACCTCAAAGGCCGGTGTCGGAACGCGCTCGTGCAGCGACAGCTGCCGCGCGTACGCAAAGTACGTCTGCACGTGCACCTTGTACTCCTTGATGGAGCGCTCCACGACTGCGAAGGGCACATTGTCGGCCCACGAAGGCGGCAGAGGCTTGGCTGAAACGGGTTTCCGAGAGTTGCCGCGCCGCTTGGCACGAGTCACGTGGTTGTAGCGAGCAAGAAGCTGGTACAATGGTGTGTCGAAAACGTCCCAGTTCACCCCTGTCGACGTTCGCACGAGACCCGGGATCTCAAACAGCTGCGCAGCCTCGGCCCCCATGATGTTCTCATCGGACTTGGCACACAGCACGAGTCGGTTGCCTGGGTACGTCAGGTACAGCACAATGTGGTAGAAGCAATATCGTACGTCGCGGTTCCAATGAAGGAACAGGCGGCGGAATTGCGCGGCAAAGAGCTCTATCAACTGCCCCTGAAGCGTAATTGACAGGTGTTCAAAGTGCTTGAGAAGGAACAGCTCCGTGTGCTTGAGAATTGTAAAGTGCTCCGACTCCATGAGGCAAGTGAAGACGAAGTGCAACAGCTCCGTGTCCGCACACGGCGACGATCGGGCCGAATGCTGAGGCTGCACTTCGTTCACAAAGTACGACGGGAATTCGACCATGAGCTTCCCGAGGTACTGCAGGCATAGCTCGACGTGGTGCGGGAGTAGATAGTTGGTGCGCTCGAACACGTTGAGCATGAACTCGCGGATGAACTGCGGGTCATCGTGCATCAAGATCATCACTTGGGCGTAGAAAAAACTCGTGGCTTGCTTCTTGTCGCTGCTGCTGTCGTTACTGCCAACGCTGTTGCGGTCAGACGCGATTGAGAACGAGTCGCGAACACCATGGTCGTCCTTGCCTGTTGCTGCACGCTCTTCGACTTCGTTCTCCTGCCACGTGGGCTCCATTTCCGTCAGCTGTGCCTCGAAAATCGTCCCGGTCGAGGCAAGAATGACTTGTTTGATGACAGGAAAGCCCGGAACTGTTCCCCACTCGATTTGGCCCATCGCCAGCTGAGGAGACAGATGCTGCACCAAATGCGCAACTAGACGAATGCGAGCGTCGTTGTCCTTCAGGAGCTGTGTCACAAGCATCGTGGGCTGGACCCAGCCATCGTCCTGGCTGAACGGACCCATGCACTGGTGGCACTTGATGCTGATGCACTGGTTCCACTGGAACATGGTCTGGCTCATCTCTTCATACCGAGACTTGGTGCGACTCATCAGCTGCGTGTTCGACGACGAGAAGCGCGATTTCCGCTCGGAGGTCGCGTGCTGCGCATTCTTTAGCGACTCGAGCATCTGCTCGCGCATGTACGGCACGCGCGTGTAGCTAAGTGCGACAAGAGTAGAGAACAGCGTCCGGGCGACCTCACAGCTCTTGGGCTTGGCGAGTAGGATCATTGGGAATGGCGATGTCGGGTCGGCACTCCCGTGCACCGCGGCGTATGCGAACAGCAGCGTCTGCTGATGCAGCTCTAGGTATTTGCGCGCGATATCACACAGAGAGCGCTCGGCCTCTGACTGCTTCTCCTTCTTCTTGAGGCTCTTGCGGGACGACTTGCGCGTCGGGTGCACGAGCACGGACTGGCGAGTCGGCGGGATTGCGACGACGACCGAGTTGGAGCGCTCACCGCGGAAGCTGGAGGCGCTGACGCTGCTGCGGCGTCGAGGCTTGGCCTCCTGCTGGTGTGTCTTACAGCCGCCATGCGCGAGCACGAGGAAGAGCGAGTCGAACTCCTGGCGCTGCGCGAGCGTGAGCACGAGGCTGATGGCGGCGAGCTCAAGTTGACTCTGCTCCTCGAGCATAGCGGCGAAGTGGTGTCCACCGTGCGGTTGCGAGACCGTGTTGCGCGTGGTGGCTTGTCGTCCGGCGCGGAGCACGCGCAGCATGCAGTCCCATAGCTGCAGCAGCTGGTCGGCGGCGGCGGGCAGCGGCACGGCACGGGTGGAGCGTTTGCCGTAGAGCGTAGCGCGTCCGTCCGCGAAGCTGATGCGGCTATTGCCGAGCGCGGCGCCGTCTTCGCTGGCGCGTGCGTCGTCGTCGGCCAGCAGCGCGAGCAGACGCTCGAGCGTCTTTGGCTGCAGCGGGTCTGCGCGCTTGCGCAGCGGTCCGGCGGAGGCCGAGAGGCTGCTGAGGCGCGGCGCTGCGGCCCCGGCCCCGTCGCCGTCGAGCAGCTCGAGCGTGGCGGGCGTCTGCTGCGAGACGGCGCGCAGCAGGCGGAAGAAGGCCGAGGGCAGCTCCACCTCGTTGCAGGCGGCCGAGAGCACGAAGCGGCTGTTGGCGGCGGCGGCGGCGGCGGCAGGCGCCAGCGCGCGCTTGTCGGCCGCGCGCTCGGCCTCGCGGCGCTCCTTGCGCTGGAACGGCCGCACCAGCCGCGCCACGAAGCGCGACAGCCCGCCCTGCGTCATGGGCCACGCGACGCGCGAGAGCTCGGATTGCGGAATGGCGAGGCGCGCGGCCGCTCGGCGAGGAGGAAAGGACGGTCGGGCTCTCTCGATGCAACACGACTGAACTCTATTGTACAGTACGCATGGAGATTCGCTCTGTACGGTACGAAGAGAGTGGTCCGACTCGCGTCTATGTCCTGCTCCCTCTGTTGCCAAAGATGGACTGCTCAGCAGCTACTTTTGTCAAAAAGAGACCTTAAAAAAACTGCTCATGGAGCCACTCCGAAACCCGTTTTGTCACGTGGAGACGCCCTTTCGCCGTTTGTATGCGACGTCCGAAATGGGTTCACACAATCTGGGTGCTGGCTCCGCCTCCGGCACTTATGTCGGTCTTCTTGCCTCGAGATCTCACGAGCCACCACCTCCCGCGCTACTCACCGCAACTGCACCGACAAGATGACAGGCGCCTCCAACCAGCTAGCTACATGTAGCCCATTCATTCGCCTCGTCAGACAGACACCGTGGGGATACGGTACAATCATTTCGGGAAACACCGCACGATCTCATGATGAAGACAAAGTAAGCAAACCAGCCAAGACTCTACCAAGCAGCCAGCATCAGCGATTCACACACCCTCACTGCGTGTACACACGTACACTTGACTCACAGCCTTCTCTCTCTCTCTCTCTCTCGCTCGCTGCAACAGCAAATCACGCCTAAAGTTCACCAGCGTCACAGAGCTGTCAAGGCGGAAAGGCGGGTGACGACGACGCTTTTGCTCCCAATCTTTGGACAGCATAATATCTCACCTCCAAATGACTCCCAGATCCAAAAGCATCGTCTCGTGCGGTCATCTCTGACCGACATGTAAAAACCCGCGGCGAGCGAAAGTTCTCGGCGAGTGAGGGAAAAAAATCATCAGTCTCTCGCAGCTGTCCAATATTGTCGGTGGTTTCTTTCGCGAAGAGCAAGTGAACGGCGGCAACACATGGGATCAAGCGGGGCTGAGAAGTCAGATGTGTGGAGGGTCAATGGGTACACCGCTGCCAAAAAAGAGTGCTGCACAGCACAAAACGTGTCGCGCTTGTGAGAGACCTGCGAGATAGTCGAACCTTTATTTTTCATATCGTAATGTTGCCACAGAAATAGGTTGAGGCCAAAAAACCATCACCTCATACAATTTTCAAGTGTGACGATAGGCGGACGCGGCGACTCGACTCGTGTCCGTTTTCTGCTTGGTTTGTTGTCAATTGAAACTCATTTGGTCCGACTGTAAATATGTAAGAGGCGGCCTCTGATTGGCTGGTTCCAGAAGCAGCTTCAATACTAAATCCAAGTGAATTCGATACCTACATTAGACCTCTCTAATGGGCACGAGGCGACAGGGGGCACCAGGAAATAAAACCATAGATTTCACTTGGATTCACTATGGTGTAGGTGCGTGAGCAGGGCGGTGGCACCAAAATGTGCTAATGTGCTTCAGCAAAACTGTGTGCAAATACCATTTGAACGGACTAGATTGTGACCCGACACATTCGGACTGTGTCCACATCTGTGCGGACCAAACAAACGTCCAATGGATGGAGTGGAAAAATACAGGCATGCGGCTTCATTTTCTGTCGCCTGATAACGTCCGACCCAGTACATGGAAGCTCCTCGCTCGAGTCTCCGGTTCAGAGTCTACAGACTCGACCGTGGACTGTCATCGACGAACTTGTTGGACAGCGCAACAGGGATCGGTGGCATGGACAGCAACTCCGCGTCTTCCTGCTCGAATTGCTGTCGACGGCACGCGCGCATGAGCGCAGCCATTCCCTCTTGGTCTGCTTCCGAAGCGGTCACTCCGATATGGATCTCGCGTCGGCGGTTGTCTTCCTCCAGATTCAGCACCTCAAAGTAGCTGGAAAAACACATACAGCCGTCGTCAGCGGTGGTGGCACCATGACAGCCATCGGACAGCTTTCCCACCCCGTATGCGATAGCTTCTGCACGTTGTGAGGGAGCTCCACGCGGTACACTGCGATTTCAATCTCGACCGAGAACTTCCTGCGTTGGTTTGGGCGATGTCATGTTGGACACGGAGCGGGTTAGCTACGGTCGATCCTCGTCCCTCCGGGAAAGCGTTGAACGACTCGACAACGTACTTGACCCGACACACGCGCGACCGAATGCTCACGAGGTTGTCGAGGTTGATGGGGAGCTTGAAGTGCACGCGGTTCATGCCGACAGTCACCATGTTGTAGTTCTTGGTGAAGCTCCGCGCGCAGTAACGCGATGCTCACAGCCTCATCCCCACCGCGCGCTCACAAATCTCGCGACTTCAGCACGACGCAAGCCGAGCCAGCAGCAGCGTGCTGTTTTTTACGGGACAGTCAAAAGTGCCCACCAAGTCCAGCATGATGGCGCTGCCGAGTGTGCGCGCCTTCTCGTCCAGCGCGCGCCGCCGCCTGCCGCTGTGCTCGCTGCGATCGCTCCGCTCGCTCGAGGGCTCGGCGTTCAAGTTCCCGCTCGACCCGGCGGCCGATCCGCTCCAGCGGCAGCAGCAGCAGCGGAAGCGGCGGGCGGCGCTCGCCACAGGACTCGTGTTCCTGGACGCCAGCGGCTTGCCGCGCGCCTTCATCAACCGGTAGGGAGCTGCGAGGCCTGTGGTCGAGGCTGCAGGGCTTACGATCGAGTGGTGAGGCGAGGCAGGTGTCCACACGCGCGGTTGGAGCTGGACCTGGACGACAGCGACTTTTTCTGCGACGGCTTCCTGCAGTGCAAGGCACACGGCGCCTTCTTCGACCCGGGTGCGTGTGGAGGAGCACAGAGTAGGCTCATTGGCTCCCTACAGCTGACGTCGAGGGTCTCCTGCTCCAGCGACCGGGATTTGTGTGCGAGGACCTGTGGGCAAGGACAAGCAGCTGCAGGTGCACAACCAATACATCATGACTGTAGTCCTCTCACTGATCAACAACTTTGCAGGCATTGGAGGCACTCCACGTCGAGGTTGACGGGGATGAGGTCGTCCTGGTAGTCTCTGAAGATGGAACGACGGAGGCATCGACGGCGCAACTGCCACCTGACATCGAAAAGTATCGCCGAGAGAAACAGCGAGAACTCGCGGAAGCGCAGGCTGTGCAGGCGGACGAGGTTGCGCGGATCCAGCAAGAACTCCACGAGAAGACGCGAGCTAGACTTGAGCAGTTCCGAAAGCGAGATGAGAGGCGGTAGTGAGCCTAGGATGCTTGAGCTATGAGGAGGCTTTGGCAGCGCGCGCTTTGAGCTCCTCTAGAAAGTTAAGGGCTTTAGCAGCGGACTTGGACTCGGCGACACTCTCTTTCCCCACCAATTTGGATGCCGCTTTTTGCTTTAGTTCATCCAGAAAGTTTCCAGAGCGAGGTGGAGATGCGTCTGGAACAATTGGTCGAGGGATTAGCAGGGGCAATGGTGACGTAACAAGTTCAGTCGCTTCTCCTGATGCTATTGAAGTGGCGTTGGAACTTGTCGACTTGAGTCGGCTCATTTTGCTCTGGAGCTCTCCCAAGAAATTTGGTCTGCCACCCAGGGGTGCTGATGGGATTGATATTGTTGGTCTTACAGGAGAGGCGGGAGAATATCCCTCGCTCTTGGTCGCGGCTTCTTTTTCAAGTAGTAACAGCAGCGTCTTAGATTTTGGTCGAGTTAGTCGCGGGCGTTCTGGTGTGGCGCTGATCGATTCGGGAGCTAGTGGAGTGATCGGGTTGATTGGCGCCGTACGCCGTACAGGGGTTGCTGTGTCTCCACTAGCAGCAGGGGGAGGAGTTACGCGGGAGCTAGGTGAAGCCGTGGCTCCTATACGCTTTGGGCTGCAAAAATCCTGCTCGAGAAAGCGCAGCACGTTTGCCGCGACTCGCAGCGACCGAACCTTCTGAAACTGATGTGGAGTGGAATTCTGCTCTTCAGACTCGCTCTTGGGCACGGGAGAGTCCACACTAGACTCTGTAGACAAGTTCTCTTTAACACTCGTCATTGGTGGGTCGGTATCGGTTACCTCAGTAAACAATGAATCGGAAGTTGGCAGGTGTTGAGAAGAAGCATCCACCTGATTATCTGCGGTGGCACTATCGTTATCTGCAATCTCCTGTGATCGCTGTGCGATAGCGCTCTCGAGTTCCATCTTGCGTGCTTGGGCCTCTTCTTCCACCGAAAGTTTCTTGAACGCAGCGCGCTCTTTGGGCTTTAGATCAATTGCCGACGGGAACGGTCCACGCACTCGACTCGCCCGTGTCTCTGGGTTTAGATGCCGGATCTTATCGACCTCTGCCAAATACTGGTCGTACGAGGGTGACATGGACTTCCACGCATTTTCAGCGTGCCGCAACTCAGACTTCAGCGCGTCTCGCATCTTACATAGCGACAAGTGCTGCTGCTTGGCATCTTCGCGCAGCTTGATAATGGTTGTTTTGCCAAAAGATCGCTGAAGCTCCTCAGACCGCGCGTCCTCGGTAATGGCAAGGTACTCGGTTTTTGCTGCTGGGATCAGTTCGTTTTCAAGCTGTTTGAGCTTGTCTTGTTTCTGGTGTAACCGATTGAGCTGAAGCTCATACTTGTCGATACGAGCTTTGATCTCATCGTCTGTTGGATACCGGTACACTGGGTTAAGCAGCTGTCGATCGGATAGTGGCTTGAGCTGCACTTCTGCGCGCGCGCGTTTGACCGGGTCCCATCCAGCCTTGACCTTCTCGCCTTTCTGCTGTTTTACCAGCATGTAGACGTGCTCGAGGAACTGCGTTTTCCACTCAGCCTTCTTGCCGTCCTTGTCAAGCTCAAAAGTGCTTGGGAGTACTCGAGCGATGGCTCGAAGTTCCGTGATATCATAGGACACAAAGTTCATGAAGAAAGATGCACTCTCGATCGCGAGAAAGTTGTCCCGCGCAATGTCACTCTCGTGGGTCACCAGCCAGTGCAAAAACTTGTTGCTCTTGATGTAGACAGCTAAGTCGTAGGTGAAAAGAACACCTCCTTCTTGTTCCGCACGCTCAATGATAGCATCAATTGTGAGTTGATGGACATCGCATGGGATAAGTCCACGCAATAATTCCAGGCATGCAGTATTATCTACATGGTTCTTTTCTTGCCATAGCTGGTCTCGCTTTGCCATTTCAATTCCGTACTCCTTGGCTTGGTCACGGCGAGTTTTCCACACCTCAATGTCTTTCATAGTACGCTCAAGCTCTTGCTGCTTCTCTTTCAAATCCTTCGCTCGTGAACCTTTGAGCTTTTGTGTCGTCTGAATGCCTTGGTCGCACAGCGACGTGAGCTTTTCACCTCCTCCTGAGCATTCAGGAATACTTTTCAGCAAACTGATGAGCTTGCTACTTACAATTGATGCACTTGGTGACATGAACCTGAAGTCAGCGCAGGCCCGGTCAAGGTTATCTGTATCGCTTGACAGAGTCACAAGCATGTCGTTCAACTTGGAAAGATCAGTTTTGAGCTGATCTTGCGCCATCAGCATTGCAGTCTTGGCGTCTTCAAGAAGCTTCAACTGTAAATCAACAGCTTCACTCTCTGGTGTTGATTGAGAACTATCTATTTCTTCACCCAACTCTGCTATTCGCACTTCAAGCTGTACTCTTGCATCCATCAGATCCTTTTTGCGCTGAGCAATGTCGCTCTGGCAAGCTGCAAGTCTCGGCTTGGCCCCCGCAATCGCATTTGACTGCTGGAGTAACTCGCGAAGCTTTTTAAGTAGCTGTGTGCTTACTTCTTCGCACGGCGTCTGCGTCAGCTGCTGAATCTCGTACTCTAGTCGATCATAGCGCTCTTCACACTCGCCTAGGCGGCGCTCTGCTGCAAGAAATGCGTTTCCCCTTGTACTCTCAACCTTCCACTGCAGGTCCTCTTCCGAGAGACCCAGTGACGCCTTCAGGACGCTGACTTGCTCCATTAGCCGTTCTAGCTTGGCGTCCCGGCGACCAATAATCGATGCTCTTGGACCAGTTGAAGGGAAAACACTTGAGCCCATTTGCAGGTCCTCTGCTCGAAACGGACCACCTCCTGATGCAGGAATCCTCGCTACACTTGGCCGTCGCTTCATACCGAACTCACCACCCGTTGTTGGAAGGAGAATTGGCGATGATGTTCTTCTGGATACCTCGATTAAAACAGGGGGAGGAGGAGGGGTCATCCCTGGTCGAGAGCCGACGAATGATGCTTTTCGGTGAAGGAGAGCACTTGTGTGAGTAGTCTGGTAATTGCTGATCTTACTTTGGGTGTTCATTACGGGATACGAAGACTGTCGACGAAGTACGTGCTCCGTTGTGGTGATGGTTGTGATGATAGGGTTACCTTGAGATTCTCTTTCGCTTGGTCTGCGCTTCTGGGCACCTCGAGCAGCACCAGCAGTAGCACAATGATTCGTCTTGCTTTTAGGACTTGGCGCCTGCTTTGCGTCGTTGCGCTTTGCATTCGGTAACCCAGACTTCTGGATCTGCTTCGCTGCTGGCTTTGTAGTTCGTGGTGATGTCAGCTTGGTCTTTAAGCCGGGAGCTACTTGGTGTGATCTTGTCGTCTTGCTCGAGACCGTACGTCGCAAAGAATCAACAGATGCTCGGTGATATGGAGAGACTATAGCACGGCTCGCGATTGTTGACTGCAGCGAGAAGTTTCGCGCCGTGGCATTCGAAGGTGTTCTCCTCGCTGATAATGGTGCGCTGTTGCTTCGCTCGTAAATGCGGTGGTGCCTTGTGGTTTTTCTTGGTGTGGCGCCGAAAGACTGCATTCGAGTGCAGGCTGGAGCCGCACCGCTTCTCCGCAGCGACTTAGTCGGAGGCTGCTTCTTGGTTCTTCTGCCTGCTGTGACTGATGCACTATTCTTGTGAAGCCCAAACTGGCGAAACACTTCATCCTTGTGCTCCATTAACCCGACAGCGTGTGCGTAAAGGCGCGAGAAGGCTGCCGAGGATGATGAAGGCACATTGTGGCGCTCCGTAGCGTTGGTTCCCGATCCTCCGATGCTGCTTCGGCGCGTACATGAAGAGGAGGAGGGGACAGTTTGGTTGTTGCTGACGACCGTGACGGACGGAGCGACGAACGACGTCGGGAAGAGCCGCGAGGCAACGCCAACACCAACACCAGTGAGTCCGCCGGCGTCTGTGGATCCTGATGGACGCCTTACTGAATGGGTCTGATGGTGCTGGGGCTGGTGCTGGTGGAGCTCACGCATCGCCGCGTCAAGTCCAACAGTGAGTGCCTCGAAGGTGCGGTCGACTCGCCCGTGCCGACTATATATATACGAATTGCTGCTGGGCTGAGTGCGTGCGCTGCTCGTCGATGCCGTGCGGACCTCACCTCGCTCCCGTCGCGATGTTTGAGCACTTCAACTTGGCATGGTGAGACCAGACGTCCACTCATTTTTTGTATCGAGAGCCACCCGCTACGATGGTGCTGCTGGCCCCTCGCCCCGCGTTCTCGCGGCTCTGCAGCTCCGCCGCCAGTCTCCCCGAGCGTGCGCACGTGCCCGTGCTGCTGCAGGAGACGCTGACCTTCTGGCGCGGCGCCCAGTCGCCCCCCGAGTGCGAGTTCGAGCGCGTGTTCGTGGACGGCACCGCGGGCTTCGCCGGCCACGCGCGCGCGCTGCTGCAGCTCGAGCCGCGCGCGCGCCTGCTGTGCGTGGACCGCGACCCGGAGGTGCTGGCCGTGGCGCGCCACAACCTGCGCGGCTTCGAGGCGCGCGTGGCCTTCCAGCAAGGCTCGTACGCCGACGTGCGCGCACACCTGGCGGCCGCGGGCCTCCCGCCGCTCGTGGCCGGCGCGCTCGTGGACCTGGGCGCCAACAGCTTCCACTTCGACGAGCCGCGGCGCGGCTTCAGCTTCTCGGGCGATGGGCCGCTCGACATGCGCTTCGACCAGCGCGGAGACGCGCCGACAGCCGCTGACGTGGTCAACGGCGCGTCCGAAGCGGTGCTCACGCGCATCTTCCGGGTCTACGGCGAAGAGCGGCTCGCCAAGGAGTACGCCAAGGCCATCGTGCGCGAGCGAGAGCAGCGCGGAAGGCAGTTCCGCTCCACACACGAGCTGCGCGACTGCATCGAGCGCATCGCGCGCAAGTGGGGCGTCTGGGGCGGTCGGAGGAAGAAGGCCGCCGTGCACCCGGCCACGCGCTGCTTCCAGGCGCTGCGCATCCACGTCAACGACGAGCTAAGCCACGTCGAGGTGCGGCAGGGACAGCGGAGCTATATCAATGGGTGGTGGTGCTAACCCATGCGTGTCGTGAAGATTGGGATCCGCGAGCTGGCCGACGTAATCGCCCCAGGAGGACGACTCGGTGCGCTATGGCATTTCACGCAACCTTGCTGGTCGGTGAGCTACTAACGCTCTTCCCTTGGAACTTTCAGCGACCATTGCCTTCCACTCGTTGGAGGACCGACCGATCAAAGAGCTCTTCCGCACTTTGGTACGGTAATCCCATATTCGTCGCACCGATAGAGAGCAAACCTAACGAGCCAATGGGTTGTGTTGCAGGACGAAGAGGGCAAAGAAGACGGCTCGCAGCTTCGAGAGGACAGCGACGAAATCAAGTATTTCCGACTCGTCAAACGCAAGGCAATCAAGGCAACGGTAGAAGAAATCGCAGCTAACCCGCGATCAAGAAGCGCTCGCTTGCGCTGCCTGGAGCGGATCAAATAGACACGGTAGAGCGTCCTAACCAAGAGAGATAAAAGGTGGTGGCAAAACCCATTTCGTCTACTTGCTTACAGCTTCGCTCAATTCCTCACGCACTCTTGTTCTTGGACTCTCCAGAACGAGCATAGTCGTCCATGTTATAAACGGCGCGCCAATCGACAGCCTTCTCTCCGTAGAGGTGGAAAAAGTCAACAACATTCAGCACAACACCACGCGAGTACGCGCGAGACATGTTTTCTCCTTTGACGAACTCGTTCGTAGTGAGCGCCGCCAGCATGAGGTACGTGTGGAATAACAGCATGTATCCGATCCATGCAATGTGGATAATGTCGAGAAGTGCCACGCAAAACAGCACTGGGTGAAAGTGCACGACGCTCCAAGCCCACGAGAAAACACCAGCTGTCCAGAGGACGTCTTCTTGGTCGCTGAGGTAGCGCCAACACACCACCAGACTCATTCCGATGGAAAGAACCGCAAACAGGAGAAAACCAAAGAAGTAGTTGTGGTTGCCGGCCCCGACGGCATTGTTCACGAACGGACAGTAGTGGTCGAACTTGGCAATGCATGTATTGGTCTCGGCGCAGTGTTTGGCGCGCAGCGGACGCTTGTGAAGACACGTGAGGCAAAGCTTTGTTGGACTTGGTAGCTTAGACTCGACGAGCAGCGTGATATTCTGTAATACGGTAGTCAAACGTTAGTATCATCGCTTTGGGTTCGCAACAGGCGTGCGTTGGAAACGATGCCCCTGATGACTTACTCGGATTTTTTCATCATACAAAGTCGAAACGACCCCGGGGTCTGTCACTGCGGTCTTGTACAGTGAGTAGCACATCATCAGGATCGAGATTCCGATTGCCACGTAGAAACTCATTGAACAATTGCCTTGCGAGAACAGAGGAAAGCTCGTAACGAGCCATCCGATAGAAGCCACGTTGACACCAAACATGAGCGCTGCCGCCTTACTCTTGTCACCGTACGACCCTCGTTGAAGGAGCTTCACCAGTGCAAATGAGGCTGTGATCAAAATCGCTTCTTTGAGTGCAATCATCCCAAGACCGTCTGTTGTGGCGACGATCCAACAGCAGATTGGCAAGAAGACCCACGGAACAAAGAATGAGAGCTTGTAGACGTTGTTTTCGAGTGTGCGCTTCTGTTCACGGCAAGACGGTGAGCACAACGATACGGAGCCAAACTGCATGATGCGAAGCCATAACTAACCGGAAAAGATGTTGCTCGCGCCATCTCTTGAAGTTGCCAATCTTCCGTTAGCAAGACTCGCGCCGGGGAATCTGGACTGAGAAGCTTGCGCGCCAGATCGCGAGGGGTGTCTCCGTCCGTATTGACAAGATTTGGATCCGCACCGTGGTCAAGCAGCATTCGAACGGGGAGCGTTAGATTGTTCATCACGGCGTGGTGCAAAGCTTACGCAAAGCGTGAGAATAGAAGTGATCAGCAACAGGGTAGATGTGGAATTGGATTGGAGCGTGCACGCACCTGTATTCCCTTCTGTATCCTGCGCATCAACTGATGCTTGGAGACTCAGCACCATTCGGAACGAATCGAGGTGGAACTTTTGGCGGTGGCATAAAATCATGAGCGCCGTCTTTTGCAGCTTGTCTGTGAGCGAACGGAAGCTGTGAGGTGTCGAGCCGAATCACGGGCGTTCACAAGACCGTCTGTCACCTTTCATGCGAACGTCGATGTCTGTCCCTTTGGCAACCAAGTACGCGGCTGTGATTGGAAAGCAGCGCTACAGCCACAGCCACCATAACCCCGTCAAACGTCTCGAACACACATATTGGTGTACTGCCTTGGACCCAACCTGGATGGCAAGTAGGAACGGGTTCGAGCCGAGCTCGTCCGTGATTGTCGGGTCTGCCCCGTGGCGCAGCAGGATCTCCACGGCGTAAATGTGGTTGTGGTACGTCGCCCAGAACAGCGGTGTCGTCTGCATCTCCCCGCCGAGCGCGTCCACCTGCACGCGGTCGCGCAGCGCTGGCTCCGAGAAGATATACCTGCGCGAAACGTCCGTGAGCCTCGCGCGTCCCTGCCGACCCCAGCGAGCGCCGAGACGCACTCCAGGATGCGCATCTTGCTGTTGATAGCCGCGTGATGCAGCACCGTCGCGTTGCTCTCGCTCTCGACCGCGTTGATGTCGAAGCCCGGGTCCTGGCGCGACCGTCAGCTACTGCCGGCCGCCGAGAACGGGCAGAGCGCCAGAAATTCACCTGCGCCAGCGCGCGCAGCTCCGCCAGCAGCCCCAGCCGCGCGCAGTCGAACGCAGTTGCGGCCCGCAGCGCGCCACCGCACGAGCCGCAGGCGGCGCACGCGGCAGGTGCCGCAGCGGCGCACGCGGGACACACGAGCGCCATCGGGAGGAAATCCGTTGTGGGTTCAATGACCCCACCATGGGCTGTGGGTGCATTTGTCCATCATTTGTGACCCAAATATGGACACTGTGGTCCACAATGTCCATATTTGGGTCATTTCTTACTTGAAAGCAACAACTGAGCTGATGAAAGCATTACGTTCCATGAAGGAGCTACTTACATCCAGCGTCGATCCTGCACCCAGTGTGTAACTCCTAGCAATACCGACTTCCTCGCTTTTCGTCGTGAGAGGACCCGGCGGTCAAAAGCGCTTCTCTGCTTCTCTTTCCACAGCTAAAAAAATACGCCCCCGCTCTCTTTCGAGGTCTGAGCTACATATCAGCGGGAACGCTCGACCCGCCCGATGGATAGATTGAGAATTGAAAGTTGCTAGCATTAGATGACTTTTGACTGAATCAGCGAAGGATGTTGTGCTAGGACCGCATGCATCCGGCCGAGGTCCCCGCGTACTTTGTGTGCCCCATGAGCATGGAGATCATGCACGACCCGGTACCCACGGCCAGCAGCAACTCGTACGTGCTGCGTTATGCTTGTTCACTTTAATGAACACTGGGTGACGAGTGGTGACGACCCGTTTCGTATTTATGGACACGCTGTCTAGTTCACAAGCGGGGACCACCTGCTCTTAACTGCTGTCAATTTCCCCTAAACACACGCTCAACATTTGAAGGCTCATAGAACTTATTACATACACTGCCAACTTTTAACTTGAATGCGTCCTGCTGCGAGTGAGTGAGTTTGAAGTGACCATCTCAACAGGTGCTCTCCACAAGGACAGTGCCCTAATCGTGCCTCCAGATTCCCGAAGAGCACTCGCAGTAGCGGCAGCACAGCCAGCAGCCGTATCGTGGCAGCACTGGCACTAGCAGCGGCAACAGAAGTCGTAGCAACAATGGCAACAGGGGCAGCTCTAAGTTTGCGTATCGTTTGAGAGCTTTAACTGTTACTCCGTCGCCCTTCTTTAACTTCTTTAATGCTCCAAGTAGATTCAAAGACCAAGTCTCGCTAGGTCAGGATTCAAACTTGTTGTAATAGCAGAAGCTGGCATCAGCGTTTGCAATTTCTTGGTGACTAGTCAAAGATGAGGACACAAGGATCTGTGCTCTCACCACCACGAGAACGGTAGAGTTCACCAATAGACAAAGTTGTGGTGAAGTGGACCAGGAATTACTGAGGCTCGCAACGTCAGTGTCGATTATCAACTGAGTGGTGGCGGATATCAAAATTGTGATGTCCGATACCAAATATGGGGTGGTGTATACCAATACCGACCGTCAACACTCAGTGACCGTCGACACTCAGTGACCGTCGACGCTCAGTGACCGTCGACGCTCAGTGCTCATCGACAATCAGTCCATCAACACTCAGTGACCGCCGACACTTAGCGACCGTCGACACTCAGTGACCGTCGACGCTCAGTGCCCATCGACAATCAGTGACCGTCAACACTCAGTGACCGTCGACGCTCAGTGCCCATCGATAAGTGCCCATCGACATTCAGTGACCGTCGACACCCAGTGCTCATCGACAATCAGTCCATCGACACTCGGTGATCGTCGACACTCAGCGACCGTCGACTCAGCGACCGTCGACGCGCGGCTACCATCGATGTCCGATAACAGTCGACAATCAACGACCATCGGCATCAAGCAGCCGTCGGTCCAGCGGTCCCGCGGAGGCAAGAGAGCCAACGACAAGGATGGGCATGAAGGGAATTCACAAGCGGTAGGACATCAAGGTTATCGCAAGATGAGTGGCTAGGATCAGTCTCGAATTTACTTCGGAGGGCGCAAGTCCTCACCTCTCTTTGGTTCTCCGTTTCGATTCTCATTCAAGTCTAACACTCAAGGGGAGTGGAAAGGTGATACAAAAGGTTTTGGTCTGCTATTTGGCGCGTGCGGGAGAGCACCCCGCCACATACTACACACCCGAGGAGTGAGGATTTCCACGCCGCGGCACACACTCCAAACCCCAACTCTACCTCAACCAGCGTGGGCACTACCCATCGAGATCGTGACCGAACGTCGCCCCAGGCCGACGGGTACACAACGTGACTATTACCACACCGGGGTAACCCCTCCGTAAGTCGGCATACACGGGCACGCGTGAGATAGGCGACGAGTCTGGTGATTCCAGACACGCGCTTCTCCACAATGGTGCGCATGCCCGGATCTCGTGACAGTGACGAAGATGCGCATATCAAGGAAGAGCCTGGGGCTCATGGTAATGGCGAGTACGAGGTGTCGCCGGCGTTTACCGACGCCACAACACCCGTCGAGCAGCAGACAACGGAGGGGGCATCTGCTGCAGGAGACGAGGGCTATCTCGAAGATAAGCCACAAGCCCCCGTTTTGGGTCTCGACCTTCGAGACCCACTTGCTGGTGAACCCAGAGTAAAATCTGAATCACCAGCACCAAACCAGGCGATACGAGCGGTGGTCTCTGCTGTGACGCTGAAGAAGAAGCCCGCCAAGGTGACCAAGGCCAAGTCGTCGACGGGGAAGAAGAAGCTGAAAGCTCCGAGCTCAGACGCCGAGACGACGACCGAGAAGAAAGCCTCAGCCGTCGACAAAATGCTAGAGTACGCTTATGCCCGGCAAGCGTTGTTCGAGTTCATTCGCCGTGATCCAGTGTTGCGTTTGTACACGACCCGGCTCCTCAATGACCTAACCGGCCCGGTGGCACCCCCGCTCCCGCCCGTGAACATGCTCGCTGCAGGCCAGACTCTCACGCGTCTACTAGCTGACGCAGGCTTCGCTGTTGAGTCAGTGGAGGCGAACGAGTTCCTGGAGCTGGAGTTGGACGACGTTCGCACAGCGGTTGGCAAGTTGTTTGACCTTCTCTCGCCGTTGGTCGGCACCAAGGCGGCAGGCAAGCGTCCGGCTAGCCGCGCGACAAACCCGCAGGTCCAAGACGCTCACCCCGACGCTCCAGGATACCAGACGGGGTCCTCGCACTACCTCACACCGTCGTCAGAACCAGACTCGGACGCGTCAAGCGGAATCCGACGGATGACACTGGGACCCGGAGGAGCAGCAATGCTCCGCGCACGGCAGACACTTCGCGCAGATGCGGAAGAGTATACACCCGTCCGAGACGCCAACACCCGAGGTGCGGCAACGGCAAACCCCGCGAACACCGCCAGGAAAGTCAAAGCTGTGTCGACGACGCCGCAAGCCGCGTTCGATGCAATGATGGAAGAGTACCTTCGACGCCAGCAGATAACAACAAGAGCGGTTGTCACGCCGCGGGCTGAAGAGGACGTCGAGATGGAGTCTGTCGATTCTGCTGTACACCGTTGGGAGTACGACCCGGACGACCTAGATTGGACGCCAGCGCGTGCTGTGGTAGCTGCCACTGCCACTACCCCGCAAGCGATCATGCCCCGTGTACGGATGTCGGCGACGTCGGACTTGAAGGAGTTCTCTGGGAAGGATACGGACGACGATCGAGCCCGCAGTTGGCTCAGCAAGGTCAAGACAGCGTTCAGTCGAGACCAGGCAACGGACGAGGAGAAGTGTTTGATCTTCGGTGACCTATTGGTTCGACCAGCCCGCGATTGGTATCGCCAGCTCAGCCGATCGACGCGCAACTCATGGCCAGACCTGGTGGAGCAGTTCCAAGTTCAGTACTGCGGGCAAGGCGTCTCAGTCGCTCGCCAGTACTACCACGCGCGTAAACGCTCAGACGAGTCGCCACTGGATTACTTGTACCGGCTGAACGTCGCTGGACTGCGTGCCCGCCTGAAGATCAAGGACGGGCCTACGGCAACACGCCGAGAACACGTGGAGCACTTCATCGAGACACTCGACGATCAAGACCTCGCCGATCAGCTGACCATGCTACGTTTGCCCGACGCCGAAAGTCTGGAAGACGTCTTGCGGTCGAGGCAGCGCGCGAAGAATCGTCAGCGTAAGGCCACTTATGGGTCCAACAAGTTCAGACAGAAGCCAACGTCGACACCAACCCCGGCGGCAAATACCCGGGCCGTCCATGTCGTCCACGCCGGAAGGGAAGACAGCGAGTCGGACGGCGAAGCCAGCAGCTCCGAAGGAGAGGGCGACTTGCGACGTATATACCTTGCGACAGCCAATGAACGTCCGACCGTCGACGGGGAGAAGCAAGTGCCACCTGACCGCGGCGACCAAGGCCGACAGCCCCGTGAACATCGTGTTGACCTCAGCGGCAACCGCTGCTCGCACTGCGGGTCACTCAAGCACAACGATCTGGGGTGCTGGAAGCGGCTAACCTGCCAGAAGTGCGGTAAGCAAGGCCACCCGTCCGATCGATGCTTGTTCGTCTGCCGTGGATGTGGAGAACTGCACGACATCGGAAAATGTCCGATGGAGGAGTTTTACAACCTTGTCCGCCAGTGGTACAACCCGTCCAAGCATGCGGGGATGTTGCCCGCTGACGCCGAGAAGATGTTAAACTAGGACGCTCGCCAGGTTGGAATCTGGTACGAGCCGAGCGATCCGAAGTTTGTATCTTCGCTTTCGTTGAGAAGCAGCCCAAGGAGGTGATCGACGCCACGTTGGTCCCTCCAGTTGATAATACACGTGAGTTGCATGACAGCCACGCGGTCTCTATCGCCACCCTCCACACGACAGATGAATATCGACGAGTCGAAGTAGCGATGGCCCTGAACCTGTTGCCCGGAGAGTCGAGAGGGTACTGGAAACACCACGCTCCGGACAAGTGGTTCAAGCAGGCGAAGGTTCACGCGAAGCTCAACAACGAAAAGGCCATGCTACTGTTCGATACTGGCGCCGAGGTGTCCATCGTGGACACCACCTTTGCTCGTAAGGTAGGCTGCCACATTGACGACAGTAAGCGGCAAGAATGCGTGGGTATCGGCGAGGGTTCATACCTCACAGATGGACGGACGCGAATCAAAGTGACGCTGGGAGGATCACTGGTGTACTTCTTCGACGCCTGGGTAGGTCGACTGGCTGGTCAAGATGCGATCCTGGGAATGGACTTCATGGCTCCTGCGGGCGTACGCCTTGATATGGCCGACGGCTCCGTGTGTCTCCCAGAGGAAGTGCGGCTTCGACTAGATGGGCGACGACAGCTATTCAGCGATCGAGCACGGCTCGTGACAGCCGAAGGATTTCCGTCAATCGATCCAGGAGAGTCGGTGGAGATTCCTTTGCGTGTCAATCGATCGGAGAAGCAAAAGCTCTGGGTAACGCGAGGTGAAAAGTGGGTCCCGTCGATTGTCCAAGGCCCGGGGCAGAAGCGATTCTTGAAAATCACGAACGTCGGCGACGAGGAGCTGAGGTTAGGTCGACTAGAACGACTTGGTCTCTGGTTATCCGGCGACCACGTACCAAGGCTGCCTGGATTCGTCTCGGAAGGTTCTCGCCGCTATAAGGAGTGGCAAAACTTGGCGTACGAAGCGACTCAGGACTCTGCACAGCTGGATGAACCAGAAGACTCAGAGCGGGTACCGAGCGTTTCCCGCCGAGAATATGTTGTTCCACGCGGGATACTGAGCAGGCCGAAACTCGAGGCCCCCCACGGTTAGCTCCATCGTCGCTCCCAGACAGCGGATACACCCCGTCAACGTCAGAAACAGTCGAGAATCGCAGGACGACCACGCGGAACCAGTCTCTTACTATCATGAGGGTAGTGAGCTGTTCGCCGAGGACATCGAGTCACAGATGGCGGTACTGCCCGAAGTGGCGTCAACGACAGAGGAAGTGAAGATTGACGATCTAAAAGTTGGTGATCCTGCCGTGAACACTCCCGAGGAAATCGACCGGTTACGCGCGATTATCTGGGAGAAGAAACACCTCTTGATCGACAAAGGCAATGCTCTTCCACCGGCTGCAAAGGGAGCCGTCTGTGACATAGATGTCGGAGGAGCGAAACCGATCGCCCAGCGGGTCAGGAAGCTACCGCCTCAGTTCCGCGAGAAGGTGGCTGAACTCTTGAAGGGGTTGCTGAGCGCCAAGATAATCCGGCCGTCGACTTCACCTTGGGCGTCACCGATCGTCGTGGTGATCAAGAAGAATGGAGTTGACATCCGGTTGTGTATCGACTATCGCCTCGTGAACAATTTGACGAGGCTGATGGTATACCCGATGCCTCTGATCAATGACCTGTTGGAGGATCTCGAAAAGGTCTTGTGGTTCTGCTCCTTGGACATGGCAAGCGGCTTCTGGGTTGTCTCGATGACTGAGCGAGCACGCGCGATATCAGCCTTCGTGACACCATTTGGGCTCTTCGAGTGGAACCGGATGCCGTTTGGGCTGAAGAACGCGCCGCAGATCTACCAGCGACTAGTCGATAATGCTCTGTATGGGTTTCTCCGACTCCCATCGGCCGAATATGAAGCAGCCGATCTCTACGCGGTAGGAGTGCCCGACGACGTCCACCGACCGTCCGTCCTGGGTCGTCGATCCTATATCGACGACATACTCATCGCTGCTGAGAGCTGGGATGACTTGTGCGAGAAGACGTCCCGACTGCTGAACGCCTGCGACCAGTGGAACCTGTCGATCAGCGTCGCCAAAAGCTACTGGGGAATGCCGAACGTCGACTACTTGGGGCATCGAGTGAACTCCAACGGTCTGGAGGCTCGTCCGAAAGAGCTGGAATCTCTGTGTAATTTGCCGTTTCCCACTTCATTGCGGGCAATGCAATCCTTTCTGGGAAGTTTGAACTACTACAATCGCTTCATCGAAGACTTCGCAGTGTACGCGACCGTGCTTTACGAGCTTCGCGAGGTCGATTTTCACGGTAAGTCAGAGATCGATGCCAGCGACAGTCGACTAGAGCGGGCAACAACGGCATTCGAATTGCTCAGGCAGAAGATCGCTGCAACGCCAATCCTCCGGCACTTCGACTCGGAGAAAGAGTGCGTCGCAATCGTGTATGCCAGTGAGTGGGCCGTCGCGGCCGCCCTGGTCCAAGAACACGACGGAATCATCGAGCCAGTGAAGTTCACGAGCCGCACTCTGAAGCCGAACGAGCTGAATTACTCGGTGGTCGAGAAAGAGATATTGGCGCTGCTTCGTCTACTCGACAACTGCTTTACGATGCTTGCAGGCAGGTCGGTGCGCGTACTGACGCGACACAGCACTCTCGGTTGGCTTTTACGGTCGCATGGACTCCAAGGTCGACTCGCACAATGGGCCGCCCTTCTCTCGCCTTGGTCGCTGGAAGTTACACGCTGTACTGGGGGCGAAGACGAAGTACTGGGGGCGATCTCAGCGAGCATAACCCCACGCGATCAAGTTGACGAAGCGTTAGTCCGAATAGCCCCGAAGAAGCATCCATTTCGGTCAGTCCAGGTTCCTTTACCGGTCATCGACGACGAAGAAGAGTTGTTGGTCATCAGCTTCGATGGATCAGCTAAGATCAAGCGAGGTGACAGCGCGTACAGTGCCATTGTGTGGCAGTTACCCGAGTGGACGGTTGTCGCTGGTGGATCAAGGCATGAACAAGGGCTCACAGTCAACGAGGCCGAATACCGCGGGCTGATGATGGGGTTGGATCTGGCAGCGGAGCTCGGTAGGCAACGGCTAGTCGTCTGCGGCGACTCCAACTTGGTCATCCGGCAACTTCGCGGTGAGATCGACTGCAAGGCACCAGGGCTACAGCTGCTACGTGGTCAGGCACTCGACAGGCTGAAAACTTGGCCAAGATTCGAGTTGGTACATGTCAAGCGCGAATGGAACAAGAGTGCCGACCTCTTGGCTGGCGTGGCCCTCCAACAACAGAGAGGGTCGACGGTCGAGAAGGATGAAGCTGTAATGGGGCGCTGTCCACGACAGTCCCCAAAACACGGCACACACGCTTGCGCTTGAGGAAGACTTGGCCTCTCCCGACTTGGAGGGAGGAGGAAGGAGACTTGAGGTAAAGGCGGCAAATTTGCAACTGAATTGAAAAGCTTATGGTTCCTGAATCCTACGAGCATAAAACCACTAGGGTCCTATGGGGTTAAATGCAATCAACCTACAAATGCAATATAAAACCTTGGGTTGAATCAGGTTGAACTTGAAGCTTGGACCAGGAGAATGTTCTCCAACTTGAACTTGAACTTGAGCTTCGGGTTCTTCAACAAAGAACCTCTCTCCCGCCACGTGGCACGTTGTGATTGGTTGAAACCACTAACATGTACCCACAATGACACGTCGGCTTCGTCACTAGATAGAAATCCAGCAGGAACCATCTTCATGCACAGAGACACGTGTGCAGAGAGCACTCGAGAATGCTTCGAGAACATTCCGTGCGGTCGCAATCATTGATTGCTCCCGTGAGTGTGTCTCACACCAGTCTGCTGCCACAGACACCAATCTGTGACCAGATTGTGTCATGTAATGGACATGGGGCCCATTACATCATCCCCCCCTTAAAGTAGCGACCACTCGCTCTCTTTGGGGTGCTTGACTCACTTTCGAAACCGCCATGAAGCGATCAAGTGACCAAGCATCTCTCGAAGAACCCGCAGTGCGCAAGCACCAGCGCCGGGCTCCAGAACTCTTCGATGTGACTTCCATCCGCCGTCGGGTGGGAGACACGGAGTACTATAAGGAGCGGTTCTTCCGTTGGCGTGGGATCAACAACCGCGATGATCCGGACCAACCTATCACAGCCAAGGCAGACTCTTGGGGAGCCTTTGTTCGCCTTGAGAACGAGGGCAAGATGGAGCGCTTGCTCAGCAAGACTCCAAGTCACGACAAGGCAGCCCATGGCCTTCGTCGCGGTAGCGTCTCCAGTGACGCTACAAGCTTGCCTCGTAGCTGCGGACCACGTCGGGAATATCAGACTCGAGAGTCTGTCTCGGTTCCCACGTGTCCGAACTCGGTGGGTAGCCGCGCCACCGAACTCGGTAGAAGCGTTGACGAGTCAATCGCTTCTTTCCACGAGTCTGTCGGTCCTCGTGACCAACAATCGACTCCACGATCCATCGACGCTCTCCCTGATGATCGATCAGAGGAGGTGGGGCTGAACGCGAAAACGATCGAGCGGCTCTGGAAGTGGAAGAGCGCTCATCGTGCGCAGATCGAGGCACTGGAAGTTCGCGACGCGGTTCTCGCTGACCGGTGCGACAGCCTCGAGGACCAGCTGAAGGAGCAGGAGTCAATACTTGACTCGCTGTCCGATGGTCCAGCCCAGCGTTCGGCATTGGAGTCCCGTTTTGAGCAACGGTTCGAGCAAGTTCAGGCCGAACTTGAGCGACTCCAGAAGACTCAGAAGGCTCGAGAGGCATTCCATGAGCGTCTGCTTCGCTCTGTGGAGGAGGCAGGGACTGCACTCGAGGTACTTCGTAAGGAGTACCAATCTCGCCTTCTTGCGTTGGAAGCAGTGAAGGAGGAGTCCTTCGATGTGCTTCAGCGCCTCTATGCCGAGAAGAAGCTCCATGACGATGAGTTGAAGACTCTTCGCCACCAAATGGAGCAGCTTCATGATCGTATGGATCACTCGCGCAAGGCTCACTAGGGTCTGCGGACCCACTCGGAAGGTAAGGCTTTAGTCTGCCCACGTAAAACGTTGGGTGCAGACGCATCCTCGTTGGGATGTCTAGTGTGTAGGCATCACCATTGCATTTCACCACCGTGAACGGTCCAATGAACCTTGGCAGAAGTTTCGAACTTCCCAGGTTGGACACTGCATGTTCAGGCAGATTCGCCGAACTAAGCAATACAAGATCATTGACCTTGAAAGATTGCTTGTTCTTCCTTCCACTCTTGTCTGCGTTTTGCTTTTGCAGATCCTGAGCCTGTGCGATTGCGTCTCGAACAAACCTCACAACGGCTTGTCTTCGCACGACAAAATCTTCGACTAGCTGCTTCTCGCGACCAGTTAGTTCATCTAACGGTCTCATCGATTCAAAATTGGCATTGAACTCGATAGCAGCATTTAGGTCATCATCTGACTGCGGCGTATTGTCATTCGCCGTAGTCCCTCCCCCACTTAAGGTAGAGACCTCTCCCACTAGTGACGCTGGTACTCTCGGATGGAGACCGTAGTTCACATAGAATGGGGAGTGACCCGTCGAGACATGCGTGGAATTGTTCAACGCAAACTCGCAGAGAGGGAGAAATTCACTCCACTCTCTAAATGACGTAGCGTAACTACGCAATACGTCTTCAAGGACACGATTCACTCGTTCCGTTTGACCGTCCGTTTCAGGGTGCGCCGCTGTTGACATGGACAGCTTGGTGCCCAACAATTTGAACAATGCGCGCCAAAACTTGGATGTGAAGCGGGTGTCACGGTCTGACACGATCTCAGTTGGCAAGCCGTGCAAACGGAATACCACATCCAAAAAGACCTTGGCTGTCTTCTCGGCTGAGATCTTGTCCGAAACAGGAGCAAGATGGACCATCTTGCTGAATCGGTCCACAAACACCAGGATCCCATTCCTGCGGTGCTTGTCTCGTGGAAGTCCGAATATAAAATCCATGCTCATGGACCTCCAACTGTCCTGGGGGACAGGCAATGAACGAAGTGGGGCCTGCGTGGAGCCTGAAGGCTTCACTCGCTGGCAGATCTCACAGGTCTTCACATACTTGCGAACCCACTTGTACATATGTGGCCAGTAGTAATCTCGGGAAAGACTGAGAAACGTCTTCTCTCGTCCGAGATGGCCACTCGAAGGGCTGTCATGATACTCATACAAGAGTCGATGACGCACACCTTCATCGTTGGGAACAACAACTCGTTCTGTATCCCCATCTTCAACCGCGTAGTACAACAACCCATTGTGTACTCGAAAGCGGTGAACGCGCGATCTTGTTCGTGCTGGGAGACCTTGCAGTGCCTTGTCAGAGGGATTCTTGAAATACTTGAGCAAGTCCTGACAGGTCTCGTCAGACTTGTATCCCTCGATGATGTCTTCGCGCACTGAAGTCGAAGCTTGAACTGCGATCGCTTGAACATCTTCGCAGAGTCGACACGCTTCGTCCGGATCCTCGTTCTTGGACTTGGGATCATAGTCCGGACGTCTTGACAAGGCGTCGGCTAGGATGTTCATCTTGCCTGGCTTGTAGTGCACAACAAAGTTGTACTCCGCAAAGAAGGAGAGCCACCTAGCCATCCTTTGGGACAAGTGAGGAGTCTTTACCGCTGTTCGCAGCGACGCATGATCTGTGTAGATCGCAAAGCGCTCCTCGCCAAGCAAGTATACGCGGAACTTGACTAAGGCATACTTCATCGCAAGAAGTTCCTTGTCATGAACTGGGTAGTTCCGTTCTGCGGGTCGGAGTTGTCGTGATTGATACGACACTACTCGCTCTCGGCCCTCATCATCGTGTTGCATCAAAGCGCAACCGATGGCATAGTCGCTTGCATCACAGACGACGTGGAACGGCTTGTCGTGGTTCGGAAGAGCCAGCACAGGAGCTTCACGAAGACTCCTCTTGACCTCTTCGAACGCCGCTTGGTGATCTTCAGACCACTTCCACTCAACGTCTTTCTTCAACAGTTGTGTGAGAGGCTGCACTAACGCTGCATAATTGCGCGTGTACTTGTGCAAGTAGTTGGCCAGACCCAACCACTGTCGTAGCTGTTTGACGTTCTGAGGCACGGGCCAATCATCAATAGCTTTGACCTTCTCCGGATCGACTCGAACACCGTTCTTTCCCACAAAGCAACCGAGAACAGGAATCTCAGGGGCAAAGAACACGCACTTCTTTAAGTTTGCGTAGAGCTTGTTCTCCCGCATGGCCTGGAATACTTGACGAAGATGATCGAGATGAACATCAACATCAGATCTTCCGTCCACGGCCTTACTATGAACGAATATATCGTCAAAGTAACTTGGTGCAAATGTTCGCAAAGGGCGAAGAACATTCGTGACCATGCGATTGAAAGTCGCAGGTGCATTCTTCAGTCCTTGTGGCATCACTAACCATTCCCACAGCATACCACTCGGGGTACTCACTGCGGTTAGTGGGACATCGCTTTCGCGCATTCGAAGCTGATAGAACCCATCCTTCAGATCGATCGCACTGAAAACGGTGCTGCCAACCATTCCATCAAGGATCATGTCCTTGCGTGGAACCGGAGTCTGAGCGGGAATGGTTGCGTCGTTCAGCTTGTTGAAAGCATGAACGATGCGCCATCCGCCAGTCGCCTTCTTCACACAGAAAGTGGGGCTGCAGTGCGGGGACTTGCTTTCTCGCACATGACCAGCCTTTGCGCGTTGTGCAAAGAACTCGTCGATCGCATCGACTTGCTCCTTTGGCAACGGCCACTGTCTAGTGATACAGTACTTCGTGCCAGGAAGTACATCAATCTCATGACGAATGCCTCTGTCGAACGGCAGTTCGTCCGGCACCTTGTCGGGGAATATGTCCTCAAACTCCCGGACAAGCTCATACACGGGGTTCTCCTTGAGGGCATCCCATGACTGCTCCTCGAACCTTTCCTTCCGTGTCTTCTCGTGCAACACATCAGCATCCACACTCGATGCTGTGTTGACGAGGTCTTCGTCGATTGCCTCAACAATCGCGCAAAGCTGCGAAATTTCGCCTTTCGCCAGGCTACGCATAAGCGCCTTCTTGCTCATCACGGGCAAGGAAACCAAATCTTCGACTGAACTTGGAGGATTTTCAATCTTCACGTGACGGAACACATCGACGTCACCATCTTCACCGTAGACCACGACGTTCGCATAACTGCTTGTGATGCCTCTCTGTGGGTCACCACCTTCATCGCCTTGACTCGCATCTTGATCAGGGATGCTTGACGACGGAAAACTCTCTTCGTCGGGTTTCTTCATATCTTGGGAAGGATCTTCACACTTCACGCCATGACGAGCTTTCTCGTCACCAATGGCAAAGGAGACAGTCTTTTTCTGGCGCCTGACTGCTCCACCTCCAGTAGTCGTCTCGGGCTTGTCTTGTGGGATTGAGGGGCCATCGCACTCCTGAGTCCCATTCGACGCATCTTCCACAGACGCATACGCCCAAATCGCTTCACCTGCTGCAACGCAGCCCAGGTCTTCGTTGACACTCTTGTCGACGGAAATCTTCATCTTCATCCAGTCAATGCGAGGTTGGTAACGCTTCAACCATGGCATGCCCAGGATGATGTCAAACTTGTCATCGAGATCGAGGAGAATGAACTCGTCCTCGCCTCGGAAATCTTCAAACTCGATTGCCAAGCGCACGGTTCGCTTCGGCATCTTCACAGTCGACCCATTGGCCAACCGAACAACCATATCTTTCGTCGCATCGTGAGGAGTCTTGTCCCTCCCGATCACGACTTTCGCTCGAACAAAATTATTCGACGCACCAGTGTCAACCAAAGCACGTAGAGGCGTTTCAATACCATCTACATGAACTTTGAGCATGATTAGAGCAGTGCTCTGACTGACACTTCCATCACTCCTTGTGGAAACTGCACGTGCCTCATGCACATCGGGGCCAGAGTCCTGTGTCTCCACAACATTCACAGTCCTCTTGTCGGGCCCAGTAGGGAGCCCCGCCCCTACTGGTCGTTCCCGTTTTTTGACCCTTGGGAACGGTCGAACCGGCGGCCGAAATTTCGGTTGCTGTTCTGGTTCGAACGCGATCCTTGTGTCTCTTGCCGATTTGGCAAGGACACCTTGCAGTTTCGAGCGATGTGACCCGGCTTCCCGCAACGGAAACATTTCCCATCGTTGCGAGGGCGCTTGTTGTCGGTATGTTGGACATACGACAGATCCATCGGCTCTGGTCCATTGTTCGGCGACGGCGTCACGCGGACTTGACGTGGAACTGGTCCACCGAACTTGGCTTGCTTGATGCTGAATTCTTCTTGCATCGCTCTCTCGATGGCTTGATCCAGCGTCGTTGGGTACTCGCGGAACAGTTGGTTTCGGATCGGTCCATCGTCCAGACCGGCCATGAATGTGACAACTTGTGTTGCCATATCGATCGGCTGATCCACAATGCACGACACGAGATATCGTGCGCGTTGTGCATACGAGTGGAGGTCTTGGCGTCCTTGTCGAAGCTTGAGAAACTCGGCACGAGCACGAAACTCGCTCTGCGGAGGCTCGAACGCGCGCTTCAGCTCTTGCTTGAAGTCGTCGAGGTTGTAGAAGCATGTTGGCTCCGCCAAACGCTTCCCATACGCCCAACTCTTCGCTCGACCCGCAAGGTTGGACATTGCGAACAACACTTGCTGCGTCGGGTCCCGGAGCTGTCTTGCAGTCACTGCTGCATCCAACTCAACGAACCATCTCGCCAGAGGTTCGTTCTCTCCGCCGCGATACGGGGAGATGTCGAGCTTCAGAGGCGTTACTCTCATCGTCGAGACAGGAGTTGCGGGCTGTCGACGAGAGTCCATGACCTCATGGTGCATGAAGCTCACTGCCGCGCTTCGCTGCTCATCCGGAGAGGCTGATCTCAACAGTGTGATCACAGCTGCCTCACCGATGACTGCGCTCATCCGCTCGAGGGCTGCCCACTCATGACCGGACAAATGAGGAAACTGCTCATTCGTCAGCGTCACTTGGTCTTCGTGCAGCACACTCGTCGGAGTCTCCATCCCTTCTGCTGTCTGCGCAATAGACAGGGAGAGTCTTGAAAGGAAGTGCACAAAGGGCGAAAGCCTCTTTGTCAATCCTCTTCTAGAGCAGGGTTCACGAAGTGCTCAGCGCAACTTCGGCAATCCCTTCTAGGAAGGTCGCAGGAAGGACCTCTCGAAGTGCTACCAGGTGTAATGGGGCGCTGTCCACGACAGTCCCCAAAACACGGCACACACGCTTGCGCTTGAGGAAGACTTGGCCTCTCCCGACTTGGAGGGAGGAGGAAGGAGACTTGAGGTAAAGGCGGCAAATTTGCAACTGAATTGAAAAGCTTATGGTTCCTGAATCCTACGAGCATAAAACCACTAGGGTCCTATGGGGTTAAATGCAATCAACCTACAAATGCAATATAAAACCTTGGGTTGAATCAGGTTGAACTTGAAGCTTGGACCAGGAGAATGTTCTCCAACTTGAACTTGAA
This sequence comes from Phytopythium helicoides, assembly GCA_024867545.1. Taxonomy (NCBI): domain Eukaryota; phylum Oomycota; class Peronosporomycetes; order Pythiales; family Pythiaceae; genus Phytopythium; species Phytopythium helicoides. Next base: position 438,622 of record JANFNE010000033.1, read on the forward strand.
CTTGAGCTTCGGGTTCTTCAACAAAGAACCTCTCTCCCGCCACGTGGCACGTTGTGATTGGTTGAAACCACTAACATGTACCCACAATGACACGTCGGCTTCGTCACTAGATAGAAATCCAGCAGGAACCATCTTCATGCACAGAGACACGTGTGCAGAGAGCACTCGAGAATGCTTCGAGAACATTCCGTGCGGTCGCAATCATTGATTGCTCCCGTGAGTGTGTCTCACACCAGTCTGCTGCCACAGACACCAATCTGTGACCAGATTGTGTCATGTAATGGACATGGGGCCCATTACAGAAGCCCGTGAAGACTTGATGGTGCTGAACCGCCTCGATGAAATCATCATGCCCAAAAGTCGGAGTCATACCCCGAGGGTCGACGCCGTCGTAACGCGTGCTCGAGCTAGACAAAGGCGCACGGACATCGTGCTGGACGAAGATCTTGTCCAGAGGATCCGAATAGAGAGGATTGTGCGCGCACAGAACGAAGAGGTGTGGATCGACAACCTCAAAAAGTTTCTGCGAGGTGATCTGGGGGCGATGGCACAAGCGGATGTGAAGACCTGCGCAAGTATCGCTAGTCAATTCGAGGTCGACGAGAGCGGGTTACTCTTCTACATCGTACCGACAGATGCTGCGGGCGAGGACCGAGACTCTGTCGCACGCTTAGTGTTGCCGGAAACACTACACGACGACGTCCTCCACCACTACCACGCGAGCCTCGAAGGAGATCATCAGGGGATTGGCCGAACATACCAGAGGGTGCGGCGTCACTTCTACTGGAGAGGCCTATACCGCAGCGTGCAACGTTACGTGGGCGAGTGCGTCGACTGTGAGACTGGCAAAGGCCGACCAACCATCCGAGGAGAGTCGCCAGGGAACATCGAGGCCACTTACCCTTTTCAGGTCGTCGCGATGGACCACATCCCGTCGCTACCCAAGTCGTTCAAAGGCAACACTGAACTCTTGTTGTGGGTCGACCTCTTCTCCGGATTTGTAATCGCAAAGGCCAGTGCATCACGCACGGCGCAGACGATTGCCGAGTCATACGAAGAGTGTGTCTTTCGTCGGTTTGGGGCCAGTGAGGCGATCCGACACGACCGAGAACCTGGGTTCATGTCCGACTTTTTCAGAGCTTTCAACAAAATCGTCGGGCAGAGGCAACGAGCCACGTTAGCATATCGACCGCAAGCAAATGGAACGGCCGAACGCATGGTGCAGACACTCACCCGAGCAATCAAGATGTACGTCAGCGATGAAGCTCAGCGCGACTGGGATGAGTATGCCGAACGGCTGACGTTCGCGATTAACACCGCGCACGACCGCGTGAGGCAAGAGACTCCGTTCTATCTGGTTCACGGCTGGGACCCTCGCTCAACTTTGGAAGCATCGCTGCCTATTGGAAGCACAAGACGTCAGGACCGAGACGCAAGGCGATGGCGCTTCCATATGCAGCAACACTACCAGCGAGCGAGAGCACACGTTAATGACTTGCTTGTCGAGGCACGAGGAAGCCGAGCTGAGAGACAGAACGAATCAGTCAGACCACATCACATCGAACAAGGCTCACGTGTTTGGCTGTACCTCGATCGCGTCCGAGAGGGCTACGCAAAGAAGTTGGCACACCTCTGGCACGGCCCGTTCCGGGTGGCTGACAAGGTGTCAGAATTTGCAGTCCGTCTGGAAGTGGCCGGTAGCGATTACAGGGTGTTCCCGATTGTGCATGTCTCCAAGCTGAAGCTAGTGCGGCAATATCCGGAGCGACCAACAACAGCGCTTACTGTCGACGAAGACAGCCGACTTGACTTCGACGTGGAACTCTTGCCTGGAGATAGTTGGACACAAACGTTGGAAGACGACGAGTACGAGGTTGAGAGGATATCTGACGTACGTACGGGGCGTCGCACTCGATACGGGCGCGTCTACCGTGAGTTCTTGGTGCACTGGAAGGGGTATGACGAACCCACATGGGAGGATGAGGCCGATCTCAACTGTGGAGCCCTCCTCCACGAATTTCTGCGAGACAGAGCTCGACGCGGGCGGTTCGGGGTCATGCAGTCGCTTGACGCCGAATAGCATCCAAAATATCGCAGGTGGGCTGGCCACTCTGCGTGAATGGGCGAAGCGTCAATGGGGTGGCCACGGATCGAGGAAGGAAGGGAGGGGAAAGGAGATACGTACCGAAGAAGTTCACTCAAGCGAGCGCAGTTGTCCAAACGGCAGCTGCTTGCCAGATGTATGTCTCGAATAGGCACAACGGTCGATGGCGGTGAAGTTCAAGCCCGACGACCGACTTCCGATGAGGACGCCCCGCTGTCACCGATCAACCGTAGACGTGTGAAACATTCAGCGAACAGTCGATGGTCGCCAAATGGTGACGACTACCGACGATCGACGATGGTCGGGAGCCGATGGATGCCGACAACGATGGCCAGAAATCGACCGACGACGGCCGAGGTTCGATAGCTGACAGTCGACGACTGACTATGGCCAATGATCAAAAGCTGACAGTCGACAACGACGATGATGTTCCGTGACCATTGGCCGAGGACCAAAGATCGGTGGTTGGCCAGTCTCGACCGTACTTGATGATGGACGGCCGATGAGCCCCGACAACGAGCGATGACCAGTGAAAAGTAACGGCGACGGTCGTCTTGAACGTCGGCTGAGGCGAAGGCTGACGGTTGTAAACCAGCGATATTAACGCCGACGACCAGTGGACGACTTTCACGGATAGCAGATGCCTATGGCAGTCGATGATCAGTGGTACCGACGGCCAACCACTAGCAACTCCAGCCAGCAAACCATTCAACACCGACAGTCGTTTGAGTGTCGACCAAGATGTGTGCCGATCGTCGATGGCAGTCGAAAGAGACTAGATTGCTAATTGTCAGCCGACAGTCGATGCCGGCGACAATTACGACCAACACTGACGAAAGTCGGCAGGCGACGGCCGACCTTCGATGCTCGGTAGTAGCCGCGGTCGACAACCGGAGTCAAGAAGCAAGAGATAAACAAGCTGACGGGCGAAAGTCACGTGGTGGAAGTCGAAAGATGAAGTCGATTGAACTCAGGCGCGGAAAAAAGGGGAAACTACCGTCGATGAGAAGAATGCCGTTGAAGCGCAATTTCGGCTACAGGAGATCGCGCGCCAGCTGCTCACGAGTCGGCGACCGTGGCCACAGAGACGAAGAACTTGCGTGAAAGGCGCTGGATACGGAGTGCAGGATGGTCGCGAGGCGAGTTCACGAACTGGAGGCGCCATGGTTCTTCGCTGTCGAGAGTCACCAACGCCTCGGATAATGACTTTGGGGCGATAGGCTGACCCAGGCCAGGGTACCAGTGTCGCTCCTGACGACGCGACGGCAGGCGAAGGAAGAAGGGGTCTAGTAGCACGTCAAGGTCGCAGACACCACGACGGATGAGGAGCAGGAGTTTGGCCATCACCTTGGAGACTTGGGCGCCAGCACGAGAGCGATGAGCGTGACGCTTGCGCTTGTAAACCTCGTATGCTTCCCACTGCTCTTTATCCACCGGCTTGGGTAGTACATGTGTGGCTTCCCAGAACGCAATCGCGTGGCTCTCGACCGCCGCCTTGTAAGCTGCCACGATAGGTGCAAACGAAATGTCTTCAGGGTCGAAAGTCACTGGCGAGGGGCGCTCTCGTAACACTTCCCATGGCTTGGAAGCATAGAGAGTTGTGATCTCAGCTTCGGTGATCAGTGCGGGGTGGTACGCCGACAACGGAGCCGCCTTGGTCGACTGCGGGAATAGCCAGTCGTCTGGAAGGAGGTGAGCGTCGACCAAGTGGTGGACTGTCAACTCCCCAGCCGTCAGCCCACTAACCTCGGCGGCCACCCAAGGCCGCACGTCGGACGCAACAAACTCTTGAGGCGCCAGAAAACCAGGGATACACGGCCTAAATGTTGGTGTAGTTTGGTCAGACGCGTCGTCGCCCGTTGAGGTGTTGGGAAGGTCACCATCGACTGCCCTGCCACCTGTCATCTCGCCGTCGTCGTCGGACGAGAAGCCACTGTCCTCGCTGCCGAACAACTCGTCATTCCGAGCGACTCGCAGCGTCGAAGACGAACCTATCACGGATGACTCGCTGGTACCAACGGAAGAGGTGCGCCGTGCAGCACTGCGGGACTTGGCCAGCACCGCCTTGACGATCTCGTCGTCGCTGCTGATGTCCACTCCCTCGTCGTCAGATGCCTCAACGCGCCGACTTGCCGCCTTCATGCGGGAAGAGCGATTGCCAGAAGACTGCACAGAATGCGTCTGTGGGTTGCCCACACCTTCGGTCAGCTCCACCACGTCCACCGTGTCTATCCAATGGCCAACACAGACGGGTTAACAACGGGCTGTATTGAGAGCATTAAGAACGGCGGCGAGACGCACCTGCACCGGTAGATGAGTCGGAAGCTGGCGGAGAAATGGTAAGGTCGACGTCGACCCCGTCGCCCGATGTGGCAGCACGACCAGCCGCTCGGTCAACAGTCCGCGCCGACTTCTTGTGCGGCGGGGAGGATTCCGAAGTGCCGCTGGATCGCCGACGCTTCGGTCTGTCGGGAGCCGTGCCCACCTTCTTCTTCTTTGAGCTAGCACCCACACGACCAGTCGCCGGAGGAGGCGAAACCGCTGATGAAGCCGCTGGAATGGATGAGACCGAAGGAGGAGTGCCACTTAGAGGTGAGTTCTCGGAGGCGGCCGTTGAAGGTAACGGCGGAGCGCCTCCAGAGTCAGTGGGAGCTTGGGGGGATGGAGCACCTGCGGGCTGGGAGAGAGATACCGAAGCCAGCAGCGGAGTGCTGGCCCAGTCCATCACTCGCGCGATCGACCGAAATCGATCCGCGAGAGCATCACGCTCACTTTCGACTGTGCGGAGGCGCTCGGTAACAGTGGCCGCTTCCGCCAATGCCTTCTCTCGGGCCGCTGCCGCAGCTAGCTGTGCAGCCTCCGCGGCTGCCCGCGCACGCTGCAGCCCGTCACGCTCGCGCGCCAAGCCGCGCACTTCTCCTTCCAGGCGTGTCACGTCGGTCTGACAGTCTGCGAGAAGGAGTCCTACCACACAGCAAGGTGTTAGACACCGTGGAGCAAAGGACAAAGAGTCACAAGCACGTACGGAGCTCTTTCAGTTCGCTTGCAGCAGCGGTTGCCGCCTTCTCGCTGGCCTCTTGCGATGTCACTGCCGCTTGTAGCTCACCGCGGATGTGGTCGAGCTCCGCCTCGATCGAGTTCTTACGGCCTGCGACGTCCTCCAGCAATCGCTCGAGCTCGTGCTTCTCGTAGCTCGAAGCTACACGGTCGCGGGAACGCGCCTCCAAGGCGTCTGACAGCTGACGTTTTGCGCGAGCGAGCTCTTGGCGGAGCCGATCTACTTCGTCGACGGCACGCGCACGCTCCGCCTCAGCTGCTTGACGCCGGTCGGCTGCAGCTTGTGCGGCTCGTAGCGCCCGATCACGCGATGCCGCAGCTTCACGAGCAGTATTAGAGGGTGTCACCGAAGCTCCTGTGGTTAGAGGCGATAGTCTCGGTGACGTAGAAGCTGAAGCAAACGCACTCGCTTCATCAGTTGACTCAACAGATGCACTTGGAATGACGCTGGCACCGCTGTGAGCTGCCGTCGAGAGGTTGAGCACCTCGGCGTGCAGATCCGAGACATGGCGGCGCAGGCCGAGATACGATTCAGCCAGCGCAGTGCGCTGGCGGCCGAGCTCGGAAGCCACGTCGCTCAGCGTAGACACAGCTTGAATCACGCCGAGCACCGAGCGGAAGGAGGTTTGTGCGGAAAGCAGTGCAGCAGGGTTCGGAGATGATGCCAGGGCAACCGCTCGAAGGTCTTCACACGCGTCACACGCCCTGAGGGCGACCGGCGTCGGCGGTAGAACGGGTGGCCGAGCCGCAGTCAACGCAGGCGCTACGGCTGGCACGGTAGATGATCCTTCTGGCTCCGTCGCAGCAGGAGCGCCGCCACTGGATGCATCAACCGCTGAGCCATCGGCGGGGTCGACTGTTGTCATCTTGTGCGCGCGCTGGAGAAGTCCAAGAATGAGTATACTCTCACCCCAGCACGGCTGTACCACACTGGGGCGACAGGGGGGCGGCTGTGGTGAAGTGGACCAGGAATTACTGAGGCTCGCAACGTCAGTGTCGATTATCAACTGAGTGGTGGCGGATATCAAAATTGTGATGTCCGATACCAAATATGGGGTGGTGTATACCAATACCGACCGTCAACACTCAGTGACCGTCGACACTCAGTGACCGTCGACGCTCAGTGACCGTCGACGCTCAGTGCTCATCGACAATCAGTCCATCAACACTCAGTGACCGCCGACACTTAGCGACCGTCAACACTCAGTGACCGTCGACGCTCAGTGCCCATCGATAAGTGCCCATCGACATTCAGTGACCGTCGACACCCAGTGCTCATCGACAATCAGTCCATCGACACTCGGTGATCGTCGACACTCAGCGACCGTCGACTCAGCGACCGTCGACGCGCGGCTACCATCGATGTCCGATAACAGTCGACAATCAACGACCATCGGCATCAAGCAGCCGTCGGTCCAGCGGTCCCGCGGAGGCAAGAGAGCCAACGACAAGGATGGGCATGAAGGGAATTCACAAGCGGTAGGACATCAAGGTTAGCGCAAGATGAGTGGCTAGGATCAGTCTCGAATTTACTTCGGAGGGCGCAAGTCCTCACCTCTCTTTGGTTCTCCGTTTCGATTCTCATTCAAGTCTAACACTCAAGGGGAGTGGAAAGGTGATACAAAAGGTTTTGGTCTGCTATTTGGCGCGTGCGGGAGAGCACCCCGCCACATACTACACACCCGAGGAGTGAGGATTTCCACGCCGCGGCACACACTCCAAACCCCAACTCTACCTCAACCAGCGTGGGCACTACCCATCGAGATCGTGACCGAACGTCGCCCCAGGCCGACGGGTACACAACGTGACTATTACCACACCGGGGTAACCCCTCCGTAAGTCGGCATACACGGGCACGCGTGAGATAGGCGACGAGTCTGGTGATTCCAGACACGCGCTTCTCCACAAAGTCCTTGGTGCTTTAGCCTCTTGAGTGACATCTCCCTCTCAGCCTCTACTTCTTGGATGTTCTCGGGCTCCTTGCAGCTTTTTTATCATAATTTAGATTGCTCTACAGTTGGTATTTCATCGTCGACACTTGATTCACCGCATTCAGCAGCATGTTCGTCCACCAGTAGATATGATATATTTATGGTGAATATTCGTATCGTCAAATATATCATGGTAAACGAGGTTGTAAAGGTATAGTTTGCTCACTTCTTGAGCAACCGCAGTGGGATCGCTGGTAGTGGTGCTAGATTGGGTTCGAGCTCCTACTCAGCACAGTCAATCTGCGAGGATTCTTCAACTGGTCGCATTACGCTTGGCCATACCCGATTCGGTCTCATGATAAGACTGGATTGTAAGCAGCTGTCCATGTGGAGGTCAACTATCGATAATGAATTGACGACCATCGACCAACGACCACCAACTGAGGAGAGCCTGAGCGATGGGCGTCTAACACTGAAGGATGAGCTAGATTAATCCACGGCACGGACATGAAATGAGTTGACGGTGCTTAAGTACGTGAGCACTCAGTTGATAATATGCGGTCAAGCAAGACTAAAGGGGAGCGCATAGCGGTAAACGAAAGGGATAATATGTTATTGATACTATTCATAAAATTAGGTAGAGTACGTGTAACTGGGCTGCCCAGCTACGCGACTTACACGTGCGCGTGTAAGGAGGAAGCGTTGACTTGGTTAATGTATGCACACTGTACTGTGTACAGTGTGAGACGAAAGACACTTGACTGGTAGAAATGAGAACTGTATTGATTGTTAGCAGCCCGCTAGACGGGTGCAATGGCTCCTGACCTCCTAGAAACTATATGCATTATTGCAGGCGCTCATGAGTGGCCATGAGCGCCGCACCAAAAATGAACGACGCTGATTGGCTATTAGTGCCCGCTAACAGCCAATGAGAAGCGAGGACAGCCATGAATGGCTGTCCGGACGTACGCAGTGGAATAGTGACTCGGCACTATTCCGTCAGGAGCTTGACTAGCAGTGGTGTACCCCACACCACTGTCGACGCTTGGAACGGAGCCATGGTGACGCACCATTGCTCCGCAGATTTGTGCGTTTCGCACAATCTGCAACACACTAATTTGTGCCCAGCACAAAGTGTGACTCGTTTGTTCAGCCCACTGCACAAACTGTGTAACCCTGTTACACCCTCCCCCGTTAAGGTTGCAGCCCCGCTGTAAACCTGTCGGGTGGCACTTGTTGGTCGGATTCACTCTGCTAGCGCAGCAGAGCGACGGGGAGAAGAGAGCAGCGCGTGCGCGTGCTCCTTGGCGAGCTCATACAGCAACATGAGCTCGGGCAACGGCGACCTCGAGGAGAAAGCTCCCGCGCCGGCGCGCACCGCGCCGGCGGCTTCCACAACTTCAAGCGCGCCCGAGCGACAGCGTCTGTCGCTCGCTGACTATCAAGACCGTCTGCACCGCGCCCCGGTGCAGCGTGAAGAGGCCGCCGCTCTCGCAAGCGCGGCCAGTGCGCAACCGTCGTCGTCGTCAGCCCCGCTGACGACGTTGGAGATCTTCTTCGAGCCGCCCGAGGGCTCCGCGCCGGCGGCGGTGCTGCCACAAGCTTCCGGCTCGAGTGCGACTCGAGCCGCGCGTTCTATAGTCGACAAGCTGGCTGCGCCAGCGATGGACATGCGGTTCTTCACCGAGCCGCTGTCCGGCGCGTCGTCCTCGGACGACGCGGCCGAGGAAGAGAAGCCTGCGCGGCCGTCGTTGACCGCGCGGCGGACGCGCGAGGAAGGCGAGCTCTCGGACGAGGGCTCGGTGGTGAAGAAACTGAAGGGTGAGCCCTGCTCACCCGACGCTGTTGGAGGTAGTGAGGTCTTGGACACGAAGCTTGGACGGAGCGGAGGGAGTTCTTCACTTGGACAGAAGACCGGAGCGAAGACCACTTGAGGGGTAGAAGGAAGATTCGAAAGTGATTCGATTGAGGTCCTTAGTTCGCAACTACTTGCTACCTCTAAGCCTGCCTGTCCTTTACTGGGTTCACTTCTACTTGATCTTTTCCTGGATACTGATTCACGGCAGCCAATCAGAGGGCGCCACGTGGATCCCATCTTGTACCCACAATCTCGTACCCACGAGTTGACGTAATCGATGAGCGTAATCAACGTGGGATCGCATTGGACTGCCTCGGGCTAGTCGGTCCAGGTCAAACCGGCTGCCCTCAACACGCCCCCTCAATGCGAAGTCCCATGGATGCCGAGAGCCGCCGTGAGTTCCGTGTGGCGAGGTCCCGGGAGCGCCTTGGTCATGATGTCGGCCAGCATCGTCGCAGTCTCGCAGTACTCGAGCTTGACTTCACCACGCTTGACTTCATCGCGGATGTGATGGTACTTGATGTCGATGTGCTTGGCGCGACCGTGGTTGACTGGGTTCTTGGTCATCTTGATGCACGACTGGTTGTCTTCGCGGATCATGAGCTCTGGTCCCGACTTGTTCGCCGCCGCAAGGATCTCGCAAACCACGCGATGAATCCACTTGCCTTCTTGGATGGCCAGGCTGAGCGCGATATACTCCGCTTCGCTTGTCGACAGAGACACACTTGACTGCTTCTTGCTTCCCCAACTGACCGGCGCGCCCATCAACATGAAGGTGTAGCCGGATGTCGACTTGCGATCAGCGAGGTCACCAGCCCAGTCAGCGTCGGAGTAGCCGCGGAAGTCGATGACGTTGCCGGGCTTGAAGCAGATTCCGTGGTCCTTGGTGCCTTGCAAGTAGCGAAAGATACGCTTGACCGCAACCCAGTGCTCCTCTTGCGGGTTCTCCATGAAGCGCGATACGTAGCCCACAGCAAACGCGATGTCCGGTCGAGTCGCTGTCATCAGATGCATCAAGGCGCCGACCGCTTCCCGAAACGGAGCGTTCACCTTGGTAGATGCGTCGCTTGAAACCAGACGCGAACTCATGTCGACCGGACTCACCACAGCCTTGCACTGGAGCATGTTGAAGCGTGTGAGGATGTCGTTGATGTAGCGTCGCTGGCACAGTGTGATGCTTCCATCGGGTCCATAGACCAACTCGATGCCGAGCACGAACGCACACTTGCCGCTGTCGGTCATCTCGAAGCGCATCTTCAGGTCATACTTGGTGCGTGCAATCAGCTCGATCGAGCTTCCCGTCACCAGAACATCGTCGACGTAGACCAAGATAAGCACGCAGTGGTCGTTAACGATCTTGATGTAGAGACACGGGTCGAACGCTGACACTTGGAAGCCGATGGAGCACACGAACTCGTCGAAGGTCTCGTTCCACACACGCGAAGCTTGCTTGAGGCCGTAGATCGCCTTCACCAGCTCAAGGCAGTCAAAGCCGCCGTCCAACTCGACGCCTTCTGGAACCACACAGTACACGACCTCCTTCATCACGCCGTATAAGAATGCCGTCACCACGTCCAGTTGATCGAGCTGCCAACCGAAGAAGACGATGAGCGCGATCACGATGCGCAGCGTCGCGTACTTGACCACGGGCGAGAACGTCTCCGTGTAGTCGATGCCATACTTCTGCTTGAATCCCTTGGCCACGAGGCGTGCCTTGTACTTCTCGATGGATCCGTCGGCCTTTCGCTTGATCTTGAATACCCACTTGGTGCCAATGGCGCGTTGTCCCGTTGGAAGCTTGGCCGCACGAAACACTCCTCGAAGTCGCATCGATTCCAGTTCCGCGCGAATCGCTTTGCGCCAGTGAGCTTGGTCTGGACCGTTCACCGCTTCCTCGAATGTTGTTGGCTCGGAGAGGTCGGAGGCTTCAACAGTGTTGGCGCTTGCTCGCCAAAACACAGGAGGAGTCGAAGGGTCCGAGCCGTCGTGTTGGCCGCCAGATTTTTCTTCTTCATCTTCTTGGCGCGAGGGAGAACTGCGCGGCGCACTTGCTTCTTCCAATCCAACTCGGTGTCGAACAGCCCGCGATCTTCCAGTAGTGTCATCTTCAGTCGCCGATCGACTCTTGCGCTTCCCCGCCTGCGTGTAGTCCGTTTGTCCTGGTCCATCTTCAGCAATTTCGAGAGAGTCGAAGGCGAGATCTTCCACGTCTTCATCGGAGGCCGCTGGCGAGAACCCGAAAGTCGATTCGTCGAAGGTGACATCGCGAGTGATAACCACCTGCCCCGCCTCGATGTCATAAACCCGATAGGCCTTTGACGCTTCCTCATATCCGACGAACAACCCAGCACGAGACTTCGGGTCCCACTTGAGCCGCTTCTCTTTCGGAGTCAGCACGTAAGCGCGACAACCGAACACACGCATGTGCTTCACACTTGGCTTGGACTTGTACAGAATCTCGAACGGAGTCTTGTGCTGGAACTTGGGAGACGGTAGACGATTCTTGACGTAGATGGCTGTCATCGCTGCCTCAGCCCAGAAGATCTTGTCCATCTTGGCGTGGTGAAGCATGCTGCGGCCGATCGTGACGATTGTCCGGATGGCTCGTTCTGCTGTGCCGTTGGTCTGGTGCGCGTAGGGAACCGTCGTTTGCTGCTCGATGCCTTTGTCTTCGTAGAACACCTTGAGCGAGTTGGTGGCAAACTCACGCGCTCCATCATGACGCACGAACTTGACCTTCTTGCCGAACTGGTTCTGGACCTTGGTGATGTACGTCTTGATGCAGTCCTCGCTTTCCGACTTGGCACGCAGACAGAATCCCTTCATGCATCCGCTGGCTTCGTCGACGATCAGCAGCAGATACTTGCTTCCACCCAAAGAGTCTTCTTCCATGGGTCCGCAGATGTCGAAGTGGAGCAACTCGAACGTGTCGTAGTGGCGCTTGTCACGGTTGCTTGGAAATGGCCTTTGGACCATCTTTCCTTGTTGACAGCCGCGGCACACGCTTGGTCCACTCGAGCTGGAGGGTAGCTTCGCGTCCTTGATCATTCCGTTGTCGACCATCTTGCGAAGCACCTCGACTGGAGCGTGACCCATACGCGCGTGCAGATCAACAGCTCTTCCACTGGTTGCCGCGTTAGCCGATCGTTGAGGCGTGCGAAGCCAGTAGAGTCCGTCAACGAGGTCTGCCGTCGCCACCACTTGCTTCGAAGCCTTGCGCGCAACGTGCATCTTGGTGCCGTCAAAGATCACTTGGAACTGGCCACTCTTGTTGATTTGCGGCACCGATAGAAGATTCTTGCTCATGTCGGGGACATACAGCGCGTCCTTGATCTCGATCTCGCGCTCTTCACCGTTGGGCAGAAGCACTCGCTCGACGATGCTTCCCACACCCTTGATAGCCGCCTTGTTGCCGTTGGCCACCGATAGTTCGCCGTCGTCTCGCTCAATCAGGCTGGCGAACTTGGTCTTGTCGTTGCAGATGTGGTGCGTTGCGCCGCTGTCGACCGCCCACATTCCGGGCATCTTCACGCCCGTCGAAACTCCACACTCGAGGGAAACCACAAACGCAACTCGCTGGTTGTCGTAGTCGTAGTCGTCGTTCCTCCACTGAGCGCTGTTGGCCCCGCGTCCACGGCCATTGCCGCCGCGTCTCGGACCTCCTCGGTTCTCGTCCTTCTGCTTGGTCCAGCACTTGTCAACCAAATGCCCCATCTTGCCGCAGTAAGTGCACTGGCGAGGCTCTCGGTCGACACTGAATGCCTTGGTCGCGTCTTCAGTCTTCATCGCCGGAGCCTTCTCGCCTTGCCGCTTGATATGCTCATTCGTGAGCACCTTCACAACGTCTCGCGTCCGCAGCTCTGCGTTGCTCATCTCCAAGTTGAGCACGACGTTCTCGTAGCTCTTGGGGAGACTGCGCAACAAGCAGATCGCCACATCTTCGTCCTCCATCTTGGCGCCGATGCTGCTGAGCTTGGAGCTGATGTTGAGGACTTCATTGCAATGATGCAACACATTGCCGCCTTCCGCCATCTCCATGCTGAAGAGCTGTCGCTTCAAGTAGATGCGACCAGCCTTCTGCGATCCACCGTAGAGGGTCTTCAAGCGCTCCCACGCCACCCAGGCTTCCTCACAGTCGTCGACCACGTGATGGTAGTCCGCGTCCATGTGGAGCAGCATCAAGCCGAACGCGATGCTGCTTGCCTTGACGTAGTCGTCCTTGGCCCGCGGATCCGTGAAGCTCGGAGTCGTCTCGCGGTTCACGACATGCCACGTCGACTTGGTCAGGAACACGCCACGCATGTAGCGGCTCCAAGTCGCGTAGTTGTCTCCGTTGAACTTGTCGATGGAGACCTTGGTCGAGGCGTCTTGCGCAGAGGACATGGTGCTTGGGCTCATAACCTGTTGGAGGTAGTGAGGTCTTGGACACGAAGCTTGGACGGAGCGGAGGGAGTTCTTCACTTGGACAGAAGACCGGAGCGAAGACCACTTGAGGGGTAGAAGGAAGATTCGAAAGTGATTCGATTGAGGTCCTTAGTTCGCAACTACTTGCTACCTCTAAGCCTGCCTGTCCTTTACTGGGTTCACTTCTACTTGATCTTTTCCTGGATACTGATTCACGGCAGCCAATCAGAGGGCGCCACGTGGATCCCATCTTGTACCCACAATCTCGTACCCACGAGTTGACGTAATCGATGAGCGTAATCAACGTGGGATCGCATTGGACTGCCTCGGGCTAGTCGGTCCAGGTCAAACCGGCTGCCCTCAACAGACGCTGCAGCGCGCGACCGCGCGCGGGTTCCAGATCGTGACGCGCGCGCTGCGAGCGCGCGCGGTGAAGACACTGCATCCAGATCGACTGCACCACGCGGTGCAGTCGTGCGAGCTGAGCGACCGTCGTGGATGCCCGACGCCGAGACCATTCGGCGTCGCTATGGGTTTTCACACCCAGATCACAGCGAAATGCTGTACGTCTGCACGCGCATTGCAGACGACGAGGTTGCGCGCGCGCTCAACCTGCCTCCAGCAAGCGAGCGCCGGCGCGATTATTACATCGCGCTGTTCCATGAGTTGCGTTTCCTTCGCGGGAAGGGAACGAGCGATCGAAGCAAGATCTCCGTCGAGAAGGCGCTCCAACAAGCTTGGAGCGATTTCGTCACCAATTTCAACAGAGATCCAGCCGCTTACCGTAAGCGGCTGCAAGACGCGCGTGAACGTTACAATACGTTCTCGCGTACGCTTCAGATCGATCGCCTGCACGACCAGTGCGTGCAGGCGGGTGTGGCTTGCGCAGTACCCAGCACTGAGTACTGCCGCAGATGTTGGCCGGGCGACCCACGTCTTACAGACTGGGATTGCCGCGGGTATGGCGGCGCCATACCCGACTCGATCGTCTCGGAGCGCCGTCGGCTGTGGCCGGACCGGCCGCTCGACGAGTTTGACTACGCGTCGTCGTCGCGGTCGTACGAGGCAAGTGCTGCGCCTCGTACGCGATCACCAGATCCGGGACGTCGTGCATCAGGACGTCCCGCGGCTCCCACGTGTCCTGTTGGGGAGGAAATCCTCTCCAACGAATTCGAAAATGCGTCGGACTTGGGGAGTCCGGTGCCGTACAGTGAGATACGACCCGCTCAACAATCCAGCGGGTCGCGCCAGCCGCATCGCGCAGCGGCGGCGGCGGCGGAGGGTGCGCCGCGCGCGTTGACTGCGGAGTCAACGCGTCCTGATGGTGAGCGTCTTCTTCAACTCCAGCTGCAGATCTCGCAGCTGGAGACCGAGATCGAGCGGCGCTTCCGCGAGCGCGCCGAGGACGCTGCGGTGATTTCACGCCTCCAGACGCAGCTGGAGGCGGAGGTGAACGCTCGTCGCCGCTTGGCGGCGAGCCATCGCGAGTTCCAGGCGAGCTACCGCCGGTTCCGCCGTCGCGGGGATCCGATTCTTCGCGACGCGGCTCACGTGGAGACGCGTTCTCCGAGCCCTCTTCCAGAGCGCTCGAGCGACTTTGAGGCGTGTTACTCGTGAGGGCACCGTCTTCGCCCTCACGGTCGCGCCACTGGCGGTATGGCTTCAAGCGCCCGACGTAAAACGTCGGGTGCAGCTGCATGCTGGACGGGATGTCCAGTGTGTACGCTGTACCACGGCGCGCGAGCACCGTGAACGGGCCGATGTAGCGCGGAGCGAGCTTGTTCGCTCCGTAGTCCGGCACTGCATGTGTAGGAAGGTTGCTTGTGCTAAGCAACACTAATGAATTTGGTTCAAACTCATTGACGTTCCCTCGTCCATGCTTGTCTGCGTTCAGCTTCTGTCGATCGACAGAGGCCGCCAGTACGTCTTGGACGTACCGGATCACTGCTTGACGACGGTCCAAGAACGGCTTGGACTGGTCGGAACTTGCCTTTGCCGCAGACAGCGTTACGTGCTGTCCGCGTTTCTTCGTGTTTGTGTTGAGGGCAGCCGGTTTGACCTGGACCGACTAGCCCGAGGCAGTCCAATGCGATCCCACGTTGATTACGCTCATCGATTACGTCAACTCGTGGGTACGAGATTGTGGGTACAAGATGGGATCCACGTGGCGCCCTCTGATTGGCTGCCGTGAATCAGTATCCAGGAAAAGATCAAGTAGAGTGAACCCAGTAAAGGACAGGCAGGCTTAGAGGTAGCAAGTAGTTGCGAACTAAGGACCTCAATCGAATCACTTTCGAATCTTCCTTCTACCCCTCAAGTGGTCTTCGCTCCGGTCTTCTGTCCAAGTGAAGAACTCCCTCCGCTCCGCCCAAGCTTCGTGTCCAAGACCTCACTACCTCCAACAGGTTATGAGCCCAAGCACCATGTCCTCTGCGCAAGACGCCTCGACCAAGGTCTCCATCGACAAGTTCAACGGAGACAACTACGCGACTTGGAGCCGCTACATGCGTGGCGTGTTCCTGACCAAGTCGACGTGGCATGTCGTGAACCGCGAGACGACTCCGAGCTTCACGGATCCGCGGGCCAAGGACGACTACGTCAAGGCAAGCAGCATCGCGTTCGGCTTGATGCTGCTCCACATGGACGCGGACTACCACCACGTGGTCGACGACTGTGAGGAAGCCTGGGTGGCGTGGGAGCGCTTGAAGACCCTCTACGGTGGATCGCAGAAGGCTGGTCGCATCTACTTGAAGCGACAGCTCTTCAGCATGGAGATGGCGGAAGGCGGCAATGTGTTGCATCATTGCAATGAGGTCCTCAACATCAGCTCCAAGCTCAGCAGCATCGGCGCCAAGATGGAGGACGAAGATGTGGCGATCTGCTTGTTGCGCAGTCTCCCCAAGAGCTTCGAGAACGTCGTGCTCAACTTGGAGATGAGCAACGCAGAGCTGCGGACGCGAGACGTTGTGAAGGTGCTCACGAATGAGCATATCAAGCGGCAAGGCGAGAAGACTCCGGCGATGAAGACTGAAGACGCGACCAAGGCGTTCAGTGTCGACCGAGAGCCTCGCCAGTGCACTTACTGCGGCAAGATGGGGCATTTGGTTGACAAGTGCTGGACCAAGCAGAAGGACGAGAACCGAGGAGGTCCGAGACGCGGCGGCAATGGCCGTGGACGCGGGGCCAACAGCGCTCAGTGGAGGAACGACGACTACGACTACGACAACCAGCGAGTTGCGTTTGCGGTTTCCCTCGAGTGTGGAGTTTCGACGGGCGAGAAGATGCCCGGGATGTGGGCGGTCGACAGCGGCGCAACGCACCACATCTGCAACGACAAGACCAAGTTCGCCAGCCTGATTGAGCGAGACGACGGCGAACTATCGGTGGCCAACGGCAACAAGGCGGCTATCAAGGGTGTGGGAAGCATCTTCGAGCGAGTGCTTCTGCCCAACGGTGAAGAGCGCGAGATCGAGATCAAGGACGCGCTGTATGTTCCCGACATGAGCAAGAATCTTCTATCGGTGCCGCAAATCAACAAGAGTGGCCAGTTCCAAGTGATCTTCGACGGCACCAAGATGCATG
The DNA here is from genome assembly GCA_024867545.1 of Phytopythium helicoides. Taxonomy (NCBI): domain Eukaryota; phylum Oomycota; class Peronosporomycetes; order Pythiales; family Pythiaceae; genus Phytopythium; species Phytopythium helicoides. The sequence continues at coordinate 455,558 of JANFNE010000033.1, forward strand.
TTGCGCGCAAGGCTTCGAAGCAAGTGGTGGCGACGGCAGACCTCGTTGACGGACTCTACTGGCTTCGCACGCCTCAGCGATCGGCTAACGCGGCAACCAGCGGAAGAACGATTGACCTGCACGCGCGCATGGGTCACGCTCCAGTCGAGGTGCTTCGCAAGATGGTCGACAACGACATGATCAAGGACGCGAAGCTACCCTCCAGCTCGAGTGGACCAAGCGTGTGCCGCGGCTGTCAACAAGGAAAGATGGTCCAGAGGCCGTTTCCAAGCAACCGTGACAAGCGCCACTACGACACGTTCGAGTTGCTCCACTTCGACATCTGCGGACCCATGGAAGAAGACTCTCTGGGTGGAAGCAAGTATCTGCTGCTGATCGTCGACGAAGCCAGCGGATGCATGAAGGGATTCTGTCTGCGTGCCAAGTCGGAAAGCGAAGACTGCATCAAGACGTACATCACCAAGGTCCAGAACCAATTCGGCAAGAAGGTCAAGTTCGTGCGTCATGATGGAGCGCGTGAGTTTGCCACCAACTCGCTCAAGGTGTTCTACGAAGACGAAGGCATCGAGCAGCAAACGACGGTTCCCTACGCGCACCAGACCAACGGCACGGCAGAACGAGCCATCCGGACAATCGTCACGATCGGCCGCAGCATGCTTCACCACGCCAAGATGGACAAGATCTTCTGGGCTGAGGCAGCGATGACAGCCATCTACGTCAAGAATCGTCTACCGTCTCCCAAGTTCCAGCACAAGACTCCGTTCGAGATTCTGTACAAGTCCAAGCCAAGTGTGAAGCACATGCGTGTGTTCGGTTGTCGTGCTTATGTGCTGACTCCGAAAGAGAAGCGGCTCAAGTGGGACCCGAAGTCTCGTGCTGGGTTGTTCGTCGGATACGAGGAAGCGTCAAAGGCCTATCGGGTTTATGACATCGAGGCGGGGCAGGTGGTTATCACTCGCGATGTCACCTTCGACGAATCGACTTTCGGCTTCTCGTCAGCGGCCTCCGATGAAGACGTGGAAGATCTCGCCTTCGACTCTCTCGAAATCGCTGAAGATGGACCAGGACAAACGGACTACACGCAGGCGGGGAAGCGCAAGAGTCGATCGGCGACTGAAGATGACACTACTGGAAGATCGCGGGCTGTTCGACACCGAGTTGGATTGGAAGAAGCAAGTGCGCCGCGCAGTTCTCCCTCGCGCCAAGAAGACGAAGAAGAAAAATCTGGCGGCCAACACGACGGCTCGGACCCTTCGACTCCTCCTGTGTTTTGGCGAGCAAGCGCCAACGCTGTTGAAGCCTCCGACCTCTCCGAGCCAACTACATTCGAAGAAGCAGTGAACGGTCCGGATCAAGCTCACTGGCGCAAAGCGATTCGCGCGGAGCTGGAATCGATGCGACTTCGAGGCGTGTTTCGTGCGGCCAAGCTTCCAACGGGACAACGCGCCATCGGCACCAAGTGGGTTTTCAAGATCAAGCGAAAGGCCGATGGGTCCATCGAGAAGTACAAGGCACGCCTCGTGGCCAAGGGATTCAAGCAGAAGTACGGCATCGACTACACGGAGACATTCTCGCCCGTGGTCAAGTACGCAACGCTGCGCATCGTGATCGCGCTCATCGTCTTCTTCGGTTGGCAACTCGATCAACTGGACGTGGTGACGGCATTCTTATACGGCGTGATGAAGGAGGTCGTGTACTGTGTGGTTCCTGAAGGCGTCGAGTTGGACGGCGGCTTTGACTGCCTTGAGCTCGTGAAGGCGATCTACGGCCTCAAGCAAGCTTCGCGTGTGTGGAACGAGACCTTCGATGAGTTCGTGTGCTCCATCGGCTTCCAAGTGTCAGCGTTCGACCCGTGCCTCTACATCAAGATCGTCAACAATCACTGCGTGCTCATCTTGGTCTATGTCGACGATGTTCTGGTGACGGGAAGCTCGATCGAGCTGATTGCGCGCACCAAGTATGACCTGAAGATGCGCTTCGAGATGACCGACAGCGGCAAGTGTGCGTTCGTGCTCGGGATCGAGTTGATCTATGGACCCGATGGAAGCGTCACACTGTGCCAGCGACGCTACATCAACGACATCCTCACACGGTTCAACATGCTCCAGTGCAAGGCTGTGGTGAGTCCGGTCGACATGAGTTCGCGTCTGGTTTCAAGCGACGCATCTACCAAGGTGAACGCTCCGTTTCGGGAAGCGGTCGGCGCCTTGATGCATCTGATGACAGCGACTCGACCGGACATCGCGTATGCCGTGGGCTACGTATCGCGCTTCATGGAGAACCCGCAAGAGGAGCACTGGGTTGCGGTCAAGCGTATCTTTCGCTACTTGCAAGGCACCAAGGACCACGGAATCTGCTTCAAGCCCGGCAACGTCATCGACTTCCGCGGCTACTCCGACGCCGACTGGGCTGGTGACCTCGCTGATCGCAAGTCGACATCCGGCTACACCTTCATATTGATGGGCGCACCGGTCAGTTGGGGAAGCAAGAAGCAGTCAAGTGTGTCTCTGTCGACAAGCGAAGCAGAGTATATCGCGCTCAGCCTGGCCATCCAAGAAGGCAAGTGGATTCATCGCGTGGTTTGCGAGATCCTTGCGGCTGCGAACAAGTCGGGACCAGAGCTCATGATCCGCGAAGACAACCAGTCGTGCATCAAGATGACCAAGAACCCAGTCAACCACGGTCGCGCCAAGCACATCGACATCAAGTACCATCACATCCGCGATGAAGTCAAGCGTGGTGAAGTCAAGCTCGAGTACTGCGAGACTGCAACGATGCTGGCCGACATCATGACCAAGGCGCTCCCGGGACCTCGCCACACGGAACTCACGGCGGCTCTCGGCATCCATGGGACTTCGCATTGAGGGGGCGTGTTGAGGGCAGCCGGTTTGACCTGGACCGACTAGCCCGAGGCAGTCCAATGCGATCCCACGTTGATTACGCTCATCGATTACGTCAACTCGTGGGTACGAGATTGTGGGTACAAGATGGGATCCACGTGGCGCCCTCTGATTGGCTGCCGTGAATCAGTATCCAGGAAAAGATCAAGTAGAGTGAACCCAGTAAAGGACAGGCAGGCTTAGAGGTAGCAAGTAGTTGCGAACTAAGGACCTCAATCGAATCACTTTCGAATCTTCCTTCTACCCCTCAAGTGGTCTTCGCTCCGGTCTTCTGTCCAAGTGAAGAACTCCCTCCGCTCCGCCCAAGCTTCGTGTCCAAGACCTCACTACCTCCAACAGTTTGCATTCTCACGCAGACTCGGCGTCGAGACTGCGGGTCCTCCCCCACTCAAGGTTGGAGCCAACGTCCCCAGGACGGAAGGCAGACGTGGGTGCCGCATGGCATTCACGAAGAACGGTGTATGCCCGTGCGAGGCATGCACCGAGTTGTTGATGGCGAACTCAGCCATCGGCAGACACTCGCTCCAGTCCCGGAACGAGTGCGCGTAGCTGCGCAGGACGTCACCGAGCACGCGATTGACGCGTTCGGTCTGACCGTCCGTTTCAGGGTGGTCAGTTGTCGACATCGACAACTGTGTGCCAAGGAGCTTGAACAGCTCCTGCCAGAAGCCACCGCGGAACCGCGGATCGCGGTCCGACACGACCTCACGCGGCATGCCGTGAGATCGGAATACTGTGTCAAAGAACAGGCGTGCCGTTTGCGCGCCTGTTATAGTCTTGGGAACAGCAGCAAGATGCACCATCTTGCTGAAGCGGTCGACGAAGACGGCGACACCCGTGCGACGCTTTGCGTCGGGCGGAAGCCCAAACACGAAGTCCATGGAGACGGACTCCCAACACTCCGATGGGATCGGTAGTGAGTTGAGCGGCGCCTGTGACACAGGTGCTGGTTTGACACGCTGGCAAATCTCGCAAGCACGAACGTACTTGCGCACCCACTTGTACTGGTGCGGCCAGTAGAAGTCACGCGCGAGGAGGACGTACGTCTTCTCGCGTCCAAGATGGCCGGCCACCGGCGCATCATGGTACTCGTAGAGGATCCGCAGCTTGAGATCCTCGCTGTTTGGCACGACGACGCGACGCGCGTCGCCGTCGGTGTCGCGATAGAGCAGGACACCGTCGTGCACAGCAAAGCGGTGTGCACGAGCTCGGAGGTGTGGAGGAAGCGCCTTCAGAGACACTGGTGACGGTGTCTCTGCATACTTTAGAAGTCGCTTGATGTCCTCATCAAGCGCGTAGGCGGACTTGACGTCGTCGATCAGCGACGACCTTGGGACGTCAGCGCTCCAAGCGCCGACGGCGTTAACTTGTTCCTCCGGCCTGACTGCATAGTCGGGTCGCCGCGATAGAGCGTCAGCGACGACGTTGAGCCTTCCAGGTTTGTACTCAACCTGGAAGTTGTACTCTGCGAAGAAGGATAGCCACCTGGCCATCCTTTGCGAGATGTGTGGCGTCTTCACGGCCGTCCGCAGGGACGCATGGTCCGTGTAGACGGTGAACGGTCTATCACCCAGCAGATAGACTCGGAACTTCGCAAGCGCGTACTTCATGGCAAGGAGCTCCTTGTCATGAACGGGGTAGTTCCGCTCAGCTGGCTTGAGCTGTCGCGACTGGTAACTGACGACACGATCACGCCCCTCGTGATCGCGCTGCATCAATGCACATCCGATTGCAAAATCGGATGCATCACACACGACGTGGAAATCTCGATCTTGGTCAGCGATGGCCAAGATTGGTGCCTCGGTCAAGCCCTGCTTGATCGCCTCGAAGGCACCTTGACACTCGGGTGTCCATACCCATGCAGCCTCTTTCTTCAAGAGCTGTGAGAGCGGGCGAATGCGGCCCGCATAGTTGCTCACGTACTTGCACAAGTACGTGGCGAGGCCAAGGAACTGACGTAGTTCTTTGGGGTTGTTTGGCTGCGGCCACTCGTTGATCACCCGGACTTTCTCGGGGTCCGGGCGAACGCCATCACGTCCGACGAGACACCCAAGCACGGGTATCTCGTTCGCCCCGAAGATGCACTTCTTCAGATTTGCATAGAGCTTATGCTTTCGCATGAGCTCCAGCAGGCGACGGAGGTGCTCCTTATGCACCTCAACGTCAGTCTTCTCATCCACAGCCCGGCTGTGGATGTACACGTCGTCGAAGTAGCTCGGTGCGAAATCTCGCACCGGCCGCAACAGGTGTGTCACGCATCTGTTGAACGTTGCAGGGGCGTTCTTGAGTCCTTGTGGCATCACTAGCCACTCCCACAGCATCCCGCTTGGGGTGCTGACTGCCGTGAGCGGGATGTCCTGCTCACGCATGAGGACTTGGTAGAAGCCATCGCGCAGGTCGAGAGTACTGAAGATTGTACTCCCGCTCATCGAATCGATGATGACATCCTTCCTCGGTATCGGCGTCTGTGCCGGCACCGTTGCATCGTTCAGCTTATTGTAAGCGTGAACGATGCGCCAGCCACCCTGTGCCTTCTTGACACAGAATGTCGGGGCACTGTGCGGTGAGGTCGACTCACGCACTTGCCCTGCCTTCTGACGAGCTTCAAAGAACTCGTCGATCGCCTTGACTTGTTCACGCGGCAGTGGCCACTGCCGCGTCACGCAGTACTTCGTCCCCGGCACGAGATCGATCTCGTGCCGAACTCCCTTGTCCTTTGGGAGTTCTTCCGGAACCTCGTCCGGGAATACGTCCGCGTATTCACGCAGGACGTCGTAGAACGGACTCGATTCGAGGGCGGCCCAGCCTTGCTCCTCGAATCGCTCACGCTTGGTCTTCGCACTGAGGGTCATTTCATCCTCAGGATTCTTGCTTACGAGGAGTTGACGCAACTCCTCGACCTTCTTGTTGACGTCGATCGTCATCTCTCGCTCAGAGATGACGCACACTTGTTCGAGCGCGCCCTCGCGCAGCTCCTTCGAGAATCGCTTCCAGCTCATGACTGGAAGGGCAACCAACTCCGATGCCGTGCTCGGAGGTTGCTCGACCTCGGTAACTCTGCACTCAACACCAGTGCAGGTTTGTGTCATGGCGTTAATCGCCACGACGCTCCTCTTGTTTACTCTCGTCGGCTTTGGTTGGCCGACGGCAATGCGAGCCCTGCTCGTTGATCGCTGCTCTGACCCGGTCAAGAGCGCGTCAGTGGTGGCAGTGCTATGCTCACCACTGTTGTCTTCCTTCGCTTCCACCTCTCCAAGAGGGAGCGTGCTGCTTGACATCTCCTTCCCCGAAGGAGATGAAGCCGTCTCACTCTGCTCGCGCGTCCGCGACAGAGGAATCTTCTTGGTCGCTGGTCTCTTCGTTGAGACAGCGTTCGACGCCCGGCGTCTGCCCTCGGCTCCCTGAGCGGAGGGGCGTCCGACTCCCGGAGCCGGACGGTTATCTTCTTCTCGATCCAGGCTGACAGGGCCATCGCTCGCTGTCGCCTGGGATCGCTGAGAGCCAGCGGTGCCGACAGGGCTCACGCTCACTGTCGCACTCGACGCTTCCACGGCCTTGTGGGAGCGTGCTCTGAAGTTGATCGATCGGGTCACCCAATCGATCACAGGCTCATGCCGTCGCAACCATGGCATGCCCAGAATCATATCGTACTTGTCGTCGAGATCAAGTACGATGCAGTCTTCCCGGAAGACTCGTCTCTTGAATCGGAAGCACGCGTTCACGACGCGCTTCCGCGTGCTCAGCTCGGCCCCTGTGGCCAAGCGCACCACCAAATCGCTTCGAGGAGCAGCAGTCTCCTCGAAGCACACCTTCTGCAGGCTCTGACGTCGAATGAAGTTGTTCGACGCGCCTGAATCCACCAACGCGCGGAGGTTGCTACCCTCCGACGCGACCTCGAGGACGATCAGCCCGGCTGACCCGTCCTCCTCTTCACAGTGCGAGTCCTTCGCACTGGGGGCAGCGACGGTCACATTGCCAACATCGGCTCGTGACGTCGCTTCACCAGTAGGGCGCCCCGCCCCTACTGGTTGTTGCCGTTTTTTGGTGGACCGCGCGGACGGAATCCGTCGGCGCGCATCCCACGCCGAGGCGGGCGCTGACCGCCTCGCGTGCACTCGCGAGCATAGTGGCCCCGACGGCCACACAGGAAGCACTCTTGCTCGTGCTTCGGCTTGCGCGGTTGCTGCCGACGTTCGACAGCAGCCGAGGACAGATCCATCGGCTCTGGCTCGTCAACCCGAAGACGCGGTCGACGGTGGTGGACGACAGCATACTCTTCAGCTTGATTCAAGCTGAAGTCTTCGGCGAAGGCGATCTCAATCGCCTCCTTCATCGTCGATGGGTAGACGCGGAACAGATGGGTCTTCACAGGCCCATCGTTCAATCCCTTCATGAAGGTGGCGACCTTCGTGGCTTCGGTGAGCGGTTCGCTCACAACATTCGAAGCAAAATAGCTTGCTTGCTCCGCGTAAGCTCGGATGTCGAGCTTGCCTTGCTTGAGCTCGAGGAATTGAGCCCTCGAGCGGAATTCGTTCTGCGTCGGCTCGAATGCCGCACGCAGTTCGGTCTTGAACGCTTCGTACGTGGCGAAGCACGTAGGCTCCGCGAGCCTACGACCATACGCCCAACGCCTAGCGCTGCCGCCAAGGCACGACATGGCGTACATGACTTGAACCGACGGATCCCCGATCCGTCGTAGCGAGATGGAGTCTTCGAGCTCCACGAACCACCGAAGCAGTGGTTCGCCCTTCTTCCCATGGTAGGGAGGCACCGTGAGCTTCACGGACGCGCCCCGCGCGCCCGGCTCCCCAGGAGCGGTCTTCTGTTGCTTCTGCTCGAGTTCATGCAGCATGAACCCGCGAATCGAAGCGAGGTGCTGGTCCTTGGACTGTGACTGCAGTATCGCAGCCACGGATGCTTCTCCGATCACTCCAGCGAGACGCTGGAACGCCAACCACTCGGCGTCCGAGAGATGCGGACACATCTCTCGTGTGATGTCGTGGGAACCGGTGAGCGGCGCTCCGCCCATCGGCTGGTCCTCACCCGCGACGTGCGCACTCATTGCGCTCGGAATAGTCGGTCGTGAGACGGACTACAAAGTGCTACCAGGTGTAACTGGGCTGCCCAGCTACGCGACTTACACGTGCGCGTGTAAGGAGGAAGCGTTGACTTGGTTAACGTATGCACACTGTACTGTGTACAGTGTGAGACGAAAGACACTTGACTGGTAGAAATGAGAACTGTATTGATTGTTAGCAGCCCGCTAGACGGGTGCAATGGCTCCTGACCTCCTAGAAACTATATGCATTATTGCAGGCGCTCATGAGTGGCCATGAGCGCCGCACCAAAAATGAACGACGCTGATTGGCTATTAGTGCCCGCTAACAGCCAATGAGAAGCGAGGACAGCCATGAATGGCTGTCCGGACGTACGCAGTGGAATAGTGACTCGGCACTATTCCGTCAGGAGCTTGACTAGCAGTGGTGTACCCCACACCACTGTCGACGCTTGGAACGGAGCCATGGTGACGCACCATTGCTCCGCAGATTTGTGCGTTTCGCACAATCTGCAACACACTAATTTGTGCCCAGCACAAAGTGTGACTCGTTTGTTCAGCCCACTGCACAAACTGTGTAACCCTGTTACAGTACGACTGGTACCCGCGCGAGGGAATCTAGTCAATCCACCCGCGAAGTGAGGATTCCCACGCCGTAGTTCCCAATAGCCCGTCTCTCCCATGTCAGTGTGGGCACTGCTCATCGAGATCGTGGCTCGAATCCGATAGATACATAGCTGTTTGACGTCTGGACTACCACTCAGTTAGTTAAGAATATTGCCTTCAGCAATTCACACACGACAGAATTATGTCAGAGCTGTACTCCTTTCGATGTGGTACCACTTCCAAGAGCCAGATAGAGAACCAAAGCTATGAGTTTCCTTCTTTCGAGCTCCTCCCTTGCAAGTTTGTTCATCCTTGGAAGCACAATCTTTACAGAGTGGACTTGATATCATCCCCTATCTGAGCCATCGCCACGGTAAAGGACGTGTTGCTAGATTGTGCGGTGTCAGTAGTTGGTCACGCGGTGATGGTCAAGGACAAGTGCTACAGTCTATAGAAATCATCCTCACTAACAGCGCAGACCAACGAATATATGATGAGCAAACACAACGATGCGCTCTCCGTGAGGTGGTTTACACAGAACCTGCGTTGTACACGAGCCCCATTCATCGAGACATGACGCCGTATGTTGACATTCGAGTCTTTGGTTGGTCATACCAACGTTACCGTTGGTAGCACAACACGCGTCAGCATCGCGTTGTCCAATTTAGCTCACGGAAGCCTCACGCAATGAGCCATATAGGACTTTTGCATCAGCACGCAAAAAATGCTCATCATGTTGCTGCTGCCTTCAACCGCATTTCTGGAGGGGGACTATCCATCTTCCCTTCAAATTATCGCGATTGGAGCCACGTTGAGCAATTCTCAAGCAGATTGTGGAAATGCCACGAGTAATTAGGTTAGTTAGTAGGTACCTCATTGTTGAAATGTTATTCAGAACTCGTCAAGAGACTCATCTCATCAGCCACCTGATAAACGTTCAATGTAATGACGACAAATTCTACTCTGCTGGAGGTGAATCCAGGCACCGAAAAGAGATTCAAAACATTACTGCACACGTAGTATTGTTGAGCAGGCATTCAGTCGAATCACAATACTGTGATTTAAATGTTGGCGGTAAAGTTGAGCTCGTTGGAAGTGTGATTCAAATGCACAGACTGAAAGTTGACAAAGCCAACAAATTTTTCTATGATATAGTGAGACTTTGATTACATCCAATCACTTTACCAAGAGCCAATTACTCTAGCATCTAACAAGAAACTAAGCCAAAGAGGTGTAACCAGTGCGTGTCTACGTGCGTGCGTGTGAGACCGTGTTTTGGCCAATGATAGCGAAGTATCACTGTGACAAAATGCTTCCAATGTTAAATCAGTTATTAGTACTATGAACCGTATTTTGTGTCTTTAAATAAGTATAAGTAGGCCAAAAGCTATAGAGCGTAGAGCACATGCAGCTTACTTCAGAACTCTTTGATTTTCACGGGTGTGATAGATGTCATGCGGGGTGCAGAGGCCGTGGGTGTGGTGGTTTTGGTAAGCCCGACTGTTGGGTCGGTGGTGGGTATATATCGGATGCATAGCGACGACCATGGAGGTGGAGGAGGCATGCTACTGAGCCTAAGCGACTTGCAGAGCGCGAGGCATACGGTTTGGACACGTACACGCAGGAGAACGGCTCGCTCTCCTTGCTCGCGGACCGCGATGCTAGCGTGCACTGGAGCATCCTGTTGGAGGTAGTGAGGTCTTGGACACGAAGCTTGGACGGAGCGGAGGGAGTTCTTCACTTGGACAGAAGACCGGAGCGAAGACCACTTGAGGGGTAGAAGGAAGATTCGAAAGTGATTCGATTGAGGTCCTTAGTTCGCAACTACTTGCTACCTCTAAGCCTGCCTGTCCTTTACTGGGTTCACTCTACTTGATCTTTTCCTGGATACTGATTCACGGCAGCCAATCAGAGGGCGCCACGTGGATCCCATCTTGTACCCACAATCTCGTACCCACGAGTTGACGTAATCGATGAGCGTAATCAACGTGGGATCGCATTGGACTGCCTCGGGCTAGTCGGTCCAGGTCAAACCGGCTGCCCTCAACACGCCCCCTCAATGCGAAGTCCCATGGATGCCGAGAGCCGCCGTGAGTTCCGTGTGGCGAGGTCCCGGGAGCGCCTTGGTCATGATGTCGGCCAGCATCGTCGCAGTCTCGCAGTACTCGAGCTTGACTTCACCACGCTTGACTTCGTCGCGGATGTGATGGTACTTGATGTCGATGTGCTTGGCGCGACCGTGGTTGACCGGGTTCTTGGTCATCTTGATGCACGACTGGTTGTCTTCGCGGATCATGAGCTCTGGTCCCGACTTGTTCGCCGCCGCAAGGATCTCGCAAACCACGCGATGAACCCACTTGCCTTCTTGGATGGCTAGGCTGAGCGCGATGTACTCCGCTTCGCTTGTCGACAGAGAGACACTTGACTGCTTCTTGCTTCCCCAACTGACCGGCGCGCCCATCAACATGAAGGTGTAGCCGGATGTCGACTTGCGATCAGCGAGGTCACCAGCCCAGTCGGCGTCGGAGTAGCCGCGAAAGTCGATGACGTTGCCGGGCTTGAAGCAGATTCCGTGGTCCTTGGTGCCTTGCAAGTAGCGAAAGATACGCTTGACCGCAACCCAGTGCTCTTCTTGCGGGTTCTCCATGAAGCGCGATACGTAGCCCACAGCAAACGCGATGTCCGGTCGAGTCGCTGTCATCAGATGCATCAAGGCGCCGACCGCTTCCCGAAACGGAGCGTTCACCTTGGTAGATGCGTCACTTGGAACCAGACGCGAACTCATGTCAACCGGACTCACCACAGCCTTGCACTGGAGCATGTTGAAGCGTGTGAGGATGTCGTTGATGTAGCGTCGCTGGCACAGTGTGATGCTTCCATCGGGTCCATAGACCAACTCGATGCCGAGCACGAACGCACACTTGCCGCTGTCGGTCATCTCGAAGCGCATCTTCAGGTCATACTTGGTGCGTGCAACCAGCTCGATCGAGCTTCCCGTCACCAGAACATCGTCGACGTAGACCAAGATAAGCACGCAGTGGTCGTTGACGATCTTGATGTAGAGACACGGGTCGAACGCAGAGACTTGGAAGCCGATGGAGCACACGAACTCGTCGAAGGCCTCGTTCCACACACGCGAAGCTTGCTTGAGGCCGTAGATCGCCTTCACCAGTTCAAGGCAGTCGAAGCCACTGTCCAGCTCGACGCCTTCTGGAACCACACAGTACACGACCTCCTTCATCACGCCGTATAAGAATGCCGTCACCACGTCCAGTTGATCGAGCTGCCAACCGAAGAAGACGATGAGCGCGATCACGATGCGCAGCGTCGCGTACTTGACCACGGGCGAGAACGTCTCCGTGTAGTCGATGCCGTACTTCTGTTTGAATCCCTTGGCCACGAGGCGTGCCTTGTACTTCTCGATGGATCCGTCGGCCTTTCGCTTGATCTTGAATACCCACTTGGTGCCAATGGCGCGTTGTCCCGTTGGAAGCTTGGCCGCACGAAACACTCCTCGAAGTCGCATCGATTCCAGCTCCGCGCGAATCGCTTTGCGCCAGTGAGCTTGATCCGGACCGTTCACCGCTTCCTCGAATGTAGTTGGCTCGGAGAGGTCGGAGGCTTCAACAGCGTTGGCGCTTGCTCGCCAAAATACAGGAGGAGTCGAAGGGTCCGAGCCGTCGTGTTGGCCGCCAGATTTTTCTTCTTCGTCTTCTTGGCGCGAGGGAGAACTGCGCGGCGCACTTGCTTCTTCCAATCCAACTCGGTGTCGAACAGCCCGCGATCTTCCAGTAGTGTCATCTTCAGTCGCCGATCGACTCTTGCGCTTCCCCGCCTGCGTGTAGTCCGTTTGCCCTGGTCCATCTTCAGCGATTTCGAGAGAGTCGAAGGCGAGATCTTCCACGTCTTCATCGGAGGCCGCTGGCGAGAACCCGAAAGTCGATTCGTCGAAGGTGACATCGCGAGTGATAACCACCTGCCCCGCCTCGATGTCATAAACCCGATAGGCCTTTGACGCTTCCTCGTATCCGACGAACAACCCAGCACGAGACTTCGGGTCCCACTTGAGCCGCTTCTCTTTCGGAGTCAGCACGTAAGCGTGACAACCAAACACACGCATGTGCTTCACACTTGGCTTGGACTTGTACAGAATCTCGAACGGAGTCTTGTGCTGGAACTTGGGAGACGGTAGACGATTCTTGACGTAGATGGCTGTCATCGCTGCCTCAGCCCAGAAGATCTTGTCCATCTTGGCGTGGTGGAGCATGCTGCGGCCGATCGTGACGATTGTCCGGATGGCTCGTTCTGCCGTGCCGTTGGTCTGGTGCGCGTAGGGAACCGTCGTTTGCTGCTCGATGCCTTCGTCTTCGTAGAACACCTTGAGCGAGTTGGTCGCGAACTCACGCGCTCCATCATGACGCACGAACTTGACCTTCTTGCCGAATTGGTTCTGGACCTTGGTGATGTACGTCTTGATGCAGTCCTCGCTTTCCGACTTGGCACGCAGACAGAATCCCTTCATGCATCCGCTGGCTTCGTCGACGATCAGCAGCAGATACTTGCTTCCACCCAGAGAGTCTTCTTCCATGGGTCCGCAGATGTCGAAGTGGAGCAACTCGAACGTGTCGTAGTGGCGCTTGTCACGGTTGCTTGGAAATGGCCTCTGGACCATCTTTCCTTGTTGACAGCCGCAGCACACGCTTGGTCCACTCGAGCTGGAGGGTAGCTTCGCGTCCTTGATCATGTCGTTGTCGACCATCTTGCGAAGCACCTCGACTGGAGCGTGACCCATGCGCGCGTGCAGGTCAATCGTTCTTCCACTGGTTGCCGCGTTAGCCGATCGTTGAGGCGTGCGAAGCCAGTAGAGTCCGTCAACGAGGTCTGCCGTCGCCACCACTTGCTTCGAAGCCTTGCGCGCAACGTGCATCTTGGTGCCGTCAAAGATCACTTGGAACTGGCCACTCTTGTTGATTTGCGGCACCGATAGAAGATTCTTGCTCATGTCGGGAACATACAGCGCGTCCTTGATCTCGATCTCGCGCTCTTCACCGTTGGGCAGAAGCACTCGCTCGACGATGCTTCCCACACCCTTGATAGCCGCCTTGTTGCCGTTGGCCACCGATAGTTCGCCGTCGTCTCGCTCAATCAGGCTGGCGAACTTGGTCTTGTCGTTGCAGATGTGGTGCGTTGCGCCGCTGTCGACCGCCCACATCCCGGGCATCTTCTCGCCCGTCGAAACTCCGCACTCGAGGGAAACCGCAAACGCAACTCGCTGGTTGTCGTAGTCGTAGTCGTCGTTCCTCCACTGAGCGCTGTTGGCCCCGCGTCCACGGCCATTGCCGCCGCGTCTCGGACCTCCTCGGTTCTCGTCCTTCTGCTTGGTCCAGCACTTGTCAACCAAATGCCCCATCTTGCCGCAGTAAGTGCACTGGCGAGGCTCTCGGTCGACACTGAACGCCTTGGTCGCGTCTTCAGTCTTCATCGCCGGAGTCTTCTCGCCTTGCCGCTTGATATGCTCATTCGTGAGCACCTTCACAACGTCTCGCGTCCGCAGCTCTGCGTTGCTCATCTCCAAGTTGAGCACGACATTCTCGTAGCTCTTGGGGAGACTGCGCAACAAGCAGATCGCCACATCTTCGTCCTCCATCTTGGCGCCGATGCTGCTGAGCTTGGCGCTGATGTTGAGGACCTCATTGCAATGATGCAACACATTGCCGCCTTCCGCCATCTCCATGCTGAAGAGCTGTCGCTTCAAGTAGATGCGACCAGCCTTCTGCGATCCACCGTAGAGGGTCTTCAAGCGCTCCCACGCCACCCAGGCTTCCTCACAGTCGTCGACCACGTGATGGTAGTCCGCGTCCATGTGGAGCAGCATCAAGCCGAACGCGATGCTGCTTGCCTTGACGTAGTCGTCCTTGGCCCGCGGATCCGTGAAGCTGGGAGTCGTCTCGCGGTTCACGACATGCCACGTCGACTTGGTCAGGAACACGCCACGCATGTAGCGGCTCCAAGTCGCGTAGTTGTCTCCGTTGAACTTGTCGATGGAGACCTTGGTCGAGGCGTCTTGCGCAGAGGACATGGTGCTTGGGCTCATAACCTGTTGGAGGTAGTGAGGTCTTGGACACGAAGCTTGGACGGAGCGGAGGGAGTTCTTCACTTGGACAGAAGACCGGAGCGAAGACCACTTGAGGGGTAGAAGGAAGATTCGAAAGTGATTCGATTGAGGTCCTTAGTTCGCAACTACTTGCTACCTCTAAGCCTGCCTGTCCTTTACTGGGTTCACTCTACTTGATCTTTTCCTGGATACTGATTCACGGCAGCCAATCAGAGGGCGCCACGTGGATCCCATCTTGTACCCACAATCTCGTACCCACGAGTTGACGTAATCGATGAGCGTAATCAACGTGGGATCGCATTGGACTGCCTCGGGCTGGTCGGTCCAGGTCAAACCGGCTGCCCTCAACACATCCGTGCGCCAGAAAGCGACGCGCTGTTGGCGGCACAGGAAACGTTGTACATATAACAGTGGTGTCTGGGCCATGACAGTCGCGGTGCCTCTATCTCACACTGGCAAGAGCTGTGCGGATAGTAGTGGTGGTTGTAAAGGTGACGAGGGATGGTGGTGCCCAAAGTGGTGATGTTGACAATTATTAGGACTGTGGATGTGGGCATGGCAGAGGAGTTGACGCGACTGTGATTGATGATGGTGGTTAAGGGAGTATTGGTGGCGCAGTGGGGCAGTACGATGGACTTATCTGCAATATCGTGGCAAGGCAATGGTGGCATGGTTGAAGGGATGGAAACAGAATCGTGGTTACGGTATTGGCATTGGCCGCAAAAGTAAAGGTGGTGGCGGACGAAGACAATAGTGGTGGGAGGCAGAAGCGATGACAGCATTATTTTGGCAGCACGGTGGTGGCGTACTGGCAGCAGCGTGTGATTGTGGCTTGGTGAGGTGGCAATTATCAAATGTTGCGGCAATGACAAGGTCCCATTGTTGGGGTGGCGCTATGATGGTTTTGGTGGAGGTGGTGATGATGGTGTAGTGGTGGTGGCACATATGAATGTGGTGTTACTTAGCCGCAAATCGCGGTGAAGGTATATGACGATGGTTGCAGCAGTAACGCGGTTTCACACAGGCGGTGTTGTGGTGTGTCGTTCAGTGGTGGTTGTTGAGGTGAAGTTGTGTTGACGGATATACCGTCGGTAGTAGCCATGTTGGCAGGGTTAGCGGTGTAGTGGCGCACACATGTTGTTGGAGGTGACGAACGCGAGTTGTGTGACCTCGACTTAGTGGGTTGGTAGTGATTGATGTGGTGGCGATATGGTAGTAGAAAGATGGCCATGAGAGCAAGATGGTCATGAATATGCTGTCAAAACCTAATCGAATCGAAAACCTAATCAAACCTAATCAAACCGCCCGCGAATGACTTATACACCTGTATATCAAGACAGGACCTATCAGAATCTATTCTACCAAGAAGTGGTACATCAAGAGACCTTTACCTGTCGTCGTACCGTGACCCATCTCGACGTTTGCTCAGGTGGTGAACAAGCAAGCCGAACGCAAGTAACGACGTTCAAGAACCACAACTATCAAGCAATAACACAGACTCCACCGAGGCCCTCTCCTCAATTTCGATTCCAATTCCAGGGCTAGAGAAAGATCTCCACGTGACACAAACTACAGTACAGCCTCGCAAACATTTAATCTCAAATACGCCACGCGAACCACCAGATCTGGCCTCCGGTCCAACAATCGAATCGTAGCGATTGCGCGCAATGAGGGAGGGATCATGACTGTCAACCCAGCGCTCGACAGGTAATCTGTGTGGCAGACAACCTAGCTCACAGGCGCGAGGTGCGAACGACTAGAACCCCACTCTTGATGGACAGGAAGACGATCAAGATCACGACATAAACCGGGACAGCAAGCTCAGCGCCACCTTGTTTGGGACTGACTCGCTTCTCCACGGTAGATATTCGCTGCATGACCATTTCGGCTCTGTCCACTACACTCGGCTACCCCAGGAAGCTGGGTGAGCATTTCCTACTGGTCTGCTAGAGCGCCTGTGCCTGTAGGTCGTGCTTCTCGATGCCCGGGAGATGCATGGTGATAGTGATAGGAGCAATGTGCATCCAGTGGTGGCGGCTGTCGAGTGGATGTGGGTGCTCGACGTTGGCGTAACGTCGCTAATGAATCGACCGTTGCCGATAAAGCCTGCTTGGAGACTGAGCATGAAGGTTTCGATGATGGACAAGACGGCCTGACGACAATGCTGAGAGTGGAGATGAAGGATCCCGCATTAGGTGGTCGCATGAACTAACTGATTCGACCCTCAACATTATCATGAACAACCACCAAGTGGCCAAAGGCATCGATACACCGACTTGACCAGTCAATACAGCTGCATGGGAGCTGACTACCGCACTAATGTTCGAGCGAGTGCGTGTTCGGATTGCTCCACCACAGGTAATGCGACAAATCGATGGACATATCGTTGGCTTTGGCAATGGCTCACATCTTAATCATCAGATAAGAAGCGCTGTGAACAAGTGATGGAGCCAGCGCAGACCCTGGATACTGGATAACCAAGCGACTGGCAATAAGCCAAGACCACACCGCCTACATACTCAACCAATACTTTCAGAGACAACCAGCGCTAGCCAAGCGCTAAGCAGACAGCGACGCCAGTCTCACTCACTCACCAGTCTCGAGCGTTATGCCGTTGAACCACAGGCACAATTTTAAGCTTGGATAAGACCTATGTAGTTGATTCGGAGCGGAGAGAGATGTGACCGGGAGTGTTTGCACGTTCCTGGCGCGTGGTAGTTGTTGTCTCTTGACGTTGTTCAGAGATTCAGCGTAGATCCTTGGTTATCGATCGCCGATCCTGGATTGCCGAGCGTTGATCCTTAATCACAGGGTCAAACGAGCGGTTGCCACGAACTCTGGTGTCGTGGGCTTGCTCAGCGAGATGCGGATTGTCGCGATACGCTGGGAGTTCCTTGATATGTTTTACGTCACCTCCTTATGGCGACAGAGTGTGTGTGTGTGTGTGTGGGGGGGGGGGGGGGGGGGGGGTTGTGCGGCAGTCCAGCTACTTCGAAGGGCTATACTTGTCCTCGACTTGAGGGGTAGAAGAAATATTCCGGACTGATTACCTAAGATATGCACACCTACTAGCTCTGACGCCCTCCTTTACCTATAATTGGTCGACCGACACTACGACCACTTCGACATCTGTTGTCCATCCTCGAGGATCTGCTCTGAGATCAAGCATCCAGCTTAGAATCCAGAGATCCGAACCAGGGATCAAAGATCCGGCTTCTTGGATCAGGGATCTGGGATCTAGTGTCAGGGATCTGGAATCTGGTACCGAGGATCAGGGATCTGGCGTCGAGGAGCAGGGATCCAGTTGTCATAATCAGAGATTTCGCTTCCTTGGTCAGGGATCTCGCATGTCACTCTTCTCGGCTATTTTTAGACCCCTGTCGCCCCGTGGATCTTCGTTGACCTGTAATACCACACTTACTGATGTGTGTAGCAGCAGCAGCAGTACGAACGCATGAAAAAATCGATTGCTGAAGAAATAGGCAGCGGGGTTTATGTAATTGCAGAAGCACTTTCTATGAGGCATGGCGGTGTTAGAGCCTACCGATTTGTAAGATTGGAGAGTCTTCTAGTAGACCAGAGCGAGCAGACGATCTGCTTGCTCAGCATACTGAAGAAGCAGCTACGGATGCAGCATCAGCAAATGGAAGTTCTGCTAGCGATTATCCGCAGTTAGGCCCGCACTGATCATATTTAGATGGCGAAGTGCAGTCTATTTGAGTGACCACGCTAGATGGCCGCGTTTAATTGCTCCTAACTCTTGATCTGCTCTATCGCTATGTCTAAGCCCTAGCTAGTGTCGATCAAAGTCAGGATTAATGTCACAGAAGCGCACATTGTCGCTTGCGTTGATGAAGGTGTTATAAAATATCATGTACGCCACCACAACATCGACTATAGCTTTATCATCAGTCTGCTTGATGACAAACAAAAATACACCAACATCCATTACAAATATCAAAAGTACACTCAACGACATTTCAACTGCGGGCATACCTCAAAGTTACTAGAGCACTCTGTAAGTACTCGTCTGTGAGTGGAGACTGTACGACAGTAGCAGAAAGGCAGTGTAGCACGGTGATAACTTCCAGTGCGTAGGCATGCGCTGGTGATCTAGGCAACCCGAAAAAGAGACCATAAATCTCAATGGAACCGCCACGACCTATGTAAATGACATAGGGAGCATAGTACGGCTGCATAAAATACATGCTCTCGTTCTTTAGATTGAGAGCTTGTTCGAACGGGGGCATCTTGATACGAACTCGAGGACCTATCAGTAGATCAAACTGCTGCCAGCGTGCATCGGCAGCGGCTGCCGCAGCACACATCAACGAGAGATCCGTCGCTACGACGGCAATCTACTCGACCACATCTTTCTCTTCCATGACGCCTGCCGAACCAGGACTGAGGATTACCGCCACCACTCGCGTGAAGCAGCTTGCCATGAGCTATACTCCGCCAAAGTCCATCTACATGTTTTACTTTATGTACGCGGAGTGACGCTACTATCTGGCACCGATCCGCATGCCGTGGCAGACTGGTGGTCGAGTGCATAGCAAAGAAGAATTCCAGAGACATAACGTGAGGAACAAATATACCAGGGTCCCGGCACTCCACTAGTGGTCGAATACTAAGGAAGCTTTGTCCGTTGATGATAGAGAAAGCGTGTAGTTCTAATTTAAGTCACCAACCATGCGTACACAAGCTATACCTACCCGATGAATACGTTCTCGTCAACGTGTTACGACATCAGGCAACGAGGACACTACTCTATGAACATCATCGAATTAAAACTTAATAAAACCAACCGCAAAACGGGCCGCAAACGACAAGTGCACAGTAAATTGTAACTGAAAACTGTACGTAGCATAAAAAAACAAAGTCACAAAGATTTTTACCAAGCCAATCCAACGGCCGCGCGCGGACGTCTCGCGCGCGCCGATATGGAGCCTAAAAAACGAGGACCAATACGGACGAGTCCAGCATGACATGGTCGGACGTGGTCAGTTCTTGACCTGTCAACAGGCCAATCCAACGGCCGCGCGCGGACTGTTGAGGGCAGCCGGTTTGACCTGGACCGACTAGCCCGAGGCAGTCCAATGCGATCCCACGTTGATTACGCTCATCGATTACGTCAACTCGTGGGTACGAGATTGTGGGTATAAGATGGGATCCACGTGGCGCCCTCTGATTGGCTGCCGTGAATCAGTATCCAGGAAAAGATCAAGTAGAGTGAACCCAGTAAAGGACAGGCAGGCTTAGAGGTAGCAAGTAGTTGCGAACTAAGGACCTCAATCGAATCACTTTCGAATCTTCCTTCTACCCCTCAAGTGGTCTTCGCTCCGGTCTTCTGTCCAAGTGAAGAACTCCCTCCGCTCCGTCCAAGCTTCGTGTCCAAGACCTCACTACCTCCAACAGGTTATGAGCCCAAGCACCATGTCCTCTGCGCAAGACGCCTCGACCAAGGTCTCCATCGACAAGTTCAACGGAGACAACTACGCGACTTGGAGCCGCTACATGCGTGGCGTGTTCCTGACCAAGTCGACGTGGCATGTCGTGAACCGCGAGACGACTCCCAGCTTCACGGATCCGCGGGCCAAGGACGACTACGTCAAGGCAAGCAGCATCGCGTTCGGCTTGATGCTGCTCCACATGGACGCGGACTACCATCACGTGGTCGACGACTGTGAGGAAGCCTGGGTGGCGTGGGAGCGCTTGAAGACCCTCTACGGTGGATCGCAGAAGGCTGGTCGCATCTACTTGAAGCGACAGCTCTTCAGCATGGAGATGGCGGAAGGCGGCAATGTGTTGCATCATTGCAATGAAGTCCTCAACATCAGCTCCAAGCTCAGCAGCATCGGCGCCAAGATGGAGGATGAAGATGTGGCGATCTGCTTGTTGCGCAGTCTCCCCAAGAGCTACGAGAACGTCGTGCTCAACTTGGAGATGAGCAACGCAGAGCTGCGGACGCGAGACGTTGTGAAGGTGCTCACGAATGAGCATATCAAGCGGCAAGGCGAGAAGACTCCGGCGATGAAGACTGAAGACGCGACCAAGGCGTTCAGTGTCGACCGGGAGCCTCGCCAGTGCACTTACTGCGGCAAGATGGGGCATTTGGTTGACAAGTGCTGGACCAAGCAGAAGGACGAGAACCGAGGAGGTCCGAGACGCGGCGGCAACGGCCGTGGACGCGGGGCCAACAGCGCTCAGTGGAGGAACGACTACTACGACTACGACAACCAGCGAGTTGCGTTTGCGGTTTCCCTCGAGTGTGGAGTTTCGACGGGCGAGAAGATGCCCGGGATGTGGGCGGTCGACAGCGGCGCAACGCACCACATCTGCAACGACAAGACCAAGTTCGCCAGCCTGATTGAGCGAGACGACGGCGAACTATCGGTGGCCAACGGCAACAAGGCGGCTATCAAGGGTGTGGGAAGCATCTTCGAGCGAGTGCTTCTGCCCAACGGTGAAGAGCGCGAGATCGAGATCAAGGACGCGCTGTATGTTCCTGACATGAGCAAGAATCTTCTATCGGTGCCGCAAATCAACAAGAGTGGCCAGTTCCAAGTGATCTTTGACGGCACCAAGATGCACGTTGCGCGCAAGGCTTCGAAGCAAGTGGTGGCGACGGCAGACCTCGTTGACGGACTCTACTGGCTTCGCACGCCTCAACGATCGGCTAACGCGGCAACCAGTGGAAGAGCTGTTGATCTGCACGCGCGTATGGGTCACGCTCCAGTCGAGGTGCTTCGCAAGATGGTCGACAACGGAATGATCAAGGACGCGAAGCTACCCTCCAGCTCGAGTGGACCAAGCGTGTGCCGCGGCTGTCAACAAGGAAAGATGGTCCAAAGGCCATTTCCAAGCAACCGTGACAAGCGCCACTACGACACGTTCGAGTTGCTCCACTTCGACATCTGCGGACCCATGGAAGAAGACTCTCTGGGTGGAAGCAAGTATCTGCTGCTGATCGTCGACGAAGCCAGCGGATGCATGAAGGGATTCTGTCTGCGTGCCAAGTCGGAAAGCGAGGACTGCATCAAGACGTACATCACCAAGGTCCAGAACCAGTTCGGCAAGAAGGTCAAGTTCGTGCGTCATGATGGAGCGCGTGAGTTTGCCACCAACTCGCTCAAGGTGTTCTACGAAGACAAAGGCATCGAGCAGCAAACGACGGTTCCCTACGCGCACCAGACCAACGGCACAGCAGAACGAGCCATCCGGACAATCGTCACGATCGGCCGCAGCATGCTTCACCACGCCAAGATGGACAAGATCTTCTGGGCTGAGGCAGCGATGACAGCCATCTACGTCAAGAATCGTCTACCGTCTCCCAAGTTCCAGCACAAGACTCCGTTCGAGATTCTGTACAAGTCCAAGCCAAGTGTGAAGCACATGCGTGTGTTTGGCTGTCGCGCTTACGTGCTGACTCCGAAAGAGAAGCGGCTCAAGTGGGACCCGAAGTCTCGTGCTGGGTTGTTCGTCGGATACGAGGAAGCGTCAAAGGCCTATCGGGTTTATGACATCGAGGCGGGGCAGGTGGTTATCACTCGCGATGTCACCTTCGACGAATCGACTTTCGGCTTCTCGTCAGCGGCCTCCGACGAAGACATGGATGATCTCGCCTTCGACTCTCTCGAAATTGCTGAAGATGGACCAGGACAGACGGACTACACGCAGGCGGGGAAGCGCAAGAGTCGATCGGCGACTGAAGATGACACTACTGGAAGATCGCGGGCTGTTCGACACCGAGTTGGATTGGAAGAAGCAAGTGCGCCGCGCAGCTCTCCCTCGCGCCAAGAAGATGAAGAAGAAAAATCTGGCGGCCAACACGACGGTTCGGACCCCTCGACTCCTCCTGTGTTTTGGCGAGCGAGCGCCAACGCTGTTGAAGCCTCCGATCTCTCCGAGCCAACTACATTCGAGGAAGCGGTGAACGGTCCGGATCAAGCTCACTGGCGCAAAGCGATTCGCGCGGAGCTGGAATCGATGCGACTTCGAGGCGTGTTTCGTGCGGCCAAGCTTCCAACGGGACAACGCGCCATCGGCACCAAGTGGGTATTCAAGATCAAGCGAAAGGCCGATGGGTCCATCGAGAAGTACAAGGCACGCCTCGTGGCCAAGGGTTTCAAGCAGAAGTACGGCATCGACTACACGGAAACGTTCTCGCCCGTGGTCAAGTACGCGACGCTGCGCATCATGATCGCGCTCATCGTCTTCTTCGGTTGGCAACTCGATCAACTGGACGTGGTGACGGCATTCTTATACGGCGTGATGAAGGAGGTCGTGTACTGTGTGGTTCCAGAAGGCGTCGAGTTGGACGGCGGCTTTGACTGCCTTGAGCTGGTGAAGGCGATCTACGGCCTCAAGCAAGCTTCGCGTGTGTGGAACGAGACCTTCGACGAGTTCGTGTGCTCCATCGGCTTCCAAGTCTCTGCGTTCGACCCGTGCCTCTACATCAAGATCGTCAACGACCACTGCGTGCTCATCTTGGTCTACGTCGACGATGTTCTAGTGACGGGAAGCTCGATCGAGCTGATTGCACGCACCAAGTATGACCTGAAGATGCGCTTCGAGATGACCGACAGCGGCAAGTGTGCGTTCGTGCTCGGCATCGAGTTGGTCTATGGACCCGATGGAAGCATCACACTGTGCCAGCGACGCTACATCAACGACATCCTCACACGCTTCAACATGCTCCAGTGCAAGGCTGTGGTGAGTCCGGTTGACATGAGTTCGCGTCTGGTTCCAAGTGACGCATCTACCAAGGTGAACGCTCCGTTTCGGGAAGCGGTCGGCGCCTTGATGCATCTGATGACAGCGACTCGACCGGACATCGCGTTTGCTGTGGGCTACGTATCGCGCTTCATGGAGAACCCGCAAGAGGAGCACTGGGTTGCGGTCAAGCGTATCTTTCGCTACTTGCAAGGCACCAAGGACCACGGAATCTGCTTCAAGCCAGGCGACGTCATCGACTTTCGCGGCTACTCCGACGCCGACTGGGCTGGTGACCTCGCTGATCGCAAGTCGACGTCCGGCTACACCTTCATGCTGATGGGCGCGCCGGTCAGTTGGGGAAGCAAGAAGCAGTCAAGTGTATCTCTGTCGACAAGCGAAGCGGAGTACATCGCGCTCAGCCTAGCCATTCAAGAAGGCAAGTGGATTCATCGCGTGGTTTGCGAGATCCTTGCGGCTGCGAACAAGTCGGGACCAGAGCTCATGATCCGCGAAGACAACCAGTCGTGCATCAAGATGACCAAGAACCCGGTCAACCATGGTCGCGCCAAGCACATCGACATCAAGTACCATCACATCCGCGACGAAGTCAAGCGTGGTGAAGTCAAGCTCGAGTACTGCGAGACTGCGACGATGCTGGCCGACATCATGACCAAGGCGCTCCCGGGACCTCGCCACGCGGAACTCACGGCGGCTCTCGGCATCCATGGGACTTCGCATTGAGGGGGCGTGTTGAGGGCAGCCGGTTTGACCTGGACCGACTAGCCCGAGGCAGTCCAATGCGATCCCACGTTGATTACGCTCATCGATTACGTCAACTCGTGGGTACGAGATTGTGGGTACAAGATGGGATCCACGTGGCGCCCTCTGATTGGCTGCCGTGAATCAGTATCCAGGAAAAGATCAAGTAGAGTGAACCCAGTAAAGGACAGGCAGGCTTAGAGGTAGCAAGTAGTTGCGAACTAAGGACCTCAATCAAATCACTTTCGAATCTTCCTTCTACCTCTCAAGTGGTCTTCGCTCCGGTCTTCTGTCCAAGTGAAGAACTCCCTCCGCTCTGCCCAAGCTTCGTGTCCAAGACCTCACTACCTCCAACACGGACGTCTCGCGCGCGCCGATATGGAGCCTAAAAAACGAGGACCAATACGGACGAGTCCAGCATGACATGGTCGGACGTGGTCAGTTCTTGACCTGTCAACAGGCCAATCCAACGGCCGCGCGCGGACGTCTCGCGCGCGCCGATATGGAGCCTAAAAAACGAGGACCAATACGGACGAGTCCAGCATGACATGGTCGGACGTGGTCAGTTCTTGACCTGTCAACAGGCCAATCCAACGGCCGCGCGCGGACGTCTCGCGCGCGCCGATATGGAGCCTAAAAAACGAGGACCAATACGGACGAGTCCAGCATGACATGGTCGGACGTGGTCAGTTCTTGACCTGTCAACAGGCCAATCCAACGGCCGCGCGCGGACGTCTCGCGCGCGCCGATATGGAGCCTAAAAAACGAGGACCAATACGGACGAGTCCAGCATGACATGGTCGGACGTGGTCAGTTCTTGACCTGTCAACAGGCCAATCCAACGGCCGCGCGCGGACGTCTCGCACGCGCCGATATGGAGCCTAAAAAACGAGGACCAATACGGACGAGTCCAGCATGACATGGTCGGACGTGGTCAGTTCTTGACCTGTCAACAGGCCAATCCAACGGCCGCGCGCGGACGTCTCGCACGCGCCGATATGGAGCCTAAAAAACGAGGACCAATACGGACGAGTCCAGCATGACATGGTCGGACGTGGTCAGTTCTTGACCTGTCAACAGGCCAATCCAACGGCCGCGCGCGGACGTCTCGCACGCGCCGATATGGAGCCTAAAAAACGAGGACCAATACGGACGAGTCCAGCATGACATGGTCGGACGTGGTCAGTTCTTGACCTGTCAACAGGCCAATCCAACGGCCGCGCGCGGACGTCTCGCGCGCGCCGATATGGAGCCTAAAAAACGAGGACCAATACGGACGAGTCCAGCATGACATGGTCGGACGTGGTCAGTTCTTGACCTGTCAACAGGCCAATCCAACGGCCGCGCGCGGACGTCTCGCGCGCGCCGATATGGAGCCTAAAAAACGAGGACCAATACGGACGAGTCCAGCATGACATGGTCGGACGTGGTCGGTTCTTGACCTGTCAACAGGCCAATCCAACGGCCGCGAGCGACGTCTCGCGCGCGCCGATATGGAGCCTAAAAAACGAGGACCAATACGGACGAGTCCAGCATGACATGGTCGGACGTGGTCAGTTCTTGACCTGTCAACAGGCCAATCCAACGGCCGCGAGCGAACGTCTCGCGCGCGCCGATATGGAGCCTAAAAAACGAGGACCAATACGGACGAGTCCAGCATGACATGGTCGGACGTGGTCAGTTCTTGACCTGTCAACAGGCCAATCCAACGGCCGCGCGCGGACGTCTCGCACGCGCCGATATGGAGCCTAAAAAACGAGGACCAATACGGACGAGTCCAGCATGACATGGTCGGACGTGGTCAGGTTCTTGACCTGTCAACAGGCCAATCCAACGGCCGCGCGCGGACGTCTCGCGCGCGCCGATATGGAGCCTAAAAAACGAGGACCAATACGGACGAGTCCAGCATGACATGGTCGGACGTGGTCGGTTCTTGACCTGTCAACAGGCCAATCCAACGGGCGCGCGCGGACGTCTCGCGCGCGCCGATATGGAGCCTAAAAAACGAGGACCAATACGGACGAGTCCAGCATGACATGGTCGGACGTGGTCAGGTTCTTGACCTGTCAACAGGCCAATCCAACGGCCGCGCGCGGACGTCTCGCGCGCGCCGATATGGAGCCTAAAAAACGAGGACCAATACGGACGAGTCCAGCATGACATGGTCGGACGTGGTCAGTTCTTGACCTGTCAACAGGCCAATCCAACGGCCGCGCGCGGACGTCTCGCGCGCGCCGATATGGAGCCTAAAAAACGAGGACCAATACGGACGAGTCCAGCATGACATGGTCGGACGTGGTCAGTTCTTGACCTGTCAACAGGCCAATCCAACGGGCGCGCGCAGGACGTCTCGCGCGCGCCGATATGGAGCCTAAAAAACGAGGACCAATACGGACGAGTCCAGCATGACATGGTCGGACGTGGTCGGTTCTTGACCTGTCAACAGGCCAATCCAACGGCCGCGCGCGGACGTCTCGCGCGCGCCGATATGGAGCCTAAAAAACGAGGACCAATACGGACGAGTCCAGCATGACATGGTCGGACGTGGTCAGTTCTTGACCTGTCAACAGGCCAATCCAACGGCCGCGCGCGGACGTCTCGCGCGCGCCGATATGGAGCCTAAAAAACGAGGACCAATACGGACGAGTCCAGCATGACATGGTCGGACGTGGTCAGTTCTTGACCTGTCAACAGGCCAATCCAACGGCCGCGCGCGGACGTCTCGCGCGCGCCGATATGGAGCCTAAAAAACGAGGACCAATACGGACGAGTCCAGCATGACATGGTCGGACGTGGTCAGTTCTTGACCTGTCAACAGGCCAATCCAACGGCGCGCGCGAACGTCTCGCGCGCGCCGATATGGAGCCTAAAAAACGAGGACCAATACGGACGAGTCCAACATGACATGGTCGGATGTGGTCGGTTCTTGACCTGTCAACAGGCCAATCCAACGGGCGCGCGCAGACGTCTCGCGCGCGCCGATATGGAGCCTAAAAAACGAGGACCAATACGGACGAGTCCAACATGACATGGTCGGATGTGGTCAGGTTCTTGACCTGTCAACAGGCCAATCCAACGGGCGCGCGCAGACGTCTCGCGCGCGCCGATATGGAGCCTAAAAAACGAGGACCAATACGGACGAGTCCAACATGACATGGTCGGATGTGGTCGGTTCTTGACCTGTCAACAGGCCAATCCAACGGCGCGCGCAGACGTCTCGCGCGCGCCGATATGGAGCCTAAAAAACGAGGACCAATACGGACGAGTCCAACATGACATGGTCGGATGTGGTCGGTTCTTGACCTGTCAACAGGCCAATCCAACGGGCGCGCGCAGACGTCTCGCGCGCGCCGATATGGAGCCTAAAAAACGAGGACCAATACGGACGAGTCCAGCATGACATGGTCGGACGTGGTCAGTTCTTGACCTGTCAACAGGCCAATCCAACGGCCGCGCGCGGACGTCTCGCGCGCGCCGATATGGAGCCTAAAAAACGAGGACCAATACGGACGAGTCCAGCATGACATGGTCGGACGTGGTCAGTTCTTGACCTGTCAACAGGCCAATCCAACGGCCGCGCGCGGACGTCTCGCGCGCGCCGATATGGAGCCTAAAAAACGAGGACCAATACGGACGAGTCCAGCATGACATGGTCGGACGTGGTCAGTTCTTGACCTGTCAACAGGCCAATCCAACGGCCGCGCGCGAACGTCTCGCGCGCGCCGATATGGAGCCTAAAAAACGAGGACCAATACGGACGAGTCCAGCATGACATGGTCGGACGTGGTCAGTTCTTGACCTGTCAACAGGCCAATCCAACGGCCGCGCGCGGACGTCTCGCGCGCGCCGATATGGAGCCTAAAAAACGAGGACCAATACGGACGAGTCCAGCATGACATGGTCGGACGTGGTCAGTTCTTGACCTGTCAACAGGCCAATCCAACGGCCGCGCGCGGACGTCTCGCGCGCGCCGATATGGAGCCTAAAAAACGAGGACCAATACGGACGAGTCCAGCATGACATGGTCGGACGTGGTCAGTTCTTGACCTGTCAACAGGCCAATCCAACGGCCGCGCGCGGACGTCTCGCGCGCGCCGATATGGAGCCTAAAAAACGAGGACCAATACGGACGAGTCCAGCATGACATGGTCGGACGTGGTCAGTTCTTGACCTGTCAACAGGCCAATCCAACGGCCGCGCGCGGACGTCTCGCGCGCGCCGATATGGAGCCTAAAAAACGAGGACCAATACGGACGAGTCCAGCATGACATGGTCGGACGTGGTCAGTTCTTGACCTGTCAACAGGCCAATCCAACGGCCGCGAGCGACGTCTCGCGCGCGCCGATATGGAGCCTAAAAAACGAGGACCAATACGGACGAGTCCAGCATGACATGGTCGGACGTGGTCAGTTCTTGACCTGTCAACAGGCCAATCCAACGGCCGCGCGCGGACGTCTCGCGCGCGCCGATATGGAGCCTAAAAAACGAGGACCAATACGGACGAGTCCAGCATGACATGGTCGGACGTGGTCAGTTCTTGACCTGTCAACAGGCCAATCCAACGGCCGCGAGCGAACGTCTCGCGCGCGCCGATATGGAGCCTAAAAAACGAGGACCAATACGGACGAGTCCAGCATGACATGGTCGGACGTGGTCAGTTCTTGACCTGTCAACAGGCCAATCCAACGGCCGCGCGCGGACGTCTCGCGCGCGCCGATATGGAGCCTAAAAAACGAGGACCAATACGGACGAGTCCAGCATGACATGGTCGGACGTGGTCAGTTCTTGACCTGTCAACAGGCCAATCCAACGGCCGCGCGCGGACGTCTCGCGCGCGCCGATATGGAGCCTAAAAAACGAGGACCAATACGGACGAGTCCAGCATGACATGGTCGGACGTGGTCAGTTCTTGACCTGTCAACAGGCCAATCCAACGGCCGCGCGCGGACGTCTCGCGCGCGCCGATATGGAGCCTAAAAAACGAGGACCAATACGGACGAGTCCAGCATGACATGGTCGGACGTGGTCAGTTCTTGACCTGTCAACAGGCCAATCCAACGGCCGCGCGCGGACGTCTCGCACGCGCCGATATGGAGCCTAAAAAACGAGGACCAATACGGACGAGTCCAGCATGACATGGTCGGACGTGGTCAGTTCTTGACCTGTCAACAGGCCAATCCAACGGCCGCGCGCGGACGTCTCGCACGCGCCGATATGGAGCCTAAAAAACGAGGACCAATACGGACGAGTCCAGCATGACATGGTCGGACGTGGTCAGTTCTTGACCTGTCAACAGGCCAATCCAACGGCCGCGCGCGGACGTCTCGCACGCGCCGATATGGAGCCTAAAAAACGAGGACCAATACGGACGAGTCCAGCATGACATGGTCGGACGTGGTCAGTTCTTGACCTGTCAACAGGCCAATCCAACGGCCGCGCGCGGACGTCTCGCACGCGCCGATATGGAGCCTAAAAAACGAGGACCAATACGGACGAGTCCAGCATGACATGGTCGGACGTGGTCAGTTCTTGACCTGTCAACAGGCCAATCCAACGGCCGCGCGCGGACGTCTCGCGCGCGCCGATATGGAGCCTAAAAAACGAGGACCAATACGGACGAGTCCAGCATGACATGGTCGGACGTGGTCAGTTCTTGACCTGTCAACAGGCCAATCCAACGGCCGCGCGCGGACGTCTCGCACGCGCCGATATGGAGCCTAAAAAACGAGGACCAATACGGACGAGTCCAGCATGACATGGTCGGACGTGGTCAGTTCTTGACCTGTCAACAGGCCAATCCAACGGCCGCGCGCGGACGTCTCGCACGCGCCGATATGGAGCCTAAAAAACGAGGACCAATACGGACGAGTCCAGCATGACATGGTCGGATGTGGTCGGTTCTTGACCTGTCAACAGGCCAATCCAACGGCCGCGCGCGGACGTCTCGCGCGCGCCGATATGGAGCCTAAAAAACGAGGACCAATACGGACGAGTCCAGCATGACATGGTCGGACGTGGTCAGGTTCTTGACCTGTCAACAGGCCAATCCAACGGGCCGCGCGCGGACGTCTCGCGCGCGCCGATATGGAGCCTAAAAAACGAGGACCAATACGGACGAGTCCAGCATGACATGGTCGGACGTGGTCAGTTCTTGACCTGTCAACAGGCCAATCCAACGGCCGCGCGCAGACATCTCCCTCGAAATCGCGATCAGTTCGTGCTTAGAACCCTGGTTGGCGTATGAGTTGGTTGGTGTTGAAGCCTTCAACTTGAAGATGTCTATTTGTAAGTGCACTTGCTCACTGGCCAAAACTCGCTATTTTCCCGCCAATCGCCGGCCGTCGATCCCCCTCCGCTCGCCGCTTCTCTGCATCGCCATCATCACCTGCAACGGACCGCCAGACTGGCCGTGACGCGGCCCCGAGCCAGCCGCCAGCCCGCCGCGATGCTCAAGCCGATGGGCAAGAAGACGAGCCTGACGCTGCCGGGGGCGCCCGAGTGGCCGGCGGCGACGGCGGCAGCTCCCTCGGCCAACGCGGCGGCGCTGCGCATCCAGCTGCGCTATCTCAAGTACCAGGCCAAGGTGCGCGCGCTGCTGAAAAAGTCGGAGCGCCTGGCGGACGCGCAGGACGACGGCGGGTCCGCGGCCGCCTCCAAGGCCGTCACGGGCTCCAGCCTGGCGCTGGCCGTCGCTTTCCAGGCCAAGGCGCCGCCCAGAGACGCGCGTGACGCCCCCGCCGAGCTGCAGGCGAGGCCCAAGGCACCGCCCGTGGTCTCCGGCGTTTACTCCCCGCCGGACGCTCGCACGGCGGCACGTACGGACGCGGTGGTCTCGGGCGGCTGGGGGAAGGCGCCCGCTGCATGGCCCTCGGTTCCGGTGGGCAAGCCCACGGCCGCTGCGGGGGGATCGAGCGAGGGCGAGGACGGATCGCAGGCAGGCGAGGAGCCCGAAGGGGAGAACAGCGGCTCGGACGACTCTCTGGCGCACAGCGCCGACTGCAGTGCGATCCAGTGGGTCGGTGGAGCTACAGCCGAGGACCAGGACGCTGGCGATGACGAGAGGAAGCGCCAGCCGAGCGGGTTCGTGAACGTAATGGAGTCTTCGTGGCTGCTCTCGTCGATCGAGCAGCGGTGTCGGCAGCAAGGTGGCGTTGACCGCAGTGGCGTGAAGTCGGGGTCCATAGCTGACCTTCGCCACCTGATGCTGGATATGCTCTTCATCTTCCGGTCCGGCGTCGACGTGAACCTCCACGGACGTCCACCGTCATCTGTGTCGGTGCATCACCAGAACTTGCTCGCGCGTGTCTCAGAGCGAGTCTTGGAGCGCGACGGTCGTGAGCTCTCGTCTGACGACGAACGACGAATCTCTCGCATCTTCCGCGGTCTCCAGTCGGATATGATCATGCCTGCTGTGCGCTGCCTCGGATGGATCCTGACCAAGACGTGGCGCATACTCTTCCATGGATTGCACGTCGACATCGATTCCCTGCACCGCGTGCGAGAAATCCTCGAGGCTGCCGAGGGCGACGTCAGCGTTGTGTTCACTCCAACTCACAAGACACATCTCGACTACCTGATCATCAGTTATCTTTGCTTCGCGTATGGCATCCCTCTTCCTCGCATTGCAGCTGGTAATAACCTGGATCTTCCAGTTATTGGGTCATTCCTGCGAGCGAACGGCAGCTTCTTCATTCGCCGCTCGTTCCGTGATGACCATTTATACAAGCAGGTGCTGGAGCACTACGTCCATGAGCTGCTGAGCGACGGAAACCCTGTTGAGGTGTTTATTGAAGGCGGGCGGTCGCGACATGGTCGCGTGTGCAAGCCGCGGCTCGGCTTTTTGACCATGTTCTTGGACTATGTGCGCCAGACTGAACCTGAAGAAGACTCGAGCACGGACAATGTCGAGGGGTCGAAGAAAACGGTTCTCCTGGTTCCGATCTCGCTTGACTATGACAAAGTATACGAGGTCGAGGAGTATGCCAACCAGCTCCTCGGCAAACCCAAGGAAAAGGAGAGCCTGAAGGTGTTTTTCAAGTCGGTGTGGGACATTGTTTTTCTCCGTTGTGGGCACACGTACGTGCGCTTTGGGGAGCCGGTCCCCGTGACCGCAGAATCGTCCTTGAACGACGTGGCCAACACCATCGCAACACGTATGCAGACGGCGGGGACGGTGACGGCCACTGCCATTGTGTCGTCACTGCTGATGTGGAAACGCAAGTATATTACTCGTGAGATGCTGGACGCCCGCGCGTCGTGGCTGGTGCACGAGCTAGAAGCACGTGGCGCGACCGTTGCTCATGATGATGACGATGATCTCGTGGACCACGCGCTGTCGATCCTGAACGTCAAGGTGGCATCGAACGGGGTCGTCTCACCTCAGGCCGAGTATCCGGTGCGTGCGCTGGAGCTGGGCTTTTACCGCAACCACTTGCTCCATGTCTTCCTGCCAGAGATGGCTGTAGTTGGTGCAGCTGATTGCTTGCTGTCGCGCGCGGACTCCGATGTGGTGGCGCTCAGGATGTCGGAGATTGTTGCCAAAACTCGTGTTATGTGGGCCTATCTTCGCCACATTTGCCGCCACGAAGATATCGACGTTGAAGAGCAAGTGAAATGCACTCTATCTTCCTTCTCTGCGTGCTGTGATGTTGTTGCTGAAGGAGTTGAGGTCAACTTGCAGCAATGGCGCTCAAGCAAAATGGTGGGACTGCTTTTGTCGCTGCACTGGTCGTTTGCCGACTCGCTGTGGATCTCGACGCTCGGTCTCCACAGCCTTGACAGCTCCGAGAAGCCGCCAACCGATCGCGATTTTGTTCGGCGCGTGCAGACGCTAGCAAAGGAGCTATTTGTGCGCAATCAGCTGCAGCACGCCGAGGCCTTGTGTGGCGAATCCATCAAGCAGGCGCTGGACTTTCTCGTCGAGCGATCGCTCGTCCGCCGCAACCGCACCGAGAACGAGCCAGCGCTTTGCGTTGTGGGCGAGGACCCAGTCGCGAGCATCGAGCGCTGGTCGCAGGAGGTGAACTCGTGGCGCCAGCCCCGGTCTTTTCTGTGGAAGCGCGAGTCTCCAGCGACAAACGTGGCGCGGGAGGAAGCTCGTGCGCTCATGGCTGGCGCTGGAGCCAGTATCTACGCGCGCTGGATGGCGCCTCCGGCGTAACTAATCAATCATGATACAGTATCGAATGAGGACCACCCTGCTCATGAATCGTATGTCGATGGCAATTAGGCTCCTTGTGATCATCCGCCACTGAAAACGTTTTTAGTCCGAGAGAGCGTTGTCTGATAGTCTCGGGCAAAATGAAAATTGAAGCGAGAGCCTTCTATCGCTAGCTACTTTACTCGTCATCCTTGGTCTTGGGCTGGCTCTTCTCCTGTGTAGGCTTTGAGGATGAACTCGCGTCTCCTGTTGCTGCTGCTGCTGGGGTCAGCGAGGACATGGACGGCAACGCGAGCGAACTCAGGTAGCTGGTGAAGGTGATGGACCGCCGCTTACCGCCGACGCGTTCACGGGGGTCGTCGACGTCGCGCGCAGCTGCAGGAAGCCCGATCTCGATGTCATCCACGCTCCGACGAGTGCGGCGTCCGCTTCCTCGTCCGCTTGCACTGCTGATAACAAGCATATGCATGTGAGCACCAATACTCAGGAGAGGTCGCGCAGATCATCAACGTACGCGATCATGCGCGAAGATGGTCGACGATAAAGCAAACCGGTGCTCTGAGCTCCTTGGAAGCCCAAGCCACCCAGAAGCTCTGTTAGACACGCTGTAGTCGACATGTCGAGGTAGTTGTCAATTGCTTGTCGGTTTACAGTACGTCGAGAGCGCCGTGAGCCACTCGACCCATCGTTCACTTCGCCGTTTGCATCGTCGTCATCGCTGTTGGCGCCGTCGTCAGACTCCTCAGTCGTACTGAGATCTAAAGCATCGTCGTCATCTTCGCTTCGACGTGCCGTCGCGGATTCGTGCCGACGAATAGGATTGTGGTCGCCACCATCTTCTCCCTCTGTGTCGGTTGCGTCTTCCGCCTGAGATGATACCTCTGTCACAGCTTCTAGCTGTGTTCCACCGGTACCCGGTTTTAATGAACCAGACGATGCCAATGCAGCTGAGGTCGGACCGGAGAAGCTGAAGCCGCGCTCAAGCGTTGCCTTGCGCTTCACAACACCGCCGTGCTTGCGTCGAGAGAGTAATACGACTCCAAAGATGGTCGTTGCAATGCCCAGAACGAACATACACGCTTGCTCAACAGAGAACGCGCGGATCTCTTGAAAGTAGATGACGCCACCGAGTACTCCGCTGATGATCCAGTACGCTTGGTAGACGGGGACAATTGACAGCGCATCGTAATAGGATAGACCACGGTTGAGAAAGTGGATCTGGCACAATAGACAACCCACAAGCGCGAGCGTGATGAGGTAACCTTCGACGTGCAAAAAGCAGTCGTTGTCGCCATGAAATGCGCTTTTCAGTAACTCGGCGCAGGACTTGGCGAACAGCACAGACTGACCGCCCATTGTGCCTGCGAATCTGAATCAAGTACATGGAGTTGAGTAAGCCCTGCTCTTATGAAGAAAGCGCTCGCGTTGCTGTTTGCTCGTACCCAGAGTAGCCAACAAGCCTGACCGTCGACCATGTGGCTGGACGCCCAACTTGGATCAATCGATGCCGACGACTCATCAGGCTGAGCTTCTCGACCATCAGAATGAGCGCCAAATGAAGCAAGATGCAAAGGAACACCAGCACGAAGTACACGCCTGAGGTGTACCATCCACTTTTGTCAGCAGTTTGGTGTGAACCAACTCAGCTACAACATGGCGCGTACATGTGAGAGGGTCGCGGTAGAGCCGAAGAAGCATGTCTAGGTTGTACGATGGCGAGGTGTGCGACGCGAACACGACAGCGATTGTAGCACCAGCAAAGATGACGAGCGTTGCGATAATGTCCTTGCGCGTGAGTTTCTCCTTGTTGAAACAAGGTGCCAACATCTGCGAGGGGAAAACAAGTCAGCCATGTCGGAAAGATCAAACTGCGGAGCCACGCACCATGTTCCAGACAAGAGTGAGCGCTGCAAGCGGAGCCAACAGGCTTTGTGGCGCGAGCCCGAATGCTACAAAATCAAGCACAGAGCCGACAAGAATCAAAACGAATCCCACGACCCACAGCGGGAGGGTATACGCTGGCGCAGGCTCCTTGTTGCTCTCAGCTGCTGTCGCTTCGTTTTGCTTGAGTGCTTTCTTCTGCAAATTGATGCCGACGCTTGCTAAGAAGGAAAAGACGACAGCAATAGTGAAGCCTGCTATCCACCCCGAGTGCTTTGGACCGCTGTAATCCATCGGAAAGCACTTTTCCTCGTCGGACGTGCTGGCTTCAGTAGAGCTGTTGGATGAACCGCAAAACGCAGTCGCTAGTGCACTCCCTTGGAGTGTTGTTGAGCAGTTGCTCTCTACAGTCTGGCAACCAACATGCCGATTAATCCAAGTCGCTATCATGCTACAAGTCAAACTGAGGCGTACAGATGCACAGCTGTCGAGACAGAGCAACTCGGGTGTCCCCAGTTCGCAAACGCTGAAGGCTCGCATGCACGATACGCGCCGCAGCACGCGCATGCACGAGGCAGCAGCCTCCTCGTCGCTGCCGAGCGTGCTGTTGAGCTGCTGGTTGTACTGCTCCTCCGCGTCGTTGTCCTGATCAGCACACTCCGTCAGACCCTGACTCGATCTTCCGCCTGCAAGAAAAAAAAACAAAACACCCGGAGTACTCACCAACTGCCTCCAGGTGGTGCCGGGCGGCAGGCAGGCAGAGTACGCGACCGCGTCGGCACAGAAGGCGAGCTGCGCGGCCTCGGGCACGTCGCACGCGTCGCACTCGAGCGCGCTGGCGCACTCAGGCAGCAGCAGCGCGCTGCTCGCCAGCGCCAGCGCCAACAGCGGCCGCAGCCGCGCGGCCTTTCTCCTCTCGGCGACGCTCGCGCACCGCAGCGGAGCTGGACCCGCGGTCATGGCGTGCGCGACGACCGCGAGGGCGGGCGGCCGAGGTTCTGAGCGCCAGAGAGAGCGCCGCGTCGGCGCCGAGGCCCGCGCGCGCCTCAGCATGACCTTCCGGGGGCAACGAAACTGATTTCGGGTTCACCAGCTGGCCGGTTTCACTGTATGAAGAGGTTGTGTGACTAGATTGCAAGTTATGTGATGGTGACGGGGTCGAGCTCCGGAGCTCCGTGGGAGTAGCAAGCAAACAATAGGATCTATTCGAGCTGGTGCTTAGACTCTAGTCGGCGGGCGAGATGAAGGAGGCGATGGTGCCGATGAAGGAGAAGACGATCGAGAGCGCGGCGAGCGTCACGTTGAGCACGACCTCGAAGCGCGACAGGCGGCGCCAGAAGAGCTTGAGGTAGAAGACGCACGGGAAGAAGAGCGAGACCATCATGGCGAAGAACGCGCCAAGGAACGACGTCAGGCGCGCGAAGTGCGGCACGAAGAGCCCGCAGAAGACGGCGGCGATCGTGATGCTCGTGCGGATGAACGCGCGGTAGAACGCCGTCTTGCGGGACGTCGGCGCCATCATCTCGGCGCGCGAAAGCACGAATTCCTCGATGGCGAGCGCGATCGGATGGATCGTGATCGCGATCTTGCTCAGCGGGTTCAGCACGATCATCCAGATCACGAGCGTCGTAAGCGCACCTGGGAACGATGCGATCAGGTTGAGCGTGATCTCCTTCTTGGTGTCCACGCCGTACATGAGGTAGCCGCCAAGCTCAATGATGCCGTAGACGAAAGCCACAACCACGTACGCGACGTCGACCACGCGAGGGTAGCTGGCCTTGTTCTCAAGCGAGCTACAGATCGACGGGAAGACCGAGTGCCCGCCGAACGCGACCATGGTGAGGCCGATCGCGAGCGGGATGCGGTCGGTGTCTGCGAGCATCTCGATCGGCTGCGGGTGAAGCAAGCTGCCGCCCGAGTAGCCCGGCGCTGTCACATCGATCGCGAAGCCAACGTACAGGATCGTGTACAGGCAGAAGAGCGAAGATACAACGCCCAGGATGCTGAAGTAGGAGAGCATGGACATCTGCGTGGTCCACGTGCTCGGCATGATGACAAGGAACGCAATGATGGTGAGCTGCGCCTCGGTGAAGCTGGGGATCAGAGCACCCAGTGTGTCGCCGACTGTTGAAAGCACAGGTGTTAGATGAGTGATGCGGGTGAGCTCATGCATACTCGAGCGAAAGACGTACTGACGACGAAGAGCATGGCGCAGACGGTGAAGAGCTCGCAAAAGAAGGTGATGCTGATGATGACGCGGCCCTTGGTGCCGAAGGCGGCCTCGCCGATGTCAGGGTAGGTGAGCATGCCCTCCTGGTAGTCGAGGCACTTGCCGAGCAGCTTGGCCTGTGTGGTTGGTCACGAGCGTGAAGAAGAGGAAGAGCGGCGCGCCGAGCAGCCAGCCGCTGGAGCGCAGCGCGAAGGGGCTGGAGAGCACGCCGACGCCGAGCAGCACGTTGATGGCGTTGAAACACGGCGCCCTTGAAGCTGCTGTGGCCGTGCGGCGCCCCCTCCTCGACGCTCACGACCGCCTGCTGCTTGAGCCGCTGGCCGGTCCACGAACGGCGATGAGAAGGGCGACTTGGGCGTGCGCACCATAGGCTGCGGGCGACGCCATGCTGCGGGGCACATGGAGCAGGCAGGTGTGAGTTCTCAGGGTCCAGGTCCAGGGCGGTCGTTGCGGCCATCGTACCGCGCATCGACGCCCTCCTCGAAGGTCGCGGGCCACGCAGGGGGCGGCCGTCATGCCCTCGCGCCGCAGCCGCGCGACCGACGGCGAGTACGACGGCAGCAGCGGCTGGCGCTCGCTCGGGGACGCGGGCATGGTCGCTGGCTGGCGCTGGGGCGGAAGTTGGCGAGTGGCTGCGTCGGATGGGAAACGAAAGGCGGCTGAACCGCTTCAACTGGTCTCTGGATTGGCGGAAAAGGGGGGATGGCACGCGGGAATGCGGCGGCTCGATTGGCAGGAAAAGAAGAGCCGCGCCGTCTAATCAGGCGACCGGCGCGCGCTTGGACGGGACGGGAGCTGACTGGCTGACGATTCGTGCCAACGCAGCGCCTTCCGCCGGTGGACACCGACGGACATGGCGCGGCTGCCCAACATCCTCGTGACGGGTACGCCCGGCACGGGCAAGACGTCCATGTGCCAGATGCTAGCGGTGCGGTGAGCGCGCGGAGGTGGCGGGGAATGGGTCGACGAGGAGGCTGACGCCACGAACGACTGGACAGGAGCGCTCGGAGTTGACGCACGTGAACGTCGGGCGACCTGGTCAAGGAGCGCGAGCTGCACAGCGGCCGCGACGAGGAGTTCGACTGCTTCGTGCTGGACGAGGACAAGGTCTGCGATGAGATGGAGGACATGATGGCCGAGGGCGGCAAGATCGTCGACTTCCACACGTGCGACTTCTTTCCCGAGCGTTGGTTCGACCTCGTCATCGTGCTGCGCGTCGACAACACGACGCTCTTCGACCGACTCGCCAAGCGCGGCTACTCGGAGAAGAAAGTCGCCGAGAACGTCGAGTGCGAGATCATGCAGGTCGTGTATCAGGAAGCCATGGAGAGCTACGCTCCCGAGATTGTGCAGGCTCTCGAGTCCCGCACAGTCGAAGACATGGAGAGCAACATCGAGCGCACGCTCGCGTGGGTTGAGCACTGGAAGGAACAGCACGCGTAGAGAGTCGCCATCGACAGCGTGAGGGTATCGTTATAGCCGAGAGGCAAGTACATGTGCGGTTAGCTAGCTACTTCTCGAGAGTGATCATGAAAAGCCTCCACAGCGCACGGGCGAGTCCTGGAGCTGCCCGCGATCGGTGCCATCCGAAACGGAAGCAGCGAAGCTGTGGCGCGGGCGTGGACGCGTTAGGGGCGACAGCATAGCTGGTGAGGAGGCCATTGTCGCCGCCGCCGCCGCCTTGAGCTGATCAAGCAATGTCCGCTGCGCTAGACCCTCGGCAAACAGGTTCTCACGGACAGCGCGAGGCCGCTTGGCCGCCTGCAGCCGACAGGACTTGTTAGTCAGGTAACTGGAAATCGGCCCACACACACCACCGCAGCTCTACCTTGGCATCTTTGATAGGCGACACAGGGAGCGACCAAGCATTCTCACTGGGGCTAGAGCGCAGTGCTCCACCCTGTCCACCCGCTGTTACCTCCTTCTAACGACGCTACCCAGCGTCAGAACTCGCCCTGCAAACCATTGAACGATTCTCATCACGACAACGTACCGATTGGCGATCCTGCGCGTAGATGTCGTCGGCCCGTACGGCCGTCGCAGACGCCAGTCGGTCAAACCCAAGGTACGCCTCTGGCATCGGATGTTGCACTCGCGTCACCTTTGGCGCGACTGGCTGCTGCTTTCTTCGTGCCCGATCAAGACGCCCAACCCCAGCGTCCGACACCTGGCCGTCCTGGTTGTCCGCTGGGAGCCCACCAACCACCCGACCGCGTCTTCGCATGAGCTCCAGTCGGGTTGACTCGGCATGGCAGCGCGAGCGGATCCTCCACGTAGCCGTCCCGCGCCTTCCACCACTCGCGCAGCTCATGCGCCTTGGGCCGATCGGCGAGACGCTCGATTTCTTGCGGCTCGAACGCGAGGCTTGCAATACGCCGCCCCACTTGTCGCTGCTCCAACAGAGCCGACCGAGTCGCCACTTTGCTGCAGCTGCTGCTTCCAGCGTCGCTCGCCGTGCTCGAAGGGCGAGACTGATCGAACACGCCCGTGCGACGGAACCAGTCGCGGAAAAGCGTCTCGGAGCGCGCAAACTTGCGGTCCGGCGTGCCCTGCGCCTGTGTGGGCGAGTACATACTCGCGCTGGTCGGCTCGCCGCGCATCCAGCAGCTGGCTACGCGTTTCGTGCGCGGGCTGTAGACGACAAGGCACTCAGCGTCAGGAACGCCACAAAGGCGACAATGGATGCAGTAGCGTGAGCCGCACAGTGCGCAGCCAATCAGGCGGGATCTTGATGTCGCTCGTCGCCATCGCGCGGCCCCGGGAGCCGCAGACGGGGGCGTGCGGGTCTCGTGGCAGGCTGGCCTGTGCAATGGCAGCTATAATTGTTCGCGTCGCTCGTATTTCGGGGATCGTCAATGCCACGTCTAGTGGCTTGACTGATGAGACCAGCCCCACTTCAACTCAGAACTGGTCAACTGTGAACATGTTTTTTTTTTACTGTAGTTTAGAGCACCAATGCGAGGCGTCGGACGCCACGCCCTAACCGACTAGCGCGCTGCGCAATTACCACGACAGGTCCTTGGACGCGTCGCTGCCACTCGCCTTGTCAGCAGCAGCCTTGGGACCCTCGCAGTCACCACCACCGCTTCCGCAGCTGCTGTCGCCACCGTCCGAGTCGGCCACAGCCACGCGGAAGAGACGGTTGCCGAACTTCTTGTACAGCGGCATGATGCCACCACCGGCAAGCAGGCGCTCCTCGAACAGCGACATGTTGAAGCGGAACGTCTCGCCGCCTACCTCAATCGTGCGGCCCTTCATGTTGATCGTGATCTCGGCATTCTCGGTCGCCAGCTCGTAGAAGCGGTCGTCCGTGAGCTGGATGCCCACCAGGCTGAAGTTCTGGTAGTTGCGCGAGAAGATGTAGCCGTACGAACGGCAAATCATAGCCTGCACACCGGCACCCTTGAGCGCCGTCACAGCCTGCTCGCGCGACGAGCCACAGCCAAAGCCCGTGCCAGCGACGACGATGTTCTGGCCCTGGGTGACCTTCTCACGGAAGTCCGGGTTCGTGTGCAGGAACGCGACCTTGCCCAGCTTCTCCATGTCGTTCTCCGTCAGGTACTCGCCCGGCAGGATGGCGTCCGTGTCGATGTTGTCACCAAACACCTGCGCACGACCCTTGATCTGGCCAGCAAGCGTGGCGAGCGGCTCGTTTTCGGCAGCTGCAGCGTCGACCAGCAGCGGCGGCAGCCTCGGGCAGCTCCGGAGTGGGCTCCGTCGTGATCTCGAACGGAACGGACGGCGGCTGCGGCACGGCCGACTTGAA
This sequence comes from Phytopythium helicoides, assembly GCA_024867545.1. Taxonomy (NCBI): domain Eukaryota; phylum Oomycota; class Peronosporomycetes; order Pythiales; family Pythiaceae; genus Phytopythium; species Phytopythium helicoides. The sequence continues at coordinate 496,749 of JANFNE010000033.1, forward strand.
CTTCTCCTTGTCGATGAACGCAAGGTACGGCGTCGGGTCCGTGACCTCCATCGTGAAACTCGAAGCAGCAACCGTGATGGCAGACGCCAGGTTGGCAATCGAGCCGCGACCCATGCGGTTGCGGTAGTTACGGTTCTGGCTACTGAGCCACACCTCGTTCTCGCCGGCAACGTCGGCGGCGATACCCAGGCAGTAACTGCAGCCAGGAGCGCCAACCGTGAAGCCCGCACGCTCGTACACCTCAATCAAGCCGTGGTTCTTGAGGTTCTCAATGATGCGCTGGCTGCCCGGCGTCACACGACGCTGGCCGTGTGCGACCGGCTTCAGGCCCTGCTTCAGCATAGCCTCGAGCACAAGGGCGCCGAGCACCAGGTCCTCCTCGGCAGTCGTGCACGCACCAATGAAGCAGCCGTCAAGCTTCATGCCGGCGACCTCCTTGACCGGCTTGACGTTGTCGGGAGACGGGAACAGCGCGACTTGCGGCTCCAGGTTGTCGAGGTTGATCTCAAACTTGGCGGCGTACTGAGCATCCGGGTCGGCGCGGAAGTAAATGCCGTCTTGGTTGTGGGACTCGCGCTTGCCGACGTAGGCGGCCGTGCGCTCGTCAGGCCGGGAACACGCCGGCAATACCGCCGAACTCGACCGACATGTTACTGATGGCGAAGCGGGCATCGCACGAGAGCGCCGAGATGTTGCCACCCCACTCGATGCAGCGCTGCGTGGCCACCGTGTTGCACTTGAGCTGTCCGAGCGTGTAGAGCATGACGTCCTTGCCACCCATGCCCGTGGGCGGGGTTCCGACAAAGTCGATCTTGACCGTCTCGGGCACCTTGATCCAGGTCTCTCCCGTGACGAGCGGCATGACGACGTCAGGCGGCGCCGAGGCCAATGGCGAAGGCGCCGAGGCCGCCCGTGGAGCACGAGTGCGAGTCGGCGCCGACGACGATCTGTCCGGGCTGCGCGCGTTGGCGGTAGAACTCAGGTGTGCAGGATGGTGGTGTTGGGAGGCTGGAAGTTGGTGAGCTGCGCCTCCTTGGCGAAGTCCTCCGAGGCCTTGATCATCATCTTCTGCGTGGGTAGGTGGTTGACGCGCGGGTCGACGGTGTGGTCGACGGCGAGCCAGAAGCGGTCGTTGCGCCAGATGCGGGGGCGGCCCATGTCCTGGTACGTCTTGTCCATCGACTTCCACGTGATCTCGCAGGCCAGCGTCCACTGCGCCTTGACGCACAGCATCTGGCCAGGGCTCCACCTCGGGCTTGGTGAGCCCCACGGCCCAGTGGGTCAGGATCTTCTCGGGCAGCGTGAGCGGCCGGCGCTTGGGCGCCTGGTCGGCGGCGGGCGACGCCATGAGGAGCGGGCGGGGCTGGTGGGCGGAGCTGAGCGGGCGGAGCTGACGGGCGGAGCTGGCGAGCGGCACCTGCGCGCGAGCTGCCGAGTTGCGGAATGGCGAGGGGAGCCGCGCGCCGGCGTTTCCGATGGTGCGGCCATACTGGGCGCCAGTGTCCGTGGTTGGCCCGTCGCGAATGCGCAAACACGCTTGAACCTCTTCGCGCAACCTTCGCGCGACCTGCCGGAAACTTCCTACGGCAGCTGACGAGCGCCGCGTCAAGGCCGGAGCGGCTCGCTCGCTCCCCCCTAATGCTCGCCACTCGTGCTCCTGCCCCGCCCCGCTCAGATGAACGTGCTGCGCCAGCGCCTGGCGCCTGCGGCTGCGGCCGCCTCGCAGCGCGGCGCCCGCCGCCTGGCGTCGACGTTCGGCGTCGTGTTCGACGTGGACGGCGTGCTGCTGCGCGGCAAGACGCCCATCCCCGGCGCGCGCGAGGTGCTCGAGGAGCTCAAGCGCGAGGACATCCCGTTCGCTATCATGACCAACGGCGGCGGGCTACTTGGAGGACAAGAAGGCGCGCCAGATCTCGCAGATCCTGGGCGTCGACGTGTCGCCCAGTCTCGTGTGCGTCAGCCACACGCCCATGCGCACGCTCGCTGACAAGCACAAGGACGACCTCGTGCTCGCTGTCGGCAAGGACTGCGACGAGATCAGCGCCGTCATGGACAGCTACGGCTTCAAGAACGTCGTCACGGTCGGCCAGCTGCACAACCACTTCCCCAACATGTACCCCGACATCAAGGTCATGGGCGACTTCCCGCACGACGGCCGCTTCGAGAAGCAAAAGTTCGGCGCCATCTTCGTGCTCATCGACCCCATCTACTGGGGCCGTGAGCTGCAGATCGTCATGGACGTGCTGTGCGCCAACGACGGGCTGCTCGGCAGCCTCGCGCAAAAGCAGCACGTGCCGCTCTACTCGGCCTGCTCGGACTTCCAGTATGTCGGCGAGTTCCACCTGCCGCGCTTCGGAGCTGGCGCCTTCCGCGCCGTTCTTGAGGACCTGTACCACCGCACGACGGGCCACCACCTCAACCAGACGCTGTTCGGCAAGCCCGAGATCACCTCGTTCCAGTACGCCGAGACGCTGATCGACGGGCAGCACGAGGACGTCAAGCGCATCTACATGGTCGGCGATAACCCAAACACGGACATCAAGGGTGCCAACGCCGCTGGCGGCCGCTGGAAGTCCATCCTCACTCTCACGGGTATGCACGTGGGCCCGGCTAATCACTTTGAGCACCCAGCTTACCAGGTCGTAGACGATGTCGGGGCCGCGCTCAAGTTCATGAAGGACGACTTCAAGAAGGTGGAGGATCAGTAGACGAGATCTAGCAGCTTCAGTTGTGGTTGCATTGTATCGAGCTGTACAAACTTCAGGTCTTGGTGCTCTGAGGAGTTAGTATCAACATTTTGCTGGTTGCCAAGGCCAAAGAACCGAGGACACAGCAAGAGCAAACAGCGAAGGAATGTGGTTGGTAGTCCCAATGAGCCACTGTAGCCCTTGTTGCTGTGCTTTTTTTTCTACGGCCTCTATCTGCTTGCTTACTTGGACAACACGGACCAGAAGGCATCTTGCGACAGCTGGACATTCGAGATGGTCTTCATGCGCTTCTTGCCTTCCTTCTGCTTGGCCAGCAGCTTTTTCTTGCGAGTGCTGTCACCGCCGCCCACAGTCTTGCCCGACTTGATGAGCACGTCTTTCCGGAACGGAGCGATGCGCTCTTTCGCGAAGATCTTGCCGGAGAGTGACGCCTGGATGGAGATCTCGTATTGCTGCCGGTCGATCACCTTCTTGAGCTTCTGGCAAAGCGCACGCCCATCCGTGACAGCCTACAGTTTGCATTGAATCAAAGGACTTGTTGGTTTGTGGCTTCATAAAGACCTCGAAACAACCCTAGACCGTACCTTGCTTCGGTGGCACACAAATGAGAGCGCATCAAGCGCCTTAGCATTGATTAAGATGTCCACTTTGACAATGTCCGCCTTTTGCGGCTCGATCTCTCGGTAGTTCAGGGTAGCTGTGGTCAACAAATAAACCACAAGTCAGCGAAAGGTATCGGTGACCAATTATATCATCACGCACCGTAGCCCGAAGAGATAGTCTTCAGCTCGTTGTAGAAGTTGGTCACGACCTCTTGCCATGGAACGTCGATTGTCACGATAACACGTCCATCTTCGAGATACACAAGGTTGGTTTGCACACCACGTTTGTCCTTGGCGAGTGCCAGAATCGGTCCAAGGTACTCGCTCGGAGTAATGATGGAAGCTTCGACCATAGGCTCAAGCACCGTGTAGTTCTTCGTCTGGGCGGGAAAAGCGCCAGGAGTCTCCACGATGCTTTTCTTCCCGCTCACATCGTCGATCACCGTGTACGGCACCATTGGTGCCGTCACAAGCACTTGCATATTTTGCTCATCCGAGAGTCGCTGGTGGAAAACTTCCATGTGCAGTAAACCAAGGAATCCGCAGCGGAACCCCATGCCCAAAGCACCACTCGTCTCAACTTGGGCAGACACGCTTGCATCGTTCAGCGTGAGCTTCTCAATCGCCACGCGCAGGTCATCAAAGCTGCAGTCGTCCGTAGGATACATACTCGCAAACACCATGCTCTTGGCCTCCTGAAAGCCAGGCAGCGCCTTCACCGGTGCGTGCTCTCGGTAAAACGTGTCACCAACCTTAGCCTCTGTTGTCGTCTTCATACCGGCAATGATGTAGCCAACTTGTCCGCTGTAGAGACCCTTGGTCTTGAATCGGTTGGGCAGTAGAACACCGGTTTCCTGGACTTCGTACTTGGTCTTCTGATGCGAGCTGCAAATCTTGTCGCCGGGGAAAATGGCACCGTCAACGACCTTGACGAGGCAGATTGTTCCACGGTAGTCATCGTAGTAGGAGTCTACAAGCAAGCACCGCAAAGGGGCATCCCGACTCCCGATAGTCGTCGGGGGCGGAAGGCGTTCGATGACAGCAGGGAGGACATCTGCGATGCCCTCTCCGCTCTTGGCCGATGTCAGACAGCACGGCGTCAGGGTCCACGTCCAAAAGGACTCGACAGACTCAAGATCGAATCCTCCGGTTGGGCGTGAGGCATATCGATCTTGGTGAGAACCGGCACGACGCGTAGACCGCGCTCCTTTGCGGCGTAGTACGTCGCGAGCGTCTGTGCCTGGATACCCTGCGAGCAATCAACGAGCAGCAGCACGCCCTCACAGGCTGCCAGCGAGCGGCTCACTTCATAGCTGAAGTCCACGTGGCCTGGGGTGTCGACGAGGTTCAGCAGGTACGGCTTGTCTGCGCCGAGATGCACCATCGACGCCGTCTGCGCCTTGACTGTGATGCCTCGCTCGCGCTCAACCTGCACGTATTGACCGAGTAAGCGTAGTCGCATTGAATCCGCTGGTATGGAGCGAAGCGACGGACCTTGAGGTTGTCCAGGTGCTGGGCGCTTTCTCGCTCTCGCTGGGTGATGTTGCCGCTCACCTCCAGCAGGCGATCCGCCAGCGTCTGCAGCAGAACCAATCAGCCTCGCCACTCGACGCGTGCAAGCCTCGCAGCGCCAGCTGCCTCCACGAGCAACGCACCGACTTGCCGTGGTCGATGTGGGCCACGATGCTGAAGTTGCGGATCGCGTCGGGCGTGAAGCGCGCGAGGTTGTCGCTCAGGTACGGCCCCAGCTCCCGCGGCGTCAACGGCCGCCCCCCGTGCTCGTCCGGCCGCTGCCCACGCGCGCCGTCGCCGTCGCCGCCGCTGGTGCTGAAGCTGCTGCGCGGGCCGCCGGGCGTCGCGAGGAAGCGCCGAGCCAGCGGCCGCGCGTCCAGCCGCGCGCGCGAGCGCCGCCAGCCGTGCACCCGGCGCAGCATCGGCTCGCGGCAATATGACGGCGCGGTGGCCCACACATTGCCTCTCCCGTTCAAGTTTACCCTCGCTGTCCATCCCGCTTCTTCTGTCGCAAAAGGATACCTGAGCGGGAGGTTTCCCTTGCTTCAACACCAGAAGAGAAAAGCCGAAGATCAGCTCGAAGGAAGCGCGGAGGGGATGGATCTGGGTCCTGGCGCTCGGCCGCGTGCCCGTCATAAGTCAGCGGCGATGCGTGCGGCGTCCAGTGGCGCGCTGGAGGCGTCTGCCGCGGCGAGGAAGTTCGCTTGGCGGGCCCCCGGCCGCGTCAGCGCGCGCCGGGCTCCAAGAGAACGCCGCTGCGCTTGAAAACCTCCTCGAACTTGCGGATGCAGTCGCCCTCGAGCACGCGCGCGCGCTTGGCGTCGAACCGCAGCGCCGCGAACAGCAGGAAGCAGTGCTTGTCGTCGTACGTGAGCTCGACCTCGGGCGGCGCGCTTCCCCACAGCGAGACGTCCGTCTCGCGCCACTTGATGACGCGGAAGCGCGTCGACGGGCGGTCGACGCTTGCGCGAATGCTTTTCGACGCGTCCGAACGTATCAGTCGCGTGGACAGCAGCTCGTCCAGGTGCGCGCGAGAAATCTTCCGGTTGATCTCGAAGCTCACGGAACAGAAGCCAAACGCACGCTCTGCGAACTGCTTCGAAGTCCACACCAGCCCCAACGCAAACACACAGAGAAGGACCATGTTGATGGTCCACCACGCAAACGGCTTGGCCAACAGAGGATCGACAATTGACTTGCGGACCCATTCAGGAACGTGCATGTTCCAAGTACCGGCGTCGATACGATCGATCACATCAAAGACAAACATGCCGCCGACAAAGTACTGCATTGCCCGCAGCTTGAGCGAGGATTGGATGTGCCTCTCAGACGCCGTCATGAGTGCACGGGTATTGAGGTTGACTCGCCGACAAACCCGCTCAAGCTGGTTTGTCGCAGTCGACTCGGCAATCATCTGCAGCTGTTCCAGCTGCAACATGGTGTTTTCCATGAGTTTGATGGAGTCGTGACATCGCATGATCGTCTGTGCCTTCATTTGCGGTAGTGCGAGCGCCTGGAGAAGTCGCGTGTCAACTTCATCGTTCATCAGGGATGTGCTGGCGTCACGGGTCACTGCTGACTGCGGTCGTGAGGAGCTTCGGGGTGATTGTGGAGAGATCTGGATGTCTTCAAGCGAATCCAGTAGGTACTCCAGTGTCTCAGCCAAAAGGATAGTATCGCGCGAAGCACTGGCGAGCTTCTCGCGAACTTTCAGCGCTGCAGCTGGCTCGCGATGGACCCTTCGAATTAGATGGCGGATCTCCTTTAGTGAAGCGTCGAGCACAAACGTCCGTGCGAAGAAATTTTTGATGAACATGTCTCGACACACGAGCCCGACGTACGCTGTAAATACGTTCTCGTAACGGAACACGTTTGGCCCACAGAACATACATCCAGCTTTTCCAACTACAAGAACATCATCCGAGCTCAGATCATGGCTGGTGATGATATCGCCGAGAACCTGAGCAAGCTCGTTCGCGTACAACGGGTTGGTGACGTATTCATTTGCGGGGAGTTTCGGGCGGATCTGCTTGGCGAGGATGCAATTATATTTGTTTCGCTGGAACGAGTCCCCGAGGTAGATCATCTCGAGGAGCCCTAGTTGATAGCGAGAAAGCAGGTCGTTGACCAAAAGCGAAGAGTCTTGGTGGATATCGACCAGCAGTCGCGAGAGGTGATCAACAGAGATGTCGTCACCTTTCCGATCCATGATCGCCTTCAACTTTGACGCCATAAATGAGCGACCCATCCGAGTTCAAGTGCATGCCAAAATGCTCCACCTGCACGATCCCTGGTGTCTCTGGGAAATGACTCTCCGCCTCAAAGTTGATAAAGCGTACGAAGTCAAAGTCGAGGATCCGCACCTGCGTCTGGCCAACAGGTACGCGAAACTGAGTATCCGTGGGTGACTTGTCGACAAAGCTCGTCAGGATTCCCCCTTGGCATCGGTCAAGCGCACCCATGCGCTCGTTTAACGCGACAATTTGATTGGAGCCGAAGGGAACCCATTCGCCAATGAGTGCGTATACATCTCCGAGCGATATGGCCTCCGATGTTTTCTTGGTGATATTCGCGCAACCACGCGCACATTCATCAGCGCGATCGCTATTGCTACGCTCGGATATATGATAGAATCCATTGGATCGGAGGCATCGCGGCAAGAACGGGCTTGACACGTACGACACGTCTTCGCTTTCTGTGATAGTGCTCGGCTTGCTGTATGGCCCCGACTTGAGCACGAACCGATCTCCATCATACGCCACCACCACAAGCTTTCGCTCTATCGGCGGCGGCGGATACACAAACGAGTCGATATCTTCCTTGAGCGCTCCGGGTAGTTGCTGAAGAATGAGTTGGCCTTTCATGGACACCTGGTACGCTGTGATGGGCTGAAAATCATCACTCGAGAGCTTGAGCCCATTGATTAATCGCAGTTGCCACAAGTCGTCGATCGCTGCTTTACCCTCCCGCGACACGTTGATCCACCGTCGCAGGGTCTTTCCCTTGAAGGATAACCTCATTGACGCCGGGGCATAGTCGAAGTCGAATTTGCCGCGAACAATTCCTTCAAACATTAGCACAAGTAGCGGGACATGGCGCACCCACCGCTCGTTTTGCTTTGTCGAGTTGGACGCGACTGCGTACAATCCAATGAGATACAGGAGCTTGAAGTGGTTCGGGCCGAGAGCGATCTCGTTGTCATGGCTTGATGAAGACGGTTCAAGTGTGGCGGATGTCTTTGTTGTAAATGTGCTGTGTACGATCGTGGAGATCGGGCCTTGACTTCGTTGACCAGCCGGCGCTGCGTCCACTTGCATCGCTCGGCAGAGGCCCCACGAGGTCGCCGCTTGATCTCCAATTATCTCCTCGTGAATCTGCTTCTGTGGTGAGTGAGAGTTTTACAGGATCAATTGTGCCTCGACCACACCGTGGATCATTCCCGATGCCACCAGATTCGTGGGCGCTCGGTTCAGTTCCTCGTCGCGTGCGCCCGCAGCTGCCTTCAACATGCACACGGCTACGGGCAACACTGTCGACAAGCGTTCGGCTCTCACTCAATATCGCTTCACAGGGCGATGGCTGGCCGAACGGAAACACACACACACGACCTTTTGGTTGAGCACACGAGTTGGCCCGGCAGTTTATTTCGAGCTTGGAGAGATACTTTTGGCGATGCAGCGAAACCACTGAAGCAGCAAGATGCGTGCACCATGCGCCTTTCAGCGATCGAAATACAATCACGCCGAAGTGGTCCGTCGAGGGCTCAGTGTAAAACAATGCTGAAACCAGAAGAATCCTGCGACCAACTCTTGAGATCAACCAACACGGAATGGCGACAGCCAATAGAGTCACATTACATAATACGCCATCTACAAACATCACGCGACCACAAACAACATGGAAGCCCTGCGCGGACTGACACGGCTCCACACAGCTCCCTACTTCTGCCCGACCAACTCCCTGCCCTATAGATACTGCTATGCTTCCTCGATCGACGCCCATCTACTCGAGAATGGCCGAGCAGAGGAAGTCGAGCTCGTCCGAGGATAAATAGCTCTGGTGGCACCCGACTGCCGCGGACGAAGCGACAAGTCCGGCTGCCGGGGACGCGAGCTCGTCGCCTTGGAGCAGCTGCATCGCGGAGCGCGGGAGGTCGGCCCAGACCTGATCCAAGACGATGCTCGACTCGCTGTCGGTCGAGAAGCGACTGGAATCCGAGTCCGAGTAGATGTCGACGTCGTGCGCGGCCAGCGTAGCGAACGACGAGGACGAGGACGAGGAGGACGAAGCCGAAGGGGACGCGAGCACTCCACTGGTGCCGAAAGGAGACGACAGCGCAAACACGGCGGCGGGGTCCAAGTCCATGATGTTGCCGGCCGTGGGGGTGCCGAGCGCGGACGACCCCGCGGCCATGGTGCGCGAAGCCACCCCACTGGCTGCGGAAGACCTCTTGACCTTGGCGACTTGGCGCTTCTGGCGGTCGAACTTGCGCTGGATCTTGTTGGCCTTCTCGCGGTGGTACAGGCAGAGCTGGTGCGGCTGGCCGTTGCGCTTGCTCGAGCGCGTGTTGGTGCACTTGCCGGTCTTGTAGCGGCACTTGCTCGACGGGGACGCCACGCCGCCCTCGACTAGGAAGGCTGCGACGGATCCCGCGACCATTCTGACGGCTGATCGGATTTTGTCTGGGGCGGAGGAGGCAGGTCGAAGCTCACTCGCTCGCTCGCAGTCCGTCAGTCGCTCGGCGCCACGCTCCGACGCCGAGGACGAGCCGCCGGCAAGGTCAGGAGTCCCGGGACCCGTGTGCTGCGCCGCCCCCTGTGATTCGCAAAGTGAGTGTGCGGTGGCGGCGAGGGAGGGGAGGCGAAAAAAGGAAGCGGGGGACGGGCGACGAACCGCGCGAGCCCATTGGCCGCGCCGAGCGGCCAGCGCGGCTGGGCTTTTTTCGCGACCTGGACAGAGACGAGTGGTGGCGATGACGCTCGGCGAGCGCTCCATACGGGGGGCAAGTCTTGGGCCATCCTGGCCGCTGCAGAGACCGTCGGGATTCGCGGGGTATGTGAACAGCAGGGTCGCTCAAAACAGGTGCCAGCTCACACCCGCAACGTAGCATCTCAAGCGATTCCAGAGGGTACGTCGCGAGGGAGATGCGCATCCGCGAGGGAAGAGACCGGCCGACGGCTTCAACTGCGCTCGTGGCGGGCAGGGCCAGTTTCCGCCTACCAATGCTCGCCGCGGGGGCGGGCGGTCGTGGCTGGCTGCAGCCGCCAGGTCTCGCCGAAACGAGGCTCCCTCAACGAGAGCTTTGGGAGCAGAGCAGAGCAGAGCAAACCCAGTATGGATCAAGGCGGAGCTAACTAATGGCGGGCATGCGTCAGCGGGTTACTTACAGTACACTCACGCCTGCGTCGTGACCGACGAGGACACGGACGCGCTTGACGTCACTTTGCATGCGCAGTTGACGTAGAGATTGGCGAGGGCCATACGGAGACGGCGGACCTTGGGTGACGCCGGTCCATGCCGTCGTCTAACCAAATGGCGGCGTCGTGGAGAACGACAGAGGAGCATGCGCACGCGCTCCATGCGGCAGATTGTTCATTCGGCCCACTTCCGCGCCAAGTAAACAAACCAGCCGCTCGAAGTAGCAATGCGTGTTTTGCGGTCGACTTTACGTGCCGAGCATGCGAAACCATAGCACTCGTCCACCTGCAATACTGTCGTGGACGCCAGATTGACATGGAGAGCGGCCATTCCAACCCAGCTGGGTGGTAATCTCGTGGAGACCGTGGAGCGCCGCAACCCTCCCAGTCGTGGGCAGCACGCTGCGATGAGGACAAGGCCCGAGGACGAGTCGGCCGGCTGCCTCTCTCTCTTCGTGGCGCTCTTGCGTGTGAAGGTATAGGAGGCAGCCAGCGCCAGTGGCAATGAGCTCGCGCTGTCGTGCCAACACCCCGCAGCGAGGTGGTCCGACTCTCGATGGGCCCAATCCTGACCCTCCGGTGTTTCTGCCGGGCTGTTTAGTCCTCATGGACCAAGCACCGACGGCGCGAATGCTGCGACTGACCGAACGCGGGAGCCCGCCGCACGCCCGCAAAGCTCGTCTCTGCGCTGCTAACTGCATGTCCGAGTGACTTCGACCGGCCCGACCTCTGCAGACAAGTCCCATCCGCGAGCGGAGCATCGCGACGCGTCTCCACTGCCAGCACATCATCTCCGTCCATCTCGAGTACAGTAATTCAAGCCGAGCCGAGCCGTTCAGCATATTCGAGGGATACGGTGCCCGCTCCTTCAGCTCCAGGGGAGTCATCACCATCGACGCCATGCAGCTCCTCCTCCTGCTGCTCCTCCTGCTGCTGCTGGTGTTCACGGCGCCGACGCTGCTGCGCCGCCTGCGATACGGCCGCCTGAGTCTCGACGACAAGGTCGTGGTCGTCACAGGGGCCGGTCGCGGCATCGGGCGGCGACTGGCGCGACAGATCTTTGACGCCGCCTCGCGCGCGACGCTCGTGCTGCTGGACGTGGACAGCGCCGCTCTGGCTACGCGCGCACGCGAGTTTAGTGGGCGACGAAGGGCGAGGCCATCGAGGCAACCGCGTGCTGGTCTTTGAGTGCGACGTGTCCGACGAGCGGTGGGTTGCGAGTGCGTCCAAGATGTGCGTTTTGCGAAATGTGACCGGATGCAACGCGGGGTGATAGGGCGGTGCGCGCGTGCTTCAAGCAGATTCGGGAGTCCGTGGCACCCCAAGAGATTGCCGTGCTGGTGAACAACGCAGGTGATGACCAGACCTGCTGAGAACTTCTACGTCGAGCACGAGGATGACGGAGCGGGTGTGATTGATAGGGATCGTGGCCGGGAAGCCGCTGGAGCAGCTCTCGTCTGCTCAAGTCCGGAAGACGTTCGAGGTCAACACATTCGCGCACTTTTGGACGGTTCAGAGCGCGTTGCCGTCACTCAAGCGTGCGAAGCAAGCGCTCATCGTGTCGGTTTCTTCCGTCGTACGTCTTTCCCTCTGGTGGCATCCTTTTGAGCTGGCCCCAGGAAACTAATCGTTGCCATCCATGGCCGTCATAGATGGGGATGACGAGCAGCGCAGGTCTCACCGACTACTGCGCGAGCAAGGCCGCAGTCAACGCCTTCCATGAATCCCGTAAGGAACTGCGTTGCTTGCCTTTCAGAAGCCAACTTTCTCACTGTGAAAGCGGATGCAGTACGCTTGGAGCTCTGGCGGGATGGATACCGATCAATCCGAACACTGCTTGTGTGCCCCAGTGCAGTGGACACTGGGATGTTCGGTGGTATCTCACAGGGCGACTCGCTCCTCGCCCGGTTTGGCCGCCTCGCGATCCCAATGCTGTCAGAAGATGAAGTCGCCACCAGCATTTTAGCCTCCATGTTGCGTGGGGACGAGCTGCTCATCTACTGCTCGACCGGTTGGCGTGGACTTGTGTTCCCATGGGTCCCTGCCATCGCGCGACTGCTGCCAGTGCCGCTCTACGACGCACTCATTTTTTTAGGAGGCGGTGTTCACGGCATGGACACGTTTGTCGGCCGAAGCCAGCCAACGAAAAGGACTTCAACGACACGAGATGAGTAATGCGCCACGTCGATGAGTCAACGACCACATTTCGTGCCGACACATGGGTCTCCGGGCGCGCGAGTGAGCTTCTTGGAGTCGACTTCTTTGCTGGTGCGCATCGCAGACTCGTGCAGTATCCGTGGGTAGTAGCTGATCAGGAAAAGCTGAAGGTGCCATCTCGTCGTTGAGGCCATCTCGCTGCAAGATCAACACCTCCAACATGAGCCCTGATCTTCAGTTGGCGTCGGCGTCAACATTCTGAGCGCAGCCAATCGCGTCGCATCACTCGCGCTGACTCGACACCTCGGCTCCATGGACGGCCCCGGCGCGCGCTGGTCGTTCCTGCGCGCGTGGTGCGCGCCTCTGCGCTCGCTCTCGCCCGTCGCGGACCGCCGCGGCGTGCGCCTGCACCTGTCGCCCGCCGCCTGCGGCCCCGCTCCGCCCGAGCGCCTGCTGCGGCTACGAGAGGCCGCGCTGCTGCTCGCGCTACTCGCGCGCGTCGACTTTTGGGCCTGGACACACGTGCTGCGCGCGCACTGCGGTGTGAGCGTCGATGCGCAGTTCGTCGACTCTGAGGTCGCCCGAAGCGCGCGCGCTGTGTTTGTAGTCGACGCCACGGGTGATGACTTCGGTGGGCTAGAGCTGTTGCTGTGCGGGGAGGCGAGGCCCAAGCGCCAGCTGCAGTTGGCGCTCGCGGTGAAGCAGATCCTGGCGCGCGGCATCGCCGGACGCGTCGACTTCCGAGGAGAGCGACTTGATGTCCCCGTGAAGGTCTGCGTTCGCGCTGGCGATGGTGCCACGGTAGAGAAGTTGAGCGAGCTGGCTGCTGGACTTCGACAGCGCCATAGCGGGTATCGATTCCCAGTGCAGCCTCACGAGAGGATCACAGGCCTTGATTGCGCGTTTGCACTCGATGGAATCGATCTGGATGTAGACGACCTCGACAAGCGCACGGCGTCGGCAGTCGAACAGCTCGTAACCCTTGGCAGCGGTTTGATCTTCTCCAACCTCGCGGTTCCCATTCACATCGTGGAAACCGACTCCACGGGAAATGATAACAATGGGGAGAGCATCTTGACTGCCTGCAGAATGAACGTGAGGCTGCTGGGCTTGGTAGAAGGTACTGAAGACGACCAGTCTGTGCTCCAATTCGTGAAGCTGAAGACTCGTGACGGGTACAACCACGCTGCCCGACTTCTCACGGCTGTAGCAGAGTCGCAGAGGTCGACTTCTGTCGAGATTGATATCAACATGGTCGAAGCAGGCATGTCGACCGGCACGTGGCTGTGGGAATGGTTGGCGTACGCGCTATTTTCGAGCGACGCAAGCGCTCGGTCGTCGATCACTCGTGTCTCGCTAAATAACGTGTTCCTCACGGAAATCGATGCCGCGGCAGTTGCAGGAGTGCTTCGGTCAACAAATCCGTTGAACTGGGTGATCCATCGCAACAGAAGAGATTCTTTAAACATTGGGAGACTCAAGCGGGGGACAGAGATCAAGTTGCTGCCAATGCGGGGAAGCGAAAATCTGCCAGCTGAAATGCCCCTTCACACTCTCGAACATGACATTGATGGAGTCAAAGTACTTCCTGATACGGGAGTCTCAGACCATCAGCGAGCTGTGGTTCCTGGGTATGGCATCTGCGAGGTGCATCGTAACCAAGTGATTGCAGTCGACACATGGAGGCAATCTGGGGCTGAGGTGACCAGCTTGAAGCTTCAATTCGAATTCAGCCACGAGGCAGTCGAAGGGCTTGGTCGCTTTTTACCTCTGGTTGGTCGGTCACTGACACATCTTGAGGTATTCATGCATCGTGCACTGCGCGTCCCACTCCCCGTTATCTTGCGATCATGCCCCCAACTGAAAAGCCTCGTCTTGCGTGACGCGACGATCAACACTGCAGAATTTGTCCACGAGTATGCATACACAACGCAGCAGCTGGAGGCGATCGATTGCTGCATCACCGATCTCCGACCATTAGCCAATGAGCTTGCCGACTCCAAGTCCGGTTTAGCTTCGTCGATGAAGCGTCTGGACTGTCGATTAGTTGGTCCAGCCCACCGCTTAGGCGGAGACCAGCTCCAGAGTATCGCAGCGATGCTTCAGGCAAACAAGACCCTTGAGTTTGTTCGACTCACCATTCCGCGCTCGATTTACAAAGCGGAGGAGCTCGAAGAAGTACTTAAGTTTCACCAGGAGATGCTACCAGTCGCCCGGGAGCCGTTCCCTTTGGCTTGTCGCCTCGCATTACTCAGTGCTTTCACTTCTCGGGCAGACGAAATTGGTCTCTATGAGCACGAACGAAAGCGACGCGCTGTGGATTTGCCTGCAGACGGCAGTAAGCCTTCGGCTGATTTATCGAGGCTACCGATCATCGTTCACGCATTCGAGAAGATCTTCTCGTTCGCGGCTGAGAATGTGCAGCGCTCCGTGTATGTGAATTGTGATGGAGTTTGGCCCACAAGTTTTCCTTAGGAATAGATGTATACTGCAAATGCTTTTGAGATCAAAGTCGAAAGTTGTTGTCGTCGTCATCTTTACGTAGCGACGGAAAAAAAAATGTGCAGAAGCCTTCCTACTCGTTGGAAGGCTCGCCCTGACCGGTCACATGGCGAAGGTAGATCTCGAACGCGTGAATACCATCGGGTGTGAACTCATCCCTGCGACTCAGGATCTCGTCGGCGGTCATCTCAATCACCTCGTCTACTTCCTCCGGCTGGAGCTTGAGCGGGCCGTCGAACTCGCACTCGAACATGCCGCCGAAGACGCGGCTGCGCTCGTCGCCGTAGTAGAAGGTCGTGATGTACTTGAGTGGCACGCCCGTGATGCCCATTTCCTCCTCGGCCTCCCGCGCAGCGTTGACATCCATAGGCTCGTCGGCCTGCACGACGCCGCCCGCCATCGGGTCGAGCATCCCGGGGCAGTAGTCCTTGATCATGCTGCGGCGCTGCACGAGGAACTTGCCGCTGGATGGCGTGCGTGGTTAGCAATCCGTTTCCACTGGCGAATGCGGTGATGCGGGTACCTGGAGTTCTTGACAACGATATAGGACGCGCGGTGCGGCAGGTTGAAGGCGCGCTGCGAGTCGAGCGGGACGTTAGCGATCGTCTGCTGCGCGTGCGCTCGGCGTCCACGGCGCTCACCATGACGGCGCGGTCAGCCTGCCCCACGACGCGGTCGCTCTCGTCCACGATGCACACCTATCCATCAGCGATCCGCAGTGAGCTCGCGGCGTCATCCGTCCGCCTCGCCCGCCTCTCCGACCTGCTCGCGAGCGCTGAGCGCCATCTCGTCCCGCGGAGGTTTTGGGATTTTCAAAATTTTGCAAAACTCGCCCGCCCAGCGCCACCAGAGGCCATGAGCGCGGCGCGCGCGCGCTGGACGCGCGTGGAGCCGCCGGGCGCGGGCGGCGGCGGCCCCGCGGCGCGCTCGGGCCACGCGCTGACGCTGCTGGCGCCGACCGCGAGCGTGCTGCTGTTCGGCGGCGCCGACGGCCGCGTGTTCTTCGACGACTTCCACGTGCTCGAGCCGGCGCGCTACGCCGGCGAGGCGGGCGACGCGCGCCTGCGGTGGCGGCGCCTGGCGGTGACGCACGCGCCGGCCAGGCACGCGTCGCCCTGCGTGGACGAGTCGCAGCTGTCGACCGGCAGCAGCCCCGGCCGCCGCCGCGGCTCGCACGTCGAGCCACCGCACGCGGGCTCGGGCCGCGACTACCACACCATGCACTACGTGGCCGAGAGCGAGGCCGAGGAGCGCGCGAGGGGCATGCGCGTGCTCGTGGTGGGCAACGTGGTCATCGCGGCGGGGGCGGCCAACGCGCTCGCATTCGAGATGAGCGAGCTGCGCGTCGAGGAGGCACGCGTGCGCCAGCCCACGCTCGAGGCGCAGTGGGTGCCGCGCCGCGTCGACAGCATGTGGAAGCCGCGCGCGCGCCACGCCCACTCGAGCGCAGTGAGTATCCATACCTAGCGATCGCGTCTTGGCATGCGTCCGCGCCGCACTAACGATCGCGCTGCGCAGCTCATCAACGGCCAGCAGCTATTCGTCTTCGGAGGCAAGACGGCCACGTCCAGCGCGTACTTTAACGACCTGTTCTACTTCGACACGGTGCTCAACCAGTGGCGAAGACCACCCGTCGCAGGATCAGCGCCGGCAGCTCGCGCGTTTGCGAGCCTCGCAGCCAGCGACGCCCACGACAAGCTCTTTCTGTACGGCGGGACGGACGGGAAAGAGACCTTTGGCTCGCTGTTCATCTTTGATGTCGCGCTCAGCCGCTGGGACGCGCTAGCAGGCGGGGGAGTGAGCGGAGACCGCCCGTCGTGCCGCGTTGGACACTCGCTCACATTTGCAAGCCCCCACCACCTCGTCGTGTTTGGAGGCAGGCAGCGCGCCAAGCGACAGAATCAGCTCTTTGTTTTCAACATGGAAAAGAGGGAGTGGCGGCGCGTGTCAGGGTCGACGGACTCCAACAGTACTTCGACGGACAATCACAACGATGCGGAAGAGCTGCCGGTGGGACGAACAGCTCACGCGGCGGTGCTGTATGATTCTGCATCCTCACAAGCAAGCATCGATGGAGAAGAGACTCATTCTCGGCTGATTATATTCGGCGGATACGCTGGCAGCCACCGATGGCTCGACGACTTGTACATCGTGTCACTACCGACTCCAACGGCACTTGCACAAAGTCAGCGCCATCTCGAAACACAGCCGTCTCAGTCCCAGCAACAAGACAAGCGTCCTACACACGACTCTAGCGAGAGTACCAGCACATATCTTGACGCGACTGCGAGCGAGGAACAGCCCGAACAACAGCGTGTGGCTCAAGCCGCGCCCGCAACTGTTTTACATACGCTGTTCGCGCACCAGACACAGCGACCGCAAGCGCCACCAACTCACCACGAATCGGATCCAAATCGCATTGCTCGACCACAATCGCATTCTCAACCTTCCAACCGAAGCTCGCTGTCGTCTTCATCTTTGCGCTGCGAATCCCAAAGCAGCAATCATAGCAGCGGAGGTGCAGCCAGTGGTGGCGTGCTGTCCGACATCACCAACCAGGCGCCATCAAGTCCGCGAGTCCCCGTCAACCAGTCTGGAGTTTCAAAGCCACCGACCACAGGGTCAATGTCTTCGTCGTTGTCATCTATCAGTACCAGTCCCTTTAAAAGCAACAAGCGTCGGCGAGTGGATGAAGGCCCTCAAGAACTCGAAAACAATAGCAGTAGCAGCTCAAGTGACAGCACACGGGTCAGCATTGGCCTTCAAACAGCGTTGCTACAGGTGCTTCAGCACCAATCCACGCTTGAGCAGGTACATCACCATTCGTTGGTGAGATCCTCAATTACTCCGTGCCGACATCTACTTGCATGCTACAGGGTATAGTCCGAATCGAGTCAATACTTGACAAACGACCGAATCCCAGCCCTGATCTAGAGGTGTCAACCGGCATCTCCAACAGATCGACGAGTCAATGCTGCTCGTCTGCCTCACCCTGCATCGACACGTTCGTTCGCCAACAGAACGAATCACTCGAATCTCAGCTCGACTTGTTACGTCGCAAATACGATGCACTTGAAGAAGTGTTGCGCAGGTCAGAACAAGAGAAAGCAGATCTGCGCGAGCAGCTCGTTGCTAGAGAGACCGAGCTGTACGTCGCTCGACGTGGACTGGAGCGCGTATTACCGCCTCTAGGAGAGCGCGTCCAGGCTGTGGAGAATGCTTCTCGAGCTCACTTGGCAGCAGCCCAGATGATTGAGAGCAAGATTTCTGCGGTTCACGATATTCTTGACGAGCTGAGGCACGCGAACGGAGAGGGCACGGAGGCCGAGGAATCACCTGACAAGCATGGCCGGTATGTTTTTGTTTTGTTGTTTTGTTGTGTGGTGCACGTGGTATATGTTGGACGTGGAGAGTGCAGCTGGCCCGATTGAGATTCCCTTGGGTCGGCAGCGCTCTCTGGTTTGGAGCGTCCATATAGTGAATGCATAGAGGCGATTCCTGATGACTTGCAAGGCGTGAGAACTCCCTTGGCAGGACAGATACGATCGGCACAGTCGTTTGAGCTTGGATAGGAAGCTTGGATATTGTTGGTAGACGGCTAACTTTCTCGTGATCATATTGAACAGCATTGCCAGCAGTCCGGGATCGAAATCAAGCCTCCCAAACTCGACTCCACCGCTACTCTATCCCCGGCGAATAGTCCAGGCACTCGAGCACCGTCTCCAAGCGGCTCAAATGGAGAGAGACAATCTCCAGGAGCAGGTGGGTACTGTTAGTGGCATAACTGCGAAGAAACAGGCGACTAATCGTGGCGATGGTCACAGCTGCAAGAGGCTCGCGCCAAACTCGCACGTGCAGAGGAAAAGGAGCAGCACACGCGCAAGTTCTTTTCGGCGTGGTTCGACCAGGACGCCCCTGCGGCGTCGACACCGTCGGCGACACAGGAATCAAGGAGTAGATAGTATTTGTCAATTTTGCCAACACCAATAGCGTCGTCTTCAAGAATCGAAGGATAAAATGCTGTTGTTGAAATGACGGGAAAGCGGTTAGCGCGTGTACCGTCCAGCGATGCTGCTCTGGCCTCGTTCAGATCACGGCAGTCACCGCAACTCCGCCTTCCGTATCTCAACTATTCACGATAGGCTGAGCAGTAGGACGGTACTGCGATCTTCCACTGCCTCTTCTTCCTCTGCGTCGGCTCGCTGATATACATCGCCGTTGGTCAAGCGATCGACGGCAGCGAGAAAGGACGAGACGAGCGCTGTGCTGGCACGCGCCGCCTCGTCAGCAGCAGCTTGTCCTCCTGCTGCATCGCGGCGTCTCCTGAGACTGTGGCATCGCCCTCCACGTCGAATGCAAACCCTGGTTGGACGTTGGGCTGGTGCTTGGACGTTGGCTGGTGCTATGTGTGGAGCGCTTGAAGGAGAGGCGGGAAAATCCAAAGTGAGGATCTTGGCGTGTGAATGGTGGAGGGTCGAAGCAGAGGGAGGGATGGCATGCAACTTTGGAGGAGAGAAACAGGTTGGGCGACAGCGTTGGCGTCAAGTTCCCTCGCCATCTTGAAGTGCAACAAACACTCCTCGTGTTGCTGTTGAAGCGTCACTTGCAGACATTGCAACGCGCGTGAAGATGCTAGCCTTTGCAAAAGGACCATTCTACGCCTGACCTACTTGGATGGGAGTCGCAACTCGCTCAGAATATTACTCACTGGACCGGCCATGCCGTCTTGAGACGCAACCGACTCGAGCAGGTTGGATAACAAGTTGAAGTCCAAGTCCAACGGTGTCTCCGGCGTTACCGGGTTCTCGTCGTGCGTATCGACTCCGCCCTCGTCATCAGAACCGGCAGGCGCCGAGTTGGGCGCGGCTGGTTTGACGAAGGATTTCGCCAGCGTTGACGTTGAGAGCTCCGCTTCCATCTCGGCCATAGCCTCTGCAAGAGCAGCATCTTCTTCTTCGCTGCCAAACTCATCCTCACTAGCGTCGCTCGCCTCGTCTTCATGTGTCCCATTCAAGAGGTTCATAAAAGATGACATGTCAAACTGGACTGGGGCTGCGCCTTGAACGCCATCTACATCTGACACTCCGCCCAAAAAGGAGCTAAACATGTTGGCGATATGCTGCAGCTCCTCAGCCCCACCAGTCACAGCTGGCCCATCTTGCTTTTCACTGCTATCGGCACCACGCTCGGCATCGAAGCCTCGACCCAACATCGCAAGTTGCTCCTCCAGTGCGTCTGGGTGAACATTCATCCACGACTCGTCGTCATCTTGGAGTGCAACGTCGTCATCCTGCATATTGTTTCCCGCGTCTTTAGCCAGGATCGCTTCAATCTGATCTCGGTATCGTGCGCCAAACTGGTCGCATGCCTCATCGGATGCGTAGAGCAGCTCCAAACCACACGCTAGTTTCATACCCAAATCCGCGCACTGGCAAGCTCTCGCAGCCAATGCCGACGACGTTGACCCAAGCAGCACATCATACCTGCTAGTGCCACTCGTTGAGAGGAACGGTTTGGGAGGATGGAAGCGTTGCTGCTTGAGCTGAGCATACATGGTGCGCGTGAACGTGACGCGCTTTTCCACTGCGTGGATGCCAGCACCAGCAGAGCGCTGCCCAAACGTCGACATCTTTCCGCACACAAGTCCAGCTCGAGCAGGTTCCCGATAGTAGAAGGCTTCGACTGCAGGGGCTACAAGCTCTGGTTGCTTCATTAGCACTAGCGCTGCTCGAGCCGGAAGCAGACAGCGCGCGCGGTGGCAGGTTCTCTCGAATGTACATCGGGATCTCCTGCTCTAGCTTGGACTGCAGTGCACGCTGGATCAGACTTCCCGCTCTCAAACTGCTTGGAAGCGTCCCAAGTGGTTATCTCGATTCGCACTGGCCATCGCTTGCAGTGCATCCGCAAGAGGAGCGTGGCTTGTCGATGAGCCTCGGTGGATGTAGACTCGACCGCCGTGGACCAGCACTCGGTCAGCGCTGTTGTCGGGTGTGGCCCAGTCGGGTAGACCATCTGCCGCCTCAATCAACAGGAACTCGCCGTCTCCATCGCTCAGCCGCGCGACCACCTCTCGGTGCTGCCTCGAGAGCTCAAACACGAGCCGCGCGACCACCCACTCGTCCTGGATGGCGTCGCCCACAGCCGTCTCACCCGGTCAAGTAGAAGCTGCGCAGGCCCTCGACGCCGCGCAGGGCGTCGGGCAGTGGCTCGACGCTCAAGTGGAAGCGGTGGCGGTGCCACAGGAAGCCGCGCGTCTCGCGCTCAGGCGAACGCGAGCATGGCGTCGCGCGCGCTCTCGGCCGCCAGCCGGTCGCGCTGCTCCTGGGGGACGGCGGAGGCCACGGAGGTCGCGGGGGCCGAGGCCGAGCGCAGCAGGAAGAGCTCGTAGCGCACGCAGCTGTCGTCGAGCGCCGGGGACGCCGAGAAGAGCGCCGACAGCGACGCGTCCGACGCCATGGCGAGGCTGCTCTGGTGGCGATGCTGGTTGTTGGCGCTGGGCAGTTGATGCAAAGGAGTGACTTGGTTTTTTGTATGGAACGATTGGCGATATTCATTGCAAAAGCAATACATGCAGCGACCGGTCTGATACCAACTACATTCGGCCGTGGCCGTGCGAGCAGAGACAACAAATAGATAGCTGCCTGGCGACAAGAGCGGTGCGCGCGTAGAGACGATCGCTTGCTGCCTCTCTGA
This sequence comes from Phytopythium helicoides, assembly GCA_024867545.1. Lineage (NCBI taxonomy): Eukaryota > Oomycota > Peronosporomycetes > Pythiales > Pythiaceae > Phytopythium > Phytopythium helicoides. The sequence goes on from JANFNE010000033.1 coordinate 518,340, forward strand.
AACGAGAATCCGACGGGAGTCCCCTCCCTCGCTCGCCTTGACAGTCGACTCAAGCCACACCCGCACGCTCAGATCTCGAAGCGATGCACGTTCGAGAGCTCCGTGTGCGGAACCGACTCGCTGTAGAAGTCCTGCGCTGTCATGGTCGCGACCGGGGCGGCTGACAGACCCGTGACGGAAATATCGTCGCCGGCGATGAGCTCCTCTAGCTGCACCTGGCTATGTGTAGTCGTCACGCTCGTCAGAGTGGACGAGGCGTACTCCGTCGACGCAAGAGGCGCCAAGTCACCCGTGCTGTCAAGAGGAGTCAGCAGCGAACCAGCGTCGTTGAGCGCATCCAGCTGCTGTTGAAATTCGTCCTGGTTGCTCTCAACCTGGTTGTCCGTGTCGAGCGCAGCAGCATCAAACTCAGCGCTGCCGCCAGCCATCCCTTCCAGCAAGGACATACTGCTTAGCCGCTTGTTCAGCTCACCGTTGATCCAGCGATCGTCTGGGTCCACGTCAGCTGTCAACGAGCGCAGACTTGAGCTCATGTTCTTGGAGCTGCCAATACTGAGCATACTCCGAAGTGGTGGCCGGCGGTTGCTTCCCGAACGGGTAGCGTCGGGGGCTTTCGATCCATCTGCGTCTTCACTAGTCGCGTCCACCTGGTTCTTCGATTCCAAGCGCTGCAGCGCCGCATCAAGATCTTCGCCAATGCTAGGAAACGACATCAGGCTCTTGAAGCTGTCATTGCCAACAGACCGACCAGACTGGCCGCGCAGAAACGCGTTCAGGATCATGATATCCTCTTCGCTCATCTTCTCATCACCGTCGTCCTCGCTGATGGGATCGACAATTGGCTCGGGGAACTGGCTGTTGCCTGAGGCCGGCATCGCTGGACTCATCCCAAATGGCTCAGCGATCGTTGGCATGGTCTGTGATAGCATCTTGCCTGCGGGAGTCACAGCGGGGGCCGTCAGTCCTCGCGCCGACACCGGTGGGCGAACAGGCGAAAGTGTCGCCATTGGAGGCGAATCAAGTGCTTCCGTTGGCATGAGTCGCGGACGACCCAGCTTTGTGTATGTCTTTTGATTGGGATTCAACGTCTTCCAGCGCAGCTTCACAGCATCCTCCGTTCGACCCTGCATCGGAACCGAGTCGGTAAAAGGAATGCATACGCAAGCAAGGAGTTTGACGAGCACCCTTACCGGAAGGAGCTCCGCGATCTGCGTCCAGCGGTTGCCAAGCTTTTCGTAAGCCTGCTGGATAAGCATGTCTTCCTCTTCAGTAAATGGGCTGCATTCGCAGAAACGTGTCAGCTACACTTCGCCACGTGCTGAGTCACAGGCAGAAACTCACGCCTTGTTAATGCTCGGGTCAAGGCGATTTCTCCACCGCTCGCGACACTGCTTCGCCCTGTCAAGAAAGTTGACATCAAATGCTGCTCTTTCAAAAATCGAATCCAGGCGATGACGCGCACGCACGTTCTTCCCGGGATCTGTGCCGACACCTGACGCCAGTTGTCATATCCCTTGAGCATCATGTCCATGAGCAGCGCATCTTCCTCGACGGACCATGGGCCCTTGACGAGTCCGGGCTTGAGCACTTTGTTCCAGCGCTGCAGGCACTGAGCATTGTCTCGGCCAGGGACGCGCTCAGCAACCGCCTACGTATGGGAAAACGACATCGTAAGAGAGGTGGATCAGTTAGCACAGCAACACGGGGGGAGCTCACCATCCAGTTGCGGTTGCCGAGCTCCGCGACGGCGTTGCGCAGCGCCTCGTCCTGCTCAGGGTGTCCAGCGCTTGCTTACGACCGCGCTCTTGTCATTCTCGGCTCGCGAGCGCTGCGCCTCGCGCGGCTGCGTCGAGAGCGAGTCGGCGCGCTGCAGGTTGCCCTCGCTGCGCTCGCGCTTGCTGCTCGACCACACGAAATCGCCCTCGTCAGCACCGCATCCACTGTCAAGATTCCGACGGAACGAAAGGCTCCGGGCAGCGTACACGGACAGCTCGACGACTGGGAAGCGCGCGGGAGGGCGCCGCAAGGCGAACAGCACGCAGCACGTTAGCTATGGCGCACGTCGACCACCGCAGGCGGACGCAGCCACTCACCCATGGCGGCGGCCTTTCTCTCGCTGGATAGGCGATAACTCGGGCGTTCGGGGGCGTCAGGAGGCGCGCGTGGCGGCTCTGGAGGCAGCGGAGACGCGCGGAGGCGGCGGGCGAGCGACTGGGGGACGCGCGCGGCTCAGGGGCGCGTGGGGCGGGCGGGCAGCAGGCCGAGCGAGGACGCCGACGACGAGCGCCGGCCTTCCCGCTGCCTTCTGGAGACTGACCGAGTGCGCGAGAGTTGGCGGCGGGACCTTCACTCCGGGGGATGGAAGTTCTTCCCCCTCCGGCTTTTCGGCCAATGAGTTTACCCACGCGGGTTTTGGCGAATGAGGGCGCGGTTTGGACAGTCACACGATGGGGTTTTGGCCAATCCCGTCCGGGATAAGGGCGGAATGGCTACACTTTGGTGGAGTCACTTGGCTTTCGTAAGTGGACGTGTAATGAGCTGGGTTTGTACCGTACGGCGGGGCAGACGCGCGGCAGCTGGGATGCCGCTCAGCACGAGCGGCATGGGGCGGTGGCACCTACCTATCCTACCACCTCCCCGTATCACCGAGGCGGCAGGTCATCCATACCTCTCCGGGCTGTGGCGGTGGATCCGCTGGCCGGCTCTCGCCGAGTCGGCCCGGCCTCCACGTGGGCGTGGCATGCATATCGCAGACGCGCCGCGTCGTTGAGCTGACACATCCATGAGCGGTCTCGAGAGGATGCAGGCAGCACTTTCCTCCTTTACGATCCAGCACGCGGTGCTAGCGAGCTGACGCTCCGTCTAAACCTCCCCATTGAGAGGGAGTGCGCAAATGATCTTGCGCAGGACACCCACGTCTGGACTGTGGCACCTCGACGACGGACGTTGCGACACCAAGCAGACGACTTGAAGTCCCTCCAACACCACAGCACCTGCGCTTGCAACCACGCAATCCAGGATTTCGATCATCATCTTCTAATTACCTGAGCGGACTCTGTACTGTACGTCGCCTCTCTTGCCCCGCGGTCTCGCTCGCTAATATTGCACTCCTCGCCGAATCGGGCGCATCAGCTCCGTCATGTCCAGCTCATCATCGTCGTCGTCGTTCACAAGATCCATCACGTTCACCTTGCCCGAGTTGGTGCGCCTCGGCAGCGACTTGAACTCCATCGACTGCGTCAGCTCGCTGCGCGAGTACACGCCCGGGTCGACGGGTAGGTTCGCAATCTTGCTCTCGGTGTCCTGGTCCGCCGCCAGCTGTGCCGTGGATGTCCCCGACGCTTGCTGCGAGCGCCAGCTGTCGATCAGCCCCTGGAACAAGTTCTTGTCGTCGCTCCCCAGACTCTGCACGGCCTTGGAGAACGAATCCATGTTGGAGAATGAGCTGGTAAATCTCCGCGAAGAACGCTGCGAAGACAGATTCGATGGTCTGTTCTCGTTTATAGACACCGCTGCCTTGAAGATTTCGTCGAGCTCACCACTAGCGAGCAGATCCTCGGGGGACATGTCGGTGAACGACGACAGGCCGCGGGCGCTGCCGAAGCTGAGAAGACTGTTCGAGTGACTGCGCAGCAACTCTTTCAGCATCGCAACGTCGTTCATGTCGACCTCTTCCCTCGAGTCCTCGCCAAGAGGCTCCACAATAGGTTCTGGATACATCCCCCCGAGCGGTGCATTCTGAGGCGGGGCCGGGTGAAGAGGCGGAACAGAGCTCTGAGCCGGTGCCGGTGCCGCAATTGTGTTATCCAGTGAGACTGGTGCGGGGACGAATGCAGGTGAGTTGTCGTACGGCCCATTGTCAACTGGAATATCGGGGAGCTGCACCGGCTGGGCCATCAAAGTCGCAGCGACATCGTCAGGCGTGGGAGGCGCCATCGAGCGCGTCTTGCTCACTGTCATGCCAGGCATGAGCTTCGGACGCCCGGGCTTTGCGTGAATCTTCTGGTTGGGGTTTAGGGTCTTCCAGCGAAGCTTGATGGCGTCCTCCGTACGTCCCGGAAGAAGGTCCGCGATCTGTGTCCATCGATTGCCAAGCGTCTCGGTCGCCTCTTGGAGAATGCGGTCCTCGTCAGGTGTGAACGGGCTGCGGGGAGGAACGGAAACATGTTAGGGAGATCCACGCAGACGCAACCCAAGAGAGCTACCTGCCTAACCCTTTGTTGATGCTGGGGTCAAGGTGGTTGCGCCAACGTTCGCGGCACTGCTTGGCTCTGCATCGTATCAGAGCATAGTGAGTCCCACCTTCAGAAACGGCGCCTGCGAGAGTGTCCACAACGTACGTTCGGCCGGGGATGTTGGCCTGCGACCTCGGCCCACGAGTGGCATCCCTGCAGCACCATCTGCTCAAGCGTGTTGTCCTCCTCAAAGGACCAGTGGCCCTTGACGAGCCCGGGCTTGAGCACTTTGTTCCACCGCTGGAGACATTGCGCGTGGTTGCGGCCCTCGACCCTCGACGCGATCGACTGGACCGCAGCGATCAACACGAGCACGCCCTCGGTCAGTTAGCAGCAGTTGGATACGTCTGCACCATCGCGGGACGCACCTTCCAGTTGCGCTGGCCGAACTCCTCGACGGCCTTGCGCAGCGCCTCGTCCTGCTCGGGCGTCCAGCGTTTGCCCTTCTCCTCGTCGCCCTTCTGCTTCTGCGCGCTGCTCGGCTTCTCGTGCAGCGACGTGACCAGCGCCTCGTCCAGCGCGTCGCGCTCGCGCTTCCTGCGTCCGCACGCACGCACGCTACTCAGCCCCGCGCCTGCCGCTCCGCTCCCCGCTCCCGCGCACTTACACGTGGATCTCCGCTACAAACCGCGCGCGTCATGACCGCCGCCACGTCAGCCACTTGTCCCCCGCCACGCTTCGCGCCAGCCACGCACCCATGTCGCCGCCCGAAGCCCCGCAGTCCCCGCCTTCAACGCGCGTTTCTGCCTGGCGCGTCCGGAAATGGGGGAGAGGCCGGCCCCAAGGAGAAGCGGAGTGAACGTCCGAGTGATGCTCTCGGGGGGGACGGGACCTCCCCAAGTCGATGCATACTGAAGCCGAGACGAGCCCGAACTTCAAGTGCACCTTGGGTGGTGGCGTGGGCCACACCACGGCCGAGGATGAGCCCAACACGCGGGGATGGAGCGAGCTCACGGCGGGCGGCGGCGCTCGACTGGCGTGGCGGCGGCGCTCGACTGGCGGCGGGCGCGGCGTGTCGAGCGCCAAGCGGCGTCGTCCCGACGTCCACAGTGGCAGCAGGTGGGTGGGAGCCCGACCTCTCCAGTGTCGCGAGGCACCGCTCGCGCCACCGACGCCGGTCGGTGCCTGCAGCCGCCACTTCAACCACTTGTCCGGAAAGGACACTCGGCCCCCATCCATCAACGATCGCTCCAGGCTCGAGGCTCCAGGCTCCAGGCTCCAGGCTCGAGACTCGCCGCCGCTCGTCAACGCCGCGGTTTAGAGCCGACGGGCGTTGCGTGTCGGCGATCGGCGCGGCTTGAGCGCGGCACGGCGCTGCGGGCCTCGTGATTGGCTGCCGCGCCGCCCGGCGCTGTCAAACCACCGATCGGCGCGCGCAGATGGGGCGCGGCGTTCTGAAGGATGCGTCGACGCCCGCGGCGCGCCTCGTCAGTCCGCGATCGGCCGCCTGCCTTGCGTTTCAGGCTCCAGGGAGAAGGAGAGAAGCCCCGCCGCGTTCTTCAAGCCCCACGACGCCATGCTGCGCCGCGCCAGCCGAATCGGCCCAGTCGCGAACTTTCAGCGCCGTGCCCCGCGTCCTCATGGGGGACCGCCAGTGCGTCAACGTGCGCGACACGCGCCTCGCCTACGCCGACATTATCGTACGCAGCGCGTGTGTGGCTGTGGCGGGGGAGACGGCGAGCTCATGATGCCTAGTCGACCGACGCACAGGGAGAGGAGAGCCTCACGGGCAAGCTCATCAGCGCCGGCCCGATCCTCGAGCGCATCGACATCTTCGGCGCCGCCGTCGCGGAGAAGTAGGTGAAGCGCGGGCATCATGCTCTGAAGCGCAATGCGAGCTGACGATATCGACTGCTGCAGCCTCGCGTGCAAGGCGATCGCCACGGTCTCAGGTCGACCGCGTCGATATCAAGAGCCAGATCGCGCATGGTGACCTCGTGCGCCTCGAGGGTGAGGTCATCTCCACGGGCCGCTCTTCACTTGCCGTCCAGGTACTGCCAGCTACAGAAGAATACAAAAGCTCCACCCACGCCACCGGAGTACACAACTGACATCTATGGTCGCAGATTACTGGGTACCGTCACGACATGGAGACTGGACAATACATCCACACGCTGAGCGCCATCATGTCGTGCGTGGCGCTCGACGAAAACATGCGGCCGTTCCCTGGACTGCCCAAGCTCGTGGACCCTGTGGACCCGGGGTACGTCGCCAAGCTCGAGGCGACGGCGGCACAGCGCAAGGAGTTGTCGACTCGCTGGCGCACTGTTCAAGAGTCCGTTGACCAGTTGCCGCGCGTGACGCTCGACATGCTACGTGACTTTGGCCATGAGCACACACCACTCGTGCCTATTCCGGAGACGCTCATCGAAGTGCAAAACTCGTTCTTGCCCAAGCATCTCAATCGCAACAACACTATCTTTGGAGGCGAGGTGCTCACATGGATGGTAGGAACGATTCAGCTGACGCATGCATGTGTGTCGCTGAGTCACTCGGACTGATTTGTTTCTGTACTTGCAGGACAAGGTCGCACTTTACTGTGCTCGCAACTTCACCAAGAACTCCAACATGGTGACGGTGTCGATGAATCGAATCTTCTTCAAGCTTCCCATTACCATGGACGACATCGTCACCATGCATGCGCGCGTCTGCAGCGTCCGGTGAGTTGTTCGTTGTTGTATCTCATGTTTTTAGGTAGATTACTAACATTAAATTTGCCGGTGTTCTCGCAGCCGCCATCATTTGGAGGTGGAGGTGGAAGTGTTTGTGGAGCGCATCGGGTCCAAGAATCGTCGCAAGTCGCACACCGGGTATAAGTTTTTTTTCTTGCGCTGCTTTTCGTCTGATCAGCTACTCATTTTTTGTCACCCGTCGGTAGCTACTTCACCGTCGTGAACCTAGACCGATCGTACCGTAAAAAGCGGATCGTGAAGGGTTTGAAGATGGATGAAGAGGACCAAGTCAGCATGCGCACGCTGCTCAAGGCTCAGCACCGATGGCTCTTTGACGACGAAGAGCGCAAGCTCCTGTCACTTGAGCCACTCTCGCTCTCTACGGTCAACAACAACCGCGTCATCCCATAGAGTCACGCGTAGCGGGGAATGGAGAAAAACAAAGTGTAGTTGCGGGCTGCAAAGTTTGTGGACTTCAGGCACAATGCTGCTTGTTCAAAACATTTGACACTTGAAGCCACACTACGTCCTTTTTTTTTGTGGGGGCGCCATTAATCAGTCCCGAGTCAGTTAGATGTCATTCTGCACAGGTTTATCGCTGTTCATGACTTGTAAGACTACTCCTGACGAGTCGGCACTATCTCGTGGATACGGAACAACTGACTGAGCGACGAGGGTCGAAATTGGCTCGACCCTGGGCACTTTGGCAACGTTGGGCATTGTATAGACAATAACGATGCCGAGTCGCTGGACAAACACATAGATCACGCTGGCTGCTTGATTCACGATCCATGCTGGTGCAAGGACTATTGCAATGGAGGTGTATCTTCTCTTCGCTGCTTCGGATCCGCTAGTTTTCGCGGTTACCAAGAACGAATAGCCAAAGGCGAAGCCAACAAGAGTCCGCCCGGACCACTAGCCCTGTAATATGTATCGCCCACTTTCGGTGCGGATAGGCTTGGGCTTTTTCCTCGGCATACCCAAAGGAGATGACCAGAATTTTGGACAGCAACGTCGTGAGAATGACTGCACCAATTGTCTTCTCTGTGTCTACTTCCGTGCATTGCGCCATTTGAAGTCGATTCTGTGCCAGAGTAGGAAACCACCGAAGTGCCTTGGTGGCAGTAGTTGCCACTAATGACTGTGTTGCACCTTTCACTGCTGACCAGCGTCCAAAGACAAACGCAAGCGAAAACATGATACAAGTGTCGGTAACCAAGTCCCTGACTCCTTGTGTGATGCGAAGTGGTGGTTTGTAGTTGGCAGGGCGTTGACGGCGGCGCATTTTGCAGCAGCAGCAGCAGCACTTCATCTTTCTGAAAAGCGCAACCCAAAGATTCATGGATGCCCAGAATTCCCACGTAGTCGTCGCGGTGCCATCATCCCGCACATTGGGCTCTATGAAGAAGCTATAAACCATCGCTTTCACCTTTTTCACAGCGAGTCGCATCAACTGCCGAGGCTTCAGGAGCACTAATATACTCTCACTTGCACTTTGTTTCAAGTCTGACAACTTTTTCGGCTGTTCATTGCAGATCCACCAAACGAAAACGGCAAAGAAGGATGCAGTTCCGATAAAGGCCGCACAGACCACGGCGTAGTCGCCTGGCTTGAGGGACGGGGCGTCTTCGCCAGCATCTCCACTTGCTGACTCAAACTCATTGGAGCACGAAAACGGCGCAGTGCAGCTAAGGCTGATGTAGTCGTTTTCTTCGATGCACGTGTAGCATGAGCATCCAATCACGCTAAATGAAGATGTATCAGCGCAAGTTGTGACTTTCAAATTGTGGCCATCGATACAATCGTTCGATCCAGCACTCAGAGAGGCAGATCCGGATGCTTCCGTCGCCGCAACTTGTACAGGGGAGGCGCTGCCCTGGCAATACTGCGGACTGAAGCATGTGTACGAGATCTCCCCGTTCAGACTACTGCACGAGTGTGATGCGCAAACCGAATCCAAGTCACTGCATGATGAGATCTCGATACCAAACTCATCAAAGCAGCTTCCTGATTGGATGTAAGTAGTTGATGCAGTGCAGGGTGCATGGCGCACGACGGCGAAGGTCGCGAGTATGAGCCATTCACACCTCGAGTTGAGTAGCATATCTCGTCGATTTTCTGGCGTGTTTGTCGTGGCCAACAACTTATGTTGCAAATGCGCTTAGAATAGGACGAAAGCGACGACATCCTTAGCCATCAACAATCGCGTGCTGCCAAGCGTCTGTGCCATGATCCACCGTTTGTCCTGCCACATCCGAGCCCATCTTGTTGTATGACGTCACACCGTGCATGGCCTCAGAGCGCGAAGCACGTCAGGTCGGGTCGTGAGGCGCAGATGGGTGAAGAGAAGCCTTAGTCAATTGACTGCCCATCAACGCAGGCCGATGATTGGTCACTCGCCACGTCAGACCCAACCCACATATTTAATACTAGATACACTGTGTAATATGATGTTTTGATCAGCAATTTCAAGCTAAATATTCTCCTTTAAATAGATAGCCTGTATATATACAATCATACGGAGCGGATAGGCTCTCGCGACGCTGTTGACGCGACATGCTGTCACCGGCACTTCAAGTCTCCGCTCGATGCGCGCCGCCCTGCGCCTCGCCCGCCGCCATTCGCCTCCCCCAAGTCCCATGGCCCGCCCTTCGAGCTCCTCGCCGGCCTCGGACTCCCCCCGCGTTGTCTCCCCGCGCTCCACGCGCGTGGCGTTCGCCGAAATCGTCGTGCGTTGGCCCTTTTCGATTGAGAAAATGTGCTGTTGCGAGATTTGACCAAAGCGAGCCTGTGTAGGGCGAGCAAGCGCTGCGAGGACGTCCCCTGAGTGCCGGCGCGCTGCTCGAGACGATCGACGGCTTTGCGGCGACTGTGGCTGAAAAGTGAGCTCGAAACGGAAGAGGACGTGATGGCGAAGAGCAGAAGCTGACGCGTTTGTGCGCATTAGTGTGATCAACAACCCGACGGTCATGGCTGGAGCGGAGCGACTGGATGTCAAGCGCCGAGTGTTTCACGGAGACCTGGTGCGGTTTGAAGGCCAGCTCCTCTACACGGGTCGGTCGTCTGCAACGGTGCAGGTGTGCGGTAGTTGTGTGGGACTCAATGTGATTTTCGACATCTAACGAAATGACTGGCTAGGTTACCGCGTACCGACGCAGCTTCCGCGATAGCTCGTTTGAGCATCTACTCGACTGCTACATGACGCTGGTTGCAGTGGACGAGGATGGACGTCCAGCGGCTTCAGGAATCCCCAAGCTCGCTGACCCAAAGGATCCCGAGTTGGCGGAGCGGATGGAGCGATGGGCTCAGGAACGCAAGTCATTGAATGCTCGGTGGGCGAAGTCACTGGCTGCTCTAGATGCACTACCACACGTTTCAAAGGCAATGCTGGATGTCACGAATTTTTCTGGTGATGGCGCGTCGATCGAGGTTGAAGACGCAGAGGTCGAATTTGCAACCGTGTTTGTTCCGAAGCATCTCAATGGCTATGGCAGCGTGTACGGTGGCGAGCTTCTCCACTGGATGGTGCGGTTCTTTTACAATGGAGACTATCAGAGCGGTGCATAGATGCTGACGTTTCTGGCGAATGCAGGACAAAACGGCCGTCTTCTGCGTGCAGAGCTTCACGCAAAACGAGAACGTCGTGACGGTCGGATTGAGTCGATTTGGGTTTCTGCTGCCTTTGAAAATGGACGACATTGTGACGCTCTCGGCACGTATCACTCGCGTCAGGTGGGCAAGACAGCGGGGCGTTGCTCGATGAGTTGATATTGGGTAACAAAATTGTTTGGTGAACAGCGGAGCACGACTAGAAGTCGAGGTCAACGTTTTCCGAAAGAAGTTGCGTGGCGTCAAGAGCGAGAAATCCCATATCGGGTATAACTTTTGCAGGCTTTGAGCGTATGCTAGCAAACCCTTGATCTAACCGTTCACACGCCTGCAGATTCTTCACAGTTGCTAATCTCAACGCGGACAACGAAGAGACTGCTGTGAAGCAGCGTCCGAAAGTGCGTGAAGAGGACCAAGACGGCATGCGTGCGATGCTAAAAGCACAGCACCGCGCCAGTTTGGCAGATGAAGAAGCTGCGCTGTACGCCTTCCCCCCTCTCGATGTGTGGAAAGGCGTCAACAACATTCCGTCGGCGAGCAAGTTGTGATGGGCTTGGCAAAAGATTCGGCCGACGATGTGGCTGTCGACGCGTCCTCTCAATTCCTTCCCAGTCGCTCTGAGCACCGAAGGAGCAATACAGTCTGGTGCATGCTTGTCGTGGCTACTGTAATGCATATTGTTGCAGCTCATCTCGGTTGGTACGAGGCACACAATCGGATCTCTTTGAAGCCTATCGTTCAGTACTATCGCTAATGAAGCAATACAAACGAGCAGCTCTGTAGGTTCGACTTTACTACGCCCGGGTAAAACAGGCGTCAAATTAGCAGCCAAACCGTTTGCTCTATCATTTGGAACGGAAATAGCTGGTTTCAAACTCACTGGCTCACGCATTTCACCGGCTCATTGGATTGCGGACATCTCGAGGCTTACAGAACACAGCACTATCACTGAATCTTGTGGAAGTAGACGTTTTCCTGGCATCGAGCTGGATTAGAGTGTGCTATTCGCATCGTGCGTGAGCAATGCTCACCGAGCGTTGGCAAGCGATGACGCCACAGCTTACTAATCGCGAGACTTTGCTTCAACATCCCATGGCCGGAGGTTGTATACGCTACACCGAGCCTCAGTGGACCGTAAACCTGTGCGAGTGTTGCTCGATAGGTGAGAGATCGAGTCTTGATCGAAACCTCACTTCGCAAAACGCATTCAGCCCCAACGTTCTGCTTTACCACAGTAAGACCACTGAGTGCCTCGGCTCGTGCACGTCGGTGTTTGCGTACGCGAGCCTGACTTCCAAACTGCTCTTTTGCAGTACCCCACCATGGCGCAGCTCAGCCTCAAGCCTCGCGACTCGCGCCTGGCATTTGCCACCATCGTCGTACGAGTTTGGCCGCTATCGTCCTAATCAAACGGATTTATTCAATGTTGCCACCTGCTCTTTCACAACAGGGTGAACCAACACTTCATGGCCGCCCGCTGAGTGCCGGACCACTGCTAGAGGCAATGGACGGATTCACAGGCTCCGTTATCCAAAAGTATGCTGATGTGAAACCTGTAGATCGCTACCACTTCGTACTAATTTGCCTTCACTCAGTGTCATGGCGACCTCAATGGTGAACGTAGCGGTGGAGCATCTTGATATTAAGCGCCGAGTCTTCCATGGAGACCTCGTGCGGTTTGAGGGGCAACTCGTGCACACTGGTCGGACATCTGCAACTGTTCAGGTGTGGATAGATATCACAAAGCCTTGTAGGGACTTAAGCACTCTGACTCTCTCACACACAATGCCATGACAGATCTCAGGGTATCGAAGCGGTGTGACCAACCCCGAGTTTGAGCACGTGCTCGACTGCTTCATGACAATGGTTGCTGTCGACAAGAACGGTCGCCCTGCTGCCATGGGCGTGCCGAAGCTAGTTGACACTGGAGAAACCGAATTCATCACCCGCATGGAAGCATGGACACAAGAACGAAAAGCCCACGCAGCTCGCTGGAAGAAGGAGCAAGCCGAAGTCGATGCGCTTGAGTCGGTCTCCAGAGATATGCTGGAGATCAGCGACGAAGCCACCGACGATAGAAGTGCACCAACCGTCGGCGAGACCCAAGTCGACTTTTGCATGATCTTCCTGCCCAAGCAGCTCAATGCGTCGGGGACTGTTTTCGGTGGTGAGCTCCTTCATTGGATGGTACGTAGCTCGCGCCATTTTGCCTTTGCAAATACTGCTGCCACAGGAACTGAACCGAGCCGCACATCGTTCCAGGACAAAGTAGCCGTGGCGTGTGCACAGCGCTTCGTCCGCAACGTGAACGTCGTGTCTGTGGCTGTTAATCACGTGACGTTTTTCCTGCCGGTCACGATGGATGACGTCGTGACGCAGTCTGCCAGACTCACACGTGTCAGGTACGATCGAGCATGGCTGCACTATCAGCTTAAGTTGAGATGGCTGACGGGACATCTCTGCAGCGGATCCCGCATGGAGGTGGCTGTCGATGTTTTCCGGAAACCTGGGCGATCCAATGTGACCAAGAAATGCCTCACTGGGTGAGTTCTTATGTGAAGCTGAGCTTGTGCCGAGATACCGACGCCAACTCGTTTCCTTTTGCAGCTTCTTCACACTCGCGAATCTCGATAGTGCCAACAATGAGGTTGGTATCCAACAGCACCTGCGAGCAACCGAAGACGATCAATTTGGACTTCGAGCGATGCTGAAAGCTCAACGCCGCGCCAGAGCTGGCGAAGGAAGAGACCAAGCTTTTCGCACTGGAGCCGCTGGAGATCTCTCCCAACTTAAAGTCCCCACGAGCGAACAGCAAACTGTAGCTGGCAGGATTCATGTAGGGCGGAGTGAATGCAAAGCACGTCGTGTTTTCCTCTTGGAGGTGCTTGGACGAGAACTCACGTTGAAGAATTGGACGCTAGATTGTCGTGTAAACACCATCTGTGATCGCTCCCGTGACCTCGTGTGATTGACGGTACGCACATCGTAATCGTTTGAGCCAAAAGTTTATCATCCTTCCTGTGAATCACCTGCCGCTGTCAGCGTCGGGATCCACTTCATCCACTTTCCGTTTTGCCACCATGGTGTTCAAGCTGCTTGCAGGCTACATGAGCGACCTGTGGCGCGCTCGCTCTATCCCCGCGCAGATGTCGGCCAAGGAGACCCGGGTGGCGTTCGCTCAAATCTTGGTGAGCTGGCAGATCCCACTCGATAGAAGGTAATGGGAGACCCTGGTGGCTGATGTCGTTGATGGTGCAGGGCGAGGAAAGCCAGCGCGGCAAGCGGCTGAGCGCTGGCCCCGTCCTGGAACTCATGGATGTGCTCGCTGCTACGGTCAGCGCTCGGTGGGGACCCTCGATTGCATAAGTAGGAACGGCAGTAAGTCACTGACGCACAGAACTCCGCTGACAGCATCGCACGAGGGCCGACGGCAACCATTTCGATTGACCGCGTCGACATGATCAAGCCTGTGTTCCATGGCGACCTGATGCGCGTCGAGGGCGAGGTCATCAGTTTGAGCAAGTCGACGATGGCCGTCCACATCAGCGGGTTTCGGCACAACATGGCTGCAGGGCAAGTTCGAGAACACGCACAACGCGATCGTGACCATGATCTCCATCGATCGCTTTGGGCGTCCTCGGCCTGGTTTGCCGAAGTTGGTTGATCCGGACAACACAGAGCAGCATGCCAAGGGACAGGAGATGGCGCAGAGTCGTAGAGAGCTGTTCTCGCGCTGGCGCAGCGAGCAGGCGGCGGTCGATAACCTCAAGTTCGTCTCGAAGTCGGAGCTTGCCACGCCGAGTGCGAACAAGAGTGAGTTTGTATCCATCTCGGATACGGAGATCGAACTGCGCAACTGGTTCTTGCCGAAGAACCTCAACATCAACGAGACGCTCTTCGGTGGCGACTTGCTGACGTGGATGGTGCGAAGTCTGCGAGCGCAGCCGATGCTCTGACGCACTGCTAACAATCGGTTGTCTGCGAGCAGGACCAATCCGCGTTGTACTGCGCTCGGAACTTCACCAGGAACGACAACATGGCGACGATTGCGATGAACCGCGTGCAGTTCAAGCTCCCGATCCGTGGAGCCGATGTCGTCGCGATGCGAGCGCGCGTCGTGAGCGTTCGGTGCGTGTCGACAGTGCCCATGTTGAGTGTCGGTTGCGTAGTTTAAAACTGATGGTGATGACTTGCGCAGCGAGAGCCAGCTGGAGGTCGAGGTCGAGGTGTTTGTCGAGTCGCTAATCGAGCCTGGCCACTCGCGCAAGTCTCATAGCGGGTATGTTGGTCTCCAGTTTTGACCATGTCGTCGCTTCAGTTACCTCACAGTCGTGTGTTTGACAGCTACTTCACGGTGCTCAACCTGGACGAGAAGGGAGAGCTGAGCAACATTAACAAGGGTCTCACCGTCGACGAGAGCAACCAGGAGGAGATGAAGCTGCTGCTGAAGGCCGAGAAGCGTCTGACATTCGAGGATGAAGATCGCGGCCTGTACTCGCTGGGTCCGCTTCCTTCTCGGCTGTAGCTTGTTGAAGACCTTGTCACCTCTTCCACGTCGGATTCGAGCAGCACCAAGCCGAGCAGGTCGCGGCAGTGCCGTTGGAGATTCCGCCGAGCAAAAGGTGAGCGTTGAGAGATAGAGGCCGGGAATGAAAACCTTCTCGCCGCATTTTCACGTTGAAGCCGCCTGGACGTTCGGTGGCCATTGGACCCGTCGTGTGTGTAAACAGCGTCGCAGACGAGCATCCCCTTGTCACCTGACGAGACGTCTCTAAAGTCACCATATCCACTCTATCTCACCACAAACCGTCGACAACACAATACTTCGCCACCTTGTAGTCGACTTAACTTGCGTGTCACTGGTCGCGACCAAGCAGAGAGCAGTGGCCAAGCGCCGCATTTGACCACTCGCCGCCATGGTGTTCAAGCTGCTCACGGCCACTGCGCGCGACCTGTGGCGCGCGCGCTCCATGCCAGCGCAGGTGCGCGCCAAGGACACGCGGCTGGCGTTCGCTCAGCTGCTGGTAAGTCGACGCGGCGGCGCGGCGGACTCGCGGCTGGGGACTCACGACCGGCGGCGCAGGGCGAGGACGGGCAGCATGGCACGCGGCTGAGCACGGGGCCGATCCTGGAGCTCATGGACGTGCTGGCGGGAACCATCAGCGCTCGGTGAGGCTCGTTGGCTGCAGCTCGAGAGGTGACTGGGCAGGAGCTGACTGGGCTGTGCCAGAGTGTCGAAGGGGCCGACAGCCACCATCTCGTTCGACCGCGTCGACCTCGTCAAGCCCGTGTTCCACGGCGACCTCATCCGCGTCGAGGGCGAGGTCATCAGCCTCAACAGGTCCTCCATGGCCATCCACGTGAGCGGTTTCCGCCACGACCTCGCCTCCGGACAGTTTGAGAACACGCACAACGCCATCGTGACCATGGTCGCCATCAACCGCTTCGGCCGCCCGCGCCACGGCCTGCCGGAGCTGTTCGACCCCGACCGCGCCGAGCACTGCCTCAGGGTGCGCGACATGGCCCACCGGCGACGTGAGCTGTTCTCGCGCTGGAGGAACGAGCAGGCGGCGGTCGACAAGCGCGACTTCATCTCGAGCGCCGAGCTCGGCACGCCGAGCGAGACCAAGAGCGAGTACGTGTCGGTCTCGGACACGGCCATCGAGCTGCGCAACTGGTTCTTGCCGCGCAACCTCAACATCAACGAAACGCTCTTTGGCGGCGACCTGCTAACGTGGATGGTGCGTGCGCTGACAGTTGGAACCCCTCTGTCTGATGGGAGTTTGCGACTCATGAGGTTGGACTGTCGGTACAGGACAAAGCCGCGCTGTACTGCGCGCGCAACTTCACCAAGAGCGACAACATGGCGACAATCGCGATGAACCGCGTGCAGTTCAAGCTGCCGATCCGCGCGTCCGATATTGTATCAATGCGCGCGCGTGTTGTGAACGTCCGGTGGGTTGTCCGCCATGAGTGCTGCTGGCTTGCAGACGCTTGATGCTGATGAACGTGGTGCCATGGAACAGACGCTACCGACTGGAGGTCGAGGTCGAAGTGTTCGTCGAGTCGGTGGTGGAGACCGGGGTGGTCCACAAGTCGCACACCGGGTGCGTTCGCCTTGCAGGCATCTTTTGAGCTGCTTGAGCTGACGTTGGCTCACTCGATGGCAGGTACTTCACGGTGCTGAACCTGGACAAGGACGGTCAGATGCGCGTGATCGACAAGGGCCTGGCCGTGGACGAATCCAAGCAGCAGGAGATGAAGCTGCTGCTCAAGGCCGCCAAGCGCTACTCCTTCGAGGACGAGGACCGCGACCTGCACTCGCTCGAGCCGCTCGACCTGCGCCTCTAGTTGAAGTTGCTGTAGCCACTTTCGGACCCGTTGCACGTGTTGCTACCACATTGATAATAACACGTCCTCCATACAAATCGCCAGTGTTCGTAGCCAAAAGGGCCTTTCCCGCCAAAATGACCGACGGTGGTGGCGATGGCGAGCGCGCGCTGCGGGCGCTGGGGCGGCGCGACGTGCAGCGCATCTGCAGCGGGCAGTCGGTCGTGGACCTGGCGACGGCCGTGAAGGAGCTGGTGGAGAACGCGCTGGACGCGGGCGCCACGCAGGTGGAGGTCAAGCTCAAGGAGTTCGGCCGCGACGCGCTCGAGGTCAGCGACAACGGCGTGGGCGTCTCGCCCGCTGACTTCGGCGCGCTCGCACGCAAGCACTTCACCTCCAAGATCTCGCGCTTCGAGGACATCGAGCGCGTCGCGTCCTTCGGCTTCCGGTGCGTCGGCGCCGTGCGCGAGGCGGCGGGGGTCGAGCTGACGGTGCCTGGACAGGGGAGAGGCGCTGAGCTCTATTTGCGAGCTCTCCGGCGGCTTCTCCGTCTGCACGCGCACCGCCAACGAGGACATCGGGTCGCTGCTGACCTATGACTCGAGCGGCCGTCTTGCCAAGCAGGTACTGGTGCTGGAATTGGAGTGCATGAGTCCCCGATCACTGACATGCTCTTCAGACGAGGAAGGCACGGCCGGTTGGGACGACGGTCATGGTGGAGGAGCTCTTCAAGGTGAAGGGCTTAGGTCATACACGTGCAGAGCTACGGGTTGCTAATATGCTCTCTCTCTCTCAATGCAGCCCTTAGTGGTGCGTCACAAGGATTTTCACAAGAACATCAAGAAGCATTACGCGAAACTGCTCAAGGTGCTACAAGGCTACGCTCTTAGCTGCACAAATGTGAAGCTGTCCGTCGTCAACACTAGCGGCAAGGCGGGGCGGCAGGTGGTCCTTGCCACGCAGGCGCATCAACGAACAGGAGACAACATTGCTAGCGTGTTCGGCACCAAGTTCTTCAGGACATTAGTACCTGTCGATTTCGTTCTGGACGACGTTTGGCCGTCTGAGGACCAGGATGATAATGATCAAAGTGATATCACTGATGATGCCAGCCAGGAGGACGAACAAAAGGAGGAAGCAGGCGTCGGCCCAGAGAAACCAGAGTCCGACAAGAAGACCCCAGCTAACCGGCGAGTTGTTGGATACGTATCAAAAGTTGGCGCTGGCGTGGGACGCAGTGACAATGATCGACAGTTCTTCTTCATTAACGGCCGCCCATTTGATCTACCAAAGGTATACCAAGCTTCGTCCATGTGATGTAGCACTGCAGATACTGATCCGTTCTTGATGGTTGTGCAGATCGCTAAAGCAACCAACGAAGTGTGGCGACAGTACGAAATGAAGCAAAAGCCTGCATGTGTACTGAACTTCCTGATCCCTCTTGGCGATTATGATGTAAATGTGACCCCGGACAAGCGCGAAACTTTCATCAAAGATGTATGTTTCTATGCCATTACCGAAAATATTTGCACAGGGGATTGACTAAGCCTCTATGGCATGTACCTGCAGGAGGCACACATCGTTCACGCCTTCAAGATCAAGCTGAATAGCTTGTACGAACCCAGTCGGGGAACTTTTATGGTGCAGCCTTTGCTGTCGTCGTTTACACAGCCAACATCATCTCAAAAAGATCAGCTTCCCGATTCGTCTCCTTTAACTGAAGAAGACCAAGTCGATGGTACTTCTATTAGTTCTGCTCCTGCAAAATCGATTCACCGAGTTGATGATACCATCTCAGAACGACGTCAAGATGAGAGTCTGAGAGCAGCTCCAGCATCAGTGACTAGATCGTACAAGGTAGTTGATGTAATGGAGCCAGCATCGAGTATCGACAACTCTCCGGAAGAAGTTGCTCCTGGTGTCTCCGCAACTAGTGACGAAGATTCCGACTCTCAAGGCTCCCACGGAGTATCGAAAGGAAACCCAGTGCCCTCTTCGGCTCGAGGTTCTTCTACCAGTAATGACGGGACCCCCGACAGTGGTGCGGATCGAAAACACCACCGTTCTCATCACCATGAGGATCATTGCCACGATGCGAGTAGTACCGTTGATGGGAAAAGCTGCGGGAAAAAGCGCCGCCTCTCAAACTCTGTTGTTGATGAACCGCTCAGCCAAGAAGATCTCATTGTGCTTCCTGCAATTGCTCCCGCTCCAATTGAAGCCCCACTTGAAAGTAGCACCTGGTCGTTTTCGGAGATGAGGCACCAGCGTCAAGCATTTTTTGCTCAGCAAGTAGAAGAAGAGCTAGAGCGCCAACAGCGACCTAGCAAACGCCCCAAGGTACCATCAGTATGTTCAGCGGTGCCACCATCACAGCTCGAATGTGGTGAAGACAGCTACGACGAAGCTGCTGCAGCCGCACTGCAGCGAGTCCTGAAGAAAGAAGACTTCCAGCGAATGGAAATCCTGGGACAGTTCAACCTCGGATTTATTATCGGAAAACTCGATAGCGACCTTTTCATTATTGACCAGCATGCAAGCGACGAAAAGTTCAACTACGAGACGCTCCAGCGAACGACAGTGATGCATCAGCAACCACTTGTTCGCCCATTGCCTTTGGAGCTGACCGCAGGCGAAGAGATGGTGGTGATCGACCATTTGGATGTGTTTGCCAAAAATGGTTTCACCTTCCAAGTTGATGCAAATGCTCCAGCCACAAGAAAACTCAAGTTGCTGTCACTGCCTTTCACGAAGCACACTCAATTTGGGGCAGAGGGTATGTGCATTGCCAATTTGCTGTCGGTCACAGGGGTGTTGCCTTTGCTTTTCTGTAGTTAACACTTGTCCATTTTTCACAGATATTCGAGAGCTGGCGTCACTGCTGCTGGACACTCCTGCACACCATGCGTCCACAATTCGGCTGCCAAAGGTCATGGCAATGTTCGCGTCGCGCGCATGCCGCTCGTCCATTATGATCGGGACGGCATTGCACCGAGAGGAGATGCAAAAGGTACGCGTCTACTTTGACTGTATGGGTCGATTGTACTTTTCGTCTGACAAAATCCGTGCAACAGATCGTGAGGAATCTGTCCGGTCTCGACCAGCCATGGAATTGCCCTCACGGGTGCGTGCATGTTGAATAGTCTCGCTGCACTTGTGCATGAGACTTACAGAGTGATGCGCAGGCGACCAACCTTGCGGCATCTGGTCGACCTCGACCACCTATCGGAGGATCAGTCATGAAAACATCCACACTTTTATCATCGGGAATCCAGACTCTGCATGCCTAACTTATCTATTCCCCACTCCCTTTTGCTCTCAACTTGTCACCAACATGTACGCGCAACGCACGCACACGGTTACTTGGTTATACGCTCATTCTCCTTTCCATTTATTGCTACATTTGCTCTTACTGACTTCGAAGCCCCTTATTTCTTCTCATTCTTGCTGCAAGAACGATAACAACGATCAACTGTAGACCAAACGCGTATGCGATGAGGACTAGCATGTCACGCTGCACGTCGGCATTTTCCATGCCGTAGTCTCGTAGCACTTGCTTCGCTGCTGGCGTCCCGATGGCCATCAAGTGCTCGTACATGAAACCCTCGAACGAGTATGAGTGGAACGCGAGGTAATTTCCCCAGATCCAGTAACTTGGCATGCTTCGCACCGGGACGAGAAAGCCTTCGCAGAGCATAAACATCCCGAAGAGCCCTGCTCCCAGAGCAATGCCTACAATATAGTGAGGCACAGCGGCTGCAAGCGCGTGCATGCACGACTCAGCCACTACCAGCGAGAGCGTAAGGTTGAGCAAGAAGGCACCGAAGCCACGGACGCCTGCCAACGAGATGACGACGATCGTTGCGACCAGTGCAATGGCGAAGATGCCGGGGAGAGCAGCCAAAATCGTCGCTGCTGCATAGCTGATGGGGTGAAGCCGAGGAGTGTTCATGGCCTCGCGCTCATACACTGCGCGCTGCTCAATGAGGGCCGGTAATGCGGCTACCGACATGAAGACGAGAAAAGCCTGGAGATAGAAGAGTAGCGGCACAACCGCACCGGGATTCTCGTCAGCGCTTGCACCGTAGACCGACTCGCGAAACATGGAGCCGGCCGTGAGTGCCAGCAACAAGTACATGAGCACTCGGACCCAGAAAACTCCAGGGTGACGCCAGTTGTTAAGCCACGCGCGGTGCAAGAGCACGCCGAACTGTGTCCATCGAGACGGTCGAAGCGCTCGCAATAAAGCTCGATCGTCTAAGAAGCGCAGCACATCGCGTCGGCGCTGGCGCCACCTCTGGTTTGCTGTGCCGCCGCTCACAAGGGTTCCATTTGCTTCGGCGCGATCCCTCGTCACATCAGCTTTGAACGCGCGGAATGAATCGCTGAACTCGAGTGCCCCCGTGAAGACGGTCAGATCAAGAGACTGGCGATTGTAGTGGTCGCTTGGGAAAAAGTCGGCATTCACAAGGTGCACGAAGTACTCGGTTGGATTCGAGTATACGGGACAAACAAAGCCCAGCGAGCCAAAGTGCGCAACGGCAGCCCGTGCACGACCAAAGTAGATGAGCTGACCCTTGCTGAGCACTGCGAGGTTGGTCAGCAGTGCAAAGACCGCCGAGCTAGGCTGGTGGATGGCACACACGACATTCTTGCGCGAGTCCCGGCACAGACGCGCAATGTACTCCATCACTCGACGAGCGGAGCTCGCGTCAAGCCCCGATGTCGGCTCATCGAGCAACAGCACCGATGGGTTTGCGAGGAGCTCGACTGCGATGGCGAGTCGTCGACGCTGACCGCCGGACACACCCTTGTGAAACACGTCACCTACCATGGTATTAGCGCACGCTCGTAGCCCCATGGCGTCGATGACATCTTGTACTCGTATCTCACGCGTGAGCAGTGGCACGTGTGATGGCAGACTCAGTCCTGCAGCAAATTGAAGCGTCTCGAGCACCGTGAAGGCCCCCAGGAAGGCTGAATCCTGAGCCACGTAGCTCATGACGGCACGGAAAGTTCGCAAGTCACGTGGTCGGCCATTGACATCGATCTGGCCTTCAATTCGCGCCGAAGACGGAGACGACAGCACTCGACCGGCGAGCACGTCCAGCAGCGTGGATTTGCCAGCTCCGGATGGCCCAATAATTGCCGTGAGCTCTCCCGGTGCTGATCGGCCCCACACGTTATCGAGGATCTTGTGTGATGATGATGGCGCAGAAAGAGGAGGAGCCTCTGAAAGCGACGGAAGCGAGTCGTCTCGACACTGATCGCTGTTGGGCTCCGTCGGAGGCTGCGACAGCGGGTGTGTCCAGCGTTGGAAGCCGTTGCCATCGGTTGGAGGATCTCGGAAAGATTTGAGTGCCGAGGATTTTCCAGTCTTCCGCTTTCCTGAGGCGAGCACGAAGGAAATGTGCTGCCAGCTGAGCGAGCACTCGTGACGCAAGTCTCCCGGTCGCCTCTTGCCTGCGTCCGAGTCCTCGAATGAGGACACGGACGAGCGTCGCTGCGGCGCGAACGTGATGCTGGCACGGTTCCCGTAGTACTCGACACCGTCGACGGCCTCGTCCAGACGAGCAAAGGAGCCGATCGGGTGGTCCGGCCACGGTGACGTGGCGCTGGCGTCGGGGTTGGCGCCTGGCGGACCCGAAGGAGGAAACAACCACGTCCCGCCTCGCTGGCTCGTGGTCTGCAGGTGGTTCGTGGTCGCTGCTGCGGCTTCCAGCAGAGTCTGCGGGGCCTTCGTCTGGCTGAGATTGTCGCGTCGGCGAGCCGAGCTGTCCGTTTCTCCATCGAGAAGCCCAGCCTGACGTTCACCCGCGGTCTGCTCGGTGAGCGCAAGCGGCGAGAGCTCTGGCATGGCCAACTGGAGATTCCCGAGTGAAAGTGAGCTTCGTGTGGACTTGAGGGCTCGGAGCTGAGACTGCGCTGGCGGCTCCCGCATGCCTTGGAGGCAGCAGAAGAGTGGGAGGACAGGCAGCGCTCCTCCGGTTCCGAAAGCGTGGAAGAGTCGCTGGCAGGCTGCTGCGAGTCAGCGGGCCGTTGGGACTCGCGGCGCAGAAGGAGAGTGAGTCCGCCGTGACGTGGAAGACCCACGAGGCCAGCCCCGCGAGCGTCGATGGAAGGCTTGGCCGTGCATGGAGAAGGTGCGGCCACTCGCCTGGACTTCTCGCTGGACACTACGGCTGCAACCTGTTGACACGCCTCGCTTCGGGAGCTGTGCAGTACGCGGAGGTGGTGCTACTGTATCCCGTCGGTGGAATCGAGAAGCAGCGCTGGCTACCTCTAAGGCCCACAAATGTTGTCAGCAACTGGCCATTGCTCATTTCGGCAGCCTGTTGCGTCAATTGCACGCCTCATGACAAGACAACCCTGACACTCCGACAATGACAAGCACGTGGGATGTAAATTCGTTCTTAGATATTCGGGGCCTACGGCGCGACCGCCTCCTCCGGGATCGGAGCGGGCGGTGCGTCCAGCGGTATCAATGCCGCGTACTTGGCCTTGAGTTTGTCGAGCGCTTCGACGACGGCGGGGTCGTCGGCTGGGTCGCTCCCGGCTTCGTATTTGTTGATGAAATGCGTCCACTCGCGCAGGTCGATCTCCTCGGGCGAGTGGGTCATGCAACCACCGGCGCACGCGCAGGATCCGCCGTACTCGACCGGCAAGTTCTCGGCTGGAATGAACTCAAGCAGTGCCTTGGAGATGTCTTTCTGCCCACGCAAGACGTGGATACGCTCTCGAGTCTTTGGATTGAGCAGCGGCGACACAATCTTCCAGATGAGGTTGAACCACGACGGCGGGTTAACAATGAACACTTGGTACACGCGCTCGGGGTTGTACTCGCCAAGCGTCTCTCCCCACTTTTTTGTGTAGCCCACGACATCGCTGGCGAGATCGCCCATTCCAATGCCGCGGATATCGTAAATCTTGATCTGGTTGCCCTGTGGATACGGTCGAGAGTCGATGACCGACCACAGGAACTCCTGCAGTCGCACATGGTGCATGATGGCCTCATCCTCGCTCACTCCGCGCGCCAAAAAGTCGTGATACGTCTTGCGCTGCGTCCCGAGGAACTCGTAAGTGACCGGGTGGCCGTATTTGTCCTTCTTGTGCGTGTAGTGGATGAAGGTCTCCTTCATGTCGTCGAAGACGCGCGACGGACGCAGCAGGATTTTGTCAATCTCATTCTCCTTGCGCCACTTCATGGTCGCTGCGTACCGACGCTTTGCCTCCTCCACGTCACCGTTGCAGCCGGCGACGAAGCGGTCATCAAGGTTCTCTGCTGTGATTTCACCCTCGCCCTCTTCTTCGTTATCTTCCTTTTCATCACTCTTGCCTGCCACAACGCTCACGCATGTTACGTCCAGCCGCTGCGATCGGTTGAAGCGCTTCGTGGTGAGCAGCAAGCTGATCTTCTCGTGAAACCGTGTAAGGAATAGCACGAGCGCCGAGAGCCAAGCCAGTAGCTCAAAGGAGACATTATCCATCGAGTTCATGACTGCTGCGACGGCCGCAAGAAACGAGGTGAGGCCCCAGAAACGACGAGTATCCTTCTCGTCCACAACATCAACAGGCAGCGCGCGTTCTGAGCGCAGCGCCACATGAAGTACGTCGTGCGATCCATCACTCATCCCGTTGCCTCCGTTGGCGAGCGGATCAGCTTGGACTGTCACAAGCGGGCTCGGCTTTCCATCCGTAGAGGACGACAGCACCCGAGTCAGCATCTCACGCGAGTAGAGAGCTACGCCATTCGCTGTCGGTCCATTGACGTACAGACGAAGAATGCTGGAAGGATACATTTCCACTTGGAAGGTACCGCCCACCGGAGGGTTGCTAGCGATCACGTATTCGGACAATGAAGATTCATGCTGGATCGTGACGCAGCTAATGGAGTTATCCTCGGGCTGAGGGCCACGCTGCAATCGGTACAGCGCGTCTTGGAACTGCTGGATGGCCTTGCGCAGCGCTGCCGCAATTTCCGCGCACTGCGCCTCGGTACGTGCGCGAATGCGGAACACGCGGCCGTCAGACCGGATGACCGTCAGGATGCGCGGGAAGTGGTCGTTCACCTCGATGTGGAGAATGTCCGAGAGATGAACAGTTGAGCGGACCTCGCCCAGCGCCGCGTTCGACGAGTCCTCGGCCTTGAAGCAAAGCATCTCAGCTGACGTGAGCATGAACATGCGGTCCTTCCACAATGCGACATTGGCGCTCATGCGTCGACTGGCGAGCGAGCGGCCGCCGATGGTGAACGTGCCGAGGTACAAGATCTCGTCCATGGTGTTGTCCTGCTCCTCGAGCAGGCAGCTGTAGAGAATGCCGGACATTGGGCTGAATAGCTGCGTCGCGTCGTTGCTGCTCGCATTGTTCCCGCTGCTGTCGCTGCTGTTGCTGCCGCTGGACCGGTGGCGCACGCTGTGAAACACGTCGCTACCGTTGAGCGACCGCGTGGACGACGGCGGCGAGCTCAGCGAGGCGACCTCGCTCTTGTCGGGCTCCTCGTCCATTCCGTTGGCGCTGCCGCCAGAGTCGAGTCTCGCGAGTCCCAACGAGCCGCTGTGGCCCTTGCGCTTGGGGCTGCGGTAGCCCGCGCGACGCTGCACAAGCAGGCGCGTGCACAGGTCGCATACGCGTACCTCCTTCATGATGCCGAGGTGCGGCAGCGGGACCTGGTTCTTGCTGTGCACGCCGCACACGGGCAGTCCGCAGTTCCTGCAGTGGTGCTGTCACATCACGAGCGTCAGCCGGTCGTCCTCCCCCTCTACGCGCGCGCAGGACGCACCCTGAGGCGCAGCAGGCGCAGCGGCGCGTTGCAGACGTTGCACTTGCAGTCGGTGGGGTTGTCGCTGGGGGCGTTGGGCGCCATGGCGTCTCCGCTGGCGCTGGCGCTGGCCAGGATCTCGTCCGCGCGGTTGAAGTGCGCCAGGAAGGCCGACTTGCGCCGCTGGAACTCGGCCAGCAGGGTTTCCCCCTCTGCGGGCTCGCCGCCCGAGCGCGGCGCCGCCTGGTCGCCCGCCATTCTCGAGGATGCGCCGCTCCTCCCTTTCGCCCCTTCTCCCGCGGCCTCCACGCGTCGCCAGGAGCCCGGAGCGCCGCCGAATGAAGCGCAGGAGCCTCGCGCGGGCCCTCGCGCGGCTGACGAGCGACGCGCGCGCGCCTGCGGAGCGCAATCGCCGACGGAGCGACGCCGACGGAGCGAGAGCGGGAGCCGGAGGCCTCGGCGCCGCGATGGAAAGCTGGTGATTGCGGCTCATGGTGGCGCGCACGCGTGGACCTATACGGGAGGCGGGCGGCGGGTTCTAGAAATAGCGGAGTTTCGGCCAATCATAAGACGTAAATCGACTATTCATCCCTCTACAGGGGAATTTGGAAGGCTCCATATCCCTGCACAAGAGCGTTACGTGAGGGTGCGACGCGGCGAGCACCTAAGCGGGAGGCCGTCGTCGATCGGGTCCGACGGACGTCAGCGTGGTTCAAGTTGAACCGCGCACAGCTCCCGCATGTCGTCCGTGCGATTTTTACATGGCGCTCGATGCAGCGCTCCACGTCACCACACTACTATTGAGACTGTAGCTGTCGCTCTAGTCTATCATAGCTGCGATATCTGCGGAGTTGCGCTGATGACGCCGCTGATTTGTAGTTCGCGGGGGGATGATATGTTTTTTCACTGCTCGTGGACCCATCCGCTGACGAATCTGACGCGAATCTCTGGAGCTCAACGGAGCAGGGCGGGGCTTGCTGATGCTGCTTCAACACACGCGACGACAAGCCCATGCAACTCAACACGCGGCGGTGGGGATCTGCATATTTACGGTAACTTAAGTGGCTGGCAGCATAGGCTCAGCTCAGGTCGTGACCGCGGTCTCCCTCCGGAGCATCGGGAACACGGCCGCGAGCGCCTGGGCGAGGCCCCCGGTCCTACTCTCTGTCTGCTGCTCGGGCTCTCCATCTCCAGCCGCTTCCTTCTCATCTTGGCCGACTGCGTCCTTCTCCTCCTCCTCCTCTTCTTCCTTGGTCCGCAGCCGCCGAACATCGCGCAGCGTCCGCTCCAGCTCGGCCGCCAGCGCATCCAGCTGCTCGGGTGACAGCGCGTCGATGCCAAAGCCGCGGTAGAGCATCAGGCGGCGCACCTCGGCCTCCGAGTCGGCGAGCTCCTGCCGGAGGTCGCGGAGCTCCTCGTCGACTTGGTCGAGGGCGGACGTCCCCATGCTGCGGCTACCGCTGCGGCTGACCGAGCGCACAGCCACGCCCCTCTTGCCGACGCCCCTCTGGCGCCAGTAGAGCTGCGCGAGCACCAGCGCGCCGCCGCCGATGCAGCCCGAGAGCAGTGCCAGCAGCACCTTGTTGTGCGCCAGGAAGGCTGCTGCCGCGGCCAGCGCGTGCTGCGTGGACGGCGCGAGGGCCACTGGTGCCGTCCAGGGTCCCGCGGACTCGGCCGCGACCAGCCAGCCGCGCGCGTAGGACGAGACGACGCGCGCGCGCACGCGGAAGCGCAGCTCGACGTCTACCGGCAGGTCTGCGAGCACCGCGAACGGCTCGCGCGTGCGCATCTTGCGGTTGGCGGCGTGCAGCAGCGCGTCGAGCCCCCAGCCGGGCACCCAGACGTGTAGCTCGTAGGCCACGTCCACGGCGGACGAGGGCATCCACTTGGCGGCGGGCGCGTCCGCAGCCACGTGCAGCTCGTCCCACGCGACCACGACGCCCGTGGTGGCGTCCGGCCGCAGCGCCGTCCACAGCGCGGACGGTAGCGCGTCGTCCTCGGCCTGCGCGTCGTCCGTGGGCCGATAGCGCACGCGGTGCACCGACAGGTTGCGGATCGTGAGGTCCGGCAGCGCCGCGGCCGCGCCCCAGCGGCTCGCGAGCGCGGCCAGCGGGTCCGCGACGGCCGCCAGCGCCTGCAGAGCCAGCGCGGACGCGCAGGCGCCGCCCGCGAGCAGCAGCAGCGGCCGCGCCGACGCCTGGCGCGGGCGCTTCATGTGGACGAGAAATGGGGCGGGGCGGAGGAGATTGCGGAGTGTCGAAATGCGACTCTATGGGCCGCTGTATGCCGGCGAATAAGACGAAGGGGCATTTCGAAGGTTTTGTATGGTGACGCGGCGCGCGGGCCGGTGCTGCGTCGAGGCGCGCGCGCCATACAAAAACCAAGTCACGCGCCGCGTTTCCGGCCACCATCCCCTCCCGCCGGAGCGAGCGATTTTGTTGCAGCCGTCATCACGACCGGGAGCACACCGGAGCAGCGCGAGCAGCGGACCAGGCCGCAGCTCTGCGCGAGCGCGAAATTTGACAATTTTGGCGCAGGTGCGGGCGGCACCCTCCATTTCCGAGCTGCACCAGAATCGGCTACAGCTGCAGATGAATGCGATCCAGTGCGCTATTTGTGTGGTGTATGGGTAGTTGAGTGGGCATATAAGTAATTGGAGATTCCGAAACGGCGTGTTCAAGGCTGCTTCGGCGGGATTCGATTCCTCATTCTAGTTTAACATGTGCATATGGAAGCTTTGCGAATGGAAATAGTGCACTTGTATCGGACTGTACTTTCGACTTCAATGTGATCTGCTCGTGCCGTTCCTCGCACCATTCCTCCCATCAACACACAGCCTGGATACGACAAGACTCGTGGTCGTTGCTTCACTGCTGCGTAAACTCTTGTCGTGCGGATCACACCTCCGTGAATCGCTCGTCTGGCAGTCGACTGGCTTTTGCGATGGACGTGGTGGCCTGTCTCCTCCTATAGTTGTCGGCGCAATGGCCGTTGTTTCGCTGCTCCACCAGCCTAGCCGTTGACCTCGTTGATATCCTCTTGTTGAGCACTCACTCCCGTCTGATACATCGGGCTGCTCGTAACGACTGCGTCGAACATGTGAAGGCTCTGTCCTCGTCGCTGTCCCCACTCACATCATATCGCCAAGTTGCTCGACCCAACCACAAGCAGATATAAGCGCAATGAAAACCCCGCCGCAGATCCGCTGCAGCCCCCAGAGTCGCATCCGAGCCAACTTCCTCCTCCCCAACGCTCGTCCACCCGTTCTTGTGCGAGCCATCCCCCAATTTAACACTCGGTACCGTGCGCGCAGCATGTATAGGCCCTCCTGCGCGCGTCCATCACCGGCCTGCAGCCAATCAGCGCGTTCCCCGCCATTTCCCCCAACGCACTTGGCCCCAGTATGCGACCGGTCCACGGCCCTCAACCTGGGCCGCAACTTGGCGCCAAGGCGTTCAAACCGCCGCCGCCGGTTGCTGTCAGTGCAGCTTTCTCCGCGTCGGGCATCAGCAGCAGCAGCAGCAGCAGGTCGAGGCAGAATGTACGTCATCAAGCGCGACGGGCGCCAGGAGGAGGTCAAGTTCGACAAGATCACGGCGCGCATCGCCAAGCTCTGCTACGGACTCAACCCAAAGTACGTGGACGCGGTGCAGATCTCGCAGAAGGTCGTGGCCGGCGTGTACCCTGGCGTGACGACGTCCGAGCTGGACGAGCTCGCAGCCGAGACGGCTGCCTACTCGGCCACCAACCACCCTGACTTCTCCAAGCTCGCGGCGCGCATCGCCATCTCCAACCTGCACAAGAACACCAACAAGGTCTTCTCGGACAACATTGAGCTATTCTACCGCAACGTCCATGAGAAGAACGGACAGCCCGCGCCGCTCATCGCCGACGACGTCTACCAGATCGTGCAGGACAACAAGGACATGCTCAACTCGGCCATCATCCACGACAGAGACTTCGACTACGACTACTTCGGATTCAAGACGCTAGAGCGATCCTACCTGCTGCGAGTCAATGGAGAGGTGCGCGAGCGACCGCAGCAGATGCTCATGCGCGTCGCGCTCGGCATCCACAAGACCGACATCAAGGCCGCGCTGGAGACCTACGAGCTGCTCAGCCAAAAGTTCTTCACGCACGCAACGCCCACGCTCTTCAACGCCGGCACGCCGCGGCCGCAGCTTTCGTCCTGCTTCCTGCTCTCAATGAAGGAGGACTCCATCGAGGGCATCTACGACACGCTCAAGAACTGCGCTTGTATCTCCAAGTGGGCTGGCGGCATCGGCATTAGCATGCACAACATCCGCGCCACCAACAGCTACATCCGCGGCACCAACGGCTCCTCCAACGGCCTCGTGCCCATGCTGCGCGTCTTCAACGACACGGCGCGCTACGTCGACCAGGGCGGCGGCAAGCGTAAGGGCTCCTTCGCCATCTACCTCGAGCCATGGCACTCGGACATCTTCGAGTTCCTCGACCTGCGCAAGAACCACGGCAACGAGCTCCACCGCGCGCGCGACCTCTTCTACGCGCTCTGGATCCCCGACCTGTTCATGAAGCGCGTCGAGGCCAACGGTGACTGGTCGCTCTTCTGCCCGAACGAGGCGCCGGGCCTCTTTGACTGCTATGGCGACGAGTTCGAGGCCAAGTTCGAGCAGTATGAGCGCGAGGGCCGCGCGCGCAAGACGATCAAGGCACAGACGCTGTGGTTCGCCATCCTGGACGCACAGATCGAGACGGGCACGCCCTTCATGCTGTACAAGGACGCGGCGAACCGCAAGTCGAACCAGCAAAACCTCGGCACGATCCGCTCGAGCAACCTGTGTTGCGAGGTCATCGAGTACACGTCGCCCGATGAGGTCGCCGTCTGTAACCTGGCGTCGATCGCGCTGCCCAAGTTCGTCAGCAATGGTGTGTTCGACTTCAAGCGCCTGTACGAGATCACCAAGGTGGTCACGCGCAACCTGAACAAGGTCATTGACGTCAACTACTATCCGATCCCAGAAGCGTACAAGTCCAACATGCGCCACCGCCCGGTCGGCATTGGTGTGCAGGGTCTCGCGGACGCGTACGTGCTCATGAACCTGCCGTTCGAGAGTGACAAGGCCCGTGAGCTCAACAAGAACATCTTCGAGACCATCTACTTTGGCGCTATGGAGACGTCGATGGAGATTGCGCGCGAGCTCGGCCCGTACGAGTCGTACGCTGGTTCGCCTGTGAGCCAGGGCAAGTTCCAGTTCGACCTGTGGGGCGTCACGCCGTCATCGGGTCTCTGGGACTGGACTGAGCTCAAGAAGCAGGTTGCACAGCACGGTGTGCGTAACTCGTTGCTGGTGGCTCCCATGCCAACGGCATCGACGGCGCAGATCCTTGGCAATAACGAGTCGATTGAGCCGTTCACGAGCAACATGTACAACCGACGTGTGCTTGCTGGCGAGTTCACGATCGTCAACAAGTATTTGATGGAGGAGCTCATTGAGCTCGGCCTGTGGACCCCTGAGGTGCGCAACCAGATCATGCACGATGGTGGCTCGGTGCAGAATGTGCGTGGCCTTCCCCAGCTCATCAAGGACAAGTACAAGACGGTCTGGGAGATCAAGCAGAAGTCGGTGCTTGACCAGGCTGCCGACCGTGGCGCCTTTATCTGCCAGTCGCAGTCGCTGAACGTGCACATCGCGGAGCCGACGATCTCGAAGCTCACGTCCATGCACTTCTACGCGTGGAAGAAGGGCCTCAAGACGGGCATGTACTACATGCGCGTTCGCCCCAAGGCCGATGCTATCCAGTTCACGGTTGACAAGGCTGCGATCCAGAAGCAGGAGCGTCTGGCGCAGGCTCAAGCCGCCGCTGCCGCTGCGCAGGAGGACGAGGATGAATGCCTTGTGTGCGGTGCTTAAGCGTTGGCAGTTTGGCACTTCACTATAGTGCTGATTGGACGTAAGGAAGATTTATGAAAGCAATCGGATTCAGTTTCCATTTACACCTCATGCTACCGATGAAGAAAGCACGCAACGTAGCACGACGAAAAAGATGACTTACGTTTTGCAGCTTCATTTTCCAACTTACTCCCAATGGTGGTTGATAAATCAATCTGCCCATCCGTGCAGTTGCTATGGCCACAACTTGCCACGGCACACCCTCTGCTAGAATCATCTCCGTACAATGCACTTGCGTAGCCTTCGTATTTTGGAATGCAATAATGCATTTCGCTTTGGACAGAAAGCCTGGCCCGAACTATGCGATTCCATCTCGCTCACACTCGCTCGACGCGAACGTGAAGACCGTCTTGAATCCCCAACGTAATAGCGCGATTGTATGTCACATTCTGTCCAGGGACGAGCTCAAAGTGAAACTTGCGCAGCATCTTCACCACGACCGTCTTCATCTCCATCATCGCGAGATTCATCCCGAGGCACATGCGCGGACCAGCCAGGAATGCATTGAACTTGTAGCTCGAAACAGGAAGAAGCTTCCCCGGGGTCGTCGAATCCAGCCACCTCTCTGGCTTGAACTCAGCGGCGTCCTCACCCCAGACATCTTTCCGTCTCCCAGTTGAGTATGGACAGATCACCACATAGGAGCTTGCTGGGATGAATGTGCCATCCGACAGAACCACGTCTTCATTAGCGTAGCGCATGTTGAAGTTCGCCGGCGGGTATAGGCGCAATGTTTCCTTGAGTGCAGCCTCGAGATACGTCAGTCGCTGCAAGTCGTCGACCTTGATCGGAGAGTCTGCGTTACAGTTCTTTCCGAGCTTGGCGGTAATCTCCTCGCGGATTTTTTGCTCCGCTTCGGGATGTCGACTCAGGCAATAGAGCAACCAAGCGATCGCTTGGGCACTCGTGTCACGACCCGCGAGCACGATGTTCAGAACGATGTCGCGTAAAAGCTCGGGTGTCAGTTTGCTGTTGGAGTTCCCACTCTCGATGAACATCGAGACGATGTTTTTTTGTGTCGCCGTGCGGTGATCACCATGCTGTTGGGACTTTGCATTCTTCATCGCCTGTTCGATGATACGCATGATCGTCGCATGCACGAGCTTCATTGACTTCTTGAGACGAGCCTCGGAACCAAGTCCAAGTGCACGCTTCAGCTTCCACACGAATGTGAGTGTCTGCATCCTCATGATGATGCATCTCTGTGCTTCATCGAAGGCCGTCTCAAACGGATGCGCCTTATTGGAGCCAATTGCTCCAAGCTCGAGACCAAAGCCAAACTCGGTGAAAGCTTCCATGGTGAACTGGTGAAGGAGCTTGGAGATGTCGATCGGAGTTTGCGTGTTTGCGGCCTTCTCTAGAACTTTATCCAACGTAATGGAGTGTCTATGGATGATGGTGGCCATCGACTCGCGTAGCGCGCGGGAAGTGAATAGACTGGCTGCGGTCTTTCGCTGAAACGCCCAATTTTCACCTTCGGCGTTGACGAAGCCATCGCCAGCGAAGTCGTGCATGAAGTCGCTCATATTCGGTCCCTTGCCAAACTTGTCGAAGTGCCTGCGCTCGACATCCTCGAATGCTTCAGGACTGGTCAGGACGACAATATTAGGATAACCTAGCACTTGAAACAACCACGGGTCTCCGCTGAATGTCATGCTTGTCTCGTAGATCCAGTCATGCATCCGTCTCTGGTTGGTAACAACGTCAAGTGTGTTTCCAAAGAGTGGGAGAGCTCTTGTAGGTTTTGGAATTGGCTTGCCGTTGCTGGATCGCGGGGTCTTTTTGCTGGCTCGGTATGCGGAGTGTGCAATTGTACCGACAATAACTAGCATTGCAATAGCAGCTACATTATCGCTCTGAAGAAAGCGTAGGGGGCCGAGTGATGTCAGCATTGCACTTGATCACTGCCGACGAGGCGTAGAAGCAAATTGTAGTGGCAAGGTATCTTGAGCGAGTCGAGTGCAGAGGGAAGGAAGGTTAAGCTGAGCTTGGAATGTTGGAGCAGATATCTTGGTGGTGAGAGAATGAAAAGTGAGAGAGTGGCTCGCTGCAATTACGACGCTGACCTCCTCGATAAGCAACTTGGAAGAGCATTTCTCCGTTGCGATTTGTGACCAACCTCGTTCGTGGTGTGCGGTGGAGAGCTGAGGGCTCTGTAGGCGTCAACATCAAAGCAGTCGTTGAGTCGACAAGCGAAGCGTGTCTCTCTGCCGTTGGATACGTTCCTTGTTAGATACATATCCTGAAGTGCATTGATTGTGTCAATTGACAGTGTCGCTGAGCGACCTCGACAAGTGCGGTAATCATACAGCGGATCTGATCATTGCCCGATTTATACCACAGTAGCTACACTCTACCAAACTAGATAAATGCAGCTTTCACGGCGAGTGCGGAGCACTGCGCCGCGCAGCGAGAGACTAGAGTCTCGTCGACTGCATACGTCTTAATGACGCCCCGCTGTAGTCCGGGAAGAAGTTGGCTGGCCGCGCATGCCGACCGAAGTTACGAAGACGCATCCCCTCGACGGCGCTCTCGTGCTGGAGTCGTCAAGCTGAACGTCGAGCGCATTGCTTGGTTTTCGCTGGCGCACGACACTCGCTCATCGACGCAGCTCTCGAGCGTGGCTGAGCAGCAGCAGACAGACGCAGCTTGGTTATCGCAAGCGTCCGATGGAGCCACCGCTTGAGCCACCCGTGAAGATCTGGAGCTTGGACGCGCAGATGAAGCCCAGGCGAGGTGCTTGGTTTTCGCGAACGCCTGGGTCCAGCTGAGGCATGGGTCTGCTCTTGATCACGAGAGGGTGAATCTTCGCCTTGGTCTTCTCGCGCGGTGGATCCTCAAGCGCGTGGCCCTGGGTCGTGGACCGCGGACAGCAGTCGCTTGAGCTCCATCTTGAAACTTGCCAACTGAGGGGAAGAGAGCTTGGCGTCGAATGGCTCGCCCTCGCAAGTTGAAGTCCTCGCGTTTCGATGACATCCCTCCTTTTCTACTTGCAAACTGTATATGAAGCATGATGAACAAGGAGGGATGGCACCCTCCACTCTCCAACGGTCTTGTCAGCAACCAGGTCTTGACACTTGTATTGCAAAGAGGAACAAAGCGAGGAGGCAGCCTTACGAACCTGCGCGTTGGCATCCACGATGCAACCAATGAGCTCTCGGCGAGGCCCAAGATATCTACTAGGTCGACTCGGCCGCGTCGACGCCGAGAGCGACTTCATACACGACTTTGCTGGCGATGGCTTCGTTAACGCTGAAGGTGAGAATTGGGCGTTTCAGCGAAAGACTGCAGCCAGTCTATTCACTTCCCGCGCGCTACGCGAGTCGATGACCACCATCATCCATAGACACTCCATTATGCTGGATGCAGTTCTAGAGGAGACCGCAAACTCGCAAACTCCGATCGACATCTCCAAGCTCCTTCACCAGTTCACCATGGAAGCTTTCACCGAGTTTGGATTCGGTCTCGAGCTTGGAGCAATTGGCTCCAATAAGGCGCATCCGTTTGAGACGGCCTTCGATGAAGCACAGAGATGCATCATCATGAGGATGCAGACACTCACATTCGTGTGGAAGCTGAAGCGTGCACTTGGACTTGGTTCCGAGGCTCGTCTCAAGAAGTCAATGAAGCTCGTGCATGAGATGATCATGCGTATCATCGAACAGGCGATGAAGAATGCAAAGTCCCAACAGCATGGTGATCACCGCACGGCGACACAAAAAAACATCGTCTCGATGTTCATCGAGAGTGGGAACTCCAACAGCAAACTGACACCCGAGCTTTTACGCGACATCGTTCTGAACATCGTGCTCGCGGGTCGTGACACGAGTGCCCAAGCGATCGCTTGGTTGCTCTATTGCCTGAGTCGACATCCCGAAGCGGAGCAAAAAATCCGCGAGGAGATTACCGCCAAGCTCGGAAAGAACTGTAACGCAGACTCTCCGATCAAGGTCGACGACTTGCAGCGACTGACGTATCTCGAGGCTGCACTCAAGGAAACATTGCGCCTATACCCGCCGGCGAACTTCAACATGCGCTACGCTAACGAAGACGTGGTTCTGTCGGATGGCACATTCATCCCAGCAAGCTCGTATGTGGTGATCTGTCCATACTCAACTGGGAGACGGAAAGATGTCTGGGGTGAGGACGCCGCTGAGTTCAAGCCAGAGAGGTGGCTGGATTCGACGACCCCGGGGAAGCTTCTTCCTGTTTCGAGCTACAAGTTCAATGCATTCCTGGCTGGTCCGCGCATGTGCCTCGGGATGAATCTCGCGATGATGGAGATGAAGACGGTCGTGGTGAAGATGTTGCGCAAGTTTCACTTTGAGCTCGTCCCTGGACAGGATGTGACATACAATCGCGCTATTACGTTGGGGATTCAAGACGGTCTCCACGTTCGCGTCGAGCGAGTGTGAGCGAGATGGAATCGCATATCGAGCTTGACGTTTATGAGCAGATTGTTCTGCCGTTTGCATCTCTCAAGCTGAACAAATGCTGAGTCAATTTGTGGTCATCAGTTTTTGAAGCGCGCGATGTCTGATGCTGATTGTGCTAGAACTGCTTGACGCTCCTAGACTTTCTGACCACCATAGGTAGTGAGTTGGAAAGATTTGTGAAAGTAAGAGATTTGATTCCCACCGACTTATCGAGTTTGCTGGTCCAGAGAGAAAAAAAGATAGCTATAGTTCACGCCACTAGACGACACACGAGTCTTCGATTACACTTGGTCGACATCACGAGACCCGCCAGTGGAGAGCAGTCGAATGTCGTCGTTTTCATTTTCCGTCGCAGGACGAGGACTAGAGTCTTCGCTCTCGCTCTCAGAGATGAGAACCGTCGCATCATCCTCGTCTGGATCTTCGCGGCTCGCAGCATTCACAGTCTTGATAACAGGGTCAAGTTGCGCGAGCTCGATAAAGCGGATCTTGTCGACCGACTTGCGCAACTTGGTGACGGACCGGAGCCCAAGCACAAATTCGCCGATGAGGCACAGAAGCAGAAGCACCGACGTGAAGCCGAGCATGCCGACCATTACGAGACCTAACGTATCGAGAGAGGCTAGTCAGACTCTCAACAACAAAGCAGACGTGATGATAGAAAAGCAGGGACTTCACCAAAGTAGTGCCACGACGACAGCGGATCGCAGTGCTGCAGGTCCAGAAGCACGCTCATCTCTTCGTCCAGGTCTTCAGTGTCGGTATCCCCACCTCGAGATCTTGCGATCACGAGGCTGTAGACGGTCGAGGGCGACAGTCCCTCGCGGACCTGCGAGCAGGTCTGCGTTCCTTGGCAAAGGTGCGGGTCCATGCTCACGAGTGGCTGGTCAACTCCCCCGAGCGCCGCGATGGCGTCGATCGCGGAGCTGTTGGTGGCTTGTAGGCCGCCCGAGTCGTCGTAGAGGTAGACCTCGAGCGGCTGCGGAGCCGCGACCGCGAGCGAGTAGCAGCTGTGTCCCACGAGCGTGAGCAGGACCTTGTCTGCGCGCGCCAGGCGCAGCTCGTCGTGGCACGGCACGCGCGCTCTGCCGTGGTCCATGCATGCGAATCCCACTGCTCCATCGTGAGAGTTCGGCGCCAGCACTCGCCGCAGCAGCTCCTTACCGTCCGCGTTGGCGCCTGGGAGCGCAGCGAGGAGGACGTCAGCCAGCCGCATGCCTGTCGGTCGCGAAACGCCGAGTCCTGCGTCGCGCGCCACCCGTCGCGGCGCGATCTTGAGCTCGGCAAGGGTCGCGTCAGGATCGCGCGGTGACCGCCGCCCATCGCGCCGCACAGGCCGCCGCCGAGCGCCATTGCGTCCGCAGCCAGCGGAGCTGCTCGCATGGTACGGTACGGAGGGGGCCAGTATGGGTTTGTCCGACGGCGGCGGCAGATCTTTCCAGCAAGCTCGCTCGCCATGCGCCACTCGCCGACTCTCGCGCTGGACATGACGCCGCTGGACGAGGAGGACGCGGGCGCGCTGCGATCGGCGCGCGCCTTCAAGTACGCGGCCATGGCGCTGCTGCTGGTCATCACGGCGGTCTCAGCGCTGCTGCCGCTGTACGTGGCGCGCCACGGGACGGCGCAGTCGCAGGGGCTGCTCAGCCGCAAGCTCCCGTTCGCCACGGCCGGCGTCTTCCTCGGCTCGGGGCTGCTGCACCTGCTGCCAGACGCCGTCAAGCTTTACGACAAGCTACTGCTCAGCATGGACGACCCCGCGCGGTGGATGACGCGCTTCCCGCTCATGTACTTCCTCAGCACCGTCGGCTGCGCAGTCGTATGGGCCATCGACCTGCTCAACATGGGCAACTCGGGCAAGATGATGGCCGTCGCCAGCGCGGCACGCCCAGACTGTGCGTTCTCCGCGCGTCGCGTGCTCCTTCGTGCCGTGCAGCTCACTGACCTTGCGTGCCAATAGACGAAACCAGCATGTACCGCGTGCAGCTCCCGTCGGTCGCGAGCTTCGGCGCGCGCAGCCGCTCCGTGTCCGAGGACGGCAAGTGGCGATTCTCGTCCTGCTCCTGCGGAGACGTGCAGTCGCCTTCGCTCTTCCACAAGAAGGCCGCGCGGGCCGACGAGAGCGCCTACCTACTCACCAAGAACGGCGTCCAGGTGCGGGGGCAGCGCTGCTAGTGCTCAGATGGATGCGGGTTGGCGCTCACCATTGCTTGCAAACGGATAGCTCATCAGCCGCACAGATGAGCTGCAGTACCCGATCGCCAAGGTCACGGACTACGAGACGCAGGCGCTGCTCGAGTGCGAGCCGGAAGACGAAGCCGAGGGAGCAGTCAGTGAGCACGTCGTCTTTTCAGGCGAAAGGTGCGCACTTGTGCGCGCCACTAAGGCAACGAGCCGACCACTGACGAGACTTTGAGCTGCAGCAACCTCCTTCCGTATTTATTGGCGGCGCTCTTCTCGGTGCACTCTCTCATTGCGGGCTTTGCGCTCGGCGTCAACCGCATCATCAACAGCACGGCCCTCGCCACGGCCGTCGCAATTTTCAGTCACAAGGTCGGTTTTGAGAAGCTCACTTTCATTTGTCACGATGTTTGCCTACTGACCCTATCGGTTTTGGTTCCTACAGTTCATCGAGGCCATGGCCGTCGGCGCCAACTTTGCTCGCGCTAAGTCCAACATTGCACAGCGCCGGTCGGTGGCTGTGCTGACACTCTACAGCTGTATGACGCCGCTCGGCATCTTCCTGGGCATGGTTCTGTCAGCCGAGCTGGAGGGTCCGAGCGCATTTGCAGTCGAGGCCGTCGCACTCAGCATTGCCTCCGGATCTTTCATCTACCTGGCGTTCCACGAGCTCTCCGAGGAGAACGCCGGACAGGAGTCGGGCTCGCTCGAGAAGATCCTGCTCTTCTCGCTCGGCGTGACCAGCATGGCTGCGCTCGCCGTCTGGGCATAGTACCGTAGGTAGTTAGAGGTCGCGGCACGCCAGGTAGATTTTACACGCACGGCGGGATGTTTTTGGATTAAGATGAAGTGATAAGGACAAATTCACATGCTGAGAAAGATGCATGGAGCACCTTGGCGCCAGCTTCTTCGTGCTGCTTGTCAAACGCAGCAGCTCTGTGCCTCCGTAGAGTGCTCCCGTGATTGTCGATCCTATCAGAATCAATACGTCAACACTGTGCGATTTAGTTTGAGCAGCAGCTGTTCCGCATGGCGTTGGACCAAATCCCGTCGGTTCGGGGTACGATCGAGCGAAATCATTGCTGCCACGCATGAAAGTGAGGCGCCGAAAGTGAAGAGCTGAAAGGCGTTCTTGATGAATAAAACTTTTTCCACATGGTCAGCGGCTCTTGGCTCCTTTCCATGGAGGCAGCGTCAACAAGCGAGCGCCGAGGATCGACAAAGTTTTGTCGTTTGAAACGAGCGAGTGTCAAATGCGAGGCGCCACAAATCTGGAAGCGTCAGCATTCAAATCCACGGATTCTCATCGAGTCGTCGCAGTGAAAACCAAGCCACATGGCAATGAGTGTGTCACACGTCGAAAATCCGCAAAAAAGAATCGCACATGCCTGCCGGAAGTAGGGCTCGGCACGCCAGCGTTTCTCCATTTGGCAGCACCACGCGACTTGCAAAAATCACTTGCCTCCCCCATGCGGCGCACCGCATGCACGCGCACGCATTGCGTTTGAAAAATAGCCGCACCACCCCGAGAGAGGCAACAAAAAACTTTGGAAGGCTTTGCATGCAGCTCCCTTTGTCACAGCCGCTTGTACAGTAGTCGGCATAAGAGTCAAAAGTGACGAGGGTTGACCATGGTGCCATGCGGACTCAGCCAAGCCGAGGCAGACAGCCCCTATACCATGCGGCAGTGATCCGCAGTGGCGTGATGGTGACCCACGTCGGACCCGATGGAGCTGTCGTTAGGCTGCAGAGCCGGGCTCCGTAGGACCGGCGCAAAAAGCCGCTTGCAGCGCTGTCGGCGGTCCATTGGCCTTTTCAAGTGTCCAAACGAACGTGTCTTTACGGATTGAGCCGAGCGCGTAGTGTCGCTTGCAAAATGCCCGAATAGAAGTGCGTGGGCAGCTGGGAATCGGATGATCGATGGTGTCGTATCGACAGCGGCGTCGAGCAGCCAGCGTGGCGCACTGGACCAGCACAAAAATGGACAGCGAACGCATCCAAACGTTCGCGTTCAATGCAGAAAGCTGAAGCGCGGCCGAGTGAGTATTGGGAGGCGATGGATTTTGAGTTTTAATGTTGAAGCGCGTCTCAGGAGCGCAAATTTACTTGGATTTTCGGGGCCAAATGTCAGGTTTCCCGTTTGACTCGGCTCGAGTATGTGACTGCTCCTTCTTTCGTCGCGACGGCAGAAAAGACACAGCGAAGCCATCTGCTGGTCACTCTTCCGATTCAGTCAACGCGCGTACCTAGGTTTTGCATACAAAAGGCAAGCGACCCGCATCCTCCTGGCGCTCGACGCACGACAGCGTGTCGCCAGCTGGGTTAAAGCGGCGTGACTGCTGTTTGTACCGTAGATATTTTTCGTCGACCGGCAGACAGCCAAGCTGAAGCGCGAGCTCTTGATCTCACTATGCTGCGCGCGACGCGACGACCGGCTGGATCCGGTTGCACTTGGTGCAGCGGAGCTGTTCGCGGTGTCGTCAGCCGCCGCGCGTCTGTCGAGCGTGTCGCGCCTCGCTGCCGGACGGTGCGCCGGCGCTCGCTCCTGGCAATCTACGGTACGTACCTATGTTCGCTGGCGGCGCTCGGTCTCTTTTCCTCGGCGCCACGCGTGACTTGCAGCGGGGCAAAAGCAGACGGGCCCGCGCAGCTCCTGTCTGCTCGCCTGCCATTCGCACTTTCGCCTCCAAGGACTCGAATCGTCGAGCCCTCCGCCACCACCGACTCCACCGCCTCCGCCAACGCCAATTCCAGCGCGCGGCTTTCGATTTTCGAACCCGCGTCGGAAGGGAAGAGCGCCGTAAAAAGACGCACGAACGTCCTTGAAGCGCATCCGCGTCCGCTGGCGACCGAGCCGCAAGTCCACCTCCTCCCCGTTCCTAGGCGACCCAAGCAAGCAGTCGCCTCTCACTCCCCAATCTTCAAGACCCCTGTCACCACTCTCCACCACCACCACCATGCCCTACGAGAGCTTCACGCCGGCGCAGGAGGCCCGCATCGCGCAGGTCGTGCAGGACGCCGAGTCGGGTGCCTGGATGTACGTGCTGCACGTGCGGCGCGGAGACCAGTCGGCCGATGAGGGCTTCTCGCACGAGTATGTCGTGAGCCGCCGCTTCAGCGAGTTCAAGGCGCTGCACGGGCTTCTCGCGCCCGTCATGGGCGACGCGCTGCCGCCGCTGCCCGCTGACGGGCTCATGACGCTGCTACTCGCGGGCGACGAGGCGCTGCTGGCCGAGCGTCGCCGCGAGCTCGAGCGCATTGTGGTCGCCGTGCTGCGCCACGCCGACGCGCGCGAGCTGCCCGAGGTGCGCGAGTTCCTCGGCCACGAGTCGATCGGCGCGCAGGTGCTTCCCCCGCAGATGCTCGGCGACCTCGGCAGCTTCAGCGGCAGCCCGTGCACCGGGTCCATCCGCAAGACGGTCAACACCACGTGGGCCGCGACGCTCAACGGCGCCGCGCGCGCGCCCGCCATGGTGCTGTCGTAGGCGCCGCTCGCCGTCATCATATTTAACCCACCAAAAGTGTAGAGTACTGTAGGCGCCACCACCCACGAAAATGAACGAGCCCGACCCTTTTTGACACCTCCTTCCACTCGCCCCTTCGTTTGTTTTGCTTCAGCGCAATCGCCAATGCGGCGCCACCATCTCCTCGTCCTCATCTCCATGGCCGTCACCAAGAGGTGGCGAGGCTCGCATCAGAGCGTGCGGCGTCTATGCGGAGGCCACGGATGAGCGATCTGTCCGTCGGCATTTGACAGCCGCCAACCCGACTGCAACGCGGTCAAGAGCCCAGCGAGCCGCCGGGGCCACGTCGCCGCGGTGTCCGCTCGCGCTTGCAGTTGAGCCGCCAGCTGAAGACGATGCAACGCAGCGCTTGAAGCTTGCAGCGGATCCTCAAGAGCCGCAACTCGGGCGAAGCGCAATGCTGGCCCGCCGGCATGAACGAGCGCTCAGCCGCGAGGGATGAGATGCGAGCTCGTCAACGCGGGCAGCGGACGGAAGGCATCACGCGCTGCATGGCTCTGCGAGCACGCTTCAGATCGAGGTGAGAAATCTACGGTAGGTTTGATTCCTCGCGACGGTGTCGCATATTTGTCCAATCCGCGTGCGGCGTCCTCAACTTTTTGCCAATCACATGCCGCGCTTTTTTTTTCGCTGGCTCAGAATAGACGCATCTCCGCTGTCTCATCG
Source organism: Phytopythium helicoides (assembly GCA_024867545.1). Classification (NCBI taxonomy): domain Eukaryota; phylum Oomycota; class Peronosporomycetes; order Pythiales; family Pythiaceae; genus Phytopythium; species Phytopythium helicoides. Next base: position 560,687 of record JANFNE010000033.1, read on the forward strand.
ACGCTGCGTGCGTGGCCACCGCCTGGTGCTACCGTAGATCCCGCCATCGACCATCGACCGCGCGGCGCCGAGCTCACTCTCCAAGCCTCCGCGGACCGCGCAAGCTCCGTTCGCGTCCGCAACCAAGTGACCGCGTCCGCAACCAAGTGGCCGCGTCCGCAACCAAGTGGCCGCGTCCGCAACCAAGTGGCCGCGTCCGCAACCAAGTGGCCGCGTCCACAACCACCCGGTCGCATCCACCACCAAGTGGCCGCGTCCACCACCAACCGGCCGCGTCCATAACCACCAGGTCGCATCCACCACCAACCATGCTCAACAGCTCGCCGGTCGCGACGCTGCCCGAGCTGCTGGCCGCGTGCGTGGCGGCGGCCGTGCACGCAGGTCGCGTGATCCGCGAGGTGGTGGCGGACGGCGCGGACCTGGCGGTGGTCAACAAGGCGGACGGCGCGTACGACCCGCAGACGGTGGCCGACCGGCGCGCGCAGCAGCGCATGATGCACGCGCTGCGGCACGCGTTCCCCTCGCTGCGCATCGTGGGCGAGGAGGGCGAGCTGGAGGCGCCGGCCGCGGCCGACCAGGTGGCCTGCGACCTGCCGGCGTCGGCGCTGCCGGCGCTGGACGTGCCTGCGGACCTGCGGACGCTCGACTGGAGCGAGCTCGTGCTGTGGATGGACCCGCTGGACGGCACCAAGCGCTTCGCGGCCGGAAAGTACGAGGAGGTCTCGGTGCTGCTGGGGCTCAGCTACAGGAAGCGCGCGGTCGCCGGCGTCGTGCACCTGCCGTTCGCTGGCAAGTGCGGCGCCACCTACTGGGGCGGCCCGGGCATGGGCGTCTTCCTGGCCGCGCACGCGGACGGCGCAGAGCACACGACGGGCCACGTGCGCGTGCCAAGGCCCGCCACGGGCTTCCCGCGCCGGCCGCTCACGGCCACGGTCTCGTCCACCAACTGCGACCTCGTCAACCGCGCGTTGAGGGCGCTCGCGCCGGGAGAGGTGCGCACCGGAGGCGCCACGGGCACCATGGTGCTCGGCGTCGTGACGGGCGTGAGCGACATGTTCCTGCGCTTCAAGAACGCCACGCGCAAGTGGGACATCTGCGCCGTCGAGCCGCTGCTCGTCGCGCTCGGAGGCGCGCTCGTGGACGCGCAGGACGGCAGGCCATATGACTACGACGCCGACGAGGACCCGACGTTCGACAACCCCAGGGGGCTGCTCGCCTGCCTCGACGCGCAGCTGCTCGCCACGGCGCTCAAGGTCATGGCGGACGTGCGCGTCGCCAGGTAATGCACGCAGCCCAACTTTATATCGAGCAATACACGCAGGCGGCCCGCGGGCGAGGGCTGCCTGCTCTATCAGGACTGCGCGTTCACCGCCTCTGTGTCTGTGTGGATGTTGCTGTTGCTGCTTGTCTAGCGCGCTGGATGGCCGGGACCTGACGACGCTGCTCGTGGACGGAGCTTTGTCGGCGACAACTTCAGACAACGTCGTCCGCCGAGTCAAGAACATCCAAGTCGAGAGCGGCTCGCTGCGCAAGGGCAAGCACGCCCACGTGGCCACAGTGCTCGTGGACGAGGATGGAGTGGACGACGGAGCCAAGACGCGGATCTTTATCAAGCGATCGGTCCGCTCCGAGCTGCCAGCGCGGTCGGACGCGCACTGGACGAGAGACCTAGCCTCCTACCGCAACGAAGCGCGGTTTTACGCTCACTTGCATCCGCTGCTTCATAGATTCGTCCCCATGCTCGACGTGTTTGGGGTCGACCAGCGAGCGAGTACGGACGGCGGCGAAGACGACAGCTTCCTGATGTTGATGCAGTGCGCGTCTCCAACCCAAGACACGACAGGATTAGCTGGTGGATTCGAGTCGAGGGACACGCTTGGGACGATGGACACTCGTGGGGCTCTGAAGTACCTCGCATCGCTGCATGCTGCTGGACTCGATCGCTCGGGCGGGAATCCGGTCCTGAACGCGGCTCGAGAGTTGCTGTGGGGACCTGGAGGGTGGTGGACCCTCGAGAAGCGTGGACTTGCAGAGCTGAACCAGGCTCTGAATGTGTGGCCTCAAGTTTTAACCGCTTTCAAAGACGAGCTTTCTGCAGGAGGGATAGACCCTCAGGACCCCCAGGTAGTTGATCTAGCCGCCCGCTTCGTCAGGAACGCCCAGTTCATCAGCGACGAGCTGTCGAATGCTGACCGCAGCATCGAGACGGTCGTACATGGAGACTTCAAATCGGCCAACCTGTTCTTCCGCACGCAGTCGCACGACGTGGTGGCGTTCGACTGGCAGTGGACGGGCGTTGGCCTCGGTGCTCGCGATGTGGCGTACCTGCTCAGCACGTCTGTGGGAATCCCCGCACTTTCAAATGCCGACAAGCTGGAGCAAATGGACACCGAAGCTGATCCGTACGCAACTGCACTTGACAAGGGCGAGGCAGAGCTGCTGGTGTTCTACTACGCTCAGTTTGTGGCAGCCGCACGGTTGCACAGCGTGGAAGTGGGCGAGCGGTACCCGTTCGCAGCCTTCCGACGCCACTACGTGCTCGCAACGCTCGACTACGCGCGCCTGCTCCTTTCCAACTTCTGGAAGGGAATGACTCCTGGAAGCTGTGCTGCCAAAGCCGGGCGAACCAATTGCGGGCTCGGATACAGGTCCGTGGCTCACGTGGTGCGCATGGCACGTCGCATGCATTTGGTGTTGAAAGTTGTAGATCGCGAGCGGATTCTCAAGGACGAGTGACCGTTTATCGATAGGAATGGCACATTCATTGTTGAATATTCAAGTGCTAGATTGGCTTTGCACTGTGCTTGGAGTTGCAAAGCATGAATCGCTGAAAGATTGTTGTCATGACCAACACGGCTTCACTTTTTTCAGTGGAGCTCTGTGCTCGCCTGAGATATGAGATCTCAACGCTTGACATCCTGCTCCACCCGGACTGCGAAGCTCAGTCCGAGAGTTTCCGCGAGCTGCCAAGATGACGAGAGCCTACACCCCGGAGGAGTTGCTCGAAGCCGCTCGGTCAGGGAACTTGGCGAAGCTCCACGCACTGGTCGGCACCAATATGCCTGTGAAGGGAGATGGCGGTGGCGACATAGCTCTCATTTGTGCTGCAGCAAAAGGAGACCTGAACCAAGTGCGAGACCTCGTGGAGCAGCAAGCAGACCTCGATGGAGTGGACCATGATGGAAAAACAGCTCTTATATGGGCGGCGATGCACAACCATGTCCACGTCGTGCGCTATCTGGTCGAGTGCGGTGCAAATGTCAATCTCAAGGATAAATGGGGCTCCACAGCACTACTGAATGCCCCTGTGAACGGCAGCCTAGAGATAATGCAATGCCTGGCTAACGCTGGTGCGGACATGAGGGCTTCAAGGGAAAACATGTACGCACCTTTGCAGGAAGCTGCGAAACTTGGGAATCTGGATATGGTGCAGTTTCTTGTTAGTGCTGGTGCTGATGTGGAAATGCGCAATCTATTAGGCGACACTCCGATCACTACTGCGACTAAAAAGTGGAACACTAGAGTTGTTCAGTATCTTGCCGACGCTGGAGCAGACGTCAACGTGATCAACCGATATGGGGAAGTCCCCTTGACCTATGCAGTTCGCTACTCCCAATTGAATTCGGTTCAAATACTCGTCGAGCATGGCGCTGATGTGAACGCCCACGATCCAAGTGGATATTCAATTCTGATGCGTGCGGCGGTGTGTGGAACCTTTCAGATTGTGGAGTACCTTATCGACCAAGGTGCGCAAGTGAATGTTTCGTCCACACAAGGATGCACAGCTCTCATGGAAGCAGCTAGATGTCATCGCGCTGACATTGTGCAGCTCCTGATTGACAGTGGTGCAAATGTGAATGCAATTGATAACCAGGGATGCTCCGCTTTGATTCGTGCAACTGAAGGAGACCCGCGTGAGGATATGCTGAACACGCTTCGACTTCTTGCCGAGCATGGAGCGAACGTGAGTGCTGTTGATGGGCATGGTCGGACAGCGCTGCTAAGAATCGCTGCTAAGAATCACTTTGATGAACTTCTGCAATTCATGATTGACCAAGGTGCCGACGTGAATGCAGTAGACAATGATGGGAATACACCATTGCAGGAAGCTTCAAAGCACGGCCATCTCGAAAACGTACAATGTCTTGTCAAGAATGGTGCAGTAGTGAATGCTGCAAACAATGAAGGGTGGACGGCATTGATGCAGGCGGTGGACAAACGCCACATTGAAGCTGCCCAATTTCTGCTCGAAAACGATGGCGACCTTCATCGGAAGGATCTTTCTGGGCAGACGGCAATGTCAATTGCAGCTGCCCGCGGGTATCGGGAGATTGAGCTGCTGCTTGCACGCTACATGTTTCAAATTCACGAGGAGAAGAACTTTTCCAGTGCAACGGCAAATCTCAAACTTCGCCAGTCATCGGAGTGGTTTATTTCCCCGCTCGATATTGAAATCAAACGATTTGTCAATACTGAGACCATCGGTGGTGAGTTTCTTGCCAAATGGCTCGATGCGGACGTCACTGTCAAGTTATTTGTTCCCGACGCTTCAAACGCATCATTCACCGAAGAAATTGTCGTGTGGCGTGAGCTCTGGCATCCCCATGTGATCAAGCTCTTCGGCGCGTGTGATATTGGCCACCACTTCTTTGTCTGCGAATACGCCAGTAACGGGTCGGCCCTCGAATATCTCGCTCGTGTCAACGATAGTCGTCGCACACCATGGCGAATTTTGTATCAAGCGGCACTCGGATTGGCATTTCTGCATGAGCGAAAAATCGTTCACGGCAACCTTCGCGGAATCAATATCCTCATTGGAAGTGATGGAGTGGCGAAGCTTGCCAACTTTGGGCTAAGTGGATCGACTCGCCATGTTGATGCGTCAACGCCTCGAGGAGATACTGTGTCAATTGGATGGCAAGCATGTGAGGTACTGGAAGGCGGGAAGCCGACATTCGCATCGGACATTTTCTCATTAGGTATGTGCGTGATGGAGGTCGTCAAGGGAACATTGCCGTGGTCGAGGCTAGCATACTCCGAGATTTCGCGATCGCGACTGCAGCGGGCTCACAGACTTGTACGGCCTAGAATGGGAGAGCCAGGGTCGCGCACAGGAAACTTTCGCACACTGATTGATCGTATGTGCTGCAAGGATCCTTCCGCACGAGAATCAGCGGTATCTTGTGTGCGTCTACTCGAGGGGTTTGCCATTGAAGAAGAAGGGATGATACTCAAGCAAGACTCTGCACTAAATCCAGATCCACTTGTGACTATCGACGAGTATCAAGATAATGTGACACTCAAGCTTTGGGATACTCTCCGAACGAATGCAAAACGCTTTACTGAAAACGATATCCACTACCGGCTTTACGAAGACCTCGAAACGCTGTTATCAACAATCCAGCAGTCACCTCGGTCCATAAAGCTTCTCGCTCAATTTCATGAACTTCTCGAAGATGCTACGAGAGCTACCAGTGAAGACAGATCCTACGTCAACGGTGTACTCCAGCTCTTATCATCTCGAGCCACTAGGAACAGTCTTTATGGTTTCCAGCGACGTGTCAATACTTTGAGAGCCCAGCTTAATTTGCTTCCTAGGGATCTGAATGAAAGAGTATTGAACATGAAAGCAAGCAATTGAAGCACACTGAGCTGTTTGTTTCCAAAGCATCCAAGTCGTGGATTATATTGAGCGAGCTCAGGCAGAGCAAAGATCAGATGGCATTCCTGGAACTGCTGCAGTCTGAGATCAACGATCATGCCGCGAACTGCACTCTGACTCAGCTGGGAATGATGCAAAAGTCCTACGACGAGATCGATTCAAAGCTGCGCGAACGAATTCTGAAAACCACTCCTGCATGGTTTATCCGTGGTATGAACTGCCAACCAACGAGTGGAAACAACTTGGAGAAAAAGGGCGTTCGAAAGTGTTTCGAACCAAGTGGCTCAACTTCGACGTTGTGGTGAAAAGCCTTGATTACGCCGATGCACAGCGAGAAGAAGATCGAAAGGTACTCGCTCGAGAACTCGATATTTGGTCTAACTTGCACCACCCGCATATCGTTCGACTGTTTGGTGCCTGTCACGTTGGGAAACCGTTCTTGGTGTGTGAACACGCTCCCAACGGTGCACTGGTCGACTACTTGGTCAAGCATCCTGACCAGATCTGGCACAAGCTCCATGAGGCAGCTCTAGGTTTGCTCTATTTGCACGAACGTGGGATCATTCACGGCAACCTCAAATGCAACAACATTGTCGTCGGCATCGACGAGAAAGCTAAGCTGACAGACGTTGGACTGAGCTCAACTGCTGATCCAACAACTGAAAATGCGATGCACACCTCTGGAGCGTGGATTGGGCGGCTCCGGAGCTACTGATGATCTCAAATGCCGCCACAACCTTCGAGTCTGATGTCTACTCGTTCGGGATGAGCATCATCGAGGCGCTGCGAGTCATTGACACGGTGAAGACTACGTCGGACTTTGAGATGTCCCGGGTGTTAGCGCTACCGCGGATATCAAACGGGCTCCCTCTGTCCAAAGACGACGCTCAGGCTCACAAGAAGCAAGGCAAGCTACCGAGTCGTCCTCGAGTTTGTACAGATGAGCAGTGGACCCTGGTCGAGAAGATGTGCCGCCTTGAACCGAGTGAGCGCATCCAGATGTGTACCGTCGTAGACGAGCTCGCGAAGCTGTGTGAGGGTCGCAACGTACCTCATCAACTCGAAATTGAGCCGGCGGAGGCCGTGATTCGGGCCATGGCATTGAGATTCGAGAACTCGGCGAGCTCTTACGGCCGCTCTCGTTTCCACGACGTTCTCCACCACGTGTACAAGCTGCTCTGGACGCGTCTGGCTGAGCTTCAGGGCCGATACGTTTGCAACAACGCGGCACTTGACGAGCTCGCTGCGGACGCGAAACTCGCCTCTTTGGACGCAGCAGATCTGTCGAAGCTCTCGCTCGTCAGGTTCACGGAGCTCGCGTGTCGGGGCTACGGTCTGCACCGCCGCGTCGACAAATGGATGGCGGCGGCGTTGATCAGGACCAGTGGCAAGGCGGCGGGCGTGCACGACTGGCGGTCGAGGTGCTACGGGTTCCTGGGCGTCTCGATGGCGTGATGCGATGGCAACCACGGTCTATTCCGCTCATGAATACAATACGGATGACGGGCTTACCGCGGCCATACCCGCGAGCCGAAGGCGAGTGCTAGCAATACAATACAGCTTTCTGCTTTTGCTTGATCCACATGCATCCACATGCACACTCGCGCGTCGGCCTCAGGTCATGCTGAAGTGCGAGAACTCGAACACGTTGTCGAAGGCGTCGGTGCCGCTGTCGAGCGACCTGCGGCGCGGGCGCGGGTCGTCGTGGGCGAGCGCCGCGGCCTCCGCGGCCACGAGGTTTGGCGCCGACTCGGTCTGCTGCAGCTGGAGGCGCTGCTGCTGGAAGTAGGCGCGGCGCAGCGCGGTCGCGGACGGAGGACAGCGCTGCGCCGGGCGTGGCGAGTCCCCAGCCCATCGTCGCTGACGCAGCTGAAGCTGGAGCGCGAGCTCATGGCTGGCGAGTGCGGTCCGCGCGAGACCTGGTCGTAGGTGTCCATGTCTGCTAGGAACTCTCTGTACTCTGGTGCGTCCGATGCGGCGGGGTGGGCGTCGATGGCGGCGAGCACGCGCTCTAGCGCCGCGCGCTTCTTGAGCAGCGCGGGCTGCGTCTCGCCGACGAGGAAGGAGAGGAGCGAGTCGACGGGCAGCTTTGGCAGCGCGCGGCCCATGAGCGGCGCCATGGCGTCGTGCAGGCGTCGGAAGTCGCGCAGACTGCGGCGGATCGTGTAGCCGTCTGGCGCGCTCGGCGCGGGCGGTGCGGCGCGCTTGTCGGTCCACTGGGGGCGTCGGCGTCTACGACGCGCGTCCTGCGATGCCGCGGGCTCGGCAGGTGCGTCGAGCATGGCGCGGCGCACGTGGATGACGTAGCGCCATGTGCCTGCGTGTCGGTCCTGCGCCAGTCCGCGGATCTGCAGGTGGTGCGAAGGGTTGAAGCTCTCGTACGGCATGGCGCGCGGGCGGCGGAAGCGCAAGTGAGCGCGCACCCAACTGAGTTGGCCGGAGACCCGGACGCTTCCGCGAACGCACCGCGCCATGCCACTCTCGCGCTTGAAGCGTGCGCGGCTGTCCCAGGCGCGACTGATCGCTTGATGCCGAGGTGGATCCTGGCGCACGACTCGCGTCGTAATCCCACGCCCGCTGACGTCCGCGGGCGATCCGGAGCGCCCGCGAGCGGCTCCGGAGTCGGAGCTGGAGCCGGCGCGGGCCGGAGCAGCTCCGCGGACGCCTGGAAGCCTGGCGGCTCCGCCCACGCGCCTGTCCGCCGTCGACAGGCCGCAGGGATGCGCGAGGACTCTTCGATTTCCAAGTCGCACGTGGCGCGGAGCTGTCACGCCGCCTGGTTGCTGCGGTCGAGCAGCCCGTGCTCCCGCAGCAGATCGAGCACCTCGGTGCCGTCCAGCATGCGCTTGGCGGCCGACGCCTCGCGAAGACCGCGCTTGAACGCCGCCACGCGGGCCTGGAGGTCGTCCAGCTGGCTGCGGAGCGCCTCCCGCCGATCCGTGCGCTCGCGCAGCTCCTGGTGCGTCGTGTACACGTTCTCGGTCACGCCGTAGAGCTTGCGCCGCACGGCGAGCTCGTTCGCGACGGCCTCATTCGCGTGGCGCCAGGCGCTGTCGTCGACAGTCCCGTTCTCGGCCGCCTGGCACTGCCGCTTGAGCATGCGTAGCGCCTTCTCCTCGGCCGCGCGATGCGCTTCCCACTTGGACTTGATACCCTCGAGCACAGCCTTCTCGCGCGGGATTCTCGCGCGGCGATAGAGCTCCTCCATTGGGTTGCGCTTGGCGTCAATCCACCCCATCAGCGACTTGTCGTGCTGCTCCTTGGCCTTGAGCGCCTTCACGGCGAGGCTAATCTCGTACAACTTGCGGGCTTGGCGCGTGCGGAACGCGCGCTGCAGCATGGACGCAGCGGCGTGGCTCTCGCGGTGAATGCGCCGGAACGCACACCGGCCTCGATGCCCTCTGTACACGCGCTGAATGTCGAGAGCACCGCGTTGACACCTGTGCTCATGCCTGACTCGGTGGACGCGCTGACGGCCTCGATGGCCGCGATACACGCGCTCGATAGCAGTCGCAGCGTGGGTGTCGGCTTCTCGTCGACGTCGCACACGCAGCCGCTGCATCCATCGCTTGAGATATCGCTGGATGCGACTGGCAGCGAGGAATTGCTTCCAACGACGAAGCTTGAGCATCTTCTGGCGGCCGAGGATCGAGCGAATCCACTTTTGAATGCGCAGTGCAGCGCCACGATGCACAAACTTGCGCCGGAGTAGAGCCTGGGAGGCGTTCTGGCCTCTGCGAGCAACCTTGGCGTTGCGGATCTTTCGAAACAGCACCGCTCGACGTCGCCCCAAATGCCCGCGATAGACGCGTTGAATGTTTCTTGCTGCACAGTTCCGGTGAAGATCGATGGCGCCTCGAACAATGCGACGTAGCTTTCTAACTGTGAGCGCATATCGCCCCATGCACTGCATGTGAATGATCAAGTGGCGGGATCTCAAGTACGCGCAACGTGCGGAAAATCGCCGCCACTGGGCTTGGATCCTGCAAGCACTGCGATTACCGATCTCGCGGTAGTGGCGAGTCCATGACCGTCCGCGGTGGCCTCGATACACACGTTGGATTGTGAGCGCAGCTGCATTCATGGCAATTCGCATCGCTTGGACGTGGATGATAGCGAGCTTTTGCCGCCAGATACTTTGGATCTTGATGGCGTGTTGGCGATAGAAGTCGACGTGCTTCCAAAAGCGAGCGCGGTCACGATGTACGCGCCATTGGCCTTGAATGGAGCGAATTTTTCTCACGAGCCACCGAGAGCGCTCTCGCATCTCGATATGTCGCTTGCATCTGCGGAACCAGTCGGCGATGCGGTTCGCAGCATACTCTTGCCGTTCACGAATGAGCTGTTTGCGGAGCTCTCGAGCACGGAATCCGCGATATGCACGCTGAATCTCACGCGCATAGTAGTTTCGGATGCGCATGCGGACTCGATAGTGCGGCCGGTATCCTCGCTGAATGATCTTGGCTGCTCTGTTCTCCTTGAAGCGCTTTATTCTCACAGACTTGCGATCGAGGAATCCCCGAGCGTGAGCTTGCACGTACACTACGATCTCGCAGTGGCGTCCAACTTGGAGTATATGGAGGAATCGGCGCCAAGCTAAAAACTCGCGCACACATTTCTGGATCTTCTTGGCTGCTCGGGATTCCCGCAGCAGGCGACGGCGTGCGAGGAACTGAACAGAGAAGCTCTTCTGTCTCCATTTGCGAAATCTCATCTGCAATGTTTGCGCGCTGCGATATCGCAGTTCGAGTCTCGACAATAAGGCCACATGCGCTTCTGAGAGAGCTTCAATAGCCATCGACACATTACCGCCTCCGGTAGCCAGCGTTTTGATAAGCGAGGCCGAGACGAACGGGCGAGTGAGTGGGAGATATTCGACATTGCATCGCTTCACTGCTTTTGCGGACAGTCGATCGCAGCCATGAAGTCGGAGCTCTTGGAGGTACTGGCACGATGCACAGAGCTCCAGGACTCCGTTGTCTGTAATCTTCGTGTTACCAGACAGATCCATCAGTCTAAGAGGGAGCCTTGTTGATGCACAGGTGACAAGAGACCGATCAGTGATCGATTGAACATGGGCAACCAACAACGCCTGAAGCCAGAAGCAGCACGACGCTAGTGCCTCAATCGCAACATCTGTGATTTTTGCACACTACAACGGAATCACATGCAGGTCAGTAGCTCGATTCACTCCCCTATCCTTTGGCAAACTCGTGAGCACGTACCTTTGACAGGTTGATCCACTCCAGCTTCCGACAAGCTACTGCAACCATACTGAATGCCAGCATCGCAGCAATTTGTTGCGGAAAGGTCGATTCGACGGAGAAAGTTTGTTTCGGGTGTATGAAATGCACTGCGTCCGCATGTCGGTGTGGTAGTGAAGTACAGGAAGCATTCGGGTGACTCCAGATCCCCACGCTCGCTAACGTCAAGCGTTTCAAGCTTGCGGCACATCTTCCAAGTGCGGCAAATGTTCGAGTGGTGACGTATCGCCCAGAAATGGAGATCTTCGTGAGACGCGGACACCCTTTTGCAATACTCATGACGCCGCTATCCGAGACCTTCCGCAACCCTTTCAAATTCAGTTTTACGAGTTGTGGGCAGTGAGACCCGATGCAATCCATCGCGGTGTCACCAATCGCGGTGCAGTTGCGAAGGTTGAGTGAGCGAAGCTCGACAGATTGAGCTAGTTCTTCGTTATCTTCGTAGTCTAGGCTCTCTGCAGCAGCAGTACTCACAGCTCTCGCTCGTGCAGCAGAGAAAAGGTCGTGGATTCCGCGGTCCGTGATCCGAGCGCATTCTTGGAGATCCAGTTTCCTGAAATGTGGCGAAGCAATGACCGGTGCGAGCAATGATAATGCAAAGTCGGAGACCTGCGAGCATCGTGCAAGATTAAGGCAAGCAAAATGCGGGGCTGCGGCGCATCCCTTGGAGATCCAGCTGATGGCTGTCTCGTTGACAGCACCGAGGAGGCCACGCAGATCCAGCGTTGTGAGAGACGCCACAAGTGCGGTGCTGTCTTCAAATCCAAAAAAGGCCATTGGGTCGACGCCCATACAATCCCCGATCCGTAGCTGCTCAAGTGCGACATGCTGCGCGCTCGCTGCAGCCAGGTATGCAATGCCGGAGGACGTCACATTCTTGCAACGGCGGATGTCGACCGATTTGACGCGGTGGTCAGCTGAAGCTCGAGGCGTGGAGCTGACGATCTGCAGGAACCTGTCCGTTATGCCAGGACAACCAGCAGCCGAGAGTACATGCAGTCTGTTGCAGTCCCGCCACAGCTGAATCATGACATCGCCCGTGATCCTTCGACACTCGTCGACGCAGAGCTCTTCGAGTCTGCGACTCAGATGCCTCCGAGCCGCAGTGATGCCATCGTCCGTCAGCGCCGCACATCTTGACATTCGCAGGCGGCGAATGTGCTTGAGCGCCGATACCGCCGTTGCGATGCCTGCGTCGGTGATCGCGGTCCCCGACACATCAAGAACGATGCATCGCTCTATAGCTGCACGGTCTGGTAGCATTCACATTGATAACTTAGAGAGTTGAAACTGTGTCAGTGGACAATGTGCTGCACACCAAGGGTAGACGCATGGGCTGCAATGGCCACGACCCAGTCGTTGTTTGCTCCAGGCAAATCCCGCAGCTTAACGTCGCGGGCTAGCACTTTCCCAGCGCAATCCTTGTTCCAGCAACACTGTGAGTTGGTGGTGGTCACCCATGAAATCGTGCTCACCTGGCAGTAAACCTCCCGTGGCGGGGATGTCCAGCACTTCAAGTCCCCGTGGCAGTGGCGCGTCGCGCGTTGCACCTTCATGGCCAGCATCGCGTATTCTCAGATCCTGTCGACACATTCACAAGCTCGAGAGCCCACGCACACGCTCCATGAATCCGATCGGGATTCCGGCGGCCCGCAGTTTTGCGTCGTGTTGCTGCAGCCATCGCTCGCGCTCCTGCCTCGACGCTTCCTGCCGCTCGATCTCCCACATGCTCGCCAGATTCTAGTGAAGCGACGCTTTAAACAACGAAATCGGCGTGAAACGCGTTTTTTATTCTGTTGCGGCTGGTGGACCAGCCAGGGGCTACGGCTAAAACCTTCACCCGATACTCCATACGTCAACACTTTCTTCATCTCGACTGGCTATAGCTGCCTAGCTCGGCAGAGCGATGCACGCCGAGTGCTTACTTCCGCTTGGAGCCGAGGATGAGGCCGGCCACGAGGCCAAGTGCAGCGATGCCCGAGTACAGCGCAATGTGGTGAGTCGTGGCAAACTTGCTGGTGATCTCCTCCTTCTTGACCGTCACGCCCAGGTGCGACGACTGGTACGACTTGAGCAGCTGGTACGCGTAGAAGTGCGCGCCACGCTCGCCCAGGTCCTCCGTCAGCACCAGGTAGATGGGGATCTGCTTGAGCGCCGTCGAGATGCGGCCCTTGTTGAAGGCCGCCTTGAGGAAGATGTCCTTCTGGGTGAAGTAGTCGAGGTTCTTGGGGGCCAGACCGCCCGTAATGTAGAAGCCACCGCGCGGCAGGTACTTGAGCATGGCGTTACCAGCCTCGCGGCCGTACACGCTGCAGATCCGCCAAGGTCAGTCTCAACGTTACTAAACACCAGAAATCTCAGAATCGCCACGTACTCGACGAAGATCTCCATGGCCTTGTTGCACAGCTCGTCCGTCTTGGCGTACTCGCCGATGACCTTGCCCTGCAGCGACTTGGCGGACTCGAACTCAGCGTGCACCTTCTTGTTGACCTTGTCCGGGAACTTGCGCGCCAGGTACGAGTACACCGTGGCCAGACCGGGGCCGCTCACGATGCGCTCCACCGAGAAGCGGCGGTCGCAGCCAAGCTGTAGCCACGGAGAAGCACAATCAGTACTCCGAGCTGTTGCATACCTGCCACCTCAAGCGCACGCACCGTCTTCTTGATGTCGTTGTAGATCTCAATCTCGAGCGCGTCAGCCGGCGCAAAGTCCGTGTGGCCGCCCTCGCACGCGAAGCACGAGTACTGGCCGTCCACGCCGGCCGTGAGGTAGCACTCACCGAGGCCCGTGCCGGCGCCGATGGTGGCAATGGGCTCGCCCTCCTGCTTGGGGGCGTCATTGAGCACGATGTACTCGTGCGGCTTGAGCGTGAGCAGGCCGTAGCCCATGGCGGCGAAGTCGTTGATGAGCTTGACGGTGGCGATGCCGAGCTCGCGCTCGAGCGCGAATCCGTCGATCTTCCACCCGTCCTTGATGTTGGTGAACCTGTTGCAGGCGCGTTAGGCACTCCGTCGTCGTCGAGCGTCCGAAGCGAGGATAGCGACGTACTCGACCGTGTTGTTGATGATGGGTCCGGCGCACGCGAGCACGCAGGCGACGGGGAGCTGCTCGACCACCTTGGCCTCCTTCATGAACAGGTGGCACACCTCCGAGAAGCTCGAGTGGTTCTCGTTGTGGTACTTCTTGGCGAAGATGATCTCTCCGGGCGCCACGCTGCCTGCACATGTCCACCGCCGTCAGTCGCCGCTTCCTCACTTCTCCACCGCTGTCCACGCACCCTTGAACTCCTTGGCGCCCTTGGGGATCAGCCACAGCGACAGGCGCGTGTTGGTGCCGCCGCAGTCGCCCGAGATGATGAGGTCGCCGCTGCGCGCACGTTTCCGTCAGTTTCTCGGCTCCCAGCGCGCCAATCGAGTCCGCGAGACCGCCGCAGGGTCCGCGAGCATCGCCGCAATGCTCACAAACACTCACTTGGCCATGGCGGAGAGCTGGGGAGAGCTGGGGAGGCGGGGGAGGCGGGGGAGGCTGGGGCCGGAGCGCAAGTTGCGAAGTGACGCGGCTTGGATCGGGGCGGGCGGGCGGCCGGGAACAGCCTGGACTCGGCCAATCAGCGCGCTGGAAGTAGAATAGACATTACTAATCTATACTTGGATGAGTTCGAAATAGCGAAAAAGACAGGGTAACCTCGGCTGCGCTTGCATATATAGCCATGGGCGAGAGACCTGACGAGGGCTGCTTGGAGGAAAAAACGCTGGCTGGCTCCGCTTGCTTGGCTGCGAGTCCGCCGTGATCATCGGCGCTGCGTCGGCCGCCAACACATGCCGTGAATCTGAGCTGGCTGGCGTAGGCGTCGGCGTCGGCGAGAAGGACTCAAGCAGTCGCGGAACAATCAAAGCCCGCGTGGATGGAGTTGGCGGCGTCGCGTCTTTGCGCCGCGAGCTTGTCGTGTCGTTGGGTCGGAGGTCAGCGGTGACGTCGCCCTCGTGGACGATCGTCGCGCCGAGGAGCAGAGAGAGCAAGGCTGCTTGGTGGCCACGAGGCGTGGAGGCCAATGCTGCAGCAATGGCAATGGACTGGTCTCCTGGTCAATTTTTCAGGCGAGGAAAATGGAATCGTCAAGGTGATGCACATCAATCAAGTGGGTGGCGGGGCGTCGCAGTTGGAGTTGCACTCGGGCGGCTCAGAGCGTCAACGGCGTCTACGCGTCATGCACGATTGCTGTTGGGCTAGTCCAACTATCCGACAGTCGCGGCTGACGTACGCGGTGACTCAGTCAATGCAATGCTCATACCAACCAAAGCAAAACCGAATCGCAGTGCCTTCATATCGAACTTCTTTCTCACAGACCCTCGCGGGCATCACGACACCTGAAATACAACATGCACGGGGAACGAAGGCACTCGGAGGCCTCGACCGACTGGTACTAGTCTACTTGCAGACTGCACCACGTCCAAGCTCGCATCTATGGCCGGACAGCCTCGAGAAGCTGGTAGGCGAAGTAGTGCGCGCCACGCTCGCCGAGCTCCTCCGTCAGCACCAGGTAGATCGGACACGCGCGCAGAGCGGGACTAACGCGACCCTTGTCGAACACCGCGTTCAGGAACAGGTCGCTCTTCGTGAAGAACTCGAGGTTCTTCGGCGCCAGACCGCCCGTGATGTAGAAGCCGCCACGCGGCAGGTACTTGAGCATGGCGTTACCGCACTCGCGGCCGTACGCAGCCACGAACATCTCCATGGCCTGACGGCACAGCGCGTCCGTCTTGGCGTTCTCGCCCACCACCTTGGCCTTGAGCGTGTTGGCAGCCTCGAACTCGTCGTGCACCTTCTGGTTGATCTTCTCCGGGAACTTGCGCGCCAGGAACGAGTAGATGCTCGCCAGACCAGGGCCACTCACGATGCGTTCCACCGAGAAGCGACGCTCACAGCCCAGCTGCTTCTTGATCTCGTTGTACAGCTCGATCTCCAGCTCGTCAGCGGGAGCAAAGTCCGTGTGGCCGCCCTCGCACGCGAAGCACGAGTACTGGCCGTCGGTGCCCGCCGTCAGGAAGCACTCGCCGAGACCCGTGCCGGCACCGACCGTCGCGATCGGCTGGCCCTCCTCCTTCGGCGCATCGTTCAGCACCATGTACTCGTGCGGACGCAGAGTGAGCAGGCCGTAGCCCATGGCGGCGAAGTCATTGATGAGCTTGACGGTCTTGATGCCCAGCTCCTTCTCCATCTGCGCGCCGTCGATCTTCCATCCGAACTCCACGTTAGTGAAGCTGTTGGATTGCAGCGAGACAAGCAAGCAAGCAAACAAGCAAGCACATCACGTCAGACTCATGTCGTCGTGGGAAATGCAAGCAGCAAACAAGGGTTGCCAGCAAACGTACTCGACGGTGTTGTTGAGGATCGGGCCAGCGCACGCTAGCACGCACGCCACGGGGACGCGGTCCACGATCTTGGCCTCCGTCATGAACAGGTGGCACACCTCCAGGAAGCTGCCGTGGTTCTCGTTGATGTACTTCTTGGCGAAGATGACGTGGCCGGGGGCGACGTCTCCCTTCTTGTGCTGAGCGTCGCGCGGGATCTCCCACAGGGACAGACGCGTGTTGGTGCCGCCGCAGTCGCCAGAGAGCACGAGATCGCTGAAGGAAAAGAGCAGGTGAGTTGGTCGACTCATAGATATTGATTTGTTCAGCTGAGTGGGTGCTCGTACGTCGCGACCATGGTGGTGGTCTTGGAAAGCTGACTTGGAGGTCGGTTGGGTTTGAGCTCGAGAGCTGAGATTGAGGAATGAGCTGGTACCTCGCGCTCTTGGACCCTCCGTCGACAGTCGTGCTGGGCAAAATCACTGCCCTTGGTTTTCTTCACGCTCTGCTTTTCCATGGCGCGTGAACAGCTCCATACCGAGCTCCCACGAAGCCGCTTGATTCCTCGTTGACGCACGCGAGGGTTCTGCTGCGTCTGGGCGCTTGGTGACACAAGGAATGCCCGTCTCTATGACGCCCGCGCGAAAAACATGGCCGAGGCGGGGAGCAATCGACTTGTCTACTGCGAAGGCTCAAGTTGCAGTTGACTGACTCGGTCGACGTGTTTTTGTGGAGAAAGCGGCTGCTGACTTGCGCAAAGTATGGCATATAGTGGAGCTCATTCGCGTGGTATTGGTCTGCTTGGGTGAAAACTGAAGCCTGCACGAAAGCTGAGGTGTCAGCAGGTGGCAAAAGGACGCGCGAAGGCAATGGATTCACGCGAGCGCCAAAGTCCAACTGTAACATCCTGTTGCGGTTGCGTCAATGCATTTGCAGCACTTGCATGTCTATTGCAGCCTGAAGATTCCGTCTGGGGCGTAGCCAACTATAAGCGGATCCCGGATCAGCCAGCAACGGTGTAGCCATCGATTATTCGATTGGACAAGTTGCACCCAACTTCAACTTGGTCCTTGTTGGTGAAACCATTAGTCATGCGCGCCATAAAGCTTATCTACCACTAGCTAACAAAACAAAACTAAGCTCAACAACACCAGATCAACGCGCTCAGCAGTTTACTCCCACTCATCACAACCTCAAAGTCAACTAAAAACTACGCTAGCATATCCATCTGCTGACACACAAATCAAAGCATCACCGGAACGGAGCCCGGATTCTCTAGGGCTTCACGGCCTCAAGAAGCTGGTAGGCGAAGTAGTGCGCGCCACGCTCGCCGAGCTCCTCCGTCAGCACCAGGTAGATCGGACACGCGCGCAGAGCGGGACTCACGCGACCCTTGTCGAACACCGCGTTCAGGAACAGGTCGCTCTTCGTGAAGAACTCGAGGTTCTTCGGCGCCAGACCGCCCGTGATGTAGAAGCCGCCGCGCGGCAGGTACTTGAGCATGGCGTTACCACACTCGCGGCCGTACGCAGCCACAAACATCTCCATGGCCTGGCGACACAGTGCGTCCGTCTTGGCGTTCTCGCCCACCACCTTGGCCTTGAGCGTGTTGGCAGCCTCGAACTCGTCGTGCACCTTCTGGTTGATCTTCTCCGGGAACTTGCGCGCCAGGAACGAGTAGATGCTCGCCAGACCGGGGCCACTCACGATGCGCTCCACCGAGAAGCGGCGCTCGCAGCCCAGCTGCTTCTTGATCTCGTTGTACAGCTCGATCTCCAGCTCGTCAGCGGGAGCAAAGTCCGTGTGGCCACCCTCGCACGCAAAGCACGAGTACTGGCCGTCGGTGCCCGCCGTCAGGAAGCACTCGCCGAGACCCGTGCCGGCACCGACCGTCGCGATCGGCTGGCCCTCCTCCTTCGGCGCATCGTTCAGCACCATGTACTCGTGCGGACGCAGAGTGAGCAGGCCGTAGCCCATGGCGGCGAAGTCATTGATGAGCTTGACGGTCTTGATGCCCAGCTCCTTCTCCATCTGCGCGCCGTCGATCTTCCATCCGAACTCCACGTTGGTGAAGCTGTTGGATTGCAGCGAGACAAGCAAGCAAACAAGCAAGCAAATCACGTCAGACTCGTGTCGTCGTGGGAGATGCAAACAGCAAACATGGGGTGCCAACAAACGTACTCGACGGTGTTGTTGAGGATCGGGCCAGCGCACGCTAGCACGCACGCCACGGGCACGCGGTCCACGATCTTGGCCTCCGTCATGAACAGGTGGCACACCTCCAGGAAGCTGCCGTGGTTCTCGTTGATGTACTTCTTGGCGAAGATGACGTGGCCGGGGGCGACGTCTCCCTTCTTGTGCTGGGCGTCGCGCGGGATCTCCCACAGGGACAGACGCGTGTTGGTGCCGCCGCAGTCACCAGAGAGCACGAGATCGCTGCATGGACACCCGAAACGGTCAGCTTTGCTAGTCGCGAGTCCGCCTGGCAATTCGAACAATAGCTGACGTACGCAGTGGCCATGGTGGCTGGTGTTGGAGGTGGAGGGTTTCTTGGAGAGGCTTGAGCTCGAGGACGCGAATTGCGGAATGACACCGGACTCGCAAGCTTGACCCGCTTGAACTGCGCGGCACGGCGCGGCGCGGCGCAGCGCGTGGCGCACATCTGTGGCGCTGGATTCCTCGCCGCGATGCGCTACCGTAGATGCTCTACAGCTACAGTACATAAACGGGAGTAGATATAACTTCAAGTGTAACCCGTAACCCGTCTGCTTGGGTGCGCAGAGACCTTGCAGGTCTGGCCGGCCTATGCAAAGCTGAGGTTGCGGACGACTGCGTCATCGGGCCGCATGCCTGGGCTCTGGCTTCGCGTTGTTGTCGCCCAGTGGATTTCTGTCGCCCAGAGAAGCGGCCGGGGTTCCTCCCATCGGAGCAGCGACGCGCACTGCTTCAGTTTTGAAGTCCCCTGGATCATTTTCCGAGTGACTGAAGCGCAATGCGGACGCGAATCAATCAAGTCGTCGTGACACGGAGCCAAAGACATGACTGCGTACTTGGCTTAGCTTCAGAACCGCCCGCGGTCCTTCAAGTCGCGATCTCTCTCTGCTTGGCGAGGCATGAGAGGAACGCGGTTATGCAATGGAGAAAGGAGGGGAGGAAGGGGTGGTTTGACACCATTTCGAAGCTCGACGTTGATCAGCCATCGGCGCAGGCGCAGTCGGGGTCCACTCGGCACAGCTGAAGTGAGGCGATGCAGTGTGAAAGCATTTGAGAACACCTGCTTCAAGTGGTGGTCGAGCCCTTTTCTTGCTCGATCTGCTTGCACTTGGGACTTGGAAGCAAAAGAACGCGGCCGCATGTATCAAGCGGGCTCAGAGCATGTGCTGTGCGACACGCGCCTACATGCTGTAGTGGAGGGCATCAACATGGACGACCCAGAAGGATACGTTACGCCACTTAGAGGATCATTGGCTTTATGATCTTACTGCGATGTCCTGTTACTTCTAGACCGGTGAATCGATTGGTCCAGATACGAAAACCCGGCGAACGCTGCCAGAATTCAGTCCACCCAGCATCTGTGGTTGCCTCACCACTTCCGACTGCTTGAGCCCCTCCGACTGCGGCCCTGCCGACGACTTGAATACGGACGTCTTGGCCTGTTGGATAGCGCTCCTGGCGCTTCGATAGTTGCTCCTTTCGGCCATTCGAGTCGAGCGCACGACGCCGAAACTGGCAAGCCAGTAGCACAAAAGTAGTGCTCCGTTTGAAGCAACATCTGCAGCGCTCTTCCCGTCCAAAACAAATCGAGTCCTCTCGACGTAATTCTCTTCCGAGACAGTGTACGTCGCCGCCCCCATTCCGCAGTAATGCGTTGCGCAAACCGCCAGCCCCATGACCAATGCACTTCCGAGTCGCAATACTTCGCTGTCGGGCATAAAGGTTAGCTGCAGAAGAAATGCAAAAGTGTTAGGCGTGACCAGCGCGTTACAATTTCGAGACAGTTTGGCAAATTACCGCTCGAAAGAGAATCCAAAATGCGGCATTGGCCGTGACAAAGGCAATGACAACAGAAGCAGCTACGACGCCCATGTCGAAGCTCATGTCGGCATTTGTGCGCTGAGCCATCATTCCAAGGTAATGCATACCCAGAACACCAAGAGCTGCGAAGGCTCCCCCGAGCATGATGACCCACAGCCGTGATAGTAGCGCCAAGAGCTTTAGAAAAGTCGAGTAAGTCAAGCAATTGGAGTGATGTGGGTGTAATGTGAAGTAGATCACCTTGATGCGACGAGTTACGGCACTCTTGTTGACCACAACGTTCATCTTGACGTTCTTGAGCTTTGCTGCCTACAGAAACTATTGGTTAGGCGTCTCAAATATGAAAATCTTCGTCAGGATGAGGTACTCACAAGCATTTGTTTGCGACGTTCCGCTTCGATCTCGAGGAAAAATGGATCTGATGACGCAATTTTGAGACCGACAAGCACTCCCGCAACCGCGAACATGAATGAGAGGGCGGTGAGCCCTAGCTCAAAGTCAATTTGAAGCTGAACACCGTTCTCTAGCTCCAATTCAAGAGCTGTCATGCCAGTGAAATGCATGCACCAGATCCCACAGCCCCCTAGGGCCAGTGCTGAGAGAAGTAGAAGCACTCGTTTGAAAGCTGGCTCTTCAACCTGGCGCCATTGCTCCATCAATTGGATCGCTATCATCGGTTAGGCATCAACGGGTCAGAAAACAGCTTTGGTTGCCCGATTTGCTTCATCACTCACTGCAATAGCTGCCTGTCACGGAGATCAAATACGACAGGACTATCCGTGTACCAGTCCAGTGCTGTGAAATAGATGCCCCCGTTCCTGACGACATGCCCTTGCTGATGGATTCTGTGAGAAAGCAAAAGCGCTGATGTTCAGCTCAATTACAATCATAACGCAGGACCGTTTCGCACAATCTGATCGCTTCTTTGCTCCTCAAATTATCACTGTCCAGCAAGGTCCTGACTTTGGATACAAAGTCGACTTGGTCTGATATTTTGGGGAGATCAAATCTAGGCGCATTCTATTTCAGCTCTCACAAAGCCTTTGTGGTGCTCCAGGAATAAGTAGCATGTGCAGATGTATTTACTGTTTGTTAGGATAGACGTGTTGCTTCACAATGCTAGTTTCACGAGCTAGCACTTGGTTCAGCGGTGTCAGCAGAGATGGCGATCTTATGGGAACCATGGGCTGCCGCAGATCGACTATCAACTGGTACCATTGTCGTGTCCGATGGCTTCTTGAGGAGCATGCTTCCTGAGGTTTTCATTGTTGGGGCCTTCGACTCTGGTCCGTTCCCTTTGCTGCCATTATTCTGACTGGATTGACGATCCATTAGCCGGACCGAGCGTGCTACACTAGCGCTCGTGAGCCAATAGCTGACAAGCAGTGCCACATTGGACGCAATTTCTGCCGAGCTCTTTCCGGATATCACAATTCGTGTCGTGTCGGTGTAGTCTTCCTCTGATACGGTGTAGGTGGCAGCACACATTCCGCTATAATGAGTCGCGCACACAGCGATGCCCATGATGAGTGCGCTTCCGAGACGTAGCGCTTCACTATCCGGCATAAAGGTGAGCTGAATCGTTTGATATCATGATTAGACACATTCATTTGATCAGTAAGCCACGGAAATTCACAACTTACGATGCGAAACAAAATCCAAAAGGCTGCACTAGCTGCAACGAAGGCGATAACAACCGATGCTCCGACAAGCAGGGAGTGAAAGTGCATGATCGCATTGGTGCGCTGAGCTAGCATGCCAATGTAATGCATACCAAGCACTCCGAGTGCAGTGAATGCGCCACCAATGATAATGAACCATGGCCGAGAGAAGAGCGCAGCAAACTGGCGCAACATTCCTTACAAAAGTTAGTTTCGATACAAAACGACCAAGACGATGGTTGGGTCAAGTACATCACCTTGATACGCCGATGAACCGCCGTCTTGTTTACAACAACGTTCATCTTGATTTTCTTCAAACTGGAGCTCTGTAAAATCACCCGATACATCAGAAGCGCACACAGACAGAAGTTGAATTAACGCTATCCTCACAAGCATGAGTTTGCGTCGTTCAGCTTGAATCTCGAGAAAGAACGGATCTGATGAGGCGATTTTGAGTCCAACAAGGACACCCGTCGTTGAAAAAGCAAAGGAAAGCACAGTAAGGCCGAGCTCGAAGTCAATTTGAAGCTGCGTGCCATCCTCCAGTTCTAGTTCGAGAGCATTCATGCCCGTGAAGTGCATGCACCAGATCCCGCAACCGCCAAGAGCCATCGCTGAGAGCATTAGAAGAATGCGCTTATATTGTGCCTCCTCGATGCGTCGCCACTGCTCCATGAGCTGAATTGCTGGTCTCCCTTTGTTAGCACTCCGGGTAGGCTCGAGAGCAAAATGCATCATGCTCACTCACTGCAGTAGCTGCCCGTAACCGAGATCAAATACGACAGCACAGATGCGAGCGCCTATCCAACCTTGTACTATCTCGCTCTTTGTTCCTGGCATTGCAGAATTCAACAAGCTTCACGATCGACAGACTGGTATTTGGCGTGTGAGCGCGCGCTTACTGAAAGTAACCCTGCTGCTATTTCAAGTGTTGAGCGCAATCGCCGTCGCATCCGTGAGCAGATATCAAACTCTTGTTTCACCGAGGTTCCTACTCAACCCTTCGCAAGTATCTAAAATCATCACACAACATCGGTTATGAGTGTTGGGTTGTGTCTCAGGTGAAGCAGTTACGAATTCTTACCTTATCGACTCCCGATTTGTTCTCGAGGTCGCTGTCAGGAAATTGGGAAACACCGAGTCAAAGCACTGCACGTTGAGTTGAAAATGCTCCCAAGTGGTTTTGGATCTGGTCAGACACAAGACAAGCAAAGTGTGTGACCTGAACTTGATCAATGCTAATCGGAATCGATAAAAATCACTCAAAGCAACAATTTCTCGTAAGGTAGACCCTGCTGCGGTGCCGTCCTTGAGGGGAGAACTTTCTCCACCGACCCAGAGCCGAGCAGCGGCTCTCCACTTTCGCACACGATCTCGACGTGATAAACAGCAATGCAGTGAGAGAGGCGACTGGTGCCAACCATCCTGGAGCTGGATTCGCTCGCTCTGCAGTTTCTGTCGCTCTCACCAGGACTGTTGAAGCACCAAAGTCGACCATAAAGTGCCCATCTGCCGCTAAATCTCCTGAAACCGTCGACTTTTTCGACGGATCGCGTCCAGCGTGGCAGAGTATCCATGTGTCACAAGAGACCGTAGCTGCTCGAGATGAGGCGTCGACTGCCGCTGCTCTGGCTGCTGCTGGCGCCGCTGCCCGCCGCTCGCGCGCTGGTGACGCCGTTCTCGCACCGCTTCCGCCTCGAGGCGAGCCCTCGCGTGCCCTCCGCTGCCAACCAGTCGGTCACCTACCAGGGCGTCGCGGCTGGCGCGGGCGGCTACAATGGGGGTGCGCTGGCGGCGCTCATGCGCTGGAACACTTTCTCGCTCGTGTCCGAGTTCGGGCTCGAGCGCGGCGGCCGCATGACCATCGAGCTCTCGCGCGTCGAGTCAAGCGACGCGAACGTGCCCGTGGTGCTCACGCTCTACGACGACGACCAGTGGCGTGTCTACTCGCTGCTGCGGCTGCGAGAGATGCCGCTGCGCTCACCCGCGGTGCTGTGCCACTACCCGTCGAGCGTGCGCTTCTCCATCACACCGGCGAGATTCGATGGCTCGTGGAGACGCAAGTTTGACGTGAGCAAGCCGAGCCTGTACACGCTCCAAGCGCAAGTGTGCGGCGACGCCACCGTCGAGATCGAGGTACATTTATCTGGTAGCGTTTTGGGAGCACGACGCGACTCATCGAGTGAATGGAATAGGGAACCGTGACGATGGTCAATGTCGGGTACGATGACAAGCTATCCGAGTATCTCGCGGTCGAAGATCTCGGACTCATTCCGCTGTACCAAGGTCCGACAGTTCTTTCGTCGCTATCCCGTCCATTAATGCGCGTTGACATGACGTTGATCAAACAGCCTTGATCGTGCTGTACTCTATCGCGACCCTGTTGTGGATAGTCGAGTGCTACAAGCATCGTCGAAATGCGCCGGTAACACACATGGCTTACTCGTCTTGGAAACATGGGTGCTAACTGGAGCTCTTGATGAAAGAAAATCTGCTACGCGGTGCAAATTGCTCTTCACATCAAGACGGTATCCGTGACGTTGCAGCTCTGGTACCTGCGCGAATTGAGCGTCTCCGGCAGACACGAGCCATTCTTGGACACAGCCCAGCGCTTATCAGATAGCACATCGAACGGGTCTCTGCTCGGTGTTGCTCTTGTCGGAGCGTTGGGCTGGTCGCTAACCCGAGAAGCCCTATCTATTCGTGAGCGACGAATGCTCGGGCTAGTCTTCGCTGTGTATGCAGCGATTGCCCTATCCAAGTCGCTGTGCTACGATGAAGATAGCGACGCTTGTCGCGCACTGATGCTGGTCGAATATGTTATCCAGTCGATCTTGATGTTGACTGTTGTCATCGCCCTTAACTTCACAGTTGCTCAGCTGCGCCTCACATTGACTGAGGCGCGGTGGAACAACTTTGCGACCCCGCTCACCTACATGAAGCTGAACCAATTCCAGTCAGTGTCATCGAGATGGAGGTTTGGTGAAGGGGAAGTGATGCTGACTTGCTTTCTGTATGTTCAGGTCTTTCCGGAACCTCTTTTTGGTCTACCTTCTATTCCCAACTGCATTCCTGATACTCAATGTACGAGCAGCGCGTAGCATGACGCGTACAAAGATGTAGTGGCTAACTAAATCCTTGTTGCAGCTCGTTGTGGTGACGCCTCCTGGATTATGGAGATACGACTGGGTCAACTCGCTCATCAGTGAAGCCGCGACGCTGTTCATGTACGTGCAAATCGCTCGTGTCGTGCGTCCGCTTGATCCATACATTTACACACGAGTAAGTGCTGGTAAACCACCAGAAAATCATCGTTCCCTGGCGCAAATGATATTTAATGTCGTGTAACTTGACCAATGTAGGTCGCTAGAGGAACCGACATGCGAACGAGTCGGGAACAGCGCCCTACGCGCTCACCGCAGCGTCGACCGTCTCCGATTTTCGCTGCTCCTCCATTGTCTCCCACGATTGTTTCTCCCACAGCTTTCGACACGGAAATCATGAGAACGGACTCGCCTCCTGGCTCGATACTCGAGCTGAATGAACGCATCATGGAGCGTTACCCAACGCCAGTATCTCGTCGACCAAGTTTCTCTCAGCGACGGACATCTCCATCGTCTGGAGGGCCAAGGTCTTCCGCGGGCTCTTCTTCTTCATCTGACTCCCTTGCTGTGGATGAACCTACGGAATCACCAGTAATGGTGCCAACTACGTCTCGATCGAGATCTCCATCACCATCTCGCGCTAACCTATCATGAATACTCACAGTACCAATGAGTGCAAGTCGTTGGGTGTGAAGACAACATTATCCAAGAATGAATGAAAAAATCGGTGCATTTACAAAACATCTAGACTCAGCTACACCGTTATGAATTGGGTTCAACCTTCCCACTTTATCCGCGTCGTAGTGTCTGCGATGAGCTTCCGTAGGTGTTGTAATTTCCTAACGCCTTTAGGAAGTTCGCGAGTCCGGCACTCACGTCACCGTAGAAAGTAATGGTAACTCCAGCTTGACCATTGCTGTTTCCACCGTAGGAGTTGATACCTGCGCCAACATCGACGCTGGCACCGCCGTTGACAATGGCTCCACCATCGACGCTCCCACCGCCTTCGACGCTCACACCGCCTTCGACGCTTACACCGCCGTCAACACTGGCACCGCCTTCGACGCTTACACCGCCGTCGACACTGGCACCGCCTTCGATGCTCACATCGCCGTCGACGCTGGCACCATCTTCGACGGTAGCTCCTGCATCGTTGGTACTAGTGGACGGTGTAGAAGTGTACAGCGATGTTGTTGGAGTGACTGACGGGGTAGCACTCGCAGGGCTAGTGTAGGGAGCACTTGTCGTGCTCACCGGCGATGGTGTCTTGGTGCATGGTGTCTTCGCGTCAGACGAGGCCGAGACGTGGCTGGTGAGAGCCACCGCGGCGACAAGGAGCTTCACGAGGGTCTTCCCAGACAGCATGTTGAAAAGGATAGCAAGTATGCCTTGACTGGTGTTGTGAGATGTTGGGGAAGGAGTGCTGCTGGGACCTGGTGAAGCTGGGGGACAGGTACTCGAGGTACCTGTTGTCTTGCACAGGCAAGAAAGTTGTAGAATGAGGCGATGTGAAGACACGCCGGGACTTGGACAAAGCCACCACCACTGTCGTGATCGTTAGAAGAGAGCGCGCGTGCATTCTTGTCGGACCAGTATGGTGGGCAAACTCAGAAACCTAAGCTGCGCTACATACTTGCACGATACTTGCACGAAGAAGCCACAGCTCCATGTTCTGATCGCACGAATAGTGTTTTGAACGGCCGAAAGTATTTTTGCTGGATAGGTGGTTGCTGAAGGGGTCCACGAAAGCTCACCACAGATGGGGAAGAAAACGACTTCTTCAGCATGGCGCGTTCACAGCCCTCATTGCCGGTGAGCACAAAACATTGAGGCACCAAAAAAAAAAAAAGAGTTGGTATTGCTTGTTGGATATGATTTGGGCATAGTACGGAGGTGTATGTGCGACCCGAGATCGCAAAGACTCGGTATGCCGAGTTGTTCGTGGCAACGCTCGCGTGGATGCCAGGAGTCGGTCGGAGTACTCGAACTCTACTTGATGTGATCATGCCCGCAAGTCTTGCATTTGCGCGAGAAGGACTTGGCGACGAAAGCATCGCACCGGCAGGAATTACAGTGCGACGGCGGCGGTGGTCGTGCATCATACTGGGCAACACCTTCCATAGCGTTGTCGATAGCATCGTACAGGCACTGAGCTGCTCGAGGACGAGGCACCTGCCCCGCTTAGAATAACCTCAGGTGTGAGCTTCTGGCCATAGAAATTTGTGTTCATCTCGGTCCGTGCCGTGATAACCGCACCATGAAGAGATATGCCAGCAAACAAGCCCCGGCTATGAGAGTAGCTGAAGTTAGCATTGAAGCCGCCGCGACTAGCTGCCGCTTGAGCCAGTGCGTCTCGTCCGTAAGGGACCCAATGCCAGGCTCAGTCCGCCTCCGACATTCACCTGGGTGCGGTGGAAAACCTTGACAGCATTCGTCGACCCCATGATAATCATGAACTCGATCAGTTCACCGCCTGCCTCGAATCCACCACCGATGCCGGCTGTACCAATTGCAGACGGGGCTGACCACGTTCCATCGTCAAGTTTGGCGATCACGATGCCTGTACCAGCCTTGGCCGTGATAAGTAGTCCTGCCTTGATGACAGTAAGGAATGCGATGCCCTTGGCCTTCTTCAGAAAGTTACAGGGATATACCTGTCGCTGTCCGCACCAAAGTCTGGCCGGAAAAAGTTGCCGAGAATGTCGGCGGCATTGCGGCACTCCTTCTCCAGTGAGCGGCTATACGGAAGATGGAGCCGCGTCTTGGCCTCATGCGGATTCTCTTTGTGGCAGTTGGCGTACTGTACATTGAGTCCACTTCTGGAACGCTTGCAGAATAGGCGTACAAATCGTGCACACGCGCTGCGGGATCGCTGGGTCGTAGTTCTTGGCGTGGGAAGTCGAGATTTGCTCAGGTGATATGAGCATGCGGGCGGGTGAGCACGACTTGCACACTGCAGCGCCGCACTTGCGACAATGGTGCCTCCGGTTCTTGATGTCAAAGTCCTCGCTACAGATGGAGCATTTGGGCGTGTCTGCGTACCGGCCGCGCGTCAGACGCGACGAAATGCTGCTGTCCGACATGGTGGCTCTTGGCGCACCCGAGCTGGATTGGCTGTCGCTGCTGCCAACACTGTCGCGCGCCAACATGTCGTTTGCCGAGTACGGCCTGCGGTTGCCCGAGGTGCGCGACCTGACCTGGTGGATTCTCGCCCGCCGCGCTCGTGAGCACTGACGGCGTGGATTCATGTCGATGAAGGCGCTGACTCTGGTGTGCCGAGCCGCCGTTCTTGAGCTTGAGGTGCGCCTTGAGCAGCTTCCTTCGCTTCTTATCGTCGGGTATGAGCTGCGCGAGCTGCGGCAGCATGTGCTCGAGCATGATGCCGCTGCCGAAGTAGGTCTCTAGTCGCGCGACGAAGAGCGCGGCCTTGAGCTCGCCCTGTCCGTACGCCTTGCAGTCGCGCTTGAAGCCCGCGACGACCTCGTCGTTGTCTCGGTTGGCGCCGCGCACGGCCGCCAGCATGCGCTTGTAGATGGCCGAGGCCTCGTCGCCGCTGGCGGCGGGCGGCACCTCCAGCTTGGGCTTGTCGCCCTGCTCCTCGGGCTCCCTGTCCTTCTTCTTCTTCTTCTTCTTCTTCTTGGCCTTGGCGGCCGCGCCGGTCCTGCTGCGCCGCAGCGCCTCCGACGGCGGCGCGGCCGCCACGTCCAGTCGGTGGCCGCAGTGCGCGCAGAAGCGCGCGTTGCCCGTCGTGGAGCCGCACGCGGGGCACAGCGCCATGGCGCCTGTCTCCTGGCTCGGCCACTAGGGAAATAATGGGGGCTCACATTGGGGGAAAGCAGCGGGCTGCGTCCCGGAAAAACCGCGCGAGCATCCGGTTTACGCCACCCGGCGACAATCGCACAAGACGTGTCGCAAGGGGAAACCTCACCCACTTAAAGCAGACCACAGCGCGCGCCGAAGATGCCGAAGGTGGCGCTGGTGACGGGCGGCAGCCGCGGCATCGGCCTGGCCGTCGCGCGCCGCCTGCACCGCGACGGGTGGGCCGTGGCGCTCACCAGCCGCTCGCTCGCGCGCTCCGAGGCGGCCGCGCGCGCCATCGCGGGCGGCGGCGACCTGCGGCGGCTGCTGCCGCTCGAGTACGCGGCGCCGACGCGCGCCGACGAGGCGCAGGACGCGGCCGCGGACGTCGTGGCGCGCGTGGGCAGCGAGCTGGGCGGCGTGTCGGCGCTCGTGAACGCGGCCGGCGTGTCCAGGGACAGCCTGCTGCTGCGCCTGCGCGACGCAGAGTTGGACGAGCTGCTGCTCACGAACCTCGTGGGGCCGCTGCAGATGGCGCGCGCGGTCGCCAAGGGCATGATGCAGCGCCGCCACGGCAGCATCGTCAACATCGGCAGCGTCGTCGGCGCGGCCGGCAACGTCGGGCAGACCGCCTACAGCGCGTCCAAGGCCGCGCTCGTGGGCGCCACCAAGTCGCTCGCCAAGGAGCTCGGCAGCCGCAACATCCGTGTCAACCTCGTCGAGCCGGGCTTCATCGACACCGACATGACGGCGGCCATGGCCGACGCCGCCAAGCAGCGCACCCTCGCCAACATCCCGCTCGCGAGGCTCGGACAGCCGGACGAGGTCGCCAACCTGGTGGCGTTCTTGGCAGGCGACGAAGCCTCCTACATCACCGGTCAGTGTATCCGGATCGATGGCGGGCTCATCATTTAGCAAGTGGCAGCGAGGGCAAACGAGCTTTCGATTTTAAAAAACTAGTGTTTGGCAATGTACGCTACTGGGAGGTGAACTGCGTTGTTGGCCGTGCGTCCGCACCAGAAAACTTCTGGTCGTTTCCAGCGCACGTATTCACTGTCAGCGAACGGATCAAGGATTGTGCACAACAGCAGCACTTTACCTTGTCAGAAGGCCGAAATGACAAAACAGAAGGGTGAGCGCCTGCTCGCCGATGGTGTGCGAGCTGTGCTTCGTTGATTTCCTTGTTTAGCCACGCAATCACTGCAGGAGAGTGGAAGCGTCAGATGTCAACGAAAACAGCCAAGAAGGAATTGGACCTCAACCCACCTTGCTGATTCGATGCGAGCAACTTGTTGCTATCCTCTAGCTTTTGGCTAAGGTCCTTGATGGTCGTCTTGCAGTAGACACAACAAACATCAGCAAACCACCCGGTGAGCAAAAAACCATTTTTTTTTTCTTACCTTGAGCGAGTCGATGTGGTCATCGCGCTTGCGCAGGTCGTCGCGAGTCGACTTGAGCTGCAGCATCAGCTCCTCTCGCTGCAACTGTTTTTCTTCGACGACCTGCTCCTGCTGTTTAATGATCTTGGTCTTCATCTTGATCTTGGATTTGAGTGCGCGGCTTTCGTTTTGGATCCGCTCAATAATTTCGTTGCCCTAGCGATTTGCAGATGAAACAGTTAGTGGATACCTCCAACGGCACGTCCTATGAAATACCTACCTTATTGATTTCAGAGATGCTCAGCTCGAGCTTCTGTTGCAGGCGAGCGTGGTTGTCGCGATACATTTTGAGTGACTCCTCAACCTCCTGGTTATGGCCCTGCGCTGCTTGAAGCATTTCTGTTGTCTTGGTGATCACCTCCTCCTTGTCGGCGAGCTGCTGCTGCAGACCGTTTGCCCGCATTTGCAACATGTTGATCTGCTTTTCCTGCTCGAACGCCTTTTGGTCAAGCTGCTTGTTTTCTGAACGCAGTGCCTCGAGTTCTCGCGCAAGAATGGATTTGTTTTCACCGAGGTCCGTTGACTGTACGCGCAACTGGTCGATCAAGAGCTCGTGCTGATACTTTTCCTTACTCAATGTCTGCACAAGTGCCTCGTTCTTGTCTGACTTCTCTTTCAGTGCTTTCAGCTAACGTCGCGCGACGAAGGAATCTGTGAGATACAATACTCACAATTTAAGGCACAAATAAACACCCTCACCTCGGCCTCGAACTTTTGTGTAAGTGCGTCGATTTTGGCGTTGAGCTCGTCTTCGCGCTTCTTCAAAATTGCGGAGGCTTCGTTTCTCTGAAGGGACAAATGCGGTTAATGAGAGTCGCTTTGGCAACAGTTCACCGCATTTTTCACCTCACCTGCAAGCTCAAATCGTCCGCGTACCGCAATTTTTCTTGAGATAGAAAGGCATCTGTCTGCTGCTGTAGCGTATCGAGTTGCTTCTGCAGGTCCGCCTCGTTCCGAGCACGCTCATCGCGGTCCACCGTTGTCTGTCGAAGCCTCAACGAAAGCGAGCGCTTCTCCGCATTCACCTGCGCAAGACGTGCAGCGAGGTATGTCTTGACGGCAGCGTCATCGCCCGGGAAGAACTGCAGTGACAGGTGGGTCAGGTGCTTGAACTGGTTTGTCTCGACAATGCTGAAGACCGACTGGCCCTCACGGTTGCACGTGTTGAGCACCGCCAGGTAGCTGCTCACAGTAGGAAGAGACGTCAGCATGCGGACGAATGAGAACCTCGGCAGCAAATGTCTGACAACGCCCACCTGAGTGGCGTGGGGCCTTGCGAGCGCTTCATTTGTGCGTGCGCTTCGGCCCTAGCGTCCTGCGCGGACTTGTCGTCATCCTCTTCGCCCTCTCCATCCGACGCTGGCGCACTCTTGGCACCAGCATCTGCGTCCTCTCGCTCGGGCAGCCACTTGCTGTCCTTGAGGCAGCACTCGAGCAGCTCGATGAGGTTGGCAGGGAAGCTGGCGAAGTCCACGAGCAACCGCTGCTGCGCCTTGAGCTCGTGGAACTCCTCCTCCGACACGCTCCAGAGGAACAGGAAGAATGGGTCCACGCCGTCGTCGTCCGTCACCTCGACGCGCAGCACGCGCTCCTTCTGCCCGCTCGCCGTGTTCTGCTGCCGTCGCGAGCACAAAATCCGTCAGCTCGAGCGCATTAAACCGCAAACGCGAGCGGAGAAACCGCGAGACGCACGCGCACGCCGCGCAGCAGCCGCACGGTCAGCGGCAGCAGCTTCTCATCGCGGTCCGCGTACTGCACGAGCACGTGGAAGCGCCGGTCGAACAGCGGCGCCTCGCGCTCGAACGTCTCCATGGTCTGCGGGGGCGTTCCTGTTGGAGGAGGTGGTGCGAAATTTTGAATTTTAGCTTCTTTGGAATTTGTGACAGATGCCGTAGGGTATACAGAGCGCAAGGTTCGCGCTTTACGACGCGCCGAATTTTGACGGATTTCGCGCGGCTGCATGCGGCGACTCCGTTGCTGGTGACCGACCGCGTATGAGATGAACGACGCGAGCTCGATGAAGCACACGAATAATGAATTATTGTTTCTACCTGATGTGGGAACTAGAACCCGCGCTCGTTGCTGGTCGTGGACGAGTGCCGGTCTGGAATGATGGGCATCATGGACGTCGGCATGGGCATGACGCGCTTGCTGTTCATGCGCGCACTGGAGGGTCCGAGGCTCTCGGTTTTCACGGAGCTATGGTCGCGCTTGGACTTGTTCCCACCGGTACTCATGGCTGGACCTGTCGAGTTGTTGTTGCCATTCGTCATTCTTGATGCGCGACTGGCTCCGCCGGTCACCTTGGACCCGTTGGTCGATGTCAGCACACGGTTTCGCAGCGTGACGACGACTGCGGTCGTGGACAGCCAAAAGCAGACTAGAATGGATCCGTGGGATGCCACAACTGCTGCTTGGGACCCTTTGACGACGAAGCGACTCGACTCACTGTAGTTCTCTTCCGAGTATGTGTAGGTGGCGGCCCCCATGCCCGAGTAGTGAGTCCCGCACACAGCAACGCCCATGATGAGCGCACTTGCAAAGCGGAGGCTTTCGAACTGCGGCCAGAATGTGAGCTGGTGACCATCAGCATTTAGTTAGCCACGGAGTCGGGCGGGTCTGCATCAAGGACCTACGAGTCACTCACCGCTCGAAAGAGAATCCAAAACGCGGCGTTAGCAGTGAAGAAGGCGATGCAAACGGACAGCGCGACGATGCCAGGGTGGAACGACATGTCGGCGTTCGTGCGTTGTGCCATCATACCGAGGTAGTGCATGCCGAGAACGCCTAGAGCAGCGAAGAGACCGCCAACCATAATTCGCCACAGTCGAGAGAAAAGTGCAATCAGCTTGATCTTGCGGCCGACTTGAGATTTACGCATAACTGCGTCCATGGTTAGATCTTTTAGACCTTTCATCTGTAAAGAGGCGAAAAGCACGAAACATGAGATCACACCACGGCACAACAAATAGAAATACAGCTTGGTCGAACCAGAATCTCTTTCCGTCGCGCCTGCTCCATCTCGAGAAAGAACGGGTCTGTCGACGCGATCTTGAGACCCGTGAACACGCCGCCAACCGCAAAGATGAACGACAGAATCGTGAGGCCAAGCTCGAAGTCCACTTCGAGTAGCACACCATTATTCAGGTGCAGCTCAAGCGCGTTCATGCCCGTGAAGTGCATGCTCCAGATACCGCAGCCTCCGAGCGCGACGGACGCAAGAAACAAATAAAACAGTTTGCTTTGCTTCTTCTCCTGCATCCGCCATTGTTCCATAAGCTGGATCGCTGGTAGAAAAAGAGGAGGAGTTAAGCGATTGGATGGGTGTTATATCACACGAGCGTGACAACACGTACTGCAGTAGCTCCCCGTGACTGCAATTATATACGAGAGCGATATGGTGTCTATCGCCCAGTGCTGCTCAACGGTATGACGAGCCGCTCCCGGGTGCTCCATTGCGCTCGACAAGGCCGTCCCGACGTGGGGTACGCTCGCCAATCCAAGGCTGTAAGGAAGTGTTGGAGGCAGTGCGGGTGCAGGTGGGATGACCAATTTGGTGTGAAATCTTGGAAAAGGTCAGTAATAGACATTGCGTCAACGAAGTCGGAGACATTCGGAGAAGTCGGAGTCGCTCTCCTAAAATACTCGTCGACAAGGGCAAACGCTGCTCTTTGCTCCCTGTAGCCGAAATGGTCGCCGCAACCTTGCTCGCAGTGCATGACGAAAAAGTCCAGCAGCCGACTTCAACTCGCGGCCGCTGTATCCGTTCTGACAGGTCCCTGCGTGGCCCACACCACCGAACGTTCTTCATCACGCTCCTACAAAGGCGGAAACCGCCTTCTTGACATACAGTCACTCGCCTTTCTCGACCGGAAGAAGCCCCCGCGATGGACGAGAGCGCCCCCGAGCGCCGCCACGGGCTGCGGCTCGCGTGTTTCCGGCCGCTGCGGCGCTTCCGAGTGGCCGAGCGCGGCGATGAGCGCGCGATCGCGGCGCGGGACCCGCGGCCGGCGCTGTCGGCGAGTCGGCGCGGCGCGCGGCAGCCGCTGGCGTGCGACTGCGAGCCGCAGCTGCTGCGCTGCCACGTGGGCGCCCTGGACGCGCGCTCGCTCGGCGAGCAGGCGCAGATGGAGGAGCAGCACCTCGCGCGCCTGCGCAAGTGGGCGGACAAGTTCGAGGCGCGCGACTGGACGCAGCCGCGCGTCTGCCAGAAGTGGAAGGAGAACCAGCGCCGCTTCCAGGAAGAGGACGACGAGCAGCGGCGCAAGGCGCTCGCGCGCTCGGGGTCCTGGACCGACGTCGATGACTCGGACGAGGACGACAGTAAGCAGTCGCCCTCCAAAGCCGCCGGTCAGGCCGTGCGCCAGGCACTCACCAACCTCACGTCGGCCGCCGAGGGGCTGCTCCAGTCGCGCCAGTTCGACAACCTCGTGCGCTCGGGTGTCCCACCACAGCTGCGCGGACAGGTGTGGTGGATGTGCAGCGGCGCGGCCGAGAAGAAGGCGGCGGCCGACGAGTCGTACCCGATGCTGGTGCAGCGGCTCAGCACGCTGAGCAAGAGCACGGCCATGGACATCGAAAAGGACTTGCCGCGCACCTTTCCGACGGACCTCAGCCAGAGTCAAGATATGAGTGCGAGTCTCGGACCGGTAGGCGTCAGTGGCGTGTGGGAGAATGATAGTGCGCGCCGCCGGTACAAGAGCATCAGTGAGCTCCGCCGCGTGCTTCAGGCATATTCGCTGCGAAACCCAGCGATCGGGTACTGCCAGAGCATGAACTTCTTGGCGGCCGTGCTGCTTCATCAAATGGAAGAAGAAGAGGCGTTTTGGGTGCTGGCGGCGATCGTTGAGGACCTCACGCCACTCTACCACACTCGGAGCATGGCAGGAAGTCGCGCTGACCAGCGCGTCTTTTCCGACCTGGTACAGCAGAAGCTGCCGACGTTGTACCAGCACATGGAGCGGCTTGGAGTCGACTTTGAGCCTTTCACGCTCAAGTGGTTCCTCTGCCTCTTCCTGAACACGCTGCCGTTCGAACCTGTCATGCGAATTTGGGACGTTTTCTTTTGCGAAGGAAGTCACGTGCTGCTACGCGTGGGGTTGGCGTTGCTGAAGTTGAACCAGCCACGTATCCTTGCGTGTGATGACGCCTTTGACGTCTACGAGATGTTCAAGCTCTCGCATGATATGCTCCAGGCAGTGACGGCGCCGTACCGCTCAGGCTTGTTGAATCGCGACGAATGTGTTTGCGATACACTCATTCGCTTAGCGATGGACAAGTCGTTTGTTGGTCCGATTCCGTTCGACTCGCTGCATGAGCTCCGCATGTATTACCGAGGCGAAATCGAGGAAGAGCTTCGTGCTGCCGATGCAAGACGGCAGGAGCAGGCACGAACTAACGCCTCACGCATATCAAACGCAGGGTCCGAGAAAAGCAGCAAATATGGCCACCAGTCGGCTGCAAAGTGCAATACCAAGGACACTGACTCTGATGCGATCGAGGATTCCACCTCGAGCGACACAAGCAGCACGGAGCGCGAGCGGCGGGAGTACGACTTTGTGGAGGAGTACGCGAATCGCGACTCAGAGATCTCCATGTCTGCACGTATCCACTTCTTCGACCTGTACGATAGCGATGACGCGATCGACTATTTTATTGACGTCAAGTACGACCTCACGTGCGCGCTGCCACCTTGCCGGTAGAGCGGAAGCTTTCTCGGAGAAACAATGTAGTGCACGGGACACTTTTTTCATTTGCGTAATAGCGTTGCGACTGATGTACATTTCGCTCGACTCACTGGAGTGGGTGCGTCGCACTCAATTGTTGTTGGCTTTGGAGCGCAGCGCGCTGAAGAGAAAGTCGACCGCGGTCGCGTAGACCTTGTCCTCGCGCGGGTCGTAGTGCTCGCCGTCAACCTTGAGTACGCTGCACGGACCGGGGTATTTGGTCGCGAGCTCCTCGCTCTGGTCGGGTGACACGTACCGATCCCTGGTGCCAGCGATGAAGAGCGCAGGGATGTTGCAGCCGGCGACAAATTCGATGGGACGCAGCAGGTCAATGTCGACCTCGGTCCGCTTCTTGACGCTCTGGTTGATCGCCGCGAGCGCGACCTTCATGATGGACTTGGGCACGGGGAATCCCTCCTCCTGCATTGTGCGCAGCATGCCCTCGTTCATCTGCGCCATGGTGGCATAGCCTCCGTCGATGACGATGCCTCGGATGGGCTTGCCCATGGTATTGATGTTGGCGGGACGGAGGTCGTGCGGCAGCGAGTCGAACTTGCTCTGCGCCTTCTTGTCGAGCTGCACGAGCGAACGCGAGGCGACGTTGACGATCGCCGGGAACGTGCCCATGCTGTGCGCGAAGATGACGAAGGACGTGACGGCGTCGTTGGCCTCGAGCGCCTGCAGCACGGCGTTGAGGTCGCGCGCCTCGTTCCAGCCCATGGTCACGTACACGCCGTCGCTGAGCCCGGATCCGCAGAAGTCGAATGCGAGCACGGACATGCCGCGGCGCAGCGCGTGGTCGCGCACGCGCAGGGCGTCGACGCGCGAGCCGATGTTGGAGTGCAGGTAGACGAGGCACGGCGCGTGCACTGGCTGGTCGTCGGCGTCGAGGATCTGCCAGTGCGAGCACTCGAGGCGCAGCTCTCGGTCGTTGCGCACCGAGAAGTCGTCTCTGCGCACGGTCTGCTTGGCGGCGGCGGGGTCGTCCAGGTCGGCGAGGAGCGGGAAGCTGGCGGGTCCGAGCGCCTCGAGCGCGTAGCTGGCGCGCTTGGGGCGGATGACGAGCTGCACCACGTCGCGGTAGCCGCTGCCCAGCATCTTCTTGACGCTGGCGTCGCCGGTGCCGCCCAGGCGCTGCAGCTCGGCCTCCAGCTCGCCCTCGGCGAAGATGTCGACGCCGCTCGACACGCCGTTGCCCATGGCGAGTCGATTGAGGTCTGAGCGCCGGTTGATGGAGCCGGGAAACTGACGTGCAGCCCAGCATTGAACTTGGGGTTAAACCAGTACAATACGTCTAAATAACCACGAAAGTACTGTCTTAGAGGCGTGACGGCGCATAGAGACGCCGAGGGAACCCCCGCGGTGTCTTGGATACCGAAAAAGGGAGAAGCCCAAGGGAAACCTAAAGGAGAAGAAGATGCTGGCGAGACGCGCGGCGACGACGGCCGCCAGGGCGGCGCGCAGTCGCTCGGTGCACGCGACGGGCGCGCGCGCGTTCCTGGTGCGCGGGCTGGACGACGTGCGGGCGGCGCGGCGCGAGGTGCTGACGGAGGGCGGCGCGCTGCAGAGCCGGTGGGTGCGCGCGTTTGGCCGCGGTCGCTTGCGGAGGTTGCGGAGGTGCTGGGGCTGACGCGTGGCGCGACGACAGCCGCTACCTGGTGCGCGGGGACGACTGCGGGTTCTCGATCCAGCATGAGGTGCTCAAGAAGGGCGCGACGCTGCGCCTGACCTTCTCCAACCACGTGTACGCCGTGCTGGTCACGCGCGGCGCCGGACGCGTGCAGCTGCTCGAGGCCTCGGGCCGTGTCGAGGAGGGAGAGGTGTGCGAGCTGCGCGAGGGATCGCTCTTCGCGCTCAACGCGGCCGAGGTGGCAGAGCTGGCCGCAGACTCGGACGAGCTCGAGTTCGTCAGCGTCATGAACCCGCCGCTGTTCGGCGCAGAGGAGCGCCTCGACAACGGCGTGTTCCCGGTTGTCGACGCAGACGGCATCGAGCACGAGTCCTACGACCACACGTCCGTGCGCCGGCTATTCGAGGTGCCGTCGGCGCTCAAGGGCGGCAGCGCGCCCCTCAAGGACGACCCGCTCTTCTAAGCGGCGACCAGCGACTTCCCAGCCACGACGATCCATCGCCCCGTTCGTTACGGGAGCAGCAATATCAGCCGAGGAAATTGAGAAATATGGCCACTGTTGGGGTTTTGCAAGTCTCTAGCGGTCGATGCTCGCGAGCGCGCGCGAGCTGTCGGCGTGGCGCTGCAGCATGGAGGCGATCGCCGGCAGATCCGAATCGCGCGCCAATCGAATCGCGTTCTTGCCCTGCATCTAGACACCGTGTCAGTGCTGCAATGACACAAACTATCCCACGCTAGCTCACATTGCGCAGCAGCGGGTTTGCCCCCGCAAGCAGCAGACTCTCGACCAGGTCCCGCCGGCCCTGCATCACCGCGATGTGGAGCGGCGTCGTCCCGTTCACCTGCTCTCAGGATCTGCTTGGTTGGTGCTTCCGTCTAGCATCAATTCCAGGCTCCAGCATTTTCCTACCGACCGCGCGTTCGGGTCTCCAGACGAGAACAGCAGGTGCGTGAGCAGCTTGGCGTGGCCGCGACGCACTGCTACATGCACGCTCGTCTCCTGCCACAGCTTCAGCTTTCGTCAGCAGATCAACTTCAACCGAGTCAAATTGAAAGTGAAACCCCACGCCATGCGGTCGATTGACAGTCTCGATGCCTGCAGGAGATGCCAGGAGCTTCTGTGTGAGCCCCACGTTCTGAGCGTACACTGCGTCCCAGAGCGGCAGCGACTGTCCGAACGCCGGCCACGTCGTGGGCATGTCGAGCGACGGACCGGGCGTTTCCGAACGACGACTCGCTAGCGCCGCGTAGTGTCCCAAGCGCCGCTCTCTCCTCCGCAGCACTCGAGAATCCGTCGCCATGAGCGACTTGCAGCCAAGGAAGACGCGCACGATCGTCGTGGCTCGCAGCGTCTCGAGTGTAAACACTGCGAATGCTCGAGCATCGAGCGGAAATGGGCCGACAGCAACAGCAGTTGGTGGCTCCCCTCGTCGGGTGCGAGACGAGCAGTCTGGTAAAATCGTTCCGTACGCGGCATTGGGCGGAGAGGAAGACCTTGATCGGTTCGACAAGTTCTTGATTGAGCAAGAGCGCGGACCGTCCGCGTCGGACTTTGGATCGGCTCCTGGATCTCCAAAGCTGACAAAGCGGCAGAGTCTCACGAGAGGCAAAGACTTCACAAGTAATGATACCCCCACGGACTCTAGCCGACTGAAACAAGTGGATCCAAAGAAGCGACGAGAAGATGCCGTCGCGCGTCGCAAGATGCTAAAGTCGATGCCAATTCACGAGCGACTGGCACATGAGCGAGAGCAAGCGGTGCTGCGCCGCTGGAATCAAATCAACACTCATTGGGAAAAGTTTAAAGCTCGCACCGCGAAGAAACTCGGTAAAAGCGAGGGCCAACTCGTCATGAGTCGTGCAGCGTCATACTGTGAGCAAGTAGAGATGTGCGATGCGCTTCAAAAGGCACGGCCCGTGGCTGAGAAGGTCGGAAATGATGTGTGGCTTGTGAGTCTACGCGATGACGGCACTCGGTTTGTTCCCGTGGGCAATATTTTCAGTGGGCTATACTGTCCGATCCGTGAGAGCTCTCGCATCGGGCCTCAGGTGCGGCGACCACTGGACTACTACCATCCTCGAGCTTCTTTGGCAGAGAAAGACGCCGTGGAACCCATGGCGACACCTCTATCAAGCATGGAGAAGCGATCATTGGAGTTGCTTGAGCGAAAGAAACGGCGATTGCGGAAGCGGCTGGAAGAGCTGCTGCCACACGAAGTGAGCGCCAGTTCCAAGGGCAAATTGGTTGTGGGGTCACTTGATCTGTTTGAGTGGGCATCAGCTTCGTCTAGTTTTGTTGATGAAGCAGGTGAAGACGTGAAGCCTCCAACACCCCTGCTGGTTGACATCGGAAGCGACGGCAAGGAAAACACTGGTGACAACAATACGGAGGAAGAAACCGAGCGGTCTACTTTGAGAGAGGCTAGAGGTCCTCGATTAAGCGTGTTTTCAAGTGAGAGCGAGATCGAACACGACTTCGCTGTCAGGAGCATTTCCCACCATCAGCAGAGTGAAGGAGACTTTGGGCGGGGCAAAGTACCTGCAGTTCGCATGAGCTTCTTTACTCGGGTTGGGGAGCAGCAGCAGCGGCAAGTCACCCTTGAGAACACTGGATGCACGGTTGTTCACTTTCAGTGGTGGCGAGCGCCATATGATGATCATGAGTTATCGCGCCATCTCGATTTAACAGCACAAGCGAGAACAAAGCCTAATGGCAACGCGACAACGAAGCTTCCACTGACAACCAGTATATCAATGATCGAAGGCACGCTTTTTCCAGGCGATTCGCAGGTCTTCACATTCACCTTTCTGGCGGCGACTGCGGGATTGTACATGGACAAATGGCTACTGAGCACGGATCCAGCACCTTGGGTGGCTTTCGGTAGACCCTCTGAGAGAGAAAGTGATGATACCACCGACCAGTTTGTGGTAGTTGACGAGCACGTCCCGCTCGAGGTTCACCTGAGGTGTACCGCAGTGGATAATTTTGCGCCGTGGAAGCAACGACAACGTACACGATCAGAGGTTGACAAAAGTGAATCCTGGTTCTTTTCACGGCAGCTGGTAGAGGATATCTTGCGTGGAGTTGAGCCACGCGAAGTAACCACGTTCGAAGAGCTCTCGCCGCCGGATCATGTCATGCAGTTCTACCGTGACCACAAAAATTCAGATTTTCAGGACACATACTACAGCCCTCAGCTGGCGGCATCATTGAATGCACTCTATTGCCGTGCGAGGTGTATCGTTGAAGATGCTGCATCTGGCCATAGAGGTGACAATCAGTTTATCACAGCAACACCTAAGGAACCATTATCTTCGGAGAGCGGAGGAGAGAGGCAAACACCAATGGACGAATCGATCCCAAGTCAGTGGAACGGGAGATTGGAAAGCGTTCAATTAATATGCCGTCAAGCCGATCTGGTGCGCTATGCGACGATCGCAGATCTCTCACAAGCACTTCGTGAAGAGCAACGGAAAATTACGGAAGAAGACGAGGCTGAAGACGAAGAAGACGGTGAAGATGAGGAGGAGGACGATGAAGAAGATGACGACGACGATGAAGATGAAGATGAAGATGAAACCGATGGTGATGAAGAAGATGATGACAAGGACAGTGAAGAGCAACTACCCGTCAAACCAAAGAGAGAGACAGCGGCAGAGCGGCGAGCTCGACGTCTCAAAGAGCGACAGCAACTCAAAGAAGCTCGCTTGATGCGCTGCGAAGAGTTGCGAGAGGAGATAGATTCGCTGTACCCGCGTTTGCAGGATGAGTTCCTGTCGTTGCATTTGAGTGCATGCACCGCACCATATTCAACTCAAAGTTTGCGCGGATTCTTGTCAGATCGACTGTTGTGCTACACGAGCGAGACGCCTGTTGTTTGTGAAATTGCTAGTAGCCAGTCGTCAGCAAGCGGCGGACGCTCGCATCCTCTTCATAGCCTAGATACACCAGGTTTTGGGCGAGAGTCGGAAGCTACAGAAACAGCGCACGAGTACGTTCGAGGGCTCATCAGTCGTGCGATTGATGAAGCTGTTGGTCTTGATCATTGTCGACAATATCATTTCGAGTCTGAACGTCGGAAACTCGATGGCATCTGGCTGCAAAGCAAGATTGTGCCAATCGCATCTGTATTTTCAACGGTGAGAAGTGAGGAACCAGTGAAAATAGAAGGGCCGGAGTTAGAAAGACCCTTGGAGACTGAACCAGTACGACCACTACTCGTATATGCGGACCTAGATATTTCACCGTGGTTTGAGCTCAGCAAGATTCCAAATCTTCCTATTGACACTGCCAAGAGAGTCGACGCGATGCTGCAATGGCAAATTTCTCAAAAGGTGCTCGAACACAACTCGTTTGTACCGAATAAAGTTGCATGCTGTGCTGCATCTATTCGTCAAGCGTTTGATCAAATTGGGCTCTTACCAACACTAGCAAAAACTATTGTGGTTGTGAGTGAGTTGAGCAGCCCTCCCATTACTCGAGCAGCTCTGAAGATGATTCGGAGCGTGAAGACACTTATTGACACTGTTAACACCAGTGAAGCCGCTTGTGATTCTGAGGCATCTGCCGACAAAGATACTTTAGAGACAATTTCGGAGCGTTTAGGATCTCAAAGAAGCCTGAAGGGAGTTGCACCATTGCTTCAGCGAGCATTGGGCACAACATTTGAAGTTACCTATTGTGAGTCGATTCGAGAGCTAGACACGCATTTGGAACGGATGCAAACTGATACCTCGGGATCATCGCAAGTAGCTGCAAACGGAGAAGAGACCGACTCCCCAGTGGATACTTCGGTGGTTGTGCAACCCGTGCGCATCCTACTTCTTAACCACCTCAGTGCACTTATGGATGCTCAATTACACTCTCCTACTCCTCGAGTTGAAACCTCTAGATCATTGGATGTGAACGGTACACAATCGTCTCTCTCTGCAGCATCTGCTGCGACAGATGCACCAGGAAAGACTGCCACACCGAATTCCCCCGCACGCAAGCCACCACAAACTGCTGGAGGTAAAAAGATGAGCATATCGGAGCCATCTCCTCCACCTGTCACTCCACCAACTCCAGCAGAAACTCCAATAACGATAGCTACGCCCACACCGACTGCGATTGATCGAGAAGTAGTCGCCAAAACGCTGGGAGAAGAGTTAAGACGTCGCTGTGCTGGCATTGTGATCGATGCATTACCATTTTCCGAGGGTCAACATGTTTTCAATGATGATATGACAAATTCTGTCCCAAGGAATGACATCGAGTCACGTCTCATCGATCCTTCTCCACCGGAGAAAGTTGCTATACTTGCAGGTCCATCGTTACAGCATCAATTTGGGCTATGGGCAAAGCTTTTGCAACAGTGTGAATCTCAGCCTTCTTACCCTCAGCCTGCTGTCGCCATTGTTGGTGGGAAGGGCTTGGAAAGCAAGATACGACTCATTGATGGTTTGCTTGAAGTTGTAGATACAGTCTTCTTCACTGGAGAGATTGCGATGAGCCTTTATCGTGTGCTCACTCATCGTGCAGCTCACAAACTCGAAGGGTTCAGCGATAGATCCGCATCGACCAAGGCTAAGAAACAGACGAACGAGACACTATGGGGTATTCTTGTCCCTGCAGTTGAAAAACTGCGTCAGAAGGCAAGTCGCAAGGGTGTGCGTATGCTGCTCCCTATAGACTTTTATCTTGGAGAATCGACTTTGGAGGAGCAAGATATGTCAACCGCAAATGCTATAAACGAAGAAGGCGAGGAAGAAGATGAAGAGGAGGAGGAAGAAGAAGAGGAGGAAGAAGAAGAGGATGACGTTGGATCCGGTGGGAAATCGCCGAAGCGGTCAAAGAAGGCCAGGAGGAGGAAGAGAATGTTGAAAAAGAAGCGGCAACAAGCAGCAATGCTAGTCGAACCCGACGAAGC
The DNA here is from genome assembly GCA_024867545.1 of Phytopythium helicoides. Taxonomy (NCBI): domain Eukaryota; phylum Oomycota; class Peronosporomycetes; order Pythiales; family Pythiaceae; genus Phytopythium; species Phytopythium helicoides. The sequence continues at coordinate 604,266 of JANFNE010000033.1, forward strand.
AACGCGCTTTGGAAGGCGGCAGTTTGCATATGATGGCGAGAAAGCGCTCGTTGTGATGCATACCGAATCGAATGCAGCGATACCAATGCATTGGACCTCATTTGATGAAGTGTCAGCAGCTCTGTTGACACACCCAACGATAGTAAGTGGTCCTCCTGGACTTTTAGAGCCCGCCTCTGGAGATGATGATGAAAATGAGGACGAGGACGAGGAAGCTGAAGAGGATTCCGCCAAACAAGTTTCCATTGCCAGTGCTCTGAATACTGCAGCTGTCTCTTCACCTTCGCTTGGAGCTAAAGATTGGACATTCCGAACATTCGACATCGGTCCAGCATCAGTTAAGTTACTTTGCGAAACTTTGCGTGAGGCTAGTCCTCGCCTTGTAATCCTGAATGGGTTGAGTGGCGCAGTCGAGTTTGACGCATTTGCGGAGTCTACACGGGAGCTCGTGAAGGTCTTACAAGAATTGACGAATAGTGCAAGTGGCAATGGCTCTCTGTCTCTAGTAGTTGCTGGCCGAACGACAGCCGAGTGGATCCAATGGGTTGAAACACCATCGGGCACAACCAAGACCCGAGCTAACGATATGCCCTTGCCTCGGCTTGTCACCAGCCAAGCTCTCCGATGTGCATCCGCTCTGAAAGATTTACTAGCTTGTAGAGCTCACTCTCTAATCACCCAACTCGCAGAGAATCGTAGCACTGAATGAAATCATGTACCTTCCCTCGCTACTTTCTGGCTGCAACAATGTATTCTTCGATTGGTTTCCGTTCGCAACACACCAACACAACATCAGCTCTCGCAGATACCGAAAGCATTTGTCGTATCGCACGTTACTGCCCTAACACCGAGGGTTAACATATTATTCTATTGCAGCATCAACGCGACGTCAACCTCGAGATCTGGGCCGTCACCATGAACGCGAACGCGGGATCAATGCTGCTGGCATAGTCAGCATCTCAACGGAACAGTATGCTCATGACAACGTCATTAACCATCGGATTGCTATCGACAATGCATTACCATCGGGTTGCAATCGACAACACTATGCAACGACCGATGGGAACCCCGCCGTCTACGCTACTTACTCAGCATGGTTGCCGCGCCCTCCCGTGACGCTCTCCCTCTACGCTCCCACAGGTGAGACCTCAACGCTCAACTAACGCAACAGCTCAGCCCTCGATAGGCGTGTACGGGTTGAAGAAGTCCTGGGCGAGCCAGTAGGCCGTCTTGTTGGTGTACAGCGGCTCGCCGGCCTCGAAGTTGGCCGCGTCGTTGATGTCGCCCGTGCCGATGTACTTGGCGATCAGCGGGTACGGGTACACGGGACGCGTGACGGTGGACGACGCCGATCCCGAGGCCGAGGTCGAGTCCTCGCTCGACTCGGACGCCTGCTTGGCGAGGCGGCGACCCGAGCCGCTCTCGCTGGCCCACTGCCCGAACGAACTCGAGCTCGTGCTCGTGTCCGAGCTCGTCAGGACATCGTACGGCGCCTCACCGCCCTCGACCCAGTTCATGATGGGCGACACGAGGTCAAGGGCCGACGGACCCTCACCGTCACCGCAGTGGTAAACACCAGGGAGCAGGTACATGCGCACAAAGTCGTCGACGACGTCCTCGCCCATGTTGTCCTGCAGCGCCTCATAGTACGCGATGGTCGTCCTGGGGGAGATCTGCGGGTCTGCCCAGCCGTGCCAGAGGATGAGCTTGCGACCGGCCTCGTAGAAGGCCGACAGGTCGGCGCTGACCGAGTCGAGCAGAGGGTGGCGAGGACGAACCAGGTCGATGGACGAGTTCTCAAAGGCAAAGTCCGACAGCGTGAAGTTCTCACCGGGGTAGTCTTCCAGGATCAAGTACTTGATGCAGCTGAGCGCCACGTTCGTGCTCATGATGTCGGTCGTCGCGGTCTCACCAACAAACACGCCCGACCAGCCGAGCTCCGAGCTGTACTGCACCTCGCCCACCGTCAGGTGCTCGCCGCTGTCCGTGTCGATCGGGCCGCTGTAGAACTTGACGATGGCCTCGACCTCGGCGGTGGTCAAGCACGTCGAGTTGTCCGTCGCATCGCTGGCACACTCGATGGTCGTCACGTCAAAGCTACAGAGGCGAGGGTCCGTAAGCAGACCGTCTTCCATGCCGTCCAACGCATCACAGGCATCAACCACGGCATCGTGAAGGATCTCGAGGCGGTCGCTGAGCACAATGTGCGTGCCGTCCTCGTTCGTGTTGCTGACCGCGAGCCAGCCGTGGTGGAAGCTGTTCTGGAGCGAGAAGAGCATGGCGGGAGCACCGGCGATGATGCCGTCGAAGTCGTCCGGGTAACGCAGCGCCTCCATGACAGCCTCGCGACCGCCGTCCGAGCAGCCGTTGAAGTACGCGTACGCTTGCTCCTGACCGTAGTACGCCTTGATGAGTGCCTTGGCGATCTCGGCTGTCTGGTGCTGCGCGAGGTAGGCGAACTCGATGCGCTTGTCCTCATCGAGACCGAACGTGCCGCTGGTACCACCGTCCATGTCCGTGGCACCGAGCACAAAGTTGCCGTTCGCGATGTCTTCGTTGCCGCTGGATGCACCAGCAGACGTGCTGATGGTGCCACAGAGACCGCCGCAGCCGATCTGCATGTATCGCTGGGTCCACGTCGAGACCGGCAGCATGACTTCCCAGCTCATCGCTGGCGGCACGGTTCCCGTGACGATGCAAAAGTCGATGCCATCACTGGTGGACACGGCCGCGGCGGTGATGTTGCTGCCAGAGCCGCCAATGTCGGTGATGTTGACGGAGAGAAGGTCCGAGCAATCGACAATGGGTGCCACAACTCCCAGAGTCACGGCACTGCTGCCGTCGGTGGACGACGACGCCTCACTACTTGCAGTCGACGTGAGACTAGTGGTTGTTGAGGTCGTCGAGTCGGCTTCGTTTCCAACGGAGGAATCCAGGTTGACGGAGCAGTCGACGGCGGCGGCGGCTCCGACGAGCACCGCGAAGACGGTTGGCTTGATGAGCTGCATTGCTGCTGCTTATTGGGGTTGGCAGCGAATTGCAGAATGAGAGGCTGAATAGATCGAGCCGGCTGCATGGTGCAAGGCGATGAGCGAGGCGATAGCTGCCTCCCTCGGCTGTACTGCGGATCGTGCAGCGGTGTCGCACTGCACTGCACTGTACGTACTTATCCGTCTCGACTCCGGCGCTATCAACAGAATCCATGACGCTGAGCTGTTAAAATGGACGAAATCGAGACCAGGTTTGAGCTCAGGTTGTCCATCGTTATCAATATCCCGTGGTCTACGTGATATGACGGGAGCCCATCGGATGCGAGCGGAACGAGACGCGCGGCGATACCCATCAGCCGAGCGTGTGGATGATCATTTTGGCTCTGGTGCAGTACGCTCCTGCCTTGATTCATCATCTGCATGAAGTGCACAATCCAAATCCGATCCGGATGGCTCGCCCGTGGATAGTCATCGATTTCCGTCACCTGCAGGAGCGACAACATTGTCGAGTTGTGATTACTACGCCAATGTTTTGTTTTGTGTGCTCTGCGAAATCGCAGACGGCGATCGATCTCGATTTGCTCGATTTGCTAGCCGTGCGCAGTGCACAGTTATCATACGAGTCGCAAACACGTAAGCAGCTGTTTCAAGTCCCTGCCAGGCAAGAATTGTTGATCGATGGCAGACTCATACGCTAGATGCGATCGTGTTCAAGCAATAAGGAAGAGCTCGGTCAGTAGAAATGGTATCGGATAGTGCTAGCCGACGTCGGAGACTCAGAAAAAGTAGACGGCTTGAGAGCCGCCTGCATTGGCGCGTTGGCGCGTAATGACGATAACGCGACGCTCAGCCGCGTCGTGAAAGATCCATGGGAAGGCTTCCTCGTAGTCGAAGCTGGAAGTGCGTCCGTCCTCGCTGCTTGCACGGCGTCGCCCTTGATGGTGTGGTTGCTGCGTGGATGATAGGCTGCTGGGTCGCCGGTCTTCCGGGTCGCTCTCGGATATCCATGATGAAAGTGACATGGACGAGAGGTTGCGTCCAGTGGGGTGGGTCCATTCGCGAGCTGTGGCGGACGAAGCGCTATTGCTGCTGCTGCTATTGCGGCTGCTTGGCGCACTGTCTCCGATACTAAAGGCGGCGGCGCTGCTGGTGGTCGTGTCTCTCGATGTGAACTCGCCCTCTCTCGTGTCGATTACCTCACTCAAGGGGGCAATCGAGATAGCGTCCCCGCTTGACCGCGCGGAGCTGATGGTTTCAAGCGATGCATCTTGTGCCTTGAGCACTTGGAGTAGCGAGAAGACCGAGTGAGACGGCTGTTTATGGTCTTGCTCTCTTTCAAGTGCGCTCGCGCAGCCTGCAACATCGCCCGTCTCTAGCTGCGCATGGTTGCTTTTCTGCCCCAGCAGTGGCGAGTCGGGCTTTGTCTCGGACTCTTGTGGCGACTGTGGAGGCGTTGACGGAGAGATGGAGGAGGCGAGTGGCGACGGCAGCATGCCGAGCGTCCACGGTACTGGTGTGAGGTCCACTCGGCTAGTGGTGGTGTTCGCACTAGTCTTGCTGCGTTGGTTGCCCGTCGAGAAGGAGAGCCTGCGTCTACGGTGCTGCTGCTGCTGCTGCAGTGAGGTGGCGTCGCTCGTGGCCGTGGGAGACGCCGAGACGACCGACGCCGTGAGGTCATGGCCCAGTTGCAGCCACTCATGCGTGAGCCGCGTCCACTTGTCGTACTGCGCGTCGCTGGCCGCGCGCAGACTGATGGTCCTCCGCGACGCGCCAAGCGCGATCTCCCACACGCGCCTGCGCTGCATGCGCGGCGAGGGCCTCCGCAGACTGAGCCTGCACGTGAGGTCGGCCAGCGGGAGCTCGATCGTGCCTCCCAGCAGCGGGTGGCGCGCGATCACGAGCACCGGCGCGAGGCGGCGCTCGCCTCGGCCCCACGAGACGGATCGGCACATGAGCGTGACGAGCGCGCGGCTCCTGCTGGCGTCAGTGGCGTTGGCGTTGGCGGCAGTACTAGGACGCGCACGCACCAGAAGATCCCGAGCGTCTTGACCAGCAGCACCTCGCTCTCGCACGGCAGCACCGCCATCCCGGCCTGGAGGCGGCAGCAGCAGGGGAAACCGCGGAATAAGGAGAAAGTGCGGCGAGGGAAAGCGGCGGGAGGGGCCTGCAGATGCGGTTGGTGCGGCGATGGGGAGGCGGAGGGCGAGGAGGAGAGCGAGGCGAATGGAGGCGGCGGGCGGTGGGCGGCGCCAGCGAGGCCAGCGAGGCGGCCATGGCGGCCCCATGGGCGGCGGCGTGCGGCTTCAACGTGCCCAGCGTGTCTGGTGATCATCTTGAAGGAGTAGAAATGGATGTTTGGGGTGAAAAGAACTGATATAATGATGATTTGGAGTACGGTAGCGTCTCGTGAAAGTATATATATCCTGTTAGCTCCATACATGACAGGCAATCATAAACCTGAACGGGACGTGAGCAGGTTGAAGACGACTGCAACGTCGCGAGCTCGTCGAGGGGAGGAAGTAGACATAGTCACGAAGCACTTGCTGCAGGGGTTGATGGAGCGTGACAGCAGGCCAAGTTAACTCGTTGGTGTAGCGTCTGATAGACCACTCCACCATGCTGCTACAGATAAAAGACGACTCGTCAAAGACCCAGCCAAGAGTGGCTGTGGCAAAGCGCATCACGAACGCCACCAACACAATATCTTGCATCTAATTGCGATTGACATCAGAGATTCCTATTTCACATGGAGAGACACGACCACCAGCAGCGCCGCCGCCTTTAGTATCGGAGACAGTGCGCCAAGCAGCCGCAATAGCAGCAGCAGCAATAGCGCTTCGTCCGCCACAGCTCGCGAATGGACCCACCCCACTGGACGCAACCTCTCGTCCATGTCACTCTCCTCCTGGATATCCGAGAGCGACCTGGAAGACCGGCGACCCAGCAGACTATCATCCACGCATCAACAACAACATCAAGGGCGACGACGTGCAAGCAGCGAGGACGGACGCACCTCCAGCTTCGACTACGAGCAAGCCTTCCCATGGATCTTTCACAACGCGGCCGAGCGGCGCGTCATCGTCATTACGCGCCAGCGCGCCAATGCAGGCGGCCCTCAAACCGTCTACTTCTTCTGAGTCTCCGACGTCGGCTAGCACTATCCGATACCATTTCTACTGACCGAGCTCTTCATTATTGCTTGAACACGATCCCATCTAGCGTATGAGTCTGCCGTCGACCAACAATTCTTGCCTGGCAGGGACTTGAAACAGCTGCTTACGTGTTTGCGACTCGTATGATAACTGTGCACTGCGCACGGCTAGCAATCAAGATCGATCCCATCTGCCATTTCGCAGAGCACACAAAACATTGGCACAGTAATCACAACCCGACAATGTTGGTGCTCCTGCGGTGAGACCCAGGCGATGACTATCCACAAGGGAGCCATCCGGATCGCATTTGGATCGTGCGATTCATGCAGACAATAAATCAAGGCAGGAACGTACTGCACAGCCTAGACCGCAGCCGGTCTGTACAGAGCCAAAATGATCATCCACAAGTTCGCCTGATGGGTATCGCCGCGCGTCTCGCTCCGCTCGCATCCGATGGGCTCCCGTCACATCACGTAGACCACGGGATCTTGATAACGACGGACAACCTGAGCCCGAACTTGGTCTCGATTTCGTCCATTTTAACAGCTCCGCGTCATGGATTCTGTTGATAGCGCTGGAGTCGAGACGGATAAGGTTAGTGCAGTGCGACACCGCTGCACGATCCGCAGTACAGCCGATTGAATTGAGGCAGGAATCGCCTCGCTCATCATCTCGCACTATGCAGCCAGCTCGATCTATTCAGCCTCTCATTCTGCAATTCGCTACCAACCCCATAAGCAGCGATGAAGCTCTTCAAGCCAACCGTCTTCGCGGTGCTCATCGGAGCGGCCACTGCCGTCTCCTGCTCCGTCGACCTGGCTTCCTCCGTTGGAAACGAAGCCGACTCGACGACATCAACAACGACTAGTCTGACGTCGACTGCAAGCAGTGAGGCGTCGGCGTCGTCCACCGACGGCAGCAGTGCCGTGACGCTGGGAGTTGTGGCACCCATCGTCGACTGCTCCGACCTTCTCTCCGTCAACATCACCGACATTGGCGGCTCCGGCAGCAACATCACCGCCGCGGCCGTGTCCACCAGTGATGGCATCGACTTTTGCATCGTCACGGGAACCGTGCCGCCAGCGATGAGCTGGGAAGTCATGCTGCCGGTCTCGACGTGGACCCAGCGATACATGCAGATCGGCTGCGGCGGTCTCTGTGGCACCATCAGCACGTCTGCTGGTGCATCCAGCGGCAACGAAGACATCGCGAACGGCAACTTTGTGCTCGGTGCCACGGACATGGACGGTGGTACCAGCGGCACGTTCGGTCTCGATGAGGACAAGCGCATCGAGTTCGCCTACCTCGCGCAGCACCAGACAGCCGAGATCGCCAAGGCACTCATCAAGGCGTACTACGGTCAGGAGCAAGCGTACGCGTACTTCAACGGCTGCTCGGACGGCGGTCGCGAGGCTGTCATGGAGGCGCTGCGTTACCCGGACGACTTCGACGGCATCATCGCCGGTGCTCCCGCCATGCTCTTCTCGCTCCAGAACAGCTTCCACCACGGCTGGCTCGCGGTCAGCAACACGAACGAGGACGGCACGCACATTGTGCTCAGCGACCGCCTCGAGATCCTTCACGATGCCGTGGTTGATGCCTGTGATGCGTTGGACGGCATGGAAGACGGTCTGCTTACGGACCCTCGCCTCTGTAGCTTTGACGTGACGACCATCGAGTGTGCCAGCGATGCGACGGACAACTCGACGTGCTTGACCACCGCCGAGGTCGAGGCCATCGTCAAGTTCTACAGCGGCCCGATCGACACGGACAGCGGCGAGCACCTGACGGTGGGCGAGGTGCAGTACAGCTCGGAGCTCGGCTGGTCGGGCGTGTTTGTTGGTGAGACCGCGACGACCGACATCATGAGCACGAACGTGGCGCTCAGCTGCATCAAGTACTTGATCCTGGAAGACTACCCCGGTGAGAACTTCACGCTGTCGGACTTTGCCTTTGAGAACTCGTCCATCGACCTGGTTCGTCCTCGCCACCCTCTGCTCGACTCGGTCAGCGCCGACCTGTCGGCCTTCTACGAGGCCGGCCGCAAGCTCATCCTCTGGCACGGCTGGGCAGACCCGCAGATCTCCCCCAGGACGACCATCGCGTACTATGAGGCGCTGCAGAACAACATGGGCGAGGACGTTGTCGACGACTTTGTGCGCATGTACCTGCTCCCTGGTGTCTACCACTGCGGTGACGGTGAGGGTCCGTCGGCCATCGACCTCGTGTCGCCCATCATGAACTGGGTCGAGGGCGGTGAGGCGCCGTACGATGTCCTGACGAGCTCGGACACGAGCACGAGCTCGAGTTCGTTCGGTCAGTGGGCCAGCGAGAGCGGCTCGGGTCGCCGCCTCGCCAAGCAGGCGTCCGAGTCGAGCGAGACCTCGACCTCGACCTCCGGATCGACGTCGTCCACCGTCACGCGTCCCGTGTACCCGTACCCGCTGATCGCCAAGTACATCGGCACGGGCGACATCAACGACGCGGCCAACTTCGAGGCCGGCGAGCCGCTGTACACCAACAAGACGGCCTACTGGCTTGCCCAGGACTTCTTCAACCCGTACACGCCTATCGAGGGTTGAGCTGTTGCGTTGGTTGGGCGTTGAGGTCTCACCTGTGGGAGTGTAGAGAGAGAGCGTCACGGGAGGGCGCGGCAACCATGCTGAGTAAGTAGCGTAGACGGCGGGGTTCCCATCGGTCGTTGCATAGTGTTGTCGATTGCAACCCGATGGTAATGCATTGTCGATAGCAATCCGCTGGTTAATGACGTTGTCATGAGCATACTGTTCCGTTGAGATGCTGACTATGCCAGCAGCATTGATCCCGCGTTCGCGTTCATGGTGACGGCCCAGACCTCGCATCGATTGGCGTCGCGTTGACACAGCTCCCGCGACCTGATGACGCTGGCGGGCGCCGCATGTCGGTCGCTCGGTTGAAGCGCGCGTGGCATACAAAGCGCAAGATATCGTCGGCGCCATACAAACGGCAGGGGCGCCGCCACCCATCACGGCCATACAAAAGAAGGGGGCGGGCGACCGGAGAAGATGGCGCGGCGCGCGGCCTCGGGGCTCAGCAGCTGCCTGTACCAGGACTTCCTGGACGAGCGCACGGCGCTGCGCGAGCCGCTGGAGCCGAGCAGCCACTCGCGCCACGCCGTGTCGCTGCGCGCCGTGACGCCCGCGGGCACGGCGCTCGGGCTGCAGACGCAGGTGGTGTCGCCCTTCTTCCGCGCGGCCGTCAAGCGCGGCGTGGCCTCGGCGCTCGTGTGCGAGAGCCAGCTCAACTCGATGATCACCACGAGCCTGCGCCTGAGCTCGGAGCGACACCTCGAGCTGCTCGCGCACCTGCGCGCCAGCGACCGCGTGCGCCTCACGCTCGAGGCGCACGAGTCGGCCACCGACAAGACGCCCGCCAGCTTCGCGCGCATCGGCTGCGACTACAAGAGCGACGCGCTCTTCGCAGGCGCCAAGATCGACGCCGTCAACGGCCCCACGCTCGAGACCACGTTCGGCGCGGCCGCGGGGGTGAGATGGAGAGGCACTGACCGAACGAGGCGAGCTGCTGCTGACCGATTCGTGGTGCATGCAGGACGTGGCAGTGGCGGTCATCGGCGCCTACGACGTGGGGCTCGACCACAGCGACCGCTTGGGTCGCTTCACGACGCTCAATGTGGCCGCCAGCTACGAGCACCAGGACCTCACGGCGCTGCTGCAAGTGTACGTCCCTCCTGCCTGATAGAGTACTAGGGGGAGACAACAGGGAACTCACGCCGCAGTGTGGATGGACAGTAACGACAAGGGCCGGCTCGTGCGGCTGGACGTGACGCAGGCGCTGCTGCCGGAGCTGCTGGTCGGCTCGGACTTCCAGTTCGACCGGCGGAAAGACAAGAACACGCTGCGCATCCGCGCCAAGTACGCCGTGAATGACAAGGAGTCGATCGCGAGCTCCCTCGGGTCGGACGGCATCCTGGTCGGTGCCTACGAGTGGCGCACGTCGGCGCACCTCAAGACGCGCGTGTCGGCGCAGATGGACATGCGGCACTACGACAGCGACGCGCACCACCTCGGTGTGTCCATAGAGATCAGCTGAGCGAAGCAGCGCAGACGACTACCCACACCACAACACAGCACAAGCGAGCAGCAGACATATATATCCATCCAGCAATCCGACCCCGTGAGAGTTCTGTAGCTCGCTACAGCCAGGAAATCAGAACAGTAAGTAGGCAGCAGCTAGAGGCAAGCAATGCAAGCAAGCACGCAGGTTCCATCAGCGCTCGTACCATTGATATAGGCTGTCCGGCCGCCTCACTTTGCAAAGATGACCGTGTCGCGCTTGGATCGAGCAATGACGTTGCCCTTGTCGTCGCGCACGCCCGGTGCTGCCTTGGCAGATGGGTGGTTCGCGAGCTCAGATGGCACGGGCATATCCGTCGCTGCCAGGTACTGCTTTAGATCATACATGATCTCCTCGTCTCCGTCCGTGAGGAAAGAGATGGCAATACCCTCCTTGCCAGCACGACCCGTGCGACCAATGCGATGCGTGTAGTTCTGGATCTTGGACGGCAGGTCGTAATTGACGACGTGTGTCACATCCGGGATGTCGAGACCACGACCAGCCACGTCCGTCGCCACGAGCACATCACAGAATCCTTCACGGAAGCCCTTGAGACTCTCTTCACGCTGGTCCTGAGATTTGCCACCGTGCAAAATGGTTGCGCGGAAGCCCTCGTTCGATACCGCCTTGTACACCATGTCACACTCCTTCTTGATGTTGACGAACACAATCACCTTCTGTCCGTCCACCACACGCTCCTTGCGTGAGCGCGGCTGGCCGCTCAAGATCTCGCGCAGCGTCTCCATGAGCTTATCCTTCTTCTTGGACGGCTTCATGAACAGCACGCGCTGGTCAATGCGCTTGTTCTTGCCCGACTCCTCGTCACCGATCTTGACAATTGCAGGGTGGCGTAGGAAGGTCTTGGCAAGCCGCTCGACCTCGGGCGGCATCGTCGCACTAAACATGCTCGTCACGCGGAAATTGTGCAGCTGACCACGCGTCCTCGCTACAAGCGAGAGTTGCTGCTCCATCTCCTCCTCGTTTTCCGACTTGAGCAGTGAGCCCATGTTCTCCAGCACGGCCACAACTTGCGGCTCGAAACCCATGTCAATCATTCGATCAGCTTCATCAAGCACCACGTAGTTGCACTGGTTCAACACTAGGTAGTGGTTCTCAAGACAGTCCATCAGACGACCAGGGGTGCCAATAATCACATCAACACCCTCACGGAGCCGAAAGCCTGGTCTTCAATGCTTTGTCCACCCACGACGGAAAGCGTTCGAAGAACAGAGCCCTCCCGCTCCGGCATAGCGCCTAAACTCGTGAACTTGGACAGCTTGATCGTCTCTTGTTCAATCTGCAGCGCCAGTTCTCGCGTCGGTGCCATGACCAATGCCAACGGTCCTTGCTCGCCAGTGCGAGCAATCATGGAAGCCGGCAACTGATACAAATACGCAATGATCGGAATCATGAACGCTGCGGTCTTTCCGGAACCCGTCTCGGCGATACCGATGATATCGCGGCGCTGAAGACCGATCGGGATAGCCTGCATCTGAATTGGCGATGGACGCTCAAAGCCCAGCTCCTGAATCGCCTTAAAGACCGCCTCTGGGAGACCTTCTGCCTCTGTCCACTTGCGCAGCGGATTCGGCGCCTTGCCACCCTTAAGAGTGATATCAAAGTCCTCGCGGAAGATGCGCCAGTCACGCTCCTTCATGTCCTCCAGCGGCTTTTCAGACCAGTGTGTCCCCATTGTCTGTGCCTCACGATCAGCGAGCTCGCGGATGCGGTTACGCTCCTGTGCTTGCATATCCCGGATCGCGCGCTCGCGCTCCTGCTGACGGGCTGTAATCTCTTCCTTGGACAGCTCGCTGTTCATCTCGTCCGCAGCTTGCAGCTCGCGCTGGCGCTTTTCACTTAGCTCGTTCAGGAACGTGTTGTGCTTGCGCTGCTCGCGCATGTCGACGCCCGCTCGGTACCCGCGGCCGAAGAGGAGGTTGACGTCCATCCGCTTGGCATACAGCGGGTTCAAGTCGGCGGACGTGTCCTCACTCGCCTCCCAATCGAAGCGGAAGATCTTGGAGAACTTTTCGCTCGCCTTGACGACCTTCTTCTTGCTCGGCTTTTTGCCCAGATACTGATCCTTGATCGCCTGGAGTGCCTTCTCCTCGTTGCGATCGCGAGAAGCAGCCGACGTCGCAGTCGCCGCATCTCGAGGCGCGTCCTTGCTGTCACGAGTCGAGTTGTTTCCTCGCGAGCGGGTGGCTTCTGGCGCATTCCGTCCGCGGCTGCTGGACTCGCGCTGGCGCTGCAGGAACTGCCGGCGCGCGTCCTCGGCGGCCTTGCGCTGCTTCTCCATCTGTCCACGCAGGTTTCCGGTCAGCATCAGTCCTTTTCAATAACGAGCGATCCCACCGCGCGCACCTCCAGGCGCTTCTGCTCGAGCCTCGCGAGCGCCTCCTGCTGGCGTTGCGCCTTGGAGCGGAACGCGACCTTGGGCAGCTCTCCGTTCTGCGCTTCGCCTCCCCCGCCGCCCTCTCCGTCGATCTTGAGCGACGCCTTCTGCCCGCCGCCGCCTCGCTCTTCTCCTCCTTCTCGCGCTTCTCCGCCTGCTGCTGGCGCTCGGCCGCGCGCTTGGCGGCGCGCTCCTCCGCCAGCCGCGCGATCTCCGCCACGCGCTCGGCCTCGCGCCGCTCCCGCTCGCCCAACTCGCGCGCGCCGCTGCGGCTGCGGCTGCGGCTTCTCCTGCGTCTCGAGGCGTCGGGGCGGCGGCCGCGGCGCTCGGCCGAGCGCGAGCGCGACGGCGAGCGGCGGCGCTTGCGCTCCATGATGTTGGGCGTTGGTGGTTAACGGATGCGGGTGGGGGTGTGGTTATTGATTTGGTATACACGCGGCTTTCGCAAAAGGAGGTACATTGCGACGGTGGTATCACGTGAGCCCGACGATGCCACGGCAGCTCGGAGATCGCTGAAGCTGTTGACAAATCCGCCATCTGATAACGAGTTACTCACTGGACGAATCCTGGGCTTGATGAGCGATCCGTATTGCTCAAACGCGCGGCTCGTGCCGGCGGTGAATGGGCACTCCGGATCTTGAGATGGGCCATGCTTCACGCTAGCCGGAGCTCGCATCTGAGTTCGTCCACACTGACGGAGACCGACTCATCAGCTCCTGCTGGTGGCGCCAACGCTGTAGACGACGAGCAATCGCGATCCATCGGACAGAGAGAGAGAGCTCATTCCCAAATTGGCCGTCTTCCCCTCACAAGCCTCTCCAGCTCCAGCTCCAGCTCCACGACCAAGATGAAGGTCTTCGCCACCGCCCTGAGCGTCGCGGCTGCCGTCATGGCCAGCTCGGCCGCCGCCGACCCACTCACCGTCGACGAGTACCTCGCGCTCTCGAGCAACTCGACCGAGGCCACGGGCTCGATCGATACGCTCATCCTCGGCGGCACCACCGTCCCAATCGGAGACAAGACCTACACGGTCGGCATCCGAGACACCGCGGCCGGCACTGACTTCTGCGGTGGCACCCTCATCACGTCCAAGCACGTGCTCACGGCCGCGCACTGCTACGGCGACATCGCCTACGTGTCGGTTGGCACGCACTACACGAGCGGCACCAAGGACGGTGAGCAGATCAAGGTCAAGAAGCAGACCAAGCACCCGAGCAACGTCGCCAAGACGTACTCGTACGACTTCCTCGTGCTCGAGCTCGAGAAGGCGAGCACGTTCACGCCCGTGGCACTGGCTGCGGCCGACGACTCAGACTACGTCGTGGGAGCCACTGCCACTGTCATGGGATGGGGCGTCACCACCGAGGATGGCAACCAGCCGACGGTGCTCAAGCGCGTGGACGTGCCGATCGTGAGCGACTCGGCGTGTGCCAAGGTTCTGGACATCGACAGCTCCATGCTGTGCGCGGGCGGCAAGGCCAACAAGGACTCGTGCCAGGGCGACTCGGGTGGCCCGCTCATCATCGAGGGCGACTCGGAGGACACGCTGATCGGCGTTGTGAGCTGGGGTGATGGCTGCGGCCACGCTGGCTACCCTGGTGTCTACGGCCGCGTGTCGAAGGTCCGCTCGTGGCTCGAGTCGGTGGCCCCGGGTGTCACCTTCCGCTAAATGCAGCACGTCAAGTAAGCAAACAAAGCGGAGTAATTTGCGGTTGGGGCTCATGGCTTGCTTGGCCATGCCAGTTCGTCAGTGCCCACATCCTTTGCCAAGCGCACGAACGTACAAATAATATCAAATCGCAGATTTCCTCCTACGTCCATATATGGTGATTAGTCACGACGAAAAACAATACACTGAAACGCTGGTACCACACTATTTTTTGTGAACGATCCTTTTATTTTTTGTACGATTCGACTTCTTCGACCTCTACACGGCATCACTCGACTCACTCATTCACTCTTTCAACCCTCGATCGGCGTGAAGGGGTTGTAGAAGTCCTGTCCGAGCCAAGAGCGCGTCTTCTTGGTGTAGATGGGCTCACCAGCCTCGAAGTTGGCCGCGTCGTTGATGTCACCCTGTGCCGACGTACTTGGCGATCAGCGGGTACGGGAAGAGGGGGCGAGTGACCGTCTCCGCAGCCGACCCCGAGGTCGAGGTCGAAGCGAGGCGGCGCGTGGTGGCCCACTGACCGAACGTGCTCGAGCTCGTGCTCGTGTCCGAGCTCGTCATGACCTCGTACGGCGCCTCACCGCCCTCGACCCAGTTCATGATGGCAGACACAAGGTCGATGGCCGCCGGACCCTCGCCATCACCGCAGTGGTGCACACCCGGCAGCAGGTACAGGCGCGTAAAGTCGTCGACGACGTCCTCACCCATGTGGGCTTGCAGTGCCTCGTAGTACGCGATGGTCGTCTGAGGAGGGATCTGCGGGTCGGCAAAACCGTGCCAGAGGATGAGCTTGCGGCCGGCCTCGTAGAAGGCCGACAGGTCGGCGCTGACCGAGTCGAGCAGAGGGTGACGAGGACGAAGCAGGTCGATGGTCGAGTTGGCGAACACAAAGTCCGACAGCGTGAAGTTGTCACCAGGGTACTGCTCGAAGATGAGGTACTTGATGCACGCCAGCGCGACGTCCGTGCTCATGACGCTCGTGGTTGCGGTCGCTCCTACGAAGACGCCCGACCAGCCGAGCTCTGAGCCGTATGGCGACTCACCCACCGTCAGGTAGTCTCCAGTGTCCGGGTCCGTCGGGCCAGCGTAGATCTTGGTGGCCACCTCCACTTCGGCGGTCGTCAGACACGTCGAGTTGTCCGTCGCGTCGGCGGCGCACTCGATCGTCGACGGATCAAAGGTACAGGCACGCGGGTCCGTGAGGAGGCCGTCCTCGGCTCCATCGAGCGCGTCACAGGCAGCCAGCACGGCATCGTGCAGGATCGTCAGGCGGTCCGTGAGTAGGATCTTGGTGCCATCCGCGGCCGTGTTGGTCAGCGACAGCCAGGCGTGGTGGAAGCTGTTCTGGAACTGGAACAACATGGCGGGAGCGCCGGCGAGGATGCCGTCGAAGTCGTCTGGGTAACGCAGCGCCTCCATGATGGCCTCACGACCACCGTCCGAGCAGCCGTTGAAGTACGCGTACGCTTGCTCCTGACCGTAGTACGCCTTGATGAGGCGCTTGGCGATCTCGGCTGTCTGGTGCTGCGCGAGGTAGGCGAACTCGACGCGCTTACCCTCGACCAGGCCGAACGTGCCGTCCGTGCCTCCATTCATGTCGCTCACGGCGTAGACGAAGTTGCCGTTGGCGACCTCCTCGTTGCCGTTGGCCGCACCGGGAGCAATGCTCATGATGGTACCGCAGAGACCACCGCAGCCGATCTGCATGTAACGCTGGGTCCAGGTCGAGACAGGGAGCATGGCCTCCCACTTCATGGACGGCGCCGTGGTTCCCGTGACGACGCAGTAGTCGATGCCGTCGGTCGCAGTCACGGCGGCGGTCGAGACGTTGCTTCCAGCGCCGCCGATGTCGGTGATGTTGATGGCGAGGAGGTCAGCGCAGTCGATGACAGGTTCGACGACCGCCAACGTCACAGCCGCGCTGCCATCGGTGGATGTAGACGCGGACGCGGACGCGGAAGAGGAGGCCTGGGCGTCGACACGCGAGAGCGCGGCAGCGACCGCGATCGAGGCCGCGACCAAGGGTCGGTTGAGGAGCTTCATGGTGGAGGAGGGAGCTTGGTGGGGTAGCTCGCCAATTGGAGAATGGTCGTGGGTGTGCGTGGTTTGAGGGACGTTGCCATTGGCAGAGAGGTGGGGTCGAGTGGGGTCAGGGAACCAAGGGCGTCTCTGTGGCTGTTGGTTGTGCCTGCCTCACTCGGTTGCTCGTCGGCGAGTTGATGAGACGGTGTGACACTGTTGCTCGTCACTTGATATTGCCCCAGGTTTTCCGAGATCCTTTGAGATCCTGCGGTTGTAATGGGGGCGCGTGTAGTGCCTGGACTTAGAGATGGTGCTTTGGCAGCAGATCTCGGATGCGTAGCCACTCCGTAGGCATCAGGCTCTGGCGGATTGGTAAGGCTCGTCGCCGCGTTGGGATCATTAAATCTTGAGTTCCTGCCCACCATGCGAGTGAACCGTCTCCTTCAAAACCTGAGGTAGCCGGTGCAAGATCATCCGAGATCTTAATGGGAATAAGCATGGGTTGATAATTGATGACGCTCCTAGTTTTTCTGGTCGATTGCGTCGAACGAAAACGGTTGACGTGGAGGAGACTGCTGTTGTCGGAGGCAGTCGCGAGCGTTGGACTCGGGCATTGATGCAAGAAAGGGCTGCATCGCGCAGACTCAACGCTCGCGCTTGCACAATGTCACTCACTGGCGAATCTTGCTTTTCCAAGCAACCCCCAGCACACACTGCCATCTAGGCAACAGATATACATCAGACTCCGTGCTTTATCCTGTATCCATGGTATTCGGCTCGCCACTAGGATGGGACAAAATCCTACGTCACCATTTTTTAGTCAACGCAATCAGCCATTTCGGTGCTTGCTAACCGGCTACCTAGTGTACGGTTTGCTTCAGCAAACAAGAGTGGACATCAGCATTGAACACCATAGTACTCGACAGCAGAGTGGCCCGGTCTGCAAACTTAGTGTACACGTAATCCCAAATCAGAGACGTGGCTTCTACAACAACAAACAACAAGCAACTCCCAGGCACGGTGCCTGGATCTTCACTCGAATACAGTGACACTAAGCGCTCCTTTCATGATCGAGGCCTCTGCTGCATCCACGAGGATCACGATAGGGTACGTGAGCGAGGTGATGATCTCGAAGGATCCTCCACAAATCTCACCAGAATCTGTTCTGTTGAGTAATGCTGGACACGAACTACTGTACACTATTGCGCGTCAACTTGTTTCGGCAGACGCAATCGACCAGCAGAGCCAAGCCAGTGTGCAATACAGTAGCAACAGTACTACCGATACAAGGGTGTACGGTTCACTTACCCCGCCAAGCGACGCAGATCCAAGATGATCCGGTGCTCAGTGTCGCGGTGCGCTTTGCATGGCACACGTCGTCCATCATCTACCGCCATCTGCCATCCCCGACCGCCTCTAACACCACACACCATGCGGCTCAGGAAGCAAGCTACCAAGATCCATGCCACAGCAGCATCTACAACCAATGGAAAGACTACAGCAGATTGTTCAGGAAGGATATCAAGTGACGAGCAACAGTGTCACACCGTCTCATCAACTCGCAGACGAGCAACCGAGTGAGGCAGGCACAACCAACAACCACAGAGACGCCCTTGGTTTCCTGACCCCACTCGACCCAACCCCACCGCCAACGCCACCGTCCCTCAAACCACGCACATCCACGGCCATTCTCCAATTGGCGAGCTACCCCACCAAGCTCCATCCTCCACCATGAAGCTCCTCAACCGACCCTTGGTCGCGGCCTCGATCGCGGTCGCTGCCGCGCTCTCGCATACCGACGCCCAGGCGTCCACTTCCGCGTCCGCGTCCGCGTCATCCACCGATGGCAGCGCGGCCTGTGACGTTGGCGGTCGTCGAACCTGTCATCGACTGCGCTGACCTCCTCGCCATCAACATCACCGACATCGGCGGCGCTGGAAGCAACGTCTCGACCGCCGCCGTGACTGCGACCGACGGCATCGACTACTGCGTCGTCACGGGAACCACGGCGCCGTCCATGAAGTGGGAGGCCATGCTCCCTGTCTCGACCTGGACCCAGCGTTACATGCAGATCGGCTGCGGTGGTCTCTGCGGTACCATCATGAGCATTGCTCCCGGTGCGGCCAACGGCAACGAGGAGGTCGCCAACGGCAACTTCGTCTACGCCGTGAGCGACATGAATGGAGGCACGGACGGCACGTTCGGCCTGGTCGAGGGTAAGCGCGTCGAGTTCGCCTACCTCGCGCAGCACCAGACAGCCGAGATCGCCAAGCGCCTCATCAAGGCGTACTACGGTCAGGAGCAGGCGTACGCGTACTTCAACGGCTGCTCGGACGGCGGTCGTGAGGCTATCATGGAGGCGCTGCGTTACCCAGACGACTTCGACGGCATCCTCGCCGGCGCTCCCGCCATGTTGTTCCAGTTCCAGAACAGCTTCCACCACGCCTGGCTGTCGCTGACCAACACGGCCGCGGATGGCACCAAGATCCTGCTCACGGACCGCCTGACGATCCTGCACGATGCCGTGCTGGCTGCCTGTGACGCGCTCGATGGAGTCGAGGACGGCCTCCTCACGGACCCGCGTGCCTGTACCTTTGATCCGTCGACGATCGAGTGCGCCGCCGACGCGACGGACAACTCGACGTGCCTGACGACCGCCGAGGTGGAGGTGGTCACCAAGATCTACGCTGGCCCGACGGACCCGGACACCGGAGACTACCTGACGGTGGGCGAGTCGCCATACGGCTCGGAGCTCGGCTGGTCGGGCGTCTTCGTCGGAGCGACCGCGACCACGAGCGTCATGAGCACGGATGTCGCGCTGGCGTGCATCAAGTACCTCATCTTCGAGCAGTACCCTGGTGACAACTTCACGCTGTCGGACTTTGTGTTCGCCAACTCGACCATCGACCTGCTTCGTCCTCGTCACCCTCTGCTCGACTCGGTCAGCGCCGACCTGTCGGCCTTCTACGAGGCCGGCCGCAAGCTCATCCTCTGGCACGGTTTTGCCGACCCGCAGATCCCTCCTCAGACGACCATCGCGTACTACGAGGCACTGCAAGCCCACATGGGTGAGGACGTCGTCGACGACTTTACGCGCCTGTACCTGCTGCCGGGTGTGCACCACTGCGGTGATGGCGAGGGTCCGGCGGCCATCGACCTTGTGTCTGCCATCATGAACTGGGTCGAGGGCGGTGAGGCGCCGTACGAGGTCATGACGAGCTCGGACACGAGCACGAGCTCGAGCACGTTCGGTCAGTGGGCCACCACGCGCCGCCTCGCTTCGACCTCGACCTCGGGGTCGGCTGCGGAGACGGTCACTCGCCCCCTCTTCCCGTACCCGCTGATCGCCAAGTACGTCGGCACAGGTGACATCAACGACGCGGCCAACTTCGAGGCTGGTGAGCCCATCTACACCAAGAAGACGCGCTCCTGGCTCGGACAGGACTTCTACAACCCCTTCACGCCGATCGAGGGTTGAGAGAGCGAATAAGTGAGAATGAGTAAGCCGAGTGAAGCCGTGTAGAGGTCGAAGAAGTCGTATCGTACAAAAAATAAAAGGATCGTTCACAAAAAATAGTGTGGTACCAGCGTTTCAGTGTATTGTTTTTCGTCGTGACCAATCACCATATATGGACGTAGGAGGAAATCTGCGACTTGATATTATTTGTACGTTCGTGCGCTTGGCAAAGGATGTGGGCACTGACGAACTGGCATGGCCAAGCCATGATTCTGTGACATTGAGGGCAATGGATTATGAGAGGTGGGTGCGAAGGGTAGAAATGTAGGACACCACAAATTACTCCGCTTTGTTTGCTGCTGGGGAACGATCGAGTGAACAGGTGAAGGATTCTGCTCTTTTCCGAGACCGTCAACTGCGTCAAATCACGCATGCATGCGTGCAGCCACCTTGTCTTGCCTAGCCAAGGCGAAAAAATAGTGTTTGCATTCAGGATATGACGCGATCGATGAAATTGCTCGCTCTCACTAACGAAAAATAATCAAACAGAATGGTTCATTGAAGCGTGGCCATTTTGTACACTTTGCATTTGATAATGGCCGCCTACTACAGTATTCATGGTCTGGAGCGCACCATAGCTTTGAAGGGTGACTAGTCTCCGCGCCACGAATCTCGTCCTTGACTGGCCTCCTCGTCACTTCTATCTTGCCCGGGTCCATTAGCCTCTTCTTCCTTGTCTTCGACTTCAGATTCGCCCTGCAGGTCGATAACTGGCGGACTGAGTGAATCTAACGAAGGCAACTCGCTATCACGCGGCCTTATCACCGACCCACTGGATTTGCTAACTGTCAGAGTCTCCGATGCGTTTCCGGGTGGCGCTGATAAAGTCGTGGTAGCGGATGAAGAAGGTACAATCCTTGAACTAGTAGCGACAGGACCACTCGCTCTTGATGCCGATGCCGGGCGGTATATAGGCGGCCGTCCGACCCTATTCGACGGCGGCGATGGGGAAGGCTGACCAGAACTTGCTGTGGCGACGGGGCTCGGCATTCTTGCAACTTGCGGTATATCTCTGAGCTCGATGTTCTTCTCTACCTGTTGGTAGTATCGCATTGTCGCGTCAAACTCCGTGTCGCTGAGCTGCATGATCTGGAGACCAATGCGCTTGCCAATATCCATCGCAGAAACAAACTTCTCCCACGAGCCAGGGGAAACAACGACTGTGTTTCGATTCTCGTCGTCCATACTGGCATCTGCAGTTCTCTTCGGAAGTCTTGGACCCACGGACGTGGACACGAAGCGAGTCGGATGTAAGCGACCCGCTATCGAAAAATGCACAAACTTCCCGTAGCACCCATCGGCGCTCCAGCGTCTCAATCGGGATGATGGTTTTGCAGCGAATGATGCGGCGAATGTAAAAGACATGACGACACGGGAGGTGGTGGTTTACCATGAACGCACACGAGCATTGCCACCCAAGTTTCTCCTCCACGCAAAACTCTTTCCCCGGCTCGTCGCAGAATGCGTCGTTGAGTGCGACCGCCTGAGACAAAGAAAGTCCCGCGGCTAGGCTCGCAAAAGCGGTATTGAGCGCGACCAATGGCGTGAGTGTACTGTGGCTGAACAAGCTGGCAGGCATGGGGGCTGATCAGTTGACGCTAGCAACTTCATTTCGTCTATCGTACTGTTGGTCGTCAAGGCTTGTCGGACCGCTTGATTGAACAATGATGTTAGTCCTTGATCGACGAAGCTTGGTCATATAGCTGCGCTCAACCATAGCCTGAAAAATTGATGGATACAACGGTCTCATCCAGCGTCATGCCGTTTTCCTGGTCGACTGTTTCCGACAGACGACTGGATTTCCCGCCACGTGGTCTCGAGACGTCTCGATTCATTGGCTCCGAAACGTGGTAACATTTTCGCGCTTGTAGGTACTCCACATATCGTGGCATGCATCCCACGTCTTGCGAAGTACGCGACAAATGGGTGCGCCTCAGAGCCAAGAATTTCAACGATACCGCGCACGTTTGTGACGTACACCAGTTCGGTTGGAGCGTACACAAGCAGCTGAGCGAGAGTACAAAGCCGGTCTTTATGCCACGCACTCAGATCGGCACCACGATCCATGATGGCATCTTGCAGTTCTTTGACCACTCTGAACTGAGACAGGAGTATGCGCGCCTTCGGAAAGTACGAGCGCATTAATGAGATTTCCGGTGCATCCCTGCGATCAACGATAATCGCGCGAACATTCGCCCACTTGGGATTGAAGGAACGGAACTGCGCGAGCGACGCCGACCACGAATCGGGTCGGCCATTTTCAACAATGGCATGCTGGTTTGGACACGACAACAAAAGCATATCTAAGACTCCAGACGGATCCGCATGTCTGTGTAAACATTGAATGCATCCCACCTGAACAAATTGCCACATGCCAAATGTGTCGTGCGCAAGCAGTGAAAACAGTCGGTAGGTTGATGCGTTTGTGGCACCATTAGTGCTCCGGGTATCAGAACTAGAACATTCGACGCGAAGTACTTCTGGAAACGAATCGAATACGCGTCGCATGTTCTTGGTCTGCATTGTGATGCAAGACAGCACTTTCTGTGAACAATGTAGCAAGCTGTCAGTTAATTGTGGAAAATGAAGCCATGGCGAGTAAAACTGCGTTGGCACACCTGACCGTCGACAAATATCTTGGCGACGCTACCTTCAACATCATCAAACTCCTTGACATACCGTGCGAGTCGGGTTTCGACTGTCGAGTCGTCGGACTGATGACTCTTCATTCGCGCCAAAAAATCGCGCAGACTCATTGTAGGGCCCTTCTTCCTGTGGCACAACTCGCTGTCGCTTGCTAGGCGATTCACCAACCGAGACCGAATCGAGGGGCACAGAGCTTAGCCTGCTAGTAATTGCCTCGGCAGCATTAGAACTCGCGCGGGGCTCTGGGGGGATCCACGGCGGGTGTTCTCGGTGGATTGCGAGCGGGTGGTTATGCACTAGGAATGCCTTGGTCACGTGAATGCGGTAGGTGCCGTTGGACTCCTGCTTGAGCGTAGCGTTAATCTGGACACGCACCGAGCGACATTTCACCACGTTAGTTCACGACGACAGTCATCAGCAACGCTGGCACCGCTTGCCTGGGCCTTGCACTCTGCGAACATCTCCTCCTTGCGCCTTCGCTTGCCCTCGGCGCTAACCTTGTAGCCCGTGCAGTGCATGGTGCGCGAGTACTGCTCGTATTCCTCGGGGATTAGCGCGGCCTCGCCCTTGCCCGCGGCCGAGAGCGTCTGGTTGCGAATCTTGACGGACGTGGCCGAGCGCTTGGTGAACACCTGCGATTCCGCAAGTTAGTGCTGATTCCTGCGCGGAGCCTCGCGACAAGCGCGCCGACCTGGCTCGTGGCGCTCTGGTACTCGTCCAGGTACGCGAAGAAGTCCTCCCAGGTCGCGAACACGCGCCGCTTCATGCTCGGCGCCTGCCAGTAGCGCGAGGCCGGCGACTGCGCGTCCATCGCGCTCTCGGGCTCTGCGCGGCCGTTTTCGCTCGGAGTTTCGCGCCTCGAGCGCTATGCGCGACTGGCGAAGCGACGGCAGGCGGGCGCGGCGCACGGAGCGGCGTGGGGCGCGGCCGGGCGAGCGGAAGGCGCCGCGAGCGCTGGGCTTCCCGCGGGTTCTCCGGTTGGAGTGGGAATGGCGCGCTGCTGGTTCGTAATACCTCTGAAAATGCATAATGGTCATGATGGATATGAAGGTTAAGAGGTTGTGAATCCGAGTGGCTTCAACGCGGTCAAATGGGTCCAGTTCTTTGTGACGGCCGTGGTGAGCGGGTTGGAATGAAGTGAAACTGCAGCGGAGGCCGCGAGGATCTGGGAATGTATTGTGGGAAGCATAGCACCTTCGAGGTTGTGGTCCTGTACGACTGCGACGAGTGATCACTGTGCGACGCGATATTTAACAGCGACGGTTGTTTGTTGGGAACTACAGCCTCGCCCAGATATATTATTTCGTGCTTTGTGCGCTTCTCCGGAACGGAAGGGATGAACAGAAAGCGATTCCAGCTTGTGCATTCCGAAACTCAAGCGAGGACTCCAATTGCACGGGGATATTTGCGTCTACAGGTGCGACTGTTACACTGAGAAACCTGCATGGGCTTTCTCGATGAGCTCACCAGTGCCTATTGCGGAACGCGCTTTCTTGCTGATGTCGGTATCCACAAGTGTGTCGAGAATGTAGTTAGAGCCTGGAGGAACAATACTGAAAGGAAGGGATCACGACAGGTGGCCTCCCACTTTTGGCTGATTACACCAAGAGCTACCCAGCGGTCGCATCCATCCCTTTTCCAACTGCCAAACGAAAGAACAAAGGGGGAAAAAGCTCATCGCATTCCGCAGCCTCCTTGCATGCGCAGCCACCGCAATGCTTTTTCAATAGAGAAGTGCGTCCACCACACCGAGGCAACAAAACAGCGTCAGCCGTGCTGCCACGCGGAGTACAGCCGCCCCATCCGCGCGAACAGTGGCCACCGTCAGTCAGCACTTCAACTCGGCGCCTGACGCACGCGCGGCGCAAATTTTGCGCTTCGTCAGGTCAGCCCGTTTTGTCGTCATCTCGGGCGGGGGCGTCGCTGATTGGCTCCCCGTCTGTCAATCCCCAAACTTTCACCCAATCACATCTCTCGAAAAGCGATCATCAATGATGCGTGTCACCTCCGTCGTAGCTGCTCGCGCCGCATCCAGCCCCCTCCAAGCAGCCAGTCCGCAATCCGCGCTCCAGGCCGCAAGCGTCCGCCCAGCCCCCCAAGTCCAGAGCCCCATGGCCGCCGTCACGCTCTTCGTGGGCACCTACACGCGCGTGGAGGGCCACGTGCCAGACGGCAAGGGCCGCGGCGTCGAGGCGCTGGCGCTCGACCTGGCGACGGGCGCGCTGACGCCGCTGCGCGCCACGCCCGCGGGCATCAACCCCACCTTCCTCTGCGGCTCCGGGTCCTCGCTGTACGTGGCCAACGAGTGCAACGAGCCGGGCGCGCGCGGCGAGACGGGCTTCGTGGCGTCCTTCGCCATCGGAGAGGCCGGCGCGCTGACCGAGACCAGCCGCCGAGAGACGCACGGCACCTTCCCGTGCCACGTCGCGCTCAACGCCTCGCGCGACTTCCTGACCGCCACCAACTACGGCGGCGGTAGCGTTGCGCTCTACGCCATCAACCAGGACGGCTCGCTCAGCGAGAGCGTCGACCTGCACCAGTACCCAGGCAGCGGGTCGCTCGTCGTGCCCGACCGCCAGGAGGCCTGCGCACGTCCACAGCTCCACGTGGCTGCCGGACAAGGACGTCGTCATCGCCGCAGACCTGGGCAACGACCGCGTCGCCCCGTTCGCGCTCGACCGCGCGGCCAAGAAGCTCGTGCCGCAGGCGTTCGTCGCCCGCCCGCCGGGAACCGGCCCGCGCCACTTTGCCATCCACCCCTCCAAGAAGTTCGCCTACGTCCTGGGCGAGCTCAGCAACACCGTCGGAGTGCACACCGTCGACGAGGCCGGCACGCTGTCCGCCGAGGCTGTGCAGGAGATCGGTACGCTGCCGGAGGGATTCACGGCGTGGAGCCTCGTCGCCGATATCCACACGTCTGCGGACGGCAAGTTCGTGTTCGCGTCCAACCGCGGCCACGACTCGATCGCGGTCTTCAAGGTCGACCAGGCGACCTGGCAAGCTTGAGTTCGTTGAGCGTACGCCCACGCGAGGCAAGACGCCGCGCGCGTTCCTCGTGACGGGCGACCTGCTGATTGTGGCGAACCAGGACTCGCACTCGATCGCGGTCTTCCGCATCGACGGAGAGACGGGCAAGCTCACCTTCACGGGCCATGAGGTCGAGTGCTTCTCGCCCGTGTCGCTCTTTATCCACCAGTAGGTTTGTCGTTGAAGTAGCTCCAGTCGCGAGCGAGAATTGAATGTCGCTCTTTACAACTTCAACGTCAACGTGGTCAAGTTTACAGGAAACGCTCATTGTTCGCGCACAGGTTCTGGCCAGCCTAGCAGAGCCGAGTCGTCAAGCTCACTCCGCAACTTGCTCTCCCCAGCTCAACACCAGCTCACCAGTCAAGCAAGTGCCAACCAAGATGAACGGGCTCTTCGTCCTTTTCGCCACCATTGCCACCGTCTTCTCGGCGTTTGCTGGCGCTGCCGACCCGGTTCTTAGCGTCGATATCGGCTCTACGCCACAGCTAAACGACATCGCTGGAGTTATTAACAAGAACGTGGTGCTCAAGAACAACAACGTGGCCGTTGCGTCGAGCCGCGTGGCTGCTGTGAGCGACGACACGATCAAGATCCAGGAAGCTAACGACCTCCCGCCCGGTGTCACGCTCACGGGAGCTGATGAGCCGATCACGGAGTCAGACAAGGAGATGTTGGGTTTCGTCAACGAGGTGAATGAGGCGGAGATCACTCGAATGCGTCGGGCCATGTTCTGCTACACCCGAGGCGTGAGCACCATCTGCGGCTGGCGCTACCCGATCAGCTACTGGATCCGGCGTGGCCGCTTTATCCAGGGCGGGTCGTGCAGCTTTGGTCAAGCGTACGGCAACTACTTCTACTGCTAAAGCGTCGAGTTGCGTCATTCACCCTCAAGTCCGGAGGGAGACAAGAGGAAGTCGTCAGGTATGACTGGTCTGGAAAAGTTATCAGGCCGCCTTGTTGGTTGGTTTGCCGTTTTGATTTAGCATGAATCCCTTTGAGAGAGAGGGAGTATTTCTGGCTTTCTCGTTCGATTTCGTTGGGTATTTGCTTGCCTGTCCTTAAGCAGAGCAAGGACAATGCCGCCATCACCAACACGGAGAGCGTCGTCGTCGGGTGGGGTACCCAAAGGAACTTGGTCGTCGGAGGTCAACGCTACTCGTGCGCTCAGTGAGGACGACGAGACTGTAGCGGCAGGGTTGCGAGCATTCACACCAACGCACTCGTTTCGTCGAGATCTTCTTGCCTACTGCACGCTTCGCAACATCATTCCACACCCGAGGCTACTGCCACTTCATCCGGATGAAGAAGAGGCACTAGGTGCCGAAGATGGAGGAAGCAGTGGCAACGTATATGACCTAAGTGATGTTGAGCAGGTGACCATCAAGAATTGGGTTTTAGATGATGCCAATTGTCATGCTCTGTGTTTCTCGCTTCCGCACGCAACCCGACTCCGATCGCTTAGGTGGGATTTGTGTTTGCTATGAAATGACTTGTGATCTTATCACTCAGTTCCTCTTGTGCAGTTTGTTTAATGCTGGACTCACACAAGAGCAGCTTACCCTCGTGTGTCGATGCATTTCTACATCGCACATTCAGAGCCTCCAATTGGACTGGAATCCCATCATCTCACCTTTGGGGAATGTAGGCAGTGACAGCACGCAACCTGAAGAAGGCGGCGACACCATCTTCGCAGAGCTCCTGGGAGAAAACTCTCGACTTGTCTTCTTGTCCCTACGAGCGAACGGCATTACTGCTTGTGGAGCATCTGCAATTGCTTCTGCGCTTCGGGGCAACATGACCCTCGAAGCTCTCAATCTGTTTGACAACTGCATTGGAGATGACGGAGCAATCGCGATCGCACACGCACTACCACACAACACCACGCTGAGGGTTCTCTCTCTAGCCAACAACAATATCGCTGGCCGTGGGTGCGTCGGATTTATAAACAGTTAAACAGCTAGCATATAACTCACGATAGCACGTGCGTCCACCTGTAGCTTCAAGGCACTTGCAGAATGCGTGACAAAGTACCAGGCGACTCAAGAGCTGCTGGATATGCTGCATGCTGCCGAAAGTCGCATCCAAGCTCAGGTTTGCTTTCATTTGCATTCCTGAACTTGATAAGTATGTGGCTTCAGCTTACTTGATGTGCTAACATGTATTGTATGCCAGATCGATCAAGCCAAGAAAGCCAAGAAAAAGCTGGACCGCGCCGCAGCGACTGCAGCGCTCGGGTCTACCTGTGCTTGAGCACGATGCCGAGAACGACCGTTGGCTCGCTCCAGGAAATGCCACGCTGCAAGAGCTCGTGTTGAGTGGAAATACGGGTGTTGACGAATGTGATGTGCGCGACGCTAGTGTGCTTCTTGAATCCCACCGCGAAAAGCTACTTGGACACCTGCGCCGCATCAAACTACAGCGGCTCGCGTTGCTGGTGACTCCCTACGACCAGCCCCCTCTATCCGACTTCATTTGCGTGTAGAATTCTCATTACAGGTCTATTATTTCTCGCCACTGGTGTTGATCTAGCCTAGCGTTACGATTGCTTGTCGGGCTCTCGATCTTCAGGTCGCTGCAGCGAGATCTTGGCAACCAGGAACGGGAACACGAATTTCGCGGCGACCACCAACACAACAACGAGCCATGCGATGAGCGCGAACGACGCTCGAGGAATGGCTCCGAAGACGAGTTCTTCGATCACAATGTCGAACACGCACTCACGGTTTTCGAGGTCGATGACTCGCGACACACCCTCAACTTGACCCTGTCACCGCCAGCTCGACCGCCAGCATTCCGTCCAAAGCAGTGGCTCGACCATCTGGGACCGCTGATGGATCCAACTCAAACTTGGATTCTTTGAGCTCGTCGTTGCCACCGAAGCGAAGCAGCAGCTCTCGTGGCTCGAGCCGCAGCTTGGCTGTGTTGAGCACTCGGCGGCGAGTCTCAACGACTTCCAGCGGCGGAATCACGCGCAGCACTTGGATGTCAAAGTCGGTGGGGACCGTGGCCGGATACGAGAGCTTTACGTCGTACACCACGTCCATCTTGAGGCCCTGGACGCGGTAGAGCTGCGTGGAGCCGCACGGCACGCGCTCATTTCGGCGCAGCTGCTCTGGCTTGAGCGCCACGGGTTCCGAGCTCCAGCGAACGCCAGGAGACGCAGGACGAGTGCGGGAGCGACACGAGCAGAACGAGGAGGAGCAGGGCGAGGCCAGGGCGATGAGCTGGAGGCCCAGAGACCGCGGCCGGCGCCGGCATCGCGCGGCGAAGAGCGGCCTCGAGGGCCATGGCGAGATGGTGCGGTGATACGTCTGCAGTAGGAAGGTTTACCCCGTTATAGTGATTTGAAGCTGATTATGGGGAGTCTACAAACGACCCCACTACAGTGCCATTGCGGTCAAAACTGTCTTGCTATGCTGTATCCTACAGGTGGAGCCCTTCAACTGGGTCAAGTTTGGAGTTTGGCGCGCAGCACGAGCGCCACGACTCGCGAGTCGATTGATTCGACTGGATTGGAGGCGGGCTTGGTTGGTGGCGTTGCCGTGGAAGCTGCTGGGGGTGGAGGGGGCTGTCGCCACACGAATCCGCCGCGAAGAGTGCAACTAAGACGGAGCTCGACCCACTGAGAAACTTGGAGCTCCGGTCGATCGCGAGAAGCTGCGGATGGAAACAATGCAGCTAGTGCGGAGTTGACTCCAGCACTGGCAGCCCCGCTATTCAATTCGGGCTTACGTGCTGGCGGATGGAATGTTGCAGTTACTTCGATCTGCTGACCAGGTGTCACAGAGCCCTTCATTGGCTCGATCGTAAACAGCTTGGCGTGCGGGTTTTCGCCATCGATGGTTAGCTCAAAACTGTATGAAGCACCTGTCTTGGTTGGATCAGGCTCGCTCGGAGACCCGCCTGCGATTGGAGGAGGCAGTGTACTCCCGACAAAAAAGCGACGAACTTGAGACGAATCGAGACTACCGCCGTCGAGCGTGATGGTGATGGTAGTAGGGCGCCTTCGCGAGTGCCACAAGCGGAGATATCAACAACGGCGTAACTGAAGATGCTGCAGGCGATGCACTCGCCTTCATGAGAGATGCAAGTGAAATATTTGGAGGAATATCGAGCAAGTCTTCAATCGCAGGGAATACCGTCGGAGATGTAAATTGCACTGTAGTCGCAGCTATCCCCTCAGAGCTTTCCGGTGATGAAGGAGATGGAGGAGCAAACACATAGAGCTGGTTCTCCCAACACCGTCCGGATAATGTGAGCAGGTGGCACTCGCTTTCATTCGGAACTCGAACGCGAAATCGCTGGTTATAATGCTCTGGTCGTGAGTGATCAGGGTGAAATGCGGCCTTGACTGACAACGAGCCTCGAGCGGGGATAACACCCTCGCTAGGAGAGAACGAGAACACTGGAAGCCCTGACACTGAGGATGTGCTCAACTCTCGCTTTGATTCGAGTCCACCCGCGTGTTCATGCCATGGAACGATATCGAAGTTGAGTGGGAAGCCGCTAGTGTTCGTCAGAGTAAGGTCCAAGATGCTACGGCTTCGAGCGAGTACGTCCATAAAATCAAGCTTCCCGCCGTGAGGGTCAATGATAAGACATGGATTAACGCCGAGCCCTCGCAATGGAATCCGAAAGACGGGGCACTTCGCAGGCACATCAACGTCGACCAGCTCAAGTGTGTCTTCAAACAACACAGGGGACCGCGGAGCAAACTCAATGAACAGGTTGAGCGTGCCACCACCACACCTGATTGCTCGTCTCGTACTGTTAATGACCCGGAAGGCGCCAACGGCGTGAAGAGCTTGTCCGCGAAGTTGTATGTCGCGAGCCCCGTTATTAGTAAGCGAAAGAGTCAGCTGAGTAGTTTGACCGAGCGCCACCTGGCCAAAGTCAAGCTTCTCAGCGCTCAGGTGCACTTGAGGAAAGCCTAACACTGTGGACTGCAAGGTTAGCGATTGGAGTGGAAGGCTTACTTCATTGCCTCCTTCTCGAGGCGTCTTCTTGCCGCTTTTGATTGGATCTATGCGTCGAAAACACAAAACCGTCCAAGTAATGTGGCAACTCCGTGGTTCATCCAAGATACCTTCTCTCCACACAGTTGGTTCCTCTTGCGAAAGTCGAGATGTTGAGCTTTGGGACATATCCCTAACGATAGACAGTCTCGATTCGGGCAAAGGTGGAACAGCATCAAATCTACTCTTGCTCACGCGTACGCTAGGTTCATCAACTGTGCCTGATGGCGAAGGAGAGAGGATAGCTGTGGGTTCACACCGACCAGCACCTGACTCGTCGCCAACGATTTCATCCGTCATTGAGAAGTTAGCTTTCTCACTGGTCTGAGAAAATGGACGGTCCATCAAGTCAAATACTTCCTCGCGCGCAAAGAATTCGAACTCAAATCGCACACTTTGCTTCGGTCCCAATGTCGTGACTTGCGGTGTAACCCTCAGCAATACTGAACCCGAATCTGCTTTTCCAGATGCTTCTTCTGGAAGTCGCAGCTCCATTTGGATCCAACGATCGGACACATTTGTGCACATTACGCTTGCGAGCTGTGTCTGCCCAAGTTGTGTCGCACCCATGAAAACAGTCGTCTTGGAGAAAACCAGAGGCGATGCAACACCCATTCCGGAGCACACGATCGGGTAAGTTCGGTTGAATGTTGACGATCGGAGCACTAACAGTGGAGTTGGCGGCGGTGGCGGAATTGTGGGCTTCACCATACCAGTCGTGGTCGTTTTGATAATTACTGGCGCAGCTCTAGTGGCTGAGGCGAGAGGTAATGCTCCGATGGGCTGATAGATCACACTGAATCTTCGTGATTCAAGTGGATGCAGCACAATTCCAGGCACCAATGATTTCGCCGCCATCAGCACACCCTTCAGCGTCACGGCAATCGTTAGTGACCATAACCTCAGGAGGGCAAACGGTAGCCGCTATTCGCTGAGGCACGCGAGCTTGGTTGGTGATCGTAAGAATCCTTGTAACACTATGCCCGACACAACAGTCGCCAAATGCGATCACTTCGGGATCAAGCTCGATCTTTGAAGCTGTTATCCGAGAGACAAGAATCACATATACTGGAACACGCTGATCAGGGACGAGCACACGAATGGGAACAGCCAAAATACCTAGCTTTCGTGATCCAAGGCCCTTGCGTTCGATACGTTCCCACATATCCGGTCGAGGTCGGAACTTAATTTGAACCTCTAAAAATGAGGCTAGTGGTTTTGGTTTGCGCTTTCGTGTGATCTTAGCTGCTTGGACATATGCTTCGTTTGGGTGAAACTCGATGACATCTGCTAGCGCCTTTGGTGGATTGAGTTGCATTTTGAGCGCTACCTTTCCCCTATTCCCAACCTGCAGCAGTGCGCGATAGAGCTTCTGGTACGCACAACACTCGATGTTGATCAAGTCGTGAGCAACAAAGATGGGCACTTCCGTCGATTCTGCGCTTACAGTAACTACTGTCGATGAGAGAAGCTCTTCATGATAGCTTTCAGTGTTAGCCGAAGGATCAGCTTCAGAATCTTCTTCATGAACTTTTGAGTCGACATTGACTCTCTCAAGAAAGAAATCAAACCGAAAGTTTTGATCATCAAGTTTCATTGGCGTAGAGGGTGAGAATGTGAAGGTCACAGGGATGGTAGAGTATGGTGGAACTAGACCATTCGATTTGAATGTAATAGGCGTGTCGAATCCCGCCGGCTCAAAGCGGGTCATTGACTGTGCACGCTGAACAAAGCGCAACTCTTCTTCTGACAACTCGCTCGTACTTTCGCTGAGATCTTGCGCAACCTTATTCTGCTGCAGCAAAGATGTAGTTTCAGTTGGTAAGCCTACTGTATCCTCATTAGCATCCAACGAGATGTTGTTTCTGGAAGGTGAATATCACCATCGGATGCCTCCTGAGGGTTCTCTTCTGTTGAAGACGTGGGTTCCATCATGACCCCATTCGTTGTTTTTGTTTCTAACGCTCCAAGTATAGGAATAGTTTCGGTAGCTTGAATTTCGCCTTTACTTTGATCTGCTTGGGTATCGCTGCTGGACGCTTGTCCATCATGGCTGGTATCATTTAGAGGTGCACTTGCAATCCGTTCAACGCGAAACTTAAATGAGAGTGCACCTTTGTTCTCTAGCCTCAGTGCGATCGATCGGGTATCCCCAGCTACGACGTCGGAGAAGCGAATTGTCGATGCACTGAGTATCGGAACAGCCTTTTTGCATGTGCACTTGACTGGAACCTTTGTTACTCCGGTTGGTGCAGCAACAGGCAACCACGTCTCGATGTCTTCTTGCCTATCACCCGTAAAAGCAATTGTGACAGTACAAGTCATACCCGCGGACATGCGTCCTGGACGCTCATATCGAATCTCAAAGAGCTCGCTCATGTGCTCAATCTCGAGTAACTTGAACTGATTGAAGGTGTTCGACACATTGGTGAGAGTGCACGTAAGTGTCATCGGTTTACCAACATCAAAATCTTTGAACCAGAGTGACGGAGGATCAGCACGGAAAGCGTCGCCTACAAATTCACGGCCCCATACAATTTGCTTGTTTGAGAATACGCCCTCTCGCTGCCGGTTTCTTGCATCCGCCAGCATTTTCTCCTCAAGGACACTTCGTGTTCGCGTCCTCTTTTGTAGGGATGACAGAGCTGTTGTGTCTGGTGACTGCTGCCGCTGATTTGAGGACGTGGTTGTTTTTGAGTAGCTCCCAATTGGCGGAAGCTTAATTGGTACATTATCTCCACCAGGTGACTGACTCAACAGCGAGTGATTCAGGCTCTGAAGCTCTTCACCCGGCCGGTGTGTATTTTGATACGAGAGTGGTTGAGATTTCACCGACGGCAATGCCCGCCCTTCGCGTTCGGTCTCGTCTGTATCAATGCCCGGCATCACGCCTCTCTTTTGTCGTGGAAGTAGCATTGGTGACGGTCCCAGTGCTGTGATGGAGCGCATTCTTTTCGCGCACCTTTTTCAATCATTTGCTTCCGCTGCGCAACACTGTGCACGAGATTCCTTCCAAGACCAAAGCTATTGTCTTTCAATGGTGTTTCTTGCGAGGGGTATATGCGCACGGCCTTCCCGGTTGGATCAAGTGTTTCTTTGCCTGTACGAGATACGATATATGCCTGCACGCGCTCTTCTGCTGCTGCGCGGCCCATCTCGCGCTGGTATTTCTTTTCGTATGCTCTATTTTCTGCAGCGAGTTTCTCCTGTCGCTGTTGCTGCACGCGTTCAAAATCTAGATTCTCTAAGACCTTGGTCTGCTTATCGCGAATGTTTCGCTCGATTGCTGTACGTTCTTGTTGTGCTTTTTGCGTGACTTCACGTCGACGGGTTACCTCGTACGGGTTCAATCCTTGACTCAGAAGCGTCTCGTGGGCTCGGGCATCTTGCTCCACTAGTAGTTCTGCACGCCGCCGCCGTACGGCGTTGTGAGCTTCGATCCGTGATGATGAAGCATCGAGACTGTGTTTGAGTGATAAAACGGCTTCAATCCGACCGCTTCGCTTGTCTGCACTCATATCGATCATGTCGCGGAGATACCGGCGATCTGAAACATAGGATTCATGGAGTCTGGCTTGCACTGGAGAGCGCGGCGGACCAGGAGGCGACGGTGTATATCGTGAGGAAGACGACTGCGAGCTCTGTTGATGCGCTGAAGCGTAATTTGCAGTCGCATCAGCGCCACTCAGAGGTTGTGTTTGCTGCGCTTCCACTTCCTCATTCGTCTCTGCATGAGCTGCGCTTGCTCCTGTGTCACCTCTACTCTCCATGACTTTCTTGTCAACTTCACGCGGCCTCACTTGAGCAGAGCAGTGACCGTGGCTGTTTCTTCCAGAGCGAAACGGGCGCCTCGTTTTATATTTGGGCACCATGCGACCAAAACCACAACAAAGAGACTGTGATTTCTTTCATGGCATACAAGATCACAGTTTGACGAGTGAGCACCAGGAGCCAAGCCTGGACCTCAACCAAAGCTGCTTTCGAGGACAGTTATGAAAGACACAAGACAGGAACAACATTTCGTGTCAGATCCATACTTCACATTATATAGTAAGAAGCAGCATTAGAGCACAGTCATCACGCATACAAAAGCATTGGCGACACAGAGAACGCGCGGCGACGCTCCATCCTTCGCTCAAGGAGCATAGGTCTCGAAGGTGGAGCTTGAGAAAGTATCTTGCGAGAAAGGAAGTGCTCGAAAACGCACCGGGAACCATGATGCCCACCCTGGGGGACAAAAGAGCAATCGATGGGTTGCGGCTCCTCAGATGAGGTCGTCGTTCTGTCCTAGCAAATGGGACTGAGCCCTCGAGTCCACCATGGCAAACTCGGTCGCATCGCTCATCAAGATATCACCAAAGTAACGCGTAGGCGTGCCTTCTGAGTGCGACGATGGGGTCTGAATGCATTATTCAGCAAGAGGAACACGAGATCAGACGAGCTCATTCGAGTAACAAACCATCGGAACGGTTCATGCACTTACCCCGAAATAATAATTAGCGGCCGCTGAATCAGTTCCTTTGATGAGCCCCAGTCTGCCCCACTGGTGGGGTCCCGTTCCGTCGGATCCTGCATGTTATCGGAGTGTCTGCTTTCGAGCGCAGAACCAAATGGATCTCCTTTGTCCCACAGGGCTTGCTGGTGATTGTGCTGCTGTGAAAGCGATTCTTCATGATCTGGCTCGTTCAAAAGGATTGCCGCATCACTCCAGCACGCTTCGCTCTCGATGTTGAGTTTTTGGACCTTTGTCGATATCCCTTGAAGAGGTGTTCCTGGATCTTTGCTGCTGGCATCAGTCGTGTGAAAGGTCTGAATGGGGGCGAGTGCGTCAATGTTGGCAAAATCCATGGCTGCGTTATCGGAGTAGCTGTTCATATGTGAGAGGTTGTGGCTGTCGTTCTCAATCGGCGCATCGTAAGGCTGGAGAGTAAAAGCGTCAGAGATATCTCCAAACGCACCAACATGAGGAGGAACAAGCTCCAGATTGGACGCGTGGTTTCCCACTTTGCCCTCGGAGATGAGAGCATCCGGAACTCCAAACAGACAACCGGGTCCTCCACGGATGCCGGTCGCTCCAACATTTACTTTGTCAACGTTGTGCTGGAAACTTAGTTGGTCTGTGAAAGGTTTGCGCTTCATAGCGCGCGTTAACTCGACGCTGGGGATGCCCTCCGCAATCTTGAAGCACTCGAGACCCGCAGGAAGCATCTCTTGGTCCTCCATATTCGTGAAAGCCGGCGAGTTGAATGGCACAACCGGCGCAGATCGGGGCGCACGTGGCACATCAATCGGCTGTCCATCGCTGCCCAGCTCGTTGGAATCGCAATCCGCCAGGACCGACAAAATGTCACTGTCGATAGCTTGCTCTTCCATCGTCACAGGGTCCGAAACTGACCACGAGGATCGAAATGCTTGGGCGTCAGAAATCTCGATTGGAGCGATCGATTCGTGCGTGCTTGCAGTGCTGTCACTAACGCTTCGGTCGCTTCGCGGCGGCTGAATGATATCTGCCGCTGGAAAGCCTGGAAGCCCAGTGAGTGACTCTGACTTGGATCTCGCCTTGGCACGACGGGCAGTTGTGGACTTTGGTCGCGGCGTGCTAGACCCTCGCGTCTTGCGCTGGCTCGGAGTTCGGGTTGAGCTGGGGGCCGCGCGTTGGGATTGGGCTGGCAACGGAGCTGTAGATCCGATGCAGAACGGCCTTTTGTCAACTCGACGCATGCTTTGAGCCTCACGCGCGATTGGGTACTCACCGGAGATCGAAATCGGCATCGAGTTGGAGCGAGAACGCAGATTGCGGTGCCCACCCATCGCTGCGTCCTCGCTCGCAGCACGCATGATCCGTAGAGTGGACGACGCGTTTCGGATCTCGCCGAGCGCGTCCGGGGCGAGGGGTGGCATGGGGCTAGCTGCGTGCGCTGGCGATCCGACCTGAAAGGGCGATCCGGGCAGCACTTGGCGGCACGATCGTCAGTGTGTGCCATGAATCATGGTACTGTGAAGGCCGTGCTCACCTCCCATCGTCGCGGGTCGTATGTTGACCGCGCGCACGGCGGGCGCCGCCGGACGGTGGCAGCGTGGCCCCACCTTTGAGCGACCCCGAGGCCGGTCGCGGGAGGAACATGGCCGACAGCTTGTAGAGTGGACAGCACGCCAGCATTAGCGACATAGTGAGCGACTAGATGGAGGAATAGAGCCCATTAACTCTCTGGGACCGCACGCCAGGGCACACCTGCTCCGCACCTGGGCCTTGCGCGCCGCCGCGAGCGCCTCCTTGGCCGACTGCGGGTGCTTGAGCCGCTGGTGCTGCGTGAGCGATCCCTCGGACCCGTACGCCTGGCCCGCGCACGCCCGTCAGCGCCTCCGTCCTTTCTCCACGGCACCCCGAACGCAGCGCGCCGCACCTTGGAGCAGCCGGGGTAGTTGCACGCGAACTTGCGGTCGATCTGCGCGGCCGTGCGCCGCCGGCGCTTCTTGCCGGCGCTCCCCGCGGCCTGCGCCGCCTGCTCGCCGCGCCGCTCGCCTGTCCATGCGCGTGCTGGCCGCGGGAAGATCCGGAGTGCGGGGAGGGGAAGGAAGGAGACGGCTCGTCTTCTTGTTCGGCGGCGGGGGAAACTCGCTCTGACCGCGGAAACCGAAGATCGTGTGGGTCGCAGCGGCCCGCGGCGTTTCTCACGCTCGTGGGGGCGCGACAGACGGCGGCGCGCCCGTGCAAGATCGCTCACTGGCGTTGAGTATGCCGCGCTGGCGTGCCGCCGCCTTCTTTTCTTCGCGAGGATGTACTGTTGCACGCCGAGCGCGCCCCCGACTCTCGCGCATGCCGTGCACGCACGACCGGATGTGAAGCCTCGAGCGCTGCGAGCGTGGGCTAATTGCTACAGTATGTATGTGGGGAGGGGAGCCCCACCGCCTGGCAGCGCCGCATTGTCGAGGCCGCCGCGCTCCGAGCGCCGCGCGATCACACCAATGCGCCGCCGCTGACTACGTACGGGGTTGACTTCAAGCGAGCGTCGCGTGCATAGAGCGGCCCGCGGGGCGAATCACTTGCGCTCAGTATACCTCGCGACCGCAGCTTCAACTTTGAAGGCTGACAGCAGTGTGGCCCACACCAGCATTTCGTTCGCGTGGTGATCCCCATGTTGCCTTCCATTGCCTCCGCTGATGAACGCCGGCGGGGCGGAACTTTCCGGAGGCGGTGGCTCGCCTCGCGATTCGCACTTGCGTCGGACGATCGCGACCGTCAGACGTGCTGCTACAGTCGCAACGCGGAGCCAGGAGAGCCCCCTCGAGGCTGGTTTGACGCTGAATGGGAGAAGCTCGCGGGGATGCGCGCGTGCAAATCGCCGACCGAGTCATCCTCTGGTCCGTCCGCATCGCATCTCATTCACTCACGTCGGCACCTGGGCGCACCGAGGAGGAGGAGCTCACTCGGCGTTTTCTTCTTCGCTGCCGACGGCCGCGCCTGTCCGCTCTCGACAGTGGCCGACTCTCCAAGCAGCCTCCAAGGGAAGGAAGGGAAGGAAGGGAAGGGCTCCCGAGCGGTTGAAGAGCCCGAGCCTCGAAGTGCTACCGACCGGCGGCTGGTCAACGCACTCGCGCCTTACCTGCTTCTCTCCGCGCAACTGCGTCGCGCGTGATCACCGGCATCATGACGCTGGACTGGCGCTGTGCACCCAGTCTGCCGGCGACATCTCTCTGCATCCATAGCGCGGAGTGACGCCGCCGCACCAAGTCGCCTGGTTTTCTCACGACTGATGAGCTCGCTGACTTCGAACGCGGACTCAGCGACGAGCTCGATGAATGGAAGCTACTCCCGATCAAGTTCGTCACGACGTGGCTGCTACTACTGTGGTGGAGGCTAGGTGTCACCCAAACTAGCGATTCGCAAGTAGCGAAACGGAACGATTGAGAAGCACGAATGCCCGCACGACATGGTGGTGGCTGAGGCATGAGTTGTGGAGGGCTAGATGTCAAGAGTGTTCTGGACGAGGTCACCGTCAGTGGTGTCAGGTGAGCTGCAGGCGATAGGTGTGTGTGAGCTGCAGGCGATAGGTGTGTGTGGGAGAGTGGTGGCGTTGAAGGCTGGGTTTGGTGGGTGGTGGAGGCTAAGCTATTAGTGATGGAGGAGGTGGCAAAAGCAGAGGTGGACTTGGTGCATCCTGAGGCAAAATGGCTCTGCATGTATTGGCACGATCGAGGTATCTGGTAAGTAGTGTTAGCAGCGGAGACGCTGGTAATTGCGGCGGCAGTGCCAAGGATGCCGATGATGAAAAAGCACGATACGTCAAGCGCACGTCGCACCTAGGTCGTCACATGCGGTACGCCGCCGGAAGAACAGTTCGTCTGATAATCTGCCCAAGACGTCGGAGCTGCTCGGCGACCGCCTCCGCTGCTGCGAGAGCGCCTGCCGCGCCTGCCGCTCGCTGGTGGCGCTAGCGCTGGTGGCGCTGGAGCGACGACCCGCGCGTCTTCCGCCGCCGCCCGCGCGTCCTCACGGGCTCCTGGCCGCGCAGCTGTCGACTGCTCTCTCCCCCCGGCGTCCTCGGCCGGTCTCTGCCAGTCGAGGCCGACGACACAACGAATCGAGGAGAAGGCGACGCGCTGCCGCGTCGAGACGACGAGCAGGAGGAAGCGATGAGCGCCGCCAAGCCGCGCGGAGAGTCCTGGGGCAGCGACAGCTTCTCGGTCGTGTCGCTCTCCGACTGCCGGGACAGCGGAGATGAGAGCGACGTCCGCATCAGTGTCAGTGCGGACGAAGCGGAGAGCGGCGAGTGGGAGGACGTTGGCGTCCAGATCGATGCTCCTGATGAAGTTGCGCGCGCGCAAGACCCCGTGGCGGTCGTGGTGATGGAGCCCCACGAGATTGTCAACGACTACTGCGAGAACCCGCAGCCACGGCAAGTCGATAATCCCCGTGGACGAGTGAGGTCAAGGTCGCGCGACGCCAAGGAGGTCAGCTGGAATGGACGGATTCGCACGTGGATTTGAACCAGCCTAACTTTGACTGACTGGAGAGGATAGGCGTTGATGGCGTTCTACCTCGGACGTGCCAAGCTGAGCGAGACGCGTAGCAAGGCGTTTGTGGTGACTCCAGCGCCTCCAGTCGAAATCCCTCCACTCAAAGCGCCAGGTGCGTTTCGAAACGCGGCAATGTTGGAGAGCAGACCACTTTCGGATGCGGATGAGGCAGAGCGCTACAGCGTTGCAGTTCGAGAAGAGGTGCTACGGATCGAAAACGAGAGGCGAGCCAAGTCTGCGCTTGAGCAGTTCTACAGGCGGCGCGAAGACACCAAACTCAAGCGTGCAGTCCTCAATCGGTGCGGTGTTGCTTCTTTTGCTTCGCCTTTTGACGTTTGAGCTGACAGCACAACTGTGCCGACTACCCAGCATGAACGAATTCAAGCTTTACCAAACCCAGTGTGGACTCACTACGACTGGCTCCATCATCCAGCAGCAGCACTGATTGTTCAAAAGATTGTAGATCTAAAACGCTGCAATTCCGGCATTTGTGTCTTCACGTTTATTCCATTCTGATAGCCACACTAGTTTGACCAGGCAACGCGGAGCGCGTCGTCAAATGATGTCTGGACGGCATTTCTGGCACGGATCACTACCCCTTTCGGCGGTTTTGGGAATTCACGAATATACTCGGAGGCCCCCGCTGGCAAACCACTGCTTCGGTGATCTGTCGGAAGCACATGGCCAGCCAGTGCTGTGGCAGGTCGTTGACGTATTGTTGTGTTTGATACGGTGCCATCACAGCCTAAAACAGGATTGCCACGTGCTCCGCTACCACTAGCAGCAGGTAGATTATTCGGCGCCCGCACTCTCATTGATGGCACTGATCTCGACGTTGCCAAATGCTAGAAGAAACCATAAATATCGGAATGAGCGATACAGTCTCCAGGTAACCATCAAGTATTCGTACCGTCCGTGGGATCGCTAGCGCGTCTGGAAGTAGTGGATCGGGGCTTGGTGGCAGAATCACTGGAGCTGCGGGCTCTTCGATGTAATTCTTTATCAATTTCCAGTCACCTGAGCGACTTGTCGTCGGACTTGGCAGGCTCTTTGGAGGGCTCGAAGGGTTCAAGTCTTTTGAATCAGGTACCTCGGGGCCGTTCAAGATGTAGTCCATCGTCAGGCGCTGGTGGAGCTGTCACCAAATGGAAGTTTGTTAGCGGGAACATGGAACAAGGCAAAGTAGTAAAGAGAACTCACATCAAAGCGCTTGCGTGACATGTTGCTAGGGGAATCGACTCGCTCTGGACCCTCTAGGACGGAGTCTCCTCTAGCCAGTGTTACCCCCGATACAACTCCCGATGGGGAGCTTACAAGAGCTGCAAAGTCGAGTGCAAGCTCATCGATAGGGATCACACTCGCGGACGATACTACCGAAGTTGCACCGATAGATCGCGAGCTCGACGAATGTCGATCGTATCTCCACAGACCAGTTGGACTAGCGTTCAAGTGGCTATTACTACTAGACGGTGATAGTAACGATTGGGAAGTTGAAGACAACACATGATTTGTTGGAGTAGGTAGAGTCTTTCGAGAAAGTGAATCATTCAACTGAATTGTGCTTCGCTGGACTTTGGCTGCACTGCGAATTGCTTTTTTTTCCCTTGCTGCACTCATTACTTTTAGTCGCGTTGAACTGGCAGGCATCAATACTGTAGTCTCTTTCTCGTCTTCTAATATAACCGTTGTTGCGGGTCGAAGCAAATCGCTGATACCTGAAAAGCTGTCGACATTTGACTTGAGTTTGATCGCTGTAAGTCCCTGACTGGACGAGTGTGGGTGTGTCCCCAAGATTACATCAGGCTCTGTTGGACCTATTTCTTGACCAGAGTGCATAAATGCTCGCGCAACGTTAGCCCATTTGGTGAAACCAGGTTTCTTCTTCGAGTCTTCTAGTTCTTTCAGGCAGGCATCTCGCCATAGCGTTGCTTCCTATATTGCAAAGCTTCATTAGCCTCCAAGCACCACGTATGATCAAATGATTACGGCAGTCCTCGTACCAGGGCTTCTCTGTGTAGCGGGATATCGAGAGCCGCGTCCAGCAATTGCGGTAACGCAGGGGTGTATACACTCTTTGAGTTAGATCCTACAGGGCGAGTTCGATATTAGAGTCCGCTCCTTTCTCTGTAAATGTTGCTCGCTGAACGCACCTTTCTCCACGCGTTTCCTCCTTCGGACACGTGCGGGCGTTTGCTCAGCCATAACCTTCGGGATTTTGACGACAGCTTTTGTTGGTGAATGTGAGGCAGATGCTACAGCAGCCATCACTGCAGCAGCGGCAGTCTTCGTAGGCGAAGTTGCTAGTGCAGGTTTTTCTGGAGACTTTTGCGGGACACTTCGGGCAGCATGACGGTCTCGAAGCTCTGCCAATGGCTGATTCTCCGCAACAAACCGGCCAGAATCAAGACAACTCTCACAAGTCAGCGTGGCCGCCACGATAGTATCAAACACATTGTCTCTCAGGACGGTTGCTACAGATTCAACCTGCACCGAAATCGCGCTGTCAGTGCGACTCATAGATCAGCAATTCGGTGAAAACGTACTGCAACGGAGTTGAGTACATGCTGCTTGTAAAAAGTGTTGGTCTCGGCAAATATCCACTCAAGACATGCGAGTGCCACGTCCTCGCTTGCATCCTCGTCAATCTCGCTCCACCGTAGCGACGCGTCCACGCGCAATATTGGGGACAATCCATGGCTCATTCTGCAGACGAGAAGCGGTGGCACGTGGGGACCTGCCCACTGTCATTCCACGTCGCTGAGGTCGTTTAGACTCCGCGAGTGACGTAATTTTGGATGCAGGCGCTATTTCAGACATAGCGCAATCAGTCAGCCATATTGGACGCAAGCCAAGGCGATATCACTTTGTGGAGCATGCCGCGCCATGAAGAGGGTGGTAAATTGACAGCTTGTTATTATCCAAGCCTGATGCTCTGATGACTGTTTAATCTTACGACTGCGAGGTTCGTTCCAGCACGAGAGCATCAAGTTACAGCGCAAACATCCCCAGTGGAGACGCGCACTCAGCGCTATGACCCGTGAAGGAGAGTTTCCCCGTGTGCTTGTCGATGCTTAGGACCACGAGCGAGTGGGAGTTGAGGTTGGCGACCACTAGGAACGAGCCGACGACGAGAAATGTGCGGGGCCAGTTGCCACGCGTGGGTTCAAGCTGCACGAGCTCTAGCGCCCCTGTTGCATCGTCGACCTTGGACACGGCGATCGAGTCATGACCGCGGTTGGACACGTACAGAAACTTCCCGTCCGTGCTTGCATGGATCTCAGCCGTCAAGTTTCGCTCCTGGAAGTCTTCGGGCAACGTTGAGACAATGTGGAGTGGTTTGGCGGTCAGCGATTTGTTGATTGGATTGATGCCAAACACCATTACAGTGTTGCTCAGCTCACCAGCGATGAATACGAACTTTTGAGACGGATGGATAGCGAAATGACGGGGACCTGAACCGGTTGGTGTCGTGACAAATTTCGCATTAGTGCTCGGAATGAGTTTCTTCGCTGCTCGGTCCAGTTTGAACTGCGCAATTCGGTCGCTGCCTCGATCTGCCGCCATGACGACGTCGGAACCAGGGATCCATACGGAGCTGTGCATTTGTGACGAGAGCGAACCCTCTCCAGGATATCGGTGCAGATCTGAGAGCGGCTCGATGGTCCCATCTTCCCTGAGGGGAAAGAGAGTTACGCTGCCGCCGCCAAAGTTGCTCGCGATCAAGAAGTCCTGCGATGGGCTCAGCGACACATGGCAAGGGGTCTCGCTCCCCGTCTCCTGTCGACTGGCCTCGGTCAATGAGCCATCCTCGCCGATTGCGAACGACGCGACAAATCCTGTTTTGGCTCCTGGCTCGCGCTGACTTGGCTCGTAGCACTCGTTCGAAACATACAGAGTCGACGGCGTCCCGCACAAGAAGGTCGGGTTGATACCGGCGCTCGTCGATCCTTCCAACGCTGTCAGAGTGCCTTCCACGAGGTCGAGCGTGAAGGCAGTCAAGCCAACACCCCTCGAGTGTGGAGCGTGCGGCTCTTTTTGCGTGTAAGAGCCAACGAAAAGAGTGGTCTTGAGCTTCGCCGAGCCGTCCATCGGCACGTCAGATTACAACCGAGGGCGAAATGAGAAGTGATCAAGTTGTGACTTTTGTCATGGCTCTGGAGCATTCCTGTCACAGCGTCGTGATGATGCGGTCAGTGAGAGCTCGTCATCAAGTGCAAGCTCCATCACACATCAAGCTTCCCTCTCATCAAACTTGCAACAACAATCAATAGCAACTTCGTTTGTCTACTGAGAGGCGTTTCCATTCTACCGGAACGCCTCTCCACCTCACAATTCGTAGACACCAGCACACAACCAACACGCAATGCACTGCTCTACTACATACCCATGCCACACGGCTCCTGCACAGCGAGGTGAGAAGAACACGGGTTGTCATCTGCAGCTTCAGCCACGAAGACTGCGGTACTGCGACTTGGTAGTTCCGGTCGTTTCCGTGCCGGTGCTCGTCGACGTCTTCGTTCCGTTGCTCGCCGTCGCGCTCGCATTGCCGCTAGCACTTGTCGTGGCAGCGCCATTGGTACTTGCACTGGCACTGGCGCGACCACTTCCGTTCACGCTCGCAGAAGCAGACACAGAGCCAGCACCAGTGCCAGACGTCTTGCCGCTGGTGGTGCCGCTGGTGGTGCCGCTCGGGAGGAATTCGTTACGGGTCAATTTCTGGTCTGATCAAGTTTGGTCAGCCTGAC
Source organism: Phytopythium helicoides (assembly GCA_024867545.1). NCBI lineage: Eukaryota > Oomycota > Peronosporomycetes > Pythiales > Pythiaceae > Phytopythium > Phytopythium helicoides. The sequence goes on from JANFNE010000033.1 coordinate 648,575, forward strand.
CAAAAACTGACCAATACCGGTACCAACTTTAATACCGGCAAACTATTTACGGCAATACCGGTACGGTACAGTGTATATGTATCCATATCCACTTCAACGTGTAGCCATATCAGGTTCAACGTGTTATAGTTGACCAACCAACATTTTTATCTTGATATTGTCAGCCTTTTGATGTATGCATTATAACGAATATCTATCCTAAGTGATATCATCAATCGTCGTAATCGATTACATCCGAATCCTCAATGTCACCCTCATCTCCCAATTCGCTGCCACTGCTGTCATAGTCAGTATCGTTTGCATCAAAGTTTGGTAATATACGTTCAGCATGCTCCTCCCCTAGTACATCTCCATTTGTATCCTCGTCTTCTTCATCTTCTTCTGACAAATTATCTGCATCATTTGCGCATACTGGTAAATCAGGCAAGTCTACGGCTTTTGGAATTACAATTTTCTTTCTCGGTGGAATCTGTTCTTGTCCATTACTTGAACTTACAGATATGTGCCGGTTGGCGTATCGACGAGCAATTCGCTCGATGACAGACACAAACGTAGGTAAGTTAGGTCTCGCTTTTGGTATTTCAGCATTCAGCTCACCGTTAAATCGTTCCAAAGGATTGTTTGTTCTACTGACAATTTTCGTTGAGAGACCATGAATATTCCAATACTTTGGCTTGAATTTTTTTATCCACGTTCTTGCAAAGTACTTCCAGAATGATCTCCATTTTGCTGTCGAATACTCTAGTCCAACATCAGAACATTGCTGCTGAATTTGGTCTTGCACCCAAGCCACACCTTGCCCTTTTATTTTCTTACGTGGAATAACTGTTAACATGTCGAGTATGCCTGGCTTCATTGCAATTTTGCATTCGCCTTTAGAGATTCTGTACTTTTTCATGCGTCGATGACATGCCTGTTTAAAATGGAACAAGCATCCGATGACATTTGCAGTAGGAAAATGTTCATAGATTGCTCGATGCATTGCTGCTTCAAAGTCGCAGTAAACGAATTCAGGTTTAAGTACAGTTTGGATAGCGTTTGAAATCATTTGGATGGCATAGAAATAAGCTTGGTATTTTTTTGATGTAGCTAATACAAAGGCAGCAGGAAAATATCCTTTCGTGATTTTGTCAAAGACCGTCAACACAATACACTGTCTGAAATTGGTAGGTACACATCGAAAAGTGCCGTCAATAAAGAACGAGGCTTTGCCTTGTCTCAGCAACTTTAGCAGCAAGGGGTGGCCCCACCCAAGTAGCCGGTGACGTTTTGAGTCGCTAGAATCGTAGTAGCTGAAATGGAACAGATGAAAGTTCATTGTAGTAGCTGTGCCATCATCGTTTAGGATGCATGATAGTGGAGGGCGTTCTAATTTTCCGTACAGTTCGCCGCCGTTGATTTCATTCCGTACACGGTACACCCTCTGTTTTACTTGATTCTCTGACAACCCTTTTGTTGCTGTAGTTGTGCCGTCGTTTGAATAAAACTCTTGCCTAACAGTTCGCCACACCGTAGAAGCAGGAAGATAGTTTGCAGTTGCAAGTGCGTCAACCCTTTCCTGCATGTCGTCGGTAACGTCGAAGTTGCCGTTTGAAGTGTTATTAAAATCGTCCTGTAGCGTTACTTGGGTTCCACAAGTATGCTCCACAAAATTCTCAAATTTTCTGGTTGCGAATATGTAATCGCAGCTACCATTGCACTTCGTTGGTCTCTTCTTACTTGCTCTATAATGACTGCATCGATAGGATCGTTTGATCGAGCTGTAATCACCACGCGCCGTGTACTTGTACCCTCCTACCCAGATATTCGTTTTCCCTGATTGTTTGTTTCCAGAGTAGGTATGCTCAGTATTACCCCATTGCTCTCCGTAGACGCGGTGGATGTGTGCGTTCCCATCTTGTGCGTTCCCATCTTGCGCTCGGCATTTGTATGCATGTGGTTGTGACGCGCTGATATGTGCATGGTGAGCTCGACGTGGATATTCATGAGCACTACTGACACGTGAATGCGAGCGCGCTTCACGATCGTGTGTGTCTGTACTTTGATAACGTTCTCGTCCGCGTACACAAAGGTCACTGCTTCTGCTTCTGCTTCTGCTTCTGCTTCTGCTTCTGCTTCTGCTTCTGCTCCTGCTTCTGCTTCTGCTCCTGCTACGGCTTAGATACGGACGTCGATTTCTATAACGCCCCGGTGGACTGCGGCTTTTTGTTGAGTGATTCGGTTGTGAACGCCTAATGTAGGCGTTAGACAAGCTTGATGAACGACTTCGTTCTCGTCGGTTGATATTTCGATGATGTACACATGTCACTGATCCACGATCTTCGTGATCTTTGCTCCGGCATTGTGTTTCAAAGTGCTCTAGCGACTCTGCAGAACGTCCAGAGCGATAGCGTAAATCTCGGTCAAACCGGTTTTTTCTGTGGGTAGATCGTGGTCTGTGCTTAGAGTAGCAAAAGTATCGATTAGAACTCGTAGAACGCTCTCTAACGTGGCGCTCATTCTCTTCTCTACGCTCAGGTGATTGCGAGCAATAGTTGTAGCGACCATTGCGAGAATTGTGTCTGCTCGGTGGTTTTTGTCTACTAGGTGGTGATTCGGAGCGCTGCCCCACGTTATACCTACGTGCTGCTCGCCAATTTTGCTGATGAAAGTCACTATCATATCCTGTAGTGTGCTTCGGTTCATCACTCGAGGGCGAATCGCTCTGTGACTCATACGGGTTTGGGCGAGCGATTCTTTGTCGCTCGCGAACAACCCTTCGATAGCCTCGATCTGAACCAAATCTGACTTGGCTCTCGTCATCTGAGTGTTCTCTTGAGCTAACCCGTGACTCAGAGCTTACCGAGTACGAGCCGATACTCGGAGATCTCGTCCTATACCGAGGACGACCGCTATTGTCTCGCCGAATCCTTGAAATACCACTAAAACTTACAGAATGTTCGCTCTCACTACTCGCTTCACTACCCAAACTGGATGGCATTTCACTCTGAACCATGCAACAAAATGTCAGCACCAACCACAGAGCAAACACAGATATTGTTGTGTTCTTGCCTGCACGCAAGCCAGCGCGATGTCCTCGTCGCTGTCATTATCAAGCGCTTCAGCGAGGCGGCGATACCGAGACGCCACTGGGTTGACGTTTGCCTACAGGCGCGGATCATTACTTTTTTTGCTTTGACCCTCCACGACTTTGCAAGATGAAATATGTACGTACGCGGTCTCGGCTTACACTCTTTCGAATCGATCCCTCACCGTCTCTCTCTCTTGAAATCTGTTACCGTCATGTCAGTTCCCCATACGACCTCGGACTGCGCCTAATATCGTACCTCTTGCTCGTCAATAGTCATCTGCTCATGGGTACTTCGAGTCGTCGAGGAAACCTCCTTGCTCTCGCCGTAATTCCTCCTTGACACCTGAGAGCGAAGCTTCATCCCGATCTGCTACACCCAATATCAAATCGACGGACAAGCAATGATGGAGACCAAATGCCTGACCAGACCTGGACTTGATCAAGCTGTGTAGATCTATATTTGACCAGACCAAAACTTGACCTGAAACGAACCTCACCGCCGCTCGCAGTGCCGCTCGCAGTGCCGCTCGCCGTGCCACTCACAGACGCACTGAGTGTTCCGCCTACAGAGGCGCTGACACCTCCCGAGACCGTGCCGCTGGCGGAGGCAGACGTCTTGCCGCTGGTAGTGCCGCTCGCAGTGCCGCTCGCAGTGCCGCTCGCAGTGCCGCTCGCAGTGCCGCTCGCAGTGCCGCTCGCAGTGCCGCTCGCAGTGCCGCTCGCCGTGCCACTCACAGACGCACTGAGTGTTCCGCCTACAGAGGCGCTGACACCTCCCGAGACCGTGCCGCTGGCGGAGGCAGACGTCTTGCCGCTGGTGGTGCCGCTGGTAGTTCCACTGGCCTTGCCGCCGAGCACACCGCTGAGAGTACCGCTTACACCTGCAGCACCACTGACGCTGCTGTATCCGCTGACACTTGTCGTTCCTGTGGTCGGATGAAGGAGAGACTCAAGGAGGCCAAAGGTCTGTGCCGCTTCTACTTCAG